>OY997274.1:58958464-59577525 GCA_963921465.1 Triticum timopheevii | reverse complement strand
GTAAGTTAACAAGGCAGAAGCATAAACAGAGTTTGAGCATGTTACCTTTCAAATGACTGTAACATATCTAACATCAAGGAGTGATCCCGAAAGTCATACTCATAGCAGCCAGAGAGGACATTAGCGACCTCCATAGGTAAATTGTACAGGAACATCAGTTTCTCTTTCTTCAGGACAACTGACTGATAAATCTCATCTGGTGATTTGGCACACCAAGTCTGAACACCACAGAACATCTCAAGAATGCTCCAAGCAAAACCCCAATGAGTCAGTCTCGTAACTAATTGGGCCTCTGATGTTTTGTCACCAATATTCTGGGGCATGTAATTTGGAGTCCCAAGTCTTTGGATAAGATCTGGATTTGGCAGCGGAAGTCCAAACAGCAAGGATGGAATCCCAAATCCCCCAGCATAGCATGGTCATTGTCATCAAGGAGAAAATTACAAGACTGAAGATTCTGAACAAATATTCCCCTGGAGTGTAGTTGTAGCACACCATGCGGCAAATTGGTGCCATACCAGCAAGTTACAGGAAATCATAAAAATATGTAGTACTACTGAAGAAAACATCTTCTAAACAGAGCATCTAAAATTCAGTGCATACAGTCAGAGGCATGTTACCTCCAGAAATCCCTATCAAAAGACACTGGTTTCCTTCCATGCATTACATATGCCAAAAGATAGTAAGCATAACATTAACCCATTTAGTTGTCTAGATAACCTGATTAAATCGTAAGCATTACATGGTTATATTTCAGTGAAAAGGAATACTGTTGAATAATGATTGCCAATGCATGCCAGCATGCATAATTAAAAAACCACACGTTTAATCATTTAGGGGGCACATACATTTATTTTCAGAGCCTGCAACTCATAATGAAATGCTAGACAAGTTTATTGTCCTACTAAATATATGAGGAAATTATCAATGTCAAAGTTGGTGTGTCTAATGCCAAAACTAACTACTATATCAGGTCTGGTTACTGAGATGGTGTTCGGTGTGAAGATTAGTTAACAAAAAAAAATGTGAAAATACTTGTGTAATTAGAACAACAAGAACTGCAAACGTATGGATTTGGATTTCACAACTTAATGCCAACTAACACCACATTAGAAAGAAGGAAATCCTGGTCCAGTATACTTTGCAATGAAATTTGATTGAATCATTAAATTATCAAGAGCCATGTTGAACAATACCCAGCGAACGTTCGCTGGTGATGAGTTCCCAGTGAACACACTCAGAACCACACAATCAAGATCCTGTGGATGGCTGTTTTCTCAAAAAAAAATGCACTAAATTAAAGAACTGCCATGGCAGTTTACAAAAAATGCCCCTTGCCCCTACCCTAAAAACTACCACCCGAGTCGTTCACATATGCCATTCCTGGCTTACAAACGACATCTTTTTTTTCACTTTCCTAAACAAAAAGCAACAAATATATACTCGCTATTCCAGTTTGACAATAACAGCAAGCTACGTCAAACACTCAGTTTTAAAAAAGCTCATGTTTCAAAATAATGTAGCGGCCTAGAAATTGGAATATATTTTATGCTTTCAGAGCTAGTGATTTGCAAACTTCCCTCTGTAATCTAATTTGTAGTCACATTACAGAGTGACTTTTCTTTAGTTAAATAGCTTGTGCTAGCTTGCTTGATGGTCGGGCATTTTATGAGTTGATGAGTTGAACGATTTGGTGGGTTGGCCAACATTTGTGAAGAAATGAAAGGTCCCACTTATTGATGATGATGAACAAACTAAGACTCAAAATTGATACGAGGCAATGGGCATAAGCTAATCAGAATTGCTGATTATGACCGGTTCCTTGTTTACAAAATTGACATGCCAACCATGTAAGAAGATAACCATAACTCCAATGGGGGCAAAAGATGCATCAGGAAAAATGAGAAATATTATTGGGGCAAACAATATGCAAGATGGCTGCTCAGGTAATGATGCAACTCGGCAAGCAAATGGCATACGACTGCTACGTTTGTTTCACTCTACAGACATTCAGACGACAAAATCAGTGAGCTCACATGGTCTAACAGTTGGGATCAATAAGCTACAACTTATCATAATTGGAAATCCTTTTTCATATAAACCTTGCAGATCACAAACTTATGACCTGAGCATGTAAAAGGAATATTTCAATTGAAAGGGACCAACAACATGGTGTTTTTTTTACCTGGTGCTACATGGAAGTGTCCCAGGAGGACGCCAATGAAGGGCTCGGCGGACCAAATCTTATTTATATTTGGAGTATGGACCTTGAAGATACCCTACAAATAACATGGAAAATACAAGTGAGTTTGTACAACAAAGCTGATCCTATTGGAAAGTGCCTACTAATTCAGGATGAGCGGGTAAAAAAGCATCAGACTAATATGGTGCAGATTTTGATTGACTTACTATGGTACATGTAACTTTGAAATTGTCGTGAAGAATCTAATATTCAAGGGACAAATGAGATATGAGATACAGTAAAAATTGACAAGCAGATCTTTGTTTATCATCTGCTTTGAAATTAATTGAAATATAGAGAACTCTGCCACAACAATAGTGCAGAACCGGGCATTAGCACCGGTTCGTAAGGCCCTGTAGTGCCGGTTACATAACCGGCACTAAATTGTGGTCACTAACCCCCCCCCCCCTTTAGTACCGGTTCAGCACGAACTGGTGCTAAAGGGCAACCACGTGGCACGAGCCAGCTCCGGGGGCCTGGAGCCCTTTAGTACCGGTTGGTAAGACCAACTGGTACTATAAGGTTTGGGGGTTTTTAGTTTTATGATTTCTTTTTCATTTAATTTTGTGTTTCCATTTTAATTCTTTTTCGTTTGCTGGTATTTTACGATACTACACATTGTACATGTTATATATATATATATATATATATATATATATATATATATATATATATATATATATATATATATATATATATATATATATATATCATCAATGTCTCACAAACCACCATATTAATTAATTCACACATACACACATGTATAGCTATATACAATTTCTCCTACATATGAATGTTGCCTTCGGAGCCAGTGGCATTAGCCTAATTGGTGCCTTTGGAGCACGATGACAATTGGAAGTGGTTTTCATGGGGGCGGTAGCGGGTAATAGAATTCTCCATTCGGATTTATGACCTGGTCGAGCAAAAATCCCGCTATTTCCTCTTGAAGTGCTTCTACGCACTCCGTTTCTATGAGCTTCTCCCGCACCTCTTTGAACTGTTAAGAAGGAGATCAATATGCATGTGTATTAGTTGTGTGATATCGATAATGGTGTAAAAATTGTGAATAGTGTTCTGACAAGCGTACCCATTGCTGTCTTTGAGATCTGCTCCTTTCGGACGCCATCATGCGAATGTTCTCGCAAACGCAGAATGCACACAGATCAGTCCCCTGCGCCTGCTTCAGGGCCTTTACGAGAATGGAATTTGATAAGATAATAATAATTAAACAAGCATGATAATAAAAGAGATGGCAGCTAGCTAGCTAGCTAGTACTACTTAATTACTTACCTTGGGTCGAATCCATTTAAGCTTTTGTTTCCATTCACCTTCCGTGACGCTGATGAATCTTGCCCAAGCCCTGCCCGCAGACAAAGAAAATGAATAAAGGGGTTATTAAATAGTTCATATCATGAAATGACGAACTGAATAGGCCGAGATATATAGTTAATAATGATTGAAATTACCTGTTGACTATCCCATACAAGATGTTATAGTCAGTTTTTTCTGAGATTAGTGAGTCCAGTACTTCAACTGTTCCGGCGTCAACTTTAATGATACACAAGACCCAGTGAAATCTGCATGCACACACGTTCGCATGTCTTAATTAAGCAGGCATATGTAAGCAAAAACATGTAGCTAGCTAGTAGGCAAAAACAGAGAATTTGTAGTACAAGACAGTGTGACTAACTGGAAGTTGTAAGGAAGTAGTATATCTTCATTGTATTTGAGGCGCTTCAAGAATCTAGCATGCTGTCCTCTACTTACTTTTTCTGACGTTCATTTATCTTCCAGGTGTATTCATTAACGATGTTTGGGTCAATGAACCCAATGCCAAAGCGTCCACCTTTTCTCATTTCATATATCTTCATCCTGCATAATACCATAAAAAAGAATATAGTGAGGATAATTACAGGTAATGATTGATCAAAAGGATATCACTACAGCTAGCTTGAGACTTAAATTATAGAAAGAAATCACTTACAGACAATAGCAACTGATGATAGATTTGTCGAGTGCGTCTTGATTGTATAACTGAAACAGTTCAGTATACTCAACAGACACAGCTTTCTCATGGTAGTAATGGTCCTCCTTGACATTCACCATGAGGGACAATCGATCTGAAATCTTGGTAATGTTCATGTACCATTGATGTAATTCATACATTCTCGTTGGGAGGTTCTTGACCTTGTTTGGCGCGACCAAAGGTTGGACCCGGACATATTTTCGTTTTATTTCATCCTCTCTAAGCAAAGGCATGGGCTTGATCTCGAGGAGTTGTCCAACAGTGATGTTGAGAACTTCAGCCTGCATTATATGCTCCTCCGTTATTACCACATTGCCCACCTCGGGAACGTGCACTGTTTGCCCACAATAATATTGGGCGTGCGTACTGTCACCTGTTGTTGGCACAACAAGCGAGGGGATCGATTGCGCCGCCTGTTCTCCCAGCTGGGGAATGGTTTTCCCGCATTTTTTGGCAGCTGCTTCTTGTTTGCTCGATACCGATGTAGACGTGCTCGCCTCCCTTTGTAGACGTGCTCGATTTAACTTCCTGATGTGGCGCTCATAGTCTGTGTCAATAGGCTTGGGAGCTGGTGGTTGAGCCATACGAATGAAGTGGTCAATCGTTTCCTCAGGCACTTTCTCCCTTGGCAGCGGTGGCGGTTTCGGTGCAAAATGGGCTTCCACCTCGGCCTTCGATATGGCTGTGATTTCCTCCTCGGACCTGTCATAAGACCTCTGCGGAAGAGGCTTGAGGCTTGGACCATATTTATATCGCTTGCCTCCGCCTGTACTTCCTGTACTACCTCGACTCGTACCGCTACGCACCATAGCTGCGGGGTGTCTCTTCTGCGATTGCTGAGGCGGCGGAGACGGCTGACGGGGCTGAGTTGGACGAGGAGGAGTGGCCTGAGGTTGTGCCGGACTTGGAGGAGGAGTGGACGTCTGACGCTGTGGCGGACTTGGAGGAGGAGGATTGTCCTGACACTTTTCCGGACTTGGAGGAGGAGGAGTGACATGACACTTTGCCGGACTTAGTGGACTTGCAGGAGAGGGAGTCTGCTGACTTGGTGGCGGACTTCGACGAGGACTCGGCTGACGCGGTGTCGGTGGCCTTCGAAAGATGATGCAATCCTTTTTCCATAGGATGATACGATGTTTGGCCTCTCCGAGAAAGCGCTCGCCGTCACCTCCAGCAATGTCAAACTGTAGCCCCGAATATGGTGGGTCCACCACCTCATCAACCAAGACACGAGCATAGCCCGCTGGAATCAGGTTGCAATGGAAGGTTGCCTCGGGGGGATTTGTGAAAGCAAAGCCGTCCGCCACCTTCATGGATATGTTCTTCATTTTGACGTGTAGCTCGCAGTTAGTGTTCTCCGTGATGTCATCCACGGGGTATCTACCCAGCATTGCGTCGTCCTGGACGGAACCCACGCTGCTTCTCGGCATGGATGGGCCGGTGCTATCCAATGCTGGATCATCCGCTAGCTGCTGCAGCTGCTGAGACACCCTTTGATGGGTAAGTGAGTCGATCTGCTCCTGCTGCCGCTGGAATTTGACTGCCAATTCCGCTTGACTTGCTTCTAGGCCTTGAAGGCGTTCATAGTCCCGCTTCCTCTGCTCCTCCTCCATCTTCCTCTTCTTCTCCTCCGCAATCTTCTTTCTCGCACGGGTTCTGTAGTCGGTGTTCCAGTCTGAAAACCCCTCATACCACGGCATAGCGCCCTTGCCTCATGTTCTTCCTGGGTGTTCAGGATTTCCCAGGGCACGTGTAAGCTCGTCGTTCTCTCTGTTGGGCTGGAACACCCCCGATCGTGCCTCTTCTATTGCAACAAGTATCGCATCGTCGGCTCCCTTCAGACTTGCCCTCGTCGAAACATTGCCTGTCTCCGGGTCCAACTCCCCCCCCCCCATGCGCATAGAACCAAGTCCTGACCCTGGGGGGCCAGCTCTTAGTAGCCGGAGTGACACCTGCATCCTCCATCTCTTTCTCATACTTATCCCACTTAGGCATTGCCACCGCATAGCCACCTGGCCCCAGCTTATGGAACTTATCCTTTTTTTCAGCATTCTTCTTGTTTATTCTCGACCGTTCCTTAGCTAATTCCGAATCCTTGAATTTCACGAAATCGTCCCAATGAGCATGTTGGTTCTCTAGTGTTCCCTTGAATACTGGAGTCTTCCTTCCTCCCTTGACGTACTTGTTCCATTCACGATTCTTGTGGTTCTTGAATGCAATCTCCATCTTCCTAAGAGTAGCCTCCTTGACTTTCTGCACATCTGCTTCTGTGAAATGATCTGGTAGGGTGAAATGTTCCATGAGAGTATCCCAAAGCAGATCTTTTTGATTCTTGTCGACAAAAGTAACATCTGAACGTGGCTTTGCTGGCTCTCTCCATTCTTGAAGTTTAATCAGGAGTTGGTCCTTCACAAGAACTCCGCACTGACGAACGAACTTGTCCTCAATCTTCTTAGGCGCTAATGGTTTGCCAGTAGGGCTGCATGCCTCGATATTGTACTTTACGCCCGGCTTCAACTTTTTGTTCGGGCCTCGTTTCGTCATTTTGCGTGAAGATTTGCTCGATCCGGATGGCTGAAAGAACAAAGATCGATTCGTTAATATATCTTCAAGTCATTTAAAACATGTGATGATCACCAGATGCCTGCTTATATAAATATATATACCTCGCCGGTCTTTGTTGTTTCAGGATCAACATGTTCTTCGTCATCGTCATAATCGTAGTTCATGACTTCATCAATTCGGTCGTCGCGATCGAATATCATATCACCCTCTCCGATGTTGTTTAGAAATTCGAAGCCGTCATAATCTTCTTCATTCTGATCATCATCTGGCCCGCGTATCATATCGAACATGGTCTGTTCTCCCTCTCTGTCGGTATTGTCTGCCATAGCTTTTGTTTAACTAATCCAAAAGAAATATAAAACAATTTAGTATTCAAATTACATCGTCTCGAATAATAGATATAATCTCGAATACATCGTCTAGAATAATAGATATAATCTCGAATACATCGTCTCGAATAATATATAATACTGAATAGTACATCACTGGCTATTAGCTAATAAAGATCGAATACTACAGAAGAATCTAGGACACTCGCGGTTCCTCCGGCGCGGGCGGTGGACACCCAAAGAGAAGGAACCCTCACATGATCATAGCTAAAGTGAGATCACCGAAGATACTGCCACGTATTGGAGAACCTGCCGCCCTCTAACGCAACCATGTAGCGATGGACGTGCTCGTCCTCCTCCCTGACACGGCGACGTACCACCTCCGGCGGGCCCGGTCCCTCCACACCGAAACTGGCCCACGCGAACGCCACCAAACGAGATTAGGGTCGACGACGGGACCCGCGGCCAGGTTCCTCATCAAGCGGCGCGCCCCTCCAAGCAGCACCTCCCAGTGCCAGCCCGGCGGAGCCCAGTCCCGGACATGGGTCGGATGGACGTCGTCGCGGACGGGTCGACGGCAAGGATGCGGGCCGGGCATCGTCGAGAACAAATACTAGCTATATGCCCGCAAAAAGTAACATTTTTTTAATGATTGGATTTTGATAACTAAAATTTCTAACATTTCTATATAACACTAATTATGCTAATCTAAATAACACTAAAATTTCTAACATTTCTATATAACACTAATTTCTAACATTTCTATATAACACTAATTTCTAACTGATTAAGCACTAATTATATCCATCTAACATGCATTCATACATATATAATAGTGAAAAAATAATAATCTAAATAATCTAAACTAATTAAACATACAAAATACGCGTGTGTGTACTAATTAAACACTAATTATCTAAACTAATTAAACATACAAAATAATAATCTAAATAATCTAAACTAATTAAAGACTAATTATCTAAACTAATTAAACATGCTTGTGTGTGTGTGTGTACGGGCTCGGGGCCGGAGGGCTCACAGCGGGCGACGGCGACGGTGAGGCGAGGCGACGGCGAGGCGACGGCCGGGGCGGCGACGGCGGGGACGGCGTGACGGGGACGGGGACGGCGCGACGGGGACGGGCCCGAGGCGGCGACGGGGATGGGGGCGGCGACGGAGACGAGCGGCGACATCGGAGATGATCGAGGGCAGCGGCGACGGCGACGAAGACGACGGAACAGAGGAACGAACAGAGAGGGAAACTGAAATTTTCGTAGCTGTTGTATATATAGAAGGCACCTTTAGTACCGGTTGGAGCCACCAACCGGTACTAAAGGCCTGTTTTGGCCAAGCCAAGCGGCGGGAAGCGACCCCCTTTAGTACCGGGTCGTGGCACAAACCGGTACTAAAGGGGGGCCCTTTAGTACCGGTTTGTGCCACCACCCGGTACTAAAGGGGGTGCGCTGGCGCAGGTGCGGTGCGGCAAGTTTAGTCCCACCTCGCTAGTCGAGGGGCTACCGCACTGGTTTATAAGCCCCAGTGCGGTAGCTCTCTCGAGCTCCTCTCCTAACCAGGCCTACTGGGCCTACCTGTCCTCTTCGCCTAGTGGGCCTACTGGGCCTTCGCTGGCCTGCATCCTGGCCCAACGAAACGTTGTGTCGCTAGTCGTATGCAGGCCGCTTTGGCCAAGTAGGCGGGCTTTTTTTTCCTTTCTTTTTTTTTGCTTTATTTTTTTGTTTTATTTATTTTTGAGTTGTTTTTTGCTGTATTTAGTGTTTCTTTGTGAATATTTTTGCTTTAGGTACAAAAAATTACAAACTTTCTGTTAGTGCCGGTAGATTTCAAATTTGAATAGTTTAAATTTTGAATTATTTGAAATTTGTGTGAATTACTAGTTTGTGAATAACTTAACTTTGAAAAAAGTTTTTTCAGTGATTCTTTTTTCTTATGTTTAATATTAGTGTGTTTTATCATTATATTCAATTTAGTCATGCTTAGGTTATTTAAAAAATGAAATGCCTTTGTAACAGTTCAGTTTTCGTCGGAAACCCTGATACTTCGAAAGAGATTGTCCATTTTGTACACGAAGTGCATCCAGTTTTTACCGTAACCCTCTCTACTTTCTTGCACATGCTATTTGTATGAAATTATGATACCATCCCAACTTTCAACCTTTTCTGAGTTCATTTGAATTGCTTTTCAATTTCAGGGTCATTTAGCTGGAAAAAAAATTAGTAAATGCATGAAAAGAATTTGTTTGCACATAAAATTTTCAAATGCCAAAACATATAACTACCCTAACTATTACAGACATTTCCTCCTGGGTGTGAAACACAGAAGAAAGTGATGATAGTGAAGCCGATCACATCCCAGATCTTTGGGTGTGAAACTTTTTCTTCGCGTGTGTCCCTTTGCGCCGTAACCATGGAAAATCTTCATCATTTAACGGGATGCTCGGGTCAATATTCACTGTGAATTGAGCAATTTCATCAAACTTTTCATAATCTTCTGACTTGTCTGTCTTGTCATCCACTCCCACGATGTTTCTCTTCCCAGAAAGAACTATGTGCTACTTTGGCTCATCGTACGATGCATTCGCTTCCTTATCTTTTCTTTTTCTTGGCTTGGTAGACATATCCTTCAAATAGAAAACCTGTGCCACATCATTGGCTAGGACGAATGGTTCGTCTGCATACGCAAGATTGTTGAGATCCACTGTTGTCATTCCGTACTGCGGGTCTTCCGTTACCCCGCCTCGTGTCATATTGACCCATTTGCACCGAAACAAAGGGACCTTTAAACCATGTCGATAGTCAAGTTCCCATATGTCCTGTATATAACCATAATATGTTTCCTTTCCCGTCTTGGTATCTGCATCAAAGCGGACACCACTGTTTTGGTTGGTGCTCTTCTTATCTTGGGCGATCGTGTAAAATGTATTACCATTTATCTCGTACCCTTTGAAAGTCATTATATTTGAAGATGGTAACTGGGACAGCAAGTACAGGTCATCTTCAATAGAGGTGTCATGCATGATACGTGTCTGCAACCAGTTGGCGAAACTACTGGTTTGTTCACGTGTAATCCAGTCATCAGACCCCCCTGGGTGTTTGGAGCGTAGCAAATTCTTGTGTTCATCCATAAGGCGGAATTCTGTAGAACTGTGTAGTGTGCTTCAGTGAGAGAATGTCCGTCCATACATATTATTTGTTCCCCTCCTAGCGTGCCTTTTCCATCCAGTATGCCCTTATGCCGCGATTCAGGAACACCAATCGGCTTAAGGTCAGGAATAAAGTCAATACAAAACTCAATGACCTCCTCATTTTGATGGCCCTTGGAGATGCTTCGTTCTGGCCTAGCACGGTTATGAACATATTTCTTTAAGACTCCCATGAACCTCTCAAAGGGGAACATATTGTGTAGAAATACATGACCCAAAACGTTAATCTCTTCGCATAGGTGAACTAGGACGTGCGTCATGATGTTGAAGAAGGATGGTGGGAACACCAACTCGAAACTGACAAGACATTGCACCAAATCATTATGTAACCTTGGTATGATTTCTGGATCGATTACCTTCTGAGAGATTGCATTGAGAAATGCACATAGCTTCACAATGGCTAATCGAACGTTTTCCGGTAGAAGCCCCCTCAATGCAACCGGAAGCAGTTGCGTCATAATCACGTGGCAGTCATGAGACTTTAGGTTCTGGAACTTTTTCTCTGCCATGTTTATTATTCCCTTTATATTCGACGAGAAACCAGACGGTACCTTAATACTGAGCAGGCATTCAAAGAAGATTTCCTTCTCTTCTTTGGTAAGAGCGTAGCTTGCATGACCCTGATGTATGCCGTCTTCTCCGTGCATACGTTGCTGGTCCTCCCGTGCCTCAGGTGTATCTTTTGTCTTCCCATACACGCCCAAGAAGCCAAGCAGTGTCACGCAAAGATTCTTCGTCACGTGCATCACGTCGATTGCAGAGCGGACCTCTAGGCCTTTCCAATATGACAGGTCCCAAATATAGATTTCTTCTTCCACATGGGTGCGCGTCCGTCCGCGTCCTTCGGAACAGGTTGTCCGCCAGGACCCTTTCCAAATATCACCTTCAAATCCTTGACCATATCATGTACATCAGCACCAGTATGGTGGCGAGGCTTCGTCCGGTGATCTGCCTCACCTTTGAAATGCTTGCCTTTCTTTCTTATGGGATGCTTGCTCGGAAGAAATCGACGATGTCCCAGGTACACATTCTTCTTACAATAATTCAAATATATATTGTCGGTATCTTCCAAACAGTGCGTGCATCCGTGGTATCCCTTGTTTGTCTGTCCTGAAAGGTTACTGAGAGCAGGCCAATCATTGATGGTCACGAACAACAACGCCTTTAGGTCAAATTCTTCCCCCATGTGCTCATCCCACGCACGTACACCTGTTCCATTCCACAGTTGTAAGAGTTCTTCAACTAATGGCCTTAGGTACACATCAATGTCGTTGCCGGGTTGCTTAGGGCCTTGGATGAGCACTGGCATCATAATGAACTTCCGCTTCATGCACAACCAAGGAGGAAGGTTATACAAACATAGAGTCACAGGCCAGGTGCTATGGTTGCTGCTCTGCTCCCCAAACGGATTAATGCCATCTGCGCTTAGACCAAACCATATGCTCCTTGCGTCATCTGCAAACTCCTTCCCGTACTTTCTTTCGATTTTTCTTCACTGCGACCCGTCAGCGGGTACTCTCAACTTTCCGTCTTTCTTATGGTCTTCTCTGTGCCATCGCATCGCCTTGGCATGCTCTTTGTTTTGGAACAAACATTTCAACCGTGGTATTATAGGAGAATACCACATCACCTTGGCAGGAATCTTCTTCCTGGGGTGCTCGCCCTCGACATCACCAGGCTCATCGCGGCTGATCTTATAGCGCAATGCACCACATACCGGGCAAGCGTTCAAATCCTCGTACTCACCGCGGTAGAGGATGCAATCATTAGGGCATGCATGTATCTTTTGCACCTCTAACCCTAGAGGGCAGACAACCTTCTTTGCTTCGTACGTACTCTCGGGCAATTCGTTGTCCTTTGGAAGCATATCCTTTATCATTACCAGCAACTTTCCAAATCCCTTGTCAGATACACCATTCTCTGCCTTCCATTGCAGCAATTCCAGTGTGGTGCCCAGCTTTTTCTTGTCACCTACGCAATTCGGGTACAACAATTTTTTGTGATCCTCTAACATGCGCTACAACTTCTTCTTCTCCAAATCACTTGCGCAGTTTCTCTTTGCATCGGCAATGGCCCGACCTAGATCATCAACGGGCTCATCTGATGCCTCTTCTTCAGCTTCTTCCCGCATTGCCGGCTCAGCTTCTTCCCGCATTACCGGCTCAGCTTCTTCCCCCATTGTTGTATCATCGTATTCAGGGAACCCATGGCCAGGATAGCTGTCGCCGTCCTCTTCTTCTTCATTGTCTTCCATCATAACCCCTCTTTCTCCGTGCTTGGTCCAAACATTATAGTGGGGCATGAAACCAGACTCAAACAGGTGGACGTGAATGGTTCTTGACGTAGAGTAATTGCGACCATTCTTACAGCCAGCACATGGACAAGGCATAAAACCATCCGCCCGCTTGTTTGCCTCAGCCGCAAGCAGAAAAGTATGCACGCCCTCAACGAGCCGGGGAGAGCATCGGTCATCGTACATTCATTGTCAGCTCATCTTCATTACACAACACCGAATAGACCAAATTAATACAAGTTCATACATAAAGTTCATACAACACTTAAATGCAACAAACAAATAACTCTCTAGCTAAAGCATTTAAATGCAACAATAATGCGATCAAGATCGCAACTAAGGTAACAACTGATCCAACAGCATAATGATACCAAGCCTCACTATCGATGCCATATTTTCTAATCTTTCTATTCTTCAAGCGCATTTTCTCCATCTTGATCTTGTGATCATCGACGACATCGGCAACATGCAACTCCAATTCCATCTTCTCCCCCTCAATTCTTTTCAATTTTTCTTTCAAGTACTCGTTTTCTCTTTCAACTAAATTTAACCTGTCGACAATAGGGTCGGTTGGAATTTCCGGTTCACATACCTCCTAGAAAAAAATATCTATGTCAACTTGATGGGCATAATTTGTCATAAACACGAAATGCAACAAATAGTTTTAAAAGAGAATATACCACATCCGAATCATAACAAGGACGAGGGCCGACGAGGACGGATATCAAAACCATGGCACTATGTATAACAAACAACGTACGGGTAAGATAATTATTACATGATTAACTATATATCCAAATCACACAAACATCAATTTTTTTATATAAAATTTCATGAACAAGAGGCTCACGACAAGGTGGTGCTGGTGACGGGACGGTGCAGGCGATCGACGGTGGTTACGACAGAGATCTAGAAGGCACTAAGTAAACCACACCTACATATGCAAACTAAGTGTTATTTTTGACCTCAAATTGCATATAAATCAAATACTAGCACACATATATATTTCCTCCCAAATTACTAAACTCACAAATTAGTAACTATATAAAGCATTGCAAGAGCTAATCTAGCAATGAGAGATGAAAGGACAAAGTTGCTAACCTTTGTGATCACTTGAATGGATGGGGGCCTTCAAATCTTGACAAATTTTGGGCAAAATGTGTGATGAGCTCGAGGGGAGAAGAGGAAGAACAGAGAGGAGAGGAGAGGGGAAAGGGGGAAGAACAGAGCGAGCTAGACGAAGGGTTTATATGCAGGAGGACCTTTAGTACCGGTTCGTGGCACGAACCGGTACTAAAGGTGCTGGAGGGGGCCCAGACTGACAACATCCTGCCACCACCCTCATTAGTACCGGTTCATGGCATGAACCGGTGCTAAAGGTTAGCCATGAACCGGTACTAATGAGAGCGGCCCGGCTAGCCGTTGGAACCGGCACTAATGTATACATTAGTGCCGGCTCTAATACAAACCGGCACTAATGTGCTGCACGTTTGACCCTTTTTCTACTAGTGCAAGGAACCGCACCCATAGCAGATCAGTCTGAATACAGGTAGCAACAAATTGAATTTTTGCATCACAACCTTTTCAGTTTCTAAACGGAGAGAAGGGAGGAAAGAGCTAGGAAGTCTTACCAAGCAGGATTGGTGTCCGAGACGAAGTCATACTCGAGGGACAGGTAGTTGAGGTATCCGTCCATGTCGCCCACCACGCCGTCCTTCCGGAAGAACTTTGCCTCGCCGATCTTGCCCCCCTTCTCTCCCCTGCCACGCGCCACGCCGGCGAGCCGCCGATCCCTGCCCGTGGCGAGCTGGGGCTGCAACCAGGAGTACGTGGAGTGGAAGAGGAAGTGTGGCCTGGGGTTTGGGTGGTCGCGGCAAGCATGTCATGCCGCGGCCCGAGCAGGACGACGGCGTGGACGGGAGCAAGCACAGGCGAGGTAGTGCCAGCCCGTCGAGGGCCTACGACCTTGGTCAGGCGGCTGCAATCCAGTCGATCTTGGGGATGTGGGACTCCGGAGGTGGCTGGCGAGCCCTCCATGGCCACGAGGCGGCCACCTCCATCGCGAGATCCAGGGCGGCTTGGCTAGGGAGAGGAGCAGCGTGCTTCAAGACAACGTCGTGATCGCAGAAGATGGGGGCGGCGGCGGCGTGGTGGTCGCAGAAGATGGGGGTGGGGGAACCCTAGCGTGTGCGAGGGGCTCGGGGACAGGAGCGATTGGTGCTGGTCGAAGTGTTTTTTTTTTTGGACGGGAGAAAACCAATGTGAAGAGATGGTGGTACGGTAGGAAAAAAAACCTACGAAAAAAAAACAGCAAAGGTGGGAGGAGGACAAAAATAAACCAAGGAAGGTGGGACGAAAATTAACCGGCGAAGATTACCAACTGCTCCATTAGAAGAAGAGATTCACTTTTGCTTCGGTAGACCCCCCTAAACGCATTGACGACTGAGATCCCTCTGTACCCTTTCATAATAAAGGGTAGGATGGTCTTTTCACACGCGCTAATACGAGACCGGCGGCGCACTTTTTTTCCACACCGCAGATACGAGACCTGTGTACATATATGCGGCACACTTTTTTTTCCTCGTGGCGACATCTTTTTCTCAACTATATTTCATTTTCTTTTCTAAAAGAAAAAATAATGCAAGTAACATGAATTGAACTTGAGACCTCTTAGTCAAAGGAGTACCGCACTAAGCAACTAGGACATGGTAATGCTTGTCAATATTTACATCTAGTTTACTTTTCTTCTATTTCAGTTCGCGGCTGGGCCGGCCCAATGGTGAACCGGTCCTTTTATATTGCTTCTTTTTTGTTTTTCTATTTCTTTTTCTTTTCCAAAAAATGCTCAAACTTCAGAAATTTTGCTAAATTGTTTTAAAATATGTTTGATTTTTAAAATTTTATTCATAAAGTACTAATATTCACATTAAGAAAATAGTAAAGACATGTCAAAATTTTGTTCATTTAAATAAAAAAATGCTCACATCAATATAATTGAATCTCTGCACATCTATTAAACAGAAAAAATGTTTGTTTATTGGTCAATTTAACAAAATTTCTGTTTATTGATCGTTTAAAGAAAAAAGCCCGTTTATTGTTCATTTAAAAAGAAACATGCTCACGTCAAAAGATCGAACACTACTAAAACTTCTGTACATAAGTTAAGTAGAAAAATGAAAATGAAAATATATCAATTAGCAACTGGTTTATTTCTCTTTTTTGTTTCTCTTTCATTCTTGTTGTTTTTCATTTTTTTTCTTTTTCCTTTTTCAAAAAATGCTCACATCAATATAATGGACCCAAAATTTTCTACACACTAGCATCACAATGCCAAGCATCCATGATCAATTTCATAGAGTTCTGACATTTCATACATTTTCTAGGGTTTGCCAGTGAAAAAACTCTCAAAACACTAGCCGAACATGACACAACGTGCGTTAGGTATCATAATTCCTTCAATTTTTGCGTGGAGACCTGTCACGAGCATGGCAAAGACCGTCTGGCGAAAACATTGTAGGCGTGAAGCGTGGTGGGGCCCAGATGGTGGCAAGTTTGGTGTCATTTCATGCATGGCAAAAAGAACGCCATGTTCAAAGGTGTTGGCTCGGGTAGGCCAGTAGGGCAAGTCCGCATGCACTTTGTTTCATATCAATAAAATGAACCCAACTTTTTTCACACACTAGCATCACCATGTCAAAACATCCATGATAAATATCATAGAGTTCAAACATTTCACGTATTTTCTATGGTTTTCCCGCCGAAACCCCCCCAAAACACTAACTGAACATGACACCGCGTGCGTTGGGTGTCTGAATTCCTTTAATTTTTGCATGGAGGCCCACCATGAGCATGCCCACATGCTAGCAAAATTTGGTATCATTTTATGCATGGCAAGAAGCATACCATGTTCAAAGGTGATGGTTCGGGTAGGCTGGCAAGGCAAGTCTGGATGCATATTTTTTTCACATCAATAAAATGGAACCAAAATTTTTGCACACACTAGCATCACCATGCCAAGCATCTATGATAAATTTCATTGATTTTCTAACATTCTATGCATTTTCTAGAGTTTTCCCGGCGAAAAACCCAAAAACACTAGTCAAGCGTGACGCAACTTGCATTTGGTGTCCGAATTGCTTCAAATTTTGCATGGAGACCTACCATGAGCATGCCCGTGTGCTGGAAAAAATTGGTGTCATTTCTTGCATGAGAAGAAGAACACCATGTTCAAAGGTGGTGGTTCGGGTAGGCCGGTAGGGCAAATCTGGATGCACTATTTTCACATCATAAAATGGACCCAAATTTCTTGCACACACTAGCATCATCATGGCAAGCATTCATGATAAATTTTCTTTTATGCATTTTTTGGGTTTTCCGGTGAAAAACCACACTAACGAACGTCACAAGTTGCTATCGGTGTCCGAATTTCTTTAAATTTTGCATGCAGGCCTGCCATGAGCATGCTTACATGTTGGCAAAATTTGGGTCCATTGTATTGAAATGAGCATTTTTTGTACAAGAAAAAGAACAAAGAAGAAAAAAGGAAGAAAAAAAAGTAGAATGAGAAAGAAACAAAAAACAAACAATAAACCGGTCGCTGATTGATATGTTTTCACTTTAATTTTTTTATTTAATAGATGTTCAGAACTTTTAAAAGTGTTTGATTTTTTTATATGAATATGTTTCTATTCAAACAAACAAGAAGCTGAGATTCTTTAAATGAACAATAAACGAGCAATTTTTCTATATAATAGATATGCAGAAAATTAATTGTATTGATGTGAGTATTTTTTCTATTTAAATGAACATTTTTTGTCATATTTCTGTATTTTAAATGCAAATATTTGTACTTTATGAAAATAAAAGAAAAAGTAGGACATTTTTTGAAATTTAAACAAAATTTAATAAGTGTGGGCTTTTTTAAAAAAGGAAAAAGAAACGAAAAATGAAAAAAAAAGAATAAGAAGAAACTAAAAAAAGTAGTGATAAAGGACCAGTTCCGCAATGGGCAGGCCCAGCTGCGACCTGAAGTAGAAGAAAAGAGGAAAATGGGGTAAATAGGCACAAGCATTAGGGCGGTCTAGTTGGTTAGTGTGGTTCTCGTAAGATCAAAAGGTCTTGAGGTCGTATACGGTTTGATGAAATGACCACGCTGCCCTTATACGGTTTGTGGAAGGGGATCTACCGATGCATGATTTAGGAAAACTGCTGCATGATTTAGGAAAACTGCTGAAGCGTGTTTTCTGCGTCAACTTCCTCTATGCATGATTTTTTCTGAAACAGGGGAGCCCCTGGAGATGCTCTAGGATCTCTTTCAGAACATAGGTGCACATGCACACACGTATGCAAGCCCAGGTCGTATTTACTGATGTAGCAGGACATGAATCAACACAGAAGTGCGCTCCTACTTCCACCGTGTGTGTGTGCATAAATATACTCCACTGCTCCATCTTCTCTCACGTATACTTGTGTTTCACATCAAACTCTCTCGATGTATGTAAGTGACGAACACACATTTCCGTTGCTATCATTTTAGTAGGTCACATGTGAGACAGAAAAAAAAGCTAGTACGAAGGAGAGACAAGGGAATAGAAAAATAAGAGTGTGCAAAAAAACATTATGAATAGGAGACAACGGGAACGAGGTGATGTCTGAAATATGAGATGCAACATCATGCTAGACTGGCAGCCCCACTGTGTGCCTTCCTGAATCACGATGCAGGTATCGGCCACATCCCCTTGAGATTCTCACATGCAAGGGTACCACCACTTCCCTTCTAATGGCAACATCCACGTCTACATGATTTGAAGTAGCGACGGCGTCGACCAAATCTATCACCAAGCCTAAGGGCATCTCCAACACTGTGCCAATAAAACATACTCACTGACCATCCAGATGTAGCCGCGGACACGGACATGATATGGGGGATCGGCCATCCAACGCTGTGCCGAAAAAGTCCGCCTAGATCCGGCTCCATCCGAACACATTTGGAGTGCAAATGTTATTCAAAATCAATTTGACGAGGTGGATAAGTTTGCAATCTTCACAATCAAAAAGGCAGATGCTCATAAGTTTTTTCATGCGTCTGATCACATAAGTTTTAGTCCGGCATTCCGCGTAAATTTTGCCCTCCCAGACAGGCTGTTCGTGCCCCCTCCATCATCACTCTATCGCCACCTCCTCCATCTCTGCAGGGGCGGAGCTTAGTGGACCTACCCTAATGCATAGGCATCATGGTCCAAAATCGTTTTTGGTACTCCCTATCGTCACTTTGAACGTAGTGCATCACCCAAGCCCACGTCTTGTGCACCCGGTGGCCATAAGATAGCGCACACTCGGCAACTATTCATTATATATTTTGGCGTACAGCTAGCCCATTAGGTGTAGAGGTACGAGGAGCAATAAATCATGAATGGACATGCAACCACACGAGGATGAAGTCTTCGACGTTAATAACTCAAAGATTCGTGCAATTTACATACCATAAATTATGTATAATTTGTACCTGCAACGTAGACTACCCACAGTGGGAGAAACATAGATAGTAACATCACACATGTCTAGATAAAATAGATGTGGCAAGGAATAGACGAAGAAAGAGAGACATGTGGTAACATAGCTACTAGTTACTAGTAATATGAGGCTGCTGCCAATGCATGGGTGCTTAAATGAGGTGCTAAGAACATTAAATAGCTTAGCAACTATACTCCCCAATGCATAGCTGCTTAGCTTATGGTTGCTAAGCTTGCTTCATTTAATGATTTAGCAACTAAAGCTCTTCATGTATTGATGCACTTCCTTCCTTTAAATGTTTTGCCTAGGTTCACGCGCTTAGCACTGTTTCTTCCTGGGGTCACCACACTCATCTCTCTCTCCTCTTAAATAACTTGTCACATCAGATTTTTTGCCCACGTGAAAGCCTTAGCACCTGTACAAGGTGGAGCGAGTAACATCACACATATCAAGGCAAGATGCGTATCTCAAGAACAATAATTGCACGGGACCCGCTAGGCTGATAAGAAGAGTTAATCTCTCATTTATTTGGAGCATATGTCCAACGGAAATCTGAACCACCACCATGCAGTTTCTCTCCAACCCATCTCATCTTGTAGCTCCTCACTTACTAATCCTCCTCCCATCCACTCTCCATCCAGCAGCTCCTCGTCTTTCTCATTTTCCTTCCATAGTTCTTGCAATTTGCAATCTGTTCATGTGCTCCACCCCCATAACTTACTGTTCATGAACTCCTCTATCCCTATGGGCAGCCCAAGGAGGTCGCTCTTCTCCCACTAATCTGCTGCCCAAAAATGCTGTCGTTGATGAATGTGGTGGGGTTCGGAATAGCAGGGCACCTCCATGCCATGTGAGGGGAGAGGGAGAGGGTGAAGCTCATGGTTGTTAAGAATGTGTAAAATTGTGTTTTTTTCAGTTCATTGCCACCATGAGTGGACCTTGTACGTCCACCTCTCCTAACAAATAGTGTGCCATAATGTATCATCTTCAAATTCATCTCGTCCACAGCCTCTTGGAGTAAATACGAATCCAATTTTTTTTCCAGTGGTAACATTATCTGCATCTAGCAGATTAGATTGACCATGTGTGTTAAGTAGCTACCACAACCATGTGTATTTAAATTCTAAATGTTACCCACAAATAAATAAGTCTGAAGGCTGGTTTTTGTTATTGCGTTAGGCTAACATGTGTTAATGTTTAAGTAGCAGTCCCGTGACTGTGAGCATACATTTGGGCACCCATAATCTTGACGTATTTAATTTCATGAATCGTGGATCCAAAGCAGTATACAAGTGGAGTCAGGAGAGCTTGGTTGTTGAGTTTTCTCGTCATGCTATCCTCACCCATATGTCAGGTGTAGCTTGCTTGGTAACTTGTGTAAAAAATATTTCTCTTTCTATGTATAAAGGTTGCTCCACTAGAAATTTCCCCAAACAAGGAATTGTAGTTAAGATGCCTCACATGAAGTGACCTAGCTAAAAACAAATCTGAAAACAACAACAAAAATGGTAAAAAAAACTTATGGAATAAGAGTCATCAGGAAGTAGACATCAACAGGTGGGGGCTCAGTATTAGTCCAAGAAAGGGGCTATATGATGGCCTCATGGACGGAGGACGTACGTGGCCGACATGACTAGCATGGTTGACGGAGCTCTGCGCCTCTGCCTTGCAACGTTGGCTGATGACACACAGCTCCATAATAATCAGTTTTCCTCGTTCAGAAAACATGGAAATCTTTTGATGTCAATCGCGAAGATGAAGAAAGTCTCGCGCCGCTGCTTGGGCATGCAGCTTGTGGTCGACCCATGGCTTCCTCACCGTCTTGTTTCCCTCTAATTAAACTAGATCAACATGAAGGCTGCTACATGTCACTTGAGTTTGTTATCTTCTTTCTTCTACAGATCTCTGGGTGGGTTTTTCTAATGGTAGGAAACCCTTTTTTACCCCATGTTGCTTTTGTTCCTCTCGGATTGATGTGACGGTTGCATTGCGCAACTGGTGTAGGCTTTTGCATAGTAGTGCTACCTTGGCCTAGGATCGAAGATTGAAGAATGTGTTCAAAGAAACCCATACCGGGTCCTTAACCACCAGTGCTGTCCTTGACCGTGCGGGTAGGAACCTTCTTGTGAACAAACATCTCTAGGTTAATTGTGTTGATGGGATGACAAGTTTCTACTTCTGACTTTATTCGGCGGACAATTTAGTGATATGCATTTAGCAAATTATCAGAATGATCTTCTACTTTTTTCATTCTTTAGACCTATGTCATATTAGAAGTTGATACCCAAAGAACACTATATTATACCGAGAACACCAGAAGTAACAAAATTAACGCAAGGATGACTTGGCTAAATTTAAGGCGACGTCGAAGGAGCTAATGGGCAATGGTAAATGTACACTATTCTGGTACGATAGGCTTGATCATTCTGTGCTCGCTGATATTGCTACGAACATTGTCTCGAATGTGCCCTGTCGAACCAAGTCTATACGTATGGGACTTCAAACTTCATCACACCATCAACAAAATGATTTGGCTATTCAACCTTCGGGAGGACTTTTAGGAGGTGCAACTTAAACGGCTTGTATTGCTTGCTTTGAGGGGATCCTGGTTTGCGTTGCTGGCAATACCATCTAGAGGTCTTGCGCACCTCTCCACTGTAAAATTTTCATACGGATTTCCTTGCCAAAATAATAATAATTTCATATGGCTTGCGGTTCATAGGAAGCTCTGGATAGTAGATCGGCTTGCGAAAAGTGAGCTTCCCCATAATATGCGACACACCTTGAATAACGCTGAAGCTAAAGACGGTGATCACCTCATTGTGGGCTAATCCATAACCACCATCATATGGGCCTGGCGCTCTACTGGATGGACCTCCCATATGTCGCTGCCTCCATCGATAATTTTCTAGTGGCTTGGTGGTTGATGGCTAGGATGGGTGTCCCTTCATCCAAAGAAATTTTGTGACTTGGACCATATGGAAGGAGCATAACAATATAGTGTTTGAGAAAAGGGCATGCATGATTGATCGGACCATCGACCAAATTAAGTGTGACACATTTTGCTAGTTCAAGGTTGGTGCTAAATGTTTCTAGTTACTGTTCTCATAATGTCACCGCCTTCGTTCATGTTCCCTCCCTTGGCCGCTCAGCCTAGCATTGTTTTTATTAGGCCTTTTTTTCTCTTAGTTGTTTGTGTTTGGTTTGTTTTCGTTCCTTGGTCACTTGACTATGCAAGGACTTTGTTTCCTCTCATTTCCTCTATAATGATCACATGCAGTTTTCGACATGTTACGTAATGTATTTTTGGATTGTGGACCCCCCCCCCCCCCCCCCCCCCAAAAAAAAGAATGGGTGGTTGACAAGTGGCACCCAGATGATTCTGATTATCAGGATTTCAGTACAGGCTGGACTGACCCACATTGTTAGGTCTAGCTTGAGCTAAGTAACTTTGTACTTCTCAGCGCATATATAGGTTGCTCCAGTAGCACATGCCACAAATGAGGACCCAAATTGTTTAGTTGAGATATCTCGCATGTAGTGACCATAGAGAAATATGAAAATGACAAAAGAAACATGGTGAAAAGACCTCTATGGAATAAGTGGCAATAGGAAGCAGTTACCATTTACCAATAGGTGCAGGCTCAAGATTAGGACAAGAAAGGGGTTAGCTGGGTGCAGGCCATTGATGACCCCTCTAGCATGGCGGATGGAGCTTTGAGTGGCTATGATATTCATGAGATAGTGATGCAGGTGTAGCTTGTATATCTCATGGACGAGACACCGATGTCTCTCGTGTCAATCACAAACATGAAGAAGGCCACACCCTGCTGCTTCAGCATGCAACTTGTTGTCGACCTACGGGGATGTGACTTCTTATAGCCTCTCCAATAGGTGCCCCATTTTAGGGCACCAAAATGTGTTTGGAGAAAAAATTTCAACAACTAAAGTTATTTTTAGGGCATCAAAAAGTGCGTCTCCAATAGATGCCCTAAAATAGGGCACTAGTGCTCCAGCAACTTCCCTAAAATGGGGCAGCCGCAGGACAAATGCATACATATTGCAACCAAATTATATCAAACTTATCTCAAATCAATCCAAATCAAATATAACAACAATTCATTAATCCACAACAACAAATTGTTACATAATTCATCAAATCCACAACATCAAATGCAACAAAGTTTAGCACACAATACAATGTTCATCCATAATACAACAAACATAGAGATGAAGGAGTGTTGTTGCCCCATGCCGTGCCCACTGCTCCTCCATGACATATTTTTGAAGTTTGTTATGCGTATCAAACTCTCTAATGTCATGGCACACCTAAAGAAAGCATTAGATTTGGTCTAGCTTTCTAGTTGCCCACACCGGTTTTCACATGACGTTATAGAAGGTGTAATCTAAACAAAATTCAGGATTGTCCTCGATGACCATGTTTTGCCAGATCATGCAAACTATGATGATGTACCAAAGGTCTCTTGATCCCAAAACCTAGCTGGTCCTCGCACAATAGCAAATTGGGATCGCAAAATCCCAAAAGCCCTCAACACAACTTTCCTAGCCACCGCTTGAGCATTAACGAAATAAAGTTTTTTCTAACCTTGGGGGCTTGCAATTGGCTTCACGAAAGTAGCCTACTTCAGATAAATCCCATCCGCAAGGTAGTACCCAAAGTTGTACATGTGGCCATTTGCTTGGAAGTACACCAGTGGTGGTTCTCCGTTGGCTAACTTTGCAAAGAAAATTGATCGGTGGAGAACACTGATGACATTGCAAGATCTAGGCATCCCAAAATATGCGTGCAAATCCATGTCTCCTTATCGGCCACGGCCCAAACATTCAGTGATGCGGACCAAAGAAATTGATGCTCGGCTCGGTCATGATGGTGGGCGGCTGCCCGCGGATCTCCGATGTCCACCAGTCTAGCTCCAGAAAATAACGTCCCGCTTCGGGAGCATCAAGTGCTGCAAAGCTCCGACACTTAGCCGATCAGCCGAAATTCACTGCCGCGGGGGATCCCAAATTGGTGGGCAGCGGGGACTCCGTCGGCCCTCTAGAGTGACGGGGTAGTGTGGCTGGGTCATGGCGGAGTCCTGGGAGGGCGAATGAGCGACTACCGTGCCCTTCGTGCCGAAATCACCGCTGATGGTGCTCAGTAGGAGTGTGGTAGTGACACAGGAAGGTTCGGTGTGACGGTTGGGCTTTGCTCGCAAGGCATTTTGTTTTGCGGCAACCACCCAAGTGTTGCATATTTGCATCACTTGGTGCTATATTTTACAGGTGCCCTAATTTTGGTATGTATTTGGAATGGAACCAGCATTGATATATGCAACATCTCATTTTTTATGTTGTGTTGGATTTGTCTATAAAAACAGCCCGTCTTCACAAATGCAAAGAAGTAATAAAGAAAAAGATCGATCAACGCTCGATCCAACATAGTGACATCATTGTGCCGAATAAATCACACCTCACTATGTAGATCAAAATTATCTATCCATTTCTCATCCCAGAAGAAGAAAACAAAATTAGGCCGATGCAAGATAGATGCACAATATTTTCATCATGAAAGCAATGTTTAAGATGCTTTCTATATAGTATGGTGTAGAGGTGTAGTATTGAATCTCATCTAACCATTGATTTCTAGTGTAGTTTGGATATTTTCAATCTAATTGAGAGTAGTTTGTCCATTATTTTTAGAGGTCACTCTTTTTTGGATTGACCCTCCACCTATAAGAGGCGCGCTCTTGCTCATTATTTGATCTCCCCTCCTTCGAGACATTTTGTTCCACCGTTGCTCCGTCCTTTGCTCATGCTACTAGTGTGTCCTTGGGTCCTCACCACCACCCCATGCCACTGTATCCTCACAATGCCATCCCTCGGACCCACACATCTCCCTTTTCTCTTGATTAGGTTAACACTTTCATAGAGGTGCCTTGCGGTGCCTGGTTGTGGTAGCACCGGAGCTCGGCCTATGGCCAACTTCAATGGTCGGGGTGTCATTTGTTTTAAAGGAAAATCATGGAAAAGTGGACGTGCACTGATACGGTAGTACAAATTTCTATCCTACAATTTGATTTGAAGGATGGCCATGGGAATTATGTGGAGCTCGCTTCCTTCACGTTCACAGAAAGCTTCACACGCTTCTAATCTAGTCCTCGTGGTGATGGGTTAGATGAGTGGCGGGCATGCTTGGGGCTCCACCATTGGTATTCTAGCCTTATACCAGCTGTGGCGGTGACAAACTATTCCTATCACTCGAATTAGATTGGCACCAAGTTCTACCCACCACTAGAACTCTGGCACCAGGTTAGCCATGGTCAAAATTAGCAGTGACGGGTTCCCCATATGTGCCCGCCACTGGTAGTTACAACAACAATGGTGTCGGTGTACAAAAGTATGGGTACTTCTGTACCCCTTACTAGTGCATGGGTAGTCGCAGCCACACCTGCGGCAAGGCTTGGCGAGGCAGAGGAAGACAAAAACCCAAAGACTACCAAGGCAGATACTCGAAGAACAAGGAGCAGAGGGTGAGCTGGACCTCCCCCGGCAACACCCTTGTCAGGGCGACCTGCACAGCAGCAGCAAGCCCATCACCCTTGGAGCTGAGAGCTCTGACACCATCAATAGCGTTAAGACCAAGATATGAGAGCGCATGCTTGGAAGCATGCAGATCCTCATAAAGATTGGTAGCCCACGGTAATTTTTGAAAATACATGCAGCATCAGTATTATTGCCAGTGCCACTGTTAAGAGGTATTGTCTGACGTTGGTGTAATATCCGGTGCCGCTGGTATTCAGCAAAATGTCACCGGCGTCACGTATTCTGCGAACGCCAGAGAAATGTTATATTACTGGCGTTGTCATTGGGCTCATGCCTGTAAACTCCTGATGTAGCGGGCGAAGCTCTTTCGGGCAACACCACTAGTGTTCGTTGACATAATACATGTTACAGAGTGTTTATGTAGTTTCTCAGCTCCGCCTTTTCATGCTCGTCAAACTTGACAAAATGTCTATGAGGCATTTCCTCTAGCTCCCATGTTTCATGTTACAGAGTGTCTACGAGGCATTTCCAGAAATCTCGATCGCTTCTCTCCGTGGTTGTGAGCATGTTGGTGGTGGACTGGTGGAAGTCAAGTTTGGACCATGTCGGCATTATTGTTCTTTTTTGTTTCTTTTTCTTTTAATTGTTTGTGGTTTTTGCATGATTGTACTCATCAAGCGTGTCGTTCAGTGGGGTTCGTTTGAGTTTTTTTTTTTTTTGTATAAACTAGTGCAACTCTATTCTTTTTTTATGCAATTGCATGAGCTCCTTGGCCTCTTAACGAGGTTTCGTCAAACAAAAGAATACTAAAGACAGCATGGTTAGTAAGTGTTGGGATAATGGAGTTGGGTGTGATAAGTGTCTATCAAATCCATCGACCATGTTATTTTGTGCCATGGGCATGCGCAAAGCATTTGTGGACATGTCGTCAACCTCCAGTCTGCAGTGGGCTAGTACGAACAATATTTGGAAGTTGCTCAGCAAATTCAGGTCCGACGTCTCAATTAGTGGCATGCCCTCTTTCCGGCTTGTGCTACTGAACTCTGGCATATAGCAGAAGCAACCACTTTTTCAGTGATCAAAATGATCCTCGAAGCCTAGTTCGGTGACCGGGTGTTGCTAGCCACTCGACCTGTCAACTGCTTCTGATTAATTGTAGGGTGAGTACTTTATGAATAGACAAAAGCGGCACATTTCAAGTACAAAATTCAAATGTTCACTACAAAATTTGAACATTTATCAAATACCAAATATATTTAAAATTCCGTGAACAAGTTTTGAAAACAGAGACATTTTTTCAAAATCTCATAACAAGAATGGAAAGCACGAACATTTTTCGAAATCTACGAACACTTTTTTAATACATGAACATTTTTTTGAATATGTGAACTATATTTCAAAACAAGAACATTTCTTGAAAACACGAATATCTTTGAAAAATTACAACATATTTAAAAAGTGAGAACAAAATAAAAAAATCGATTTTTTGAAAAATTGTTCGCACGAGCAAATTTTGAAACTTTGATTTTTTTTTAAAACACAATTTTTTTTGAAATGCCGATTTTTTTTTTCAAATTGCACAAATTTTAAAAGCTTGGAGATTTTTTTTTCAAATTCACAACATTTTTTCGAGAACATAAAAAAATTTAAAAATTCTAAACATTTTGTAAAACGTGAACAGCTCTTGTAAACATGATCAAAATTTATAATTTTGGAATTTTTTAAAAAAATGATCAATTTTTGAATCTGGGATTTTTTTAAAAAAATATGATTTTTATTTCAAAAGAAACATAAAATCACAAAATAAAAAAAGTCGAAAATAGAAACCAGACCAAAATGATTTTTTTAGAAAACATGGTTTGGGAACCTTCTAGTCTAGAGGTTCCCAATACTGCCCAGGAACCTCCCAGAAGATTCACAATACGGGTCGCTCGAATGCTCAGATGGGCCGACCGATGTTTCGATCGCGTGCGATTGCCTAAATATTTGTCGCATAATGTCGCAAATAGAAAATTCCGTACGTTTGGGGATTAGCATAAGACGGTGCCACACACAGGAGGCGAGCTGACAAGGCTGGCCCATTGTCACGCGCGGAAACAGCAAAAAATTCACTGAAAAAATGGTAGTGCGAGGGATCAAACCGTCTAACTCCCGATGTTAACCGCTCGTTGCTAGCCACACGAGCTGGTAAGCTTCAATGTCTAACTAGGACACGTGGGCTACAAAAACTATCCATCAGTGACCGGTTTACTGTAGTGAACCAGTCTTTTTCTCAGTATTTATTTTTCTTTTTTTGTTTGTTTTTTGTTTCTTTTTCATTTTTTTATTTTTCTTTTTCATTTTTATTTTTCTTTTTCAAAAAATGCTCGGTTTTCAAAAATTGTTCAAAATTTATTCATAAAATACAAATATTCACATTTAAAAAAGTGTACAATTAAAAATTTCAAAAAATGTTCCTCGCTTTTGAAATTGCTCAAAATGTCAATATACAAACATTTTCTAAAAATAGAGAACAAAATTTAGAATGCACGTTGTTTCTCAATATCCTTCAATTGACCCCAATTTTCTTCAGTGGCTCGTCTGACATATTCAAGGCGCCGTGCCAAGTTGTTTTGGATTTCAACAAATTTTGTATTTTTTTTTTGGAGTTTTCTGGGTTAAAAAGGTTGATAAATGGTGGGAGGTGTCGCAACTTGCATACGGTGTCCAAAATCGTTCAAGCCTGTTATGGTTGCCTACCATGAGCATGCCAACCTGCTCAATTTTGCTCCTATTTTTCCAAAAATGTTTTGAGATTTCAAAAGAAATTCACGTTTTCATAGAATTTTTAAAATGCTCCAATCTTTTTCCAGAAAGTATTTTAAAAAATTGGATCCGCCACTAGTTCTTATAATTTCGCGCAGTTCATTGGTCACTTGGACTCGTTAGGTCCAATGGCTTTGAACTCACCTTAACGTGGATGAGGTTTGGGGTTCAATTCCCAAACACAAGTTTTTTGGACATTTTACTTCGTACCATTGGTGTACTTAGGCAGCACCGCCAATGGGCCGACCCATTCCCGGGGGGGGGGGGGGGGGGGGGATGTTCCTTGCCTGAAAAAAAAATATGTTGGATGGTGCGGGCGGCGTACTTTAGGAAAGACCATCCTCATAAGGTATGAAGAGATCTCCCTTGATGTGTTCGGGGAAAGGGGGGAGGGTGCGCCGAAGCAGAAGTGATCCATATTTTGTGTTTCACTAACTGACAATACCGTCGAGCTCCATCACTGTCTCTAACCCTCATCAAGACCTCCTGGATAGCTGCATTTATACTTTCGGCTTGTTGGCACTTTGAAATGTAAGGAGGAGATCTCCACCTCACTTTCTTTGAAAAACAATGTTTTATGTAGATCCGGTTGACTATAAATTTTTAGAACAGCTTGTCACAAGCATGGCAGTGAGTCTGAGCAAGTAGCTGCCTGACAGTCCAGCTATATATTTGTCGAGCCATAAAATTGGAATGCATTGCAACCTGTACCATACAACAGAGTACAAGTCACTCGGCTCCAACATAAATCCATGTAAGATAGTACAAACCCAACTTGGCCTATATATGTATTGTGTGTGTGTGCACACGTGTGTGTACACATACTACAAATCCATCTTGGCCAATATATGTATTGTGAGAATCTCTTGCTAAAGAACATTATTTCCTGTCATATAGGCCACCGATGAGTGAAAATAAGATCCAGTGATGACCCCAAGATACCAAAAGAAGAAGAAATGATGATTTACTATGAAAACACATTAGGGAATAGGAAGTGGCGGGAACCTACAAGTACAAGAGCAGGGGGAGCCAGGGCTCTTCTGAACGATTTGAGGCCCTGGGTAATCCAAATGGTACGTCCCAGCACCTCAAGCTATCCAACCGGCCCTTGAAGCTGAACGTGGAAATCGCCGACATGGTCTTCAAAGACCAATTGGCGTTAGTAACTTGTTTTTCTTCTTTCTTTTTTTACATTCGTGTGGTCTATTCCGCATTCGGCCTCGTGGCCTGTGTGTGGAAGGTGAGTCAAGAGATCTGCAATCCCTATAAGAAAAACAAAGAAAAACTGTAGGCAAAAAAGAGTTGTGAAGTTGTGGTGGGCTGATGGGCACCACCGTGAGGAGGAAACTATACCTCATGGTCAAATGGTGGTGAAAAATCATGTCGACGGAGGAGGACACCTTATGGCTCTCCATTCTTAAGGATAAGTATTTCCCTCACTCCAGCCCCATGTTTGCTTTTTGTCGGGGAGGGTCTCAGCTTTGGAAAGATCTCGTCAAGGTTTGCCCCATTTTTAAAGACCACATTAAGTTTGTGGTCGGTAATGACACTTAGATTCGTTTTTGGCTCGATTGGTGGTGTGGGGATTCTACTCTCTCTGTGGCCTTCCCCACATTGTTTTCGTACTACCCGAACCCGGAGATTTCCATCGCAGAGCTCTCGGACAATAACTGGGAGTTGCCCTTCCGCTGTTAGCTGTCTCCTGTAGAGTTGGATGATTGGCAGTGTCTTGTTGCCCTCATCCCCGTGTTCTCAGAGAGAGAGGACTCGGTGGTTTGGCCCCATTCTCCGTCTTGGCTGCTTTTCTGTTAAGTCTTTGTACTCCAAGCTAGTTGACGGTACCCCCACTAATATGTTTAGACCTATCTGGTGTGCCCGCATTCCTCCAAAGGTGAAGAACTTTCTAGGCAAGCCTTTAGAGGCCGCCTGCCTGTGGCCGATCAAATTCCAAAACGTAATGGCCTGGGATCAGGTAGATGTGTGCTGTGTGGAGACCTGTAGGTGACGAACCACATTTTCTTCCATTGTGTCTTGGACAAGTTGGTTTGGCGTTCCATTAGGTCTTGGCTTCAGGTCTCTTGGAGACTTTCCTCTTTCTCTAAACTCCGGGCCTTATGGGGGTCACCAAACGCTTGTTTTGGGTCGGCCTAGCTGCGGTGTGCTGGGCACTGTGGACAATTAGAAACAAATTTAGTATCATATTTTTCCTTCTAAACCTGCTGATTGCTTATCTACGTCAAGCATGTTGTTGCAGTAGTGGAGATCATTGCCTAAGACGGAAGACCGCGATGCTTTCGACCTCCTATCTTCTAAAATTCGGGCTTCAAAGTCTTCGTGCGGCTTCCTTGTTATCTCCTTTTAGTTCTGGCCTGCATGCCGATGTTGTGGCCTGTGTGCCCTGTATATCCGTACTTTACTATGCCTCTGGTTGTGGCCTACTGTTTGTCTAGTTGGTTGTGGTTTTGTTGTCTTGAACGCTTCCTGGTGGCTTCATTTATAAAGTCGGGCTGATGCCTTTCCACTAAAAAAACAGCTCGTGGGTCCTGGCATGCACGCACTCACATACCAGCTCATGGCGCAATGATGCTATTTGAGGGGTCTTTTCTTGAAATCATTAATTGAGGAGTACTCCTTGCAAAGATCACTCCCACCGGAAAAAAATCGTATACGACCAGGTCGTACATGCAGAAACGGGAGACCCACCTCTCCATGCGACACGTGGCAAACTGTACCTCAACGCAACCATCAATCCCTTTGCCAAATCCCAATTTCTAAAGCTAAGACTCGATGTCCATCTCCAGCCGCCGCCGGTGTGATCCACCTCGGCTCGCCGCATCGTCGCGGGCGTGCTCCTCAAAGACAGGTACAACTCCCTACCTGGGCACGCTCCATCACCGCCGGCAACGTCCAGGATCGGCGGCGGCGCAGCTCGCGGTTCCGCCCCTGATGATTGTCCCCGTCGGCGAGTATAGGTGTGCGCAGGGGTCTGACAGGTAGGTTTTCATTTGTGTTCCTTGCTTCGGTGACTCGTTGCAGCTGTCGGGCTGTGCTATATTCTGTGCCGTCACCGGCGAGATGGGTAGAGATGACGATGGTATGTCTGGTCGTGGAAATCGGGGTGGGCTGAAACTTGGAAACGATGAACGATGCTTTGAGATTCGGTATGTGCCACGTGTCGCATGGAGAGGTGGGTCTCCTGTTTGTGCGTGTGCGACCTGGTCGTACAGGATTTGTTGTGGCACGTTACATGTGCGCCACTTGTTGCAACCTGGGAGTTCTCTTTTTCTCGCAGATCCGTTTATTCAAAATGTTTTATCTCTTAAACCGTGTGTCTAAATCTCAAACCGTTTTCACCGTTGGATTCCTCGCGCCGAGATCTTCAAAACTAGATCAAATGTTGCTAGGTTTTGACAAAAAAAAATTTCACAAAAACAATCAGACGAAAAAAACTAACCAGTTCCTTTTCCCAAAGAGGCACGGCAGTCCCTCTCATGAAAGCACAACCGTGCCTCTCGCGCGAGCAAAACCATGCCTTTCGCAGAAGGATTTTTTTCCTTTTCCAAGAGGCACGGCCGTGCCTTTCACGGAAGCAAAACCGTGCCTCTCGTTTTTTTCTTTTTCGAGAGGCACGGTTGTGCCTCTCGCGAAAGCAAAACAGTGCCTCACACAGAAGCAAAAAACATGCTTTTTTCGCACGAATGTTTTCTTCGGAAATATTTTTTGGTCCAAAAGCTAAGGAAGACCAGTAGAAAACCAAAAATTTCAAAAAAAAGGTTAAAAATGGTTTAAAAGCCAAAAACGCATGTAGAAAATTAAGAAAATCAAAATCTAAAGGGAGCTCCCAGAGCACGAGATGTGGTGGCGGCTAAGAGTGCTCCAAGTGGCACGCTCTCTCAGCCCACCCACAAGTGATTTTTGCGTGGCTCCTGAAGGAGCGCTCCTCAACTAGCTGCTCCCGTCTTTTGTCCGCTTGTTCATAGAAGGGCTCTGGAGAATCGGGATGCATGTTTGTACTCATCAGCAGACAATGGGCCCTTCTATCAACGGCCATGTGTGCCATTGATAACCATTCATTTTGTGCTGCAAAACTTGAAGTGCCGAACGTGGTCCCTCACTCCCTTCCCTTGAGGATTCCGCCGGTTCCTTATGGCTTGGTTTAGCTAGCCAAATGTTGTTGAGTTTTTGTGTTCTTTCTTCTGTAGCCTCTTGGTCGGTGATCTTTCTTAGCTGTACGAAACAATTTTCCATGTTTTTTTTTTGAGAGAACCATGTTGTTTATGTTCCTCCCAGATGAATTAAACGGCTGCTTTTCGTGCATCAGATAGGGCTTTTCTACAATAGTTCTCAGGACAAAACCCATGGCCTAGGAGTGAAGCCCAAGAAAGGCCTGTCATTAACCTACATAATACTCAACGCTCAGAAATGTGTCCCGAGAGACCTAGCCCGGCATGTGCTCATCTACCAAGTCTGTCCTTGATAGTGCTGGGGTACGCACCTTCTTGTGAATCCACATCTCTAGGTTAAGTACGTTGACCGGATGACTTGTCTCTACTTGCCATATTATGCAGTAAACAATATAATAATATGTGTTGGTAAATTATTAAGATGATCTTCTACTTTTGTCATTCTGTAGCCAGCCCAGTGTCAGATCATAACTTCAAACCCAAATCTGGTTGAGGGTACATGCTTTGAAATGGGCTATGAGCAGATGTTAATATATAGTTAAGATTGTGCGTGCATATTGGGTACATAATCGATTCAAATGATTGAAATGAATCTTTCCAAAAAAATGTTTATGGCCTCACATACATGCGACTGAATACTGAAAACTACCATTCTCGATATGTGATGAGCTCACAAGAATGGTTAGGAGTTTTTACTCGGGGTCAGAAAAGGGAAAGAGGAAGGTACATTGGCGGTCTTGGGAAAAGTTGATGCAGCCAAAAAGCAAAGGGGGCGCTGGCTTCAAGGACTATCGGTTGTTTAACCAGGCCCTGCTGGCCCGTCAGGCTTGGCGCCTTATAACCAGACCTCACAGCCTGTGTGCTCAAGTTCTGAAAGCCAGATGTTACCCAGAGGGGAAGCTGGAGGATACAGTGTTTAGCGGAAATGCATATTCTTTGTGGCAGGCGATTAGCCATGGCCTTGATCTATTAGAAAAAAGGGCTTTGTGGAGAGTTGGAAACGGGCATAGTATCAGAATTTGGCAGGACAATTGGATCCCAAGACCACATTCATTCAAACCAATAACAAACCAACGCACTTGTAGAATCCGGTTTGTAAAGGACCTACTGAATCCAAATGGTTCTTGGAATTATGATTTAGTGCAGCAATATTTCCTTCCAGCAGATGTTATGGAAATAGCCAAGATCAGGGCATCCCCGAGGCAGGAGGAGGATGTCATCGCTTGGGGGCCAGGGAAATATGGAGTTTTTTCGGTGAAAAGTGCATATGATTTTGCCTTTGAGGAGCTGTATCGAAGTTCTGAAACGTGGTCCAGCTCAGCTCCTGACGGTCGTCGGAAGGGGTGGCAATTGATTTGGAAGTGTGACATTCCTCCCACAGTCCGAAACTTTGCTTGGAGAGTTGCAGTGGACTCATTACCCACATGGCAAAACAAACATAAGCGGGGGTTGGAAACTGATGGTTTATGCCCAATTTGCTATACTGAAGTAGAAGACAATTTTCACCCCTTTTTCCGGTGCCCTCTACCTCGGGAGTTATGGAACACAATGGAAGATGTATGGATCCTACCAGATATCATAACGATTGTATGCACGGGCAAAGAATGGTTACTCCATGCACTGGATCCTTTACCTGATGTAGAAAAAGCAATGCTCCTGATGACCTTATGGCGTATTTGGTTTGTCCGGAATGAGGTAGTCCACAACAAGGCCCCGCCTCCGGTTGAGATGTCAAAACGATACCTGGTGAGCTATCTTGATTCCATTTTAGGACTCAAATCTGATGTGTAAATAGTTTCTGGCAAGGGAAAAAAACCTCAACATTCCATCGGTGCACATCACAAAACCGGGTCAGGCTGGGTGGAAGAAACCAGATGATGGCTGGGTCAAACTAAACACCGATGGATCGTTTAGTATAAAGGGTGGTGCTGGTGCAGGAATGGTACTCAGGGACGACAGGGGCGCGATCATCTTCTCATCATGCCGAGCTCTGTTCTCATGCAGAGAAGCTCTAGAAGCGAGCTGTGTGCGTGTATGGAAGGCCTTTCTCTATCAATCCAGCGGTCAGAGCTCCCAATTATCGTCGAGATGGACTCCATGGTGGCTTTGAAGATGATTCAAGCTCAGGATGTGGACAGATCCTTATATTCAGCCATTATTAGAGAGATTCGCTATTTAATGTCTCTTCATAGAACTTGTATTACCTTTGTTAATCGGTCTCAGAATAAGGTTAGCGACATCTTAGTGTCGTTTGCGAGGGTTGAAGGAAGAACTATGACTTGGCTTGGGTCAGGACCTTCAATTTCCTTAGAGTTAGCTCTCGCAGATTGTAATTTCATTGATTCTGAGTAATACAAGTTATCTACCCGCAAAAAAATATACTGCAAATCCAGATCTTGCAACATAGAAATGCATAAGTAACACACAAAATGTCCATTAGCCTTGAGTGGAACTTGATCATACCACGGATTAGTCTGAATTTCGGGCCAGGATTTGATAAAGCTGACATAAAAAGGCCAAAATGGACCTTGTTCCATCCTAAAAGAGTGTAAAAATTAAACGTGTTTAATTAATCAGTTTTCAAATGATTATTTCCATGTATCACTCCCTCCGTTCCTAAATACAAGCTTTTCTAGAGATTCTAATATGGACTATATGCGGAGTAAAATGAGTGAATCTACACTCTAAAATATGTCTGTATATGTCCGTATGTAGTTCATATTGATATCTCTAAAAGGGCTTATATTTAGAAATGAAGGGAGTAGTATTCTAAAGTATTTGTGACTTATGGGCTAGGTGGATTTGGTTGACAAGTAGTGGAGTCAATACGAGTGGTGGTTGTTAGGTTTTGAGGCTAGCCCGTCCCATGTGGTCAGTTGTAGCTTGAGCCTACAACTTGTGTATGGATTATTTCTCTATACATATATACATATTGCTCCACTAACACTTGTCCCAATGAGAAATCCAAAACGGTGGTTTAGATATCTGACACGTAGTGACCTAGCTAGAAACAAATCTGAAAGCAAAAAGAACAGTGAAAAAAACTTATGGAATAAGAGGCATTGGGAAGGAGACATCAACAGGTGGGGTCACAGGTACAATCAAAGAAAGGGGTTATGATGGTTTGAGGGACTTAGGACCTGGAGGACACTGCTAGCCTGGTGGATGGAGCTCTACCTTGCAATGAAGGTTGATAACACGATGCTCCAGTTGTGCTTGTTTTCCTTGTTCCCAAGACATGGATGTATTTCATGTCAATTAAGAACATGAAGAAGATCATGGGCCGCTGCTTGAGGGTGCAGTTGCAGTTGATCTATGGCTTCTTATTTACCTCATCCTTTGGTTTCCCTCTAATTGAACAGGATGAACTTCCAGTGTGTTACACATTAGTGATAGAATTTGCCTATTACAAGCAAAGACCGGGGCCAACCACTCATGTGAGGTACAGAGAACTTACATTATGTATAACATTCATCTCTTTCTTAGAAGATAATAAATGGATGTAAATAACTAGAGTGGCTACCTAAGCCTGTCACAATCAGCTCAATAATATGCAATCTCCAATGATTATATATGTACTACCTTTGTTCCTTGCGGATTGGTTTAGCTAGCCATATAGTTTTGACTTTGTCGTCTTCTTTCTTATAAATATCTCTCGGCGAGCTTTCGTAACGAAAGGAAACATTTTATTAACATGCTCTATCTATGAAGATGGACATAATCACATAAGTAGCTAATCTTCACTCAACGTGGATTTCACTTAAGTTATAACACCATGCATTGTGAGCCTGTGTTGTTTGCACAAAGCTATAAGCACATATTTGCGAGCTCGTTTCCTCTATTTTTGGCATTCAAATGAAGCAAAAAATAATATAAATTAAGCAATCCAGGGATAATTCCCCTCGTCAACAATTACGAAAATTTCTCCGAGTGAACGCACATTACACCACAGAGCAAGCATCAATCCATGCCCATTGTAGACCATGTGGGTGATTGTTAGATCACAATTGGCACAGCCTCATCTTACTATTTTTGGAGAAGCAACACAATTATAAACCCATATATGTTTCATAGTTGCCAACTCCGGCAAGCCTTTTTGTGTGAAACAAGAGCCGGAACACAAAGGGGATTTGCCACATGTGCATGGTCGAGCCAACATAGGGTTAGGTCTAAATCCAGTATGAAGCGTAGCTCAGTTTCGGTTCTGGAATTATGTTATACTATGCTTATTTCGTAATCCATTGGGAAAGATGATGCATAAAAGTATATACAAGCTGGTCAAACAAACATGAAAATAGTGAAAACAGGATTATGAGTATGCACGCAATGCCTAAAACATTATTAGCCATTACTCCCTCCGTCCAGGATTATTAGGCACCCTCACATTTTGAGCCAAAGTTTGACTATACATTTGCATTAGAAAAATGAATTCTACAATCTGTACGGAGGGAGTATGAATTGGACACGACGGAAGGAAAACATGTGCGTGGCGGATGGACAATCTATAGCCCAGCACATGCACCATGTGTTGGCCAAAAGATGATGTCTCAACAACACGGGCATGGTTGTTGGTAAGCATTGAGAAATAACATCTACACAAATTATCTTGAACTGATTATTTTTCTTTATAAGAAGGCATTGGCTAGATCAAAGCTATCCATTTCATTCCAAAAATAGAAAACCTATATTTTAGGACCGTGAAATACATACACAATACTTTTATCATAAAAGCAATGTTTAATGTAGATCCGCTCGACGGTGAATTTACACGGTAGTGTTACACATAGTTGTGAGTAGACAACTAGTAATTGCCTATAGTCCAACAATAATGTGTCCTGGGTAGAAAATGCATTGCAGTATGTACAACACACCATATAATACCAATCACTCAAGCAACATGTGCAATACAACATAATACCAATCACTCGGCCACAACATATATCAATGTAAACTAGTACAAACCCAACAACTTTACGCGAGGCCATCTTCACCCATATATGTATTGTGAGACCCTTTAGCTGAAGAGCACTCTTTCTCCTTTCCTGGCGCTGCTAGATATGCTATTGATGAGGAAAAAAGAGCAAAAGCCGATGGCTTTAAGATACCAGAAACAGAACAAATTATAACTTGTTATGGAAATGCATTAGGCAACAGGAGGTGCCGGAAATGAGAGAACAATTGCTAAGCGCACCTCGTAGCTTCCAATCTTGTTAACTTTCACATGCAAGGCTTGTGGTATTCCATGATATCTATGAGAGCTCGTCTTGTTATTTATCATGTCGCTCAAGATAGATTGGCCTCCCGTCTCCTCCCCTCTCCTCCGCCTCCCTTCCCTCCCTAGGGTTTTCGCCGCCACACCCTCCCGCCTCCGCCGGATCCCAGCTGGGTAAAGCGTGTGTAGGGGGGGTGATGACGGCGGCGTGGCTTCCCACCATCGCGGTTTGGAGCGTTGCTGTGGCGGTGGATGTTGAGCGGGGCTTAACGTGGGTGTCATTTTCCTCGTTGGAGGCGATGGTGGGGGCGTCCCTCGCTCCATTGTTTTCCAGGGAAACCTCAGATCTGGGGGATGCCACCATTGATGGCGGCGCCTGTGGGATATGACGACGGCCACCATTGACTTCAACAAAATGGTTAGCACTCCAAGGTTCTTTTCTTTAGGAGGATCTATCTCTCGCCCGTGATAACTCTGGCCGTGACAGCTGATCTTTTTTTCTTCGTGTGGTCGATTCATCATTCAGTCTCGTGCCCCGTGTGTGGAGATGAGTCAAGAAATCTATAGTTGTCTGTGATCCCTGTAAGAGCATGGTTAATAGTTTAGCCAATAGCCGGCTTTATAAAGTTGCCACGTCAAATATAGCTAAACTAATTTTATATGCAGACTAAAAAGAAACGGTTGCTTTTTACGCACCGGATAGGGATTTTGTGCAGCAGTTCTCAGAACTAATCCTTCGTATATGAGCGAAGCCTAAGAAAGTCCCGTCATTAACCTACCAAGTACTCAAGGTTCAGAAATGTGTCCAAAGAGACCCAGCCCGGTGTGTGCTCGATCAACCACTGGCTGTGTCCTTGATAGTGCTAGTAATTAAGTACCTTGTGAATCCACATCTCTAGGTTAAGTACGTTGCCAGGACTTGTCTCTACATATGATATTATTCAACAGCTATAGTAATATGCGTTCAGAAAATTACTGAGACAATCTTCTATTTTGTCATTTTCTAGCCTGGTGTCAGATCACAAGTTGAAACCCAAATCAAGCTATGGGTACCGCAAAGATGGGAATACATAGTTAAGATTGTGCGTGCAAATTGAGTACATATGATCCATTCAAACGGCTGAAATGAATCCTTTTTTCAATATTTTTGTTTATGGCCTCACATATTTGTGGCTGAATAATGCAAATCTAGATCTTGCAAAATGCCCAATAGCCTTGAGCAGGACCTGATCATACCACAGATTAGTCGGAATTTTCGGCCAGGATTCGATAAGGCTGACATCAAACGGCCAGGATGGACCAATAGTGTAAAAAATAAACTTTTTAGAATTAAACATATTGAATTTATCAGTTTTCAAATGATTGTTTACATTTTTTTATAAAATAGTAATCTAAAGTACTCCCTTCGTTTCTTTTTAGCATGCATATAAAATTTGGTCAAAATCAAGCTTTGTCAAGTTTGACTAACTTTACAGAAAGAAAATATCAACATTCACAATTTAAAACCAATGTTATTAGATGCATCATGAAATTAATTTTCATACCATCTAACCTTAATTTTGTATACATGCTGATATTTTTTTCTATAAAGTTAGTCAAACATTATAAAGTCGGACTTTGACCAAATTTATATGCAGATTAAAAAGAAATGGAGGGAGTATTTGTGACTTATGGACTAGACGGCTTTGGTTGACAAGTGGTATTAAGACGTGCTTGGTTGCTGGGTTTTCGGGCTAGGCCTGACCAACATGGTTAGGTGTAACTTGAGCCTACAACTTGTGTATGTATATCTCTGTACATATACATATGTTGTCCAACTAGCACATGCACCAACGAGAAATTCAAAATAATGTAGTTGAGATGTCTCACATTCAGTGACCTAGCTATAAGGCAAATATGAATACAAGAAAAAAATTGTTAAAAAAAACTTATGGAATAAGAGGCATCAGGAAGAAGAGATCAACTGAAGGGGAGCATGATCAGTCCAAGAAACATGTTATGATGGTCCGAGGGATGTGGAGGAAACGGCTGACATGGTAGATGGAGCTACGATGCTTGTTTGTACTTTGTACTCATCAGCAGACACTAGTGCAGAACCGGGCAATAGCACCGGTTTGTAAGGCCCTTTAGTGCCGGTTCCATAACCGGCACTAAATTGTGGTCACTAAAGGCCCCCTCCCCCCCCCCCCCCCCCCCCCCCTTTAGTACCGGTTCAGCACGAACCGATGCTAAAGGGCAACCACGTGGTACGAGCCAGCTCCGGGGGCCTAGAGCCCTTTAGTACCGACCGGTACTATAAGGTTTGGGGGGTTTTTAGTTTTATGATTTCTTTTTCATTTAATTTTGTGTTTCCATTTTAATTCTTTTTTGTTTACTGGTATTTTACGATACTACACATTGTACACGTTATGCATATATATATATATATATATATATATATATATATATATATATATATATATATATATATATATAGAATTTCTATATATATATATATATATATATATATATATATCATCAATGTCTCACAAACCACCATATTAATTAATTCACACATACACACATGTATAGCTATATACAATTTCTCCTACATATGCATGTTGCCTTCGGAGCCAGTGGCATTAGCCTAATTGGTGCCTTCGGAGCACGATGTCAATTGGAAGTGGTTTTCATGGGGGCGTTAGCGGGTAATAGAATTCTCCCCTCGGATTTATGACCTGGTCGAGCAAAAATCCCGCCATTTCCTCTTGAAGTGCTTCTACGCGCTCCATTTCTAGAAGCTTCTCCCGCACCTCTTTGAACTGTTAAGAAGGAGATCAATATGCATGTGTATTAGTTGTGTGACTAGATATCGATAATGGTGTAAAAATTGTGAATAGTGTTCTGATAAGCGTAACCATTCCTGTCTTTGATATCTGCTCCTTTCGGACGCCATCATGCAAATGTTCTCGCAAACACAGAATGCACACAGATCAGTCCCATGCGCCTGCTTCAGGGCCTTTACGAGAATGGAATTTGATTAGATAATAATTAATCAAGCATGATAATTAAAGAGATGGCAGCTAGCTAGCTAGCTAGTACTACTTAATTACTTACCTTGGATCAAAACCATTTAAGCTTTTTTTCCCATTCGCCTTCCGTGACGCTGATGAACCTTGCCCAAGCCCTGCCCACCGACAAAGAAAATGAATAAAGGGGTTATTAAATAGTTCATATCATGAAATGACGAACTAAATAGGCCGAGATATATAGTTAATAATGATTGAAATTACCTGTTGACTATCCCATACAAGATGTTATAGTCAGTTTTTTCTGAGAGTAGTGAGTCCAGTACTTCAACTGTTCCGGCGTCAACTTTAATGATACACAAGACCCAGTAAAATATGCATGCACACACGTTTGCATGTCTTAATTAAGCGGGCATATGTAAGCAAAAACATGTAGCTAGCTAGTAGGCAACAACAGAGAATTTATAGTACAAGACAGTGTGACTTACTAGAAGTTGTAAGGAAGTAGTATATCTTCATTGTATTTGAGGCGCTTCAAGAACTCTAGCATGTTGTCCTCTACGTTCTTTTGCTGACGTGGATTTATTAGCCATGTGTATTCATTAACGGTGTTTGGGTCAATGAACCCAATGCCAAAGCGTCCACCTTTTCTCATTTCATACATCTTCATCCTGCATAATACCACAGAAAAGAATATAGTGAGGATAATTACAGGTAATGATTGATTAAAAGGATCACTACAGCTAGCTTGAGACTTAAATTACAGAAAAAAATCACTTACAGACAATAGCAACTGACGATAGATTTGTCGAGTTCGTCTTGATTGTATAACTGAAACAGTTCACTATACTCAACGGACACAGCTTTCTCATGGAAGTAATGCTCCTCCTTGACATTCACCATGAGGGACAATCGATCTGAAATCTTGGTAATGTTCATGTACCATTGATGCAATTCATACATTCTCGTTGGGAGGTTCTTCACCTTGTCTGGCGCGACCAAAGGTTGCCCCGGACATATTTCCGTTTTATTTCATCCTCTCTAAGCAAAGGCATGGGCTCGATCTCGAGGAGTTGTCCAACAGTGATGTTGAGAACTTCAGCCTGCATTATATGCTCCTCCGTTATTACCACATTACCCACCTCGGGAACGTGCACTTGCCCACAATAATATTGGTCGCACGTACTGTCACGTGTTGTTGGCACAACAAGCGAGGGGATTGATTGCGCCGCCTGTTCTCCCAGCTGGGGAATGGTTTTCCCGCATTTTTTGACAGCTGCTTCTTTTTTGCTCGATCCCGATGTAGACGTGCTCGCCTCCCTTTGTAGACGTGCTCGATTTAACTTCCTGATGTGGCGCTCATAGTCTGTGTCAACAGGCTTGGGAGCTGGTGGTTGACCATACGAATGAAGTGGTCAATCGTTTCCTCAGGCACTTTCTCCCTTGGTGGCGGTGGCGGTTTCGATGCAAAATGGGCTTCCACCTCGGCCTTTGATATGGCTGCGATTTCCTCCTCGGACCTGTCATAAGACCTCTGCAGAAGAGGCGTGAGGCTTGGACCATATTTATATCGCTTGCCTCCACCTGTACTTCCTGTACTACCTTGACTCGTACCACTACGCACCATAGCTGCGGGGTGTCTCTTCTGCAATTGCTGAGGCGGCGGAGACGGCTGACGGGGCTGAGTTGGACGAGGAGGAGTGGCCTGAGGTTGTGCCGGACTTGGAGGAGGAGTGGACGTCTGACGCTGTGGCAGACTTGGAGGAGGAGGAGTGGCCTGACACTTTGCCGGACTTGGAGGAGGAGGATTGGCCTAACACTTTGCCGGACTTGGTGGACTTGCAGGAGCGGGAGTCTGCTGACTCAGTGGCGAACTTCGACGAGGAGTCGGCTGACGCGGTGTCGGTGGCCTTCAAAAGATGATGCAATCCTTTTTCCATAGGATGATACGATGTTTGGCCTCTCCGAGAAAGCGCTCGCCGTCACCTCCAGCAATGTCAAGCTGTAGCTCCGAATATGGTGGGTCCACCACCTCATCAACCAAGACACGAGCATAGCCCGCTGGAATCGGGTTGCAATGGAAGCTTGCCTCGGGGGGATTTGTAAAAGCAACGCCGTCCGCCACCTTCATGGATATGTTGTTCATTTTGACGTGTAGCTCGCAGTTAGTGTTCTCCGTGATGTCATCCACTGGGTATCTACCCAGCATTGCATCGTCCGGGACGGAACCCACACTGCTTCTCGGCATGGATGGGCCGGTGCTATCCAATGCTGGATCATCCGCTAGCTGCTGCTGCTGCTGAGACCCCCTTTGCTGGGTAAGTGAGTCGATCTGCTCCTGCTGCCGCTGGAATTTGACTGCCAATTCCGCTTGACTTGCTTCTAGGCCTTGAAGGCGTTCATAGTCCCGCTTCCTCTGCTCCTCCTCCATCTTCCTCTTCTTCTCCTCCGCAATCTTCTTTCTCGCACGGGTTCTGTAGTCGGTGTTCCATTCTGAAAACCCCTCATACCACGGAATAGCGCCCTTGCCTCGTGTTCTTCCCGGGTGTTCAGGATTTCCCAGGGCACGCATAAGCTCGTCGTTCTCTCTGTTGGGCTGGAACACCCCTGATCGTGCCTCTTCTATTGCAACAAGTATCGCATCATCAGCTCCCTTCAGACTTGCCCTCGTCGAAACATTGCCTGTTTCCGGGTCCAACTCCCCCCCCCATGCGCATAGAACCAAGTCCTGACCCTGGGGGGCCAGCTCTTAATAACCGGAGTGACACCTGCATCCTCCATCTCTTTCTCAGACTTATCCCACTTAGGCATTGCCACCGCATAGCCACCTGGCCCCAGCTTATGGAACTTATCCTTTTTTTCAGCATTCTTCTTGTTTATTCTCGACCGTTCCTTAGCTAATTCCGAATCCTTGAATTTCACGAAATCGTCCCAATGAGCACGTTGGTTCTCTAGTGTTCCCTTGAATACTGGAGTCTTCCTTCCTCCCTTGACGTACTTGTTCCATTCACGATTCTTGTGGTTCTTGAATGCAATCTCCATCTTCCTAAGAGTAGCCTCCTTGACTTTCTGCACATCTGCTTTTGTGAAATGATCTGGTAGGGTGAAATGTTCCATGAGAGTATCCCAAAGCAGATCTTTTTGATTCTTGTCGACAAAAGTAACATCTGAACGTGGCTTTGCTGGCTCTCTCCATTCTTGAAGTTTAATCAGGAGTTGGTCCTTCACAAGAACTCCGCACTGACGAACGAACTTGTCCTCAATCTTCTTAGGCGCTAATGGTTCGCCAGTAGGGCTGCATGCCTCGATATTGTACTTTACGCCCGGCTTCAACTTTTTGTTCGGGCCTCGTTTCGTCATTTTGCGTGAAGATTTGCTCGATCCGGATGGCTGAAAGAACAAAGATCGATTCGTTAATATATCTTCAAGTCATTTAAAACATGTGATGATCACCAGATGCCTGCTTATATAAATATATATACCTCGCCGGTCTTTGTTGTTTCAGGATCAACATGTTCTTCGTCATCGTCATAATCGTAGTTCATGACTTCATCAATTCGGTCGTCGTGATCGAATATCATATCACCCTCTCCGATGTTGTTTAGAAATTCGAAGCCGTCATAATCTTCTTCATTCTGATCATCATCTGGCCCGCGTATCATATCGAACATGGTCTGTTCTCCCTCTCTGTCGGTATTGTCTGCCATAGCTTTTGTTTAACTAATCCAAAAGAAATATAAAACAATTTAGTATTCAAATTACATCGTCTCGAATAATAGATATAATCTCGAATACATCGTCTAGAATAATAGATATAATCTCGAATACATCGTCTCGAATAATATATAATACTGAATAGTACATCACTGGCTATTAGCTAATAAAGATCGAATACTACAGAAGAATCTAGGACACTCGCGGTTCCTCCGGCGCGGGCGGTGGACACCCAAAGAGAAGGAACCCTCACATGATCATAGCTAAAGTGAGATCACCGAAGATACTGCCACGTATTGGAGAACCTGCCGCCCTCTAACGCAACCATGTAGCGATGGACGTGCTCGTCCTTCTCCCTGACACGGCGACGTACCACCTCCGGCGGGGCCGGGTCCCTCCGCACAGAAACTGGCCCACGCGAACGCCACCAAACGAGATCAGGGTCGACGACGGGACCCGGGGCCGGGTACCTCATCAAGCGGCGCTCCCCTCCAGGCAGCACCTCCCAGTGCCAGCCCGGCGGAGCCCAGTCCCGGACATGGGTCGGCTGGACGTCGTCGCGGACGGGTCGACGGCAAGGATGCGGGCCGGGCATCGTCGAGAACAAATACTAGCTATATGCCCGCAAAAAGTAACATTTTTTTAATGATTAGATTTTGATAACTAAATTTTCTAACATTTCTATATAACACTAATTATGCTAATCTAAATAATCTAAATAACACTAAAATTTCTAACATTTCTATATAACACTAATTTCTAACATTTCTATATAACACTAATTTCTAACATTTCTAACATTTCTAACATTTTGATAACTAAAATTTCTAACATTCCTATATAACACTAAAATTTCTAACATTTCTAACATTTCTATATAACACTAATTTCTATATAACACTAATCTAAATAATCTAAACTAATTAAACATGTGTACATGTGTGTGTGTGTGTGTTCATCATGCATGCTTGTGTGTGTGTGTGTATGGGCTCGGGGAGGGGCGGCGCCCATGGTGGCCGCCGGGGGCGAGGGAGAGGGGTTAGAGGGGGAGAGCTCACAGCGGGGCGACGGCGACGGCGAGGCGACGGCGAGGCGACGGCTGGGGCGGCGACGGCGGGGACGGCGCGACAGGGACAGGGACGGCGCGATGGGGACGGGCCCGGGGCGGCGACGGGGACGGGGGTGGCGACGGGGACAGGGACAACGGCGGAGACGATCGAGGGCGGCGGCGACGGCGACGGAGATGGAGAGGAACGAACAGAGAGGGAAAACAAAATTTTCGCACTCTAGCATATATAGAGGGCACCTTTAGTACCGGTTGGAGCCACCAACCGGTACTAAAGGCCTATTTTGGCCAGGCCAAGCAGCGGGAAGCGACCCCCTTTAGTACCGGGTGGTGGCACAAACTGGTACTAAAGGCCCCCCTTTAGTACCGGTTTGTGCCACGACCCGGTACTAAAGGTGGTGCGCTGGCGCAGGTGCGGTGCGGCAAGTTTAGTCCTACCTCGCTAGTTGAGGGGCTACCGCACTGGTTTATAAGCCCTAGTGCGGTACCTCTCTCGAGCTCCTCTCCTAACCAGGCCTACTAGGCCTAACTGCCCTCTTCGCCTAGTGGGCCTACTGGGCCTTTGCGGGCCTGCATTCTGGCCTAACGAAAGGTGGTGTCCCTAGTCGTATGCAGGCCGGTTTGGCCCAGTAGGCGGGCTTTTTTTTTCTTAATTTTTTTTCGCTTTATTTTTTTGTTTTATTTATTTTTGTTTTATTTATTTCTGAGTTGTTTTTTGCTTATTTAGAGTTTCTTTGTGAATATTTTTGCTTCAGGTATAAAAAATTACAAACTTTTTGTTAGTACCGGTAGATTTCAAATTTGAATAGTTTAAATTTTGAATTATTTGAAATTTGTGTGAATCACTAGTTTGTGAATAACTTAACTTTGAAAAAAGTTTTTTCAGTGATTATTTTTTTTATGTTTAATATTAGTGTGTTTTATCATTATATTCAATTTAGTAATGCTTAGGTTATTTAAAAAATGAAATGCCTTTGTAACAGTTCAGTTTTCGTCGGAGACCCTGATACTTCGAAAGAGATTGTTCATTTTGTACACGAAGTGCATCCAGTTTTTGCCGTAACCCTCTCTACTTTCTTGCACATGCTATTTGTATGAAATTATGATACTATGCCAACTTTCAACCTTTTCTGAGTTCATTTGAATTGCTTTTCAATTTCAGGATCATTTAGCTGGAAAAAAAATCAGTAAATGCATGAAAAGAATTTGTTTGCACATAAAATTTCTTCGCGTTTCAAATGCCAAAACACATAACTACCCTAACTATTACAGACATTCCCTCCTGGGTGTGAAACACAGAAGAAAGTGATGATAGTGAAGCCGATCACATCCCAGATCTTTGGGTGTGAAACTTTTTCTTCGTGTGTGTCCCTTTGCGCCGTAACCATGGAAAATCTTCATCATTTAACGGGATGCTCGGGTCAATATTCACTGTGAATGGAGCAATTTCATCAAACTTTTCATAATCTTCTGACTTGTCTGTCTTGTCATCCACTCCCACGATGTTTATCTTCCCAGAAAGAACTATGTGCCGCTTTGGCTCATCGTACGATGCATTCGCTTCCTTATCTTTTCTTTTTCTTGGCTTGGTAGACATGTCCTTCACATAGAAAACTTGTGCCACATCATTGGCTAGGACGAATGGTTCGTCTGCATACGCAAGATTGTTGAGATCCACTGTTGTCATTCCGTACTGCGGGTCTTCCGTTACCCCGCCTCGTGTCATATTGACCCATTTGCACCGAAACAAAGGGACCTTTAAACCACGTCGATTATCAAGTTCCCATATGTCCTGTATATAACCATAATATGTTTCCTTTCCCGTCTTGGTTTCTGCATCAAAGTGGACACCATTGTTTTGGTTGGTGCTCTTCTTATCTTGGGCGATCGTGTAAAATGTATTACCATTTATCTCGTACCCTTTGAAAGTCATTATATTCGAAGATGGTAACTGGGACAGCAAGTACAGGTCATCTTCAATAGAGGTGTCATGCATGGTACGTGTCTGCAACCAGCTGGCGAAACTCCTGGTTTGTTCACGTGTAATCCAGTCATCAGACCGCTCCGGGTGTTTGGAGCGTAGCAAATTCTTGTGTTCATCCATATACGGAGCCACCAAGGTGGAATTCTGTAGAACTGTGTAGTGTGCTTCAGTGAGAGAATGTCCGTCCATACATATTATTTGTTCCCCTCCTAGCGTGCCTTTTCCATCCAGTCTACCCTTATGTCGCGTTTCAGGAACACCAATCAGCTTAAGGTCAGGAATAAAGTCAATACAAAACTCAATGACCTCCTCATTTTGATGGCCCTTGGAGATGCTTCCTTCTGGCCTAGCACGCTTATGAACATATTTCTTTAAGACTCCCATGAACCTCTCAAAGGGGAACATATTGTGTAGAAATACAGGACCCAAAACGCTAATCTCTTCGCATAGGTGAACTAGGATGTGCGTCATGATGTTGAAGAAGGATGGTGGGAACAACAACTCGAAACTGACAAGACATTGCACCAAATCATTCTGTAACCTTGGTATGATTTCTGGATCGATTACCTTCTGAGAGATTGCATTGAGAAATGCATAGCTTCACAATGGCTAATCGAACGTTTTCCGGTAGAAGCCCCCTCAATGCAACCGGAAGCAGTTGCATCATAATCATGTGGCAGTCATGAGACTTTAGGTTCTGGAACTTTTTCTCTGCCATGTTTATTATTCCCTTTATATTCGACGAGAAGCCAGACGGTACCTTAATACTGAGCAGGCATTCAAAGAAGATTTCCTTCTCTTCTTTGGTAAGAGCGTAGATTGCATGACCCTGATGTATGCCATCTTCTCCGTGCATACGTTGCTGGTCCTCTCGTGTCTCAGGTGTATCTTTTGTCTTCCCATACACGCCGAAGAAGCCAAGCAGGGTCACGCAAAGATTCTTCGTCACGTGCATCGCGTCGATTGCGGAGCGGACCTCTAGGTCTTTCCAATATGGCAGGTCCCAAAATATAGATTTCTTCTTCCACATGGGTGCGCGTCCGTCAGCGTCCTTCGGAACAGGTTGTCCGCCAGGACCCTTTCCAAATATCACCTTCAAATTATTGACCATATCATGTACATCAGCACCAGTACGGTGGCGAGGCTTCGTCCGGTGATCCGCCTCACCTTTGAAATGCTTGCCTTTCTTTCTTACGGGATGCCTGCTCGGAAGAAATCGACGATGTCCCAGGTACACATTCTTCTTACAACTATTCAAATATATACTGTCGGTATCATCCAAACAGTGCATGCATCCGCGGTATCCCTTGTTTGTCTGTCCTGAAAGGTTACTGAGAGCAGGCCAATCATTGATGGTCACGAACAGCAACGCCTTTAGGTCAAATTCTTCCCCCATGTGCTCATTCCACGCACAACCAAGGAGTAAGGTTATACAAACATAGAGTCACAGGCCAGGTGCTATGGTTGCTGCTCTGCTCCCCAAAAGGATTAATGACATCTGCGCTTAGACCAAACCATACGCTCCTTGCGTCATCTGCAAACTCCTTCCCGTACTTTCTTTCGATTTTTCTCCACTGCGACCCGTCAGCGGGTACTCTCAACTTTCTGTCTTTCTTATGGTCTTCTCTGTGCCATCGCATCGCCTTGGCATGCTCTTTGTTTTGGAACAAACGTTTCAACCGTGGTATTATAGGAGAATACCACATCACCTTGGCAGGAATCTTCTTCCTGGGGCGCTCGCCCTCGACATCACCAGGCTCATCGCGGCTGATCTTATAGCGCAATGCACCACATACCGGGCAAGCGTTCAAATCCTCGTACTCACCGCGGTAGAGGATGCAATCATTAGGGCATGCATGTATCTTTTGCACCTCTAACCCTAGAGGGCAGACAGCCTTCTTTGCTTCGTACGTACTCTCGGGCAATTCGTTGTCCTTTGGAAGCATATCCTTTATCATTACCAGCAACTTTCCAAATCCCTTGTCAGATACACCATTCTCTGCCTTCCATTGCAGCAATTCCAGTGTGGTGCCCAGCTTTTTCTTGTCACCTACGCAATTCGGGTACAACAATTTTTTGTGATCCTCTAACATGCGCTACAACTTCTTCTTCTCCAAATCACTTGCGCAGTTTCTCTTTGCATCGGCAATGGCCCGACCTAGATCATCAACGGGCTCATCTGATGCCTCTTCTTCAGCTTCTTCCCGCATTGCCGGCTCAGCTTCTTCCCGCATTACCGGCTCAGCTTCTTCCCCCATTGTTGTATCATCGTATTCAGGGAACCCATGGCCAGGATAGCTGTCGCCGTCCTCTTCTTCTTCATTGTCTTCCATCATAACCCCTCTTTCTCCGTGCTTGGTCCAAACATTATAGTGGGGCATGAAACCAGACTCAAACAGGTGGACGTGAATGGTTCTTGACTAGAGTAATTGCGACCATTCTTACAGCCAGCACATGGACAAGGCATAAAACCATCCGCCCGCTTGTTTGCCTCAGCCGCAAGCAGAAAAGTATGCACGCCCTCAATGAACTGGGGAGAGCATCGGTCATCGTACATCCATTGTCGGATCATCTTCATTACACAACACCGAATAGACCAAATTAATACAAGTTCATACATAAAGTTCATACAACACTTAAATGCAACAAACAAATAACTCTCTAGCTAAAGCATTTAAATGCAACAACAAATGTGATCAAGATTGCAACTAAGGTAACAATTGATCCAATAGCATAATGATACCAAGCCTCACTATCGATGGCATATTTTCTAATCTTTCTAATCTTCAAGCGCATTTTCTCCATCTTGATCTTGTGATCATCGACGACATCGGCAACATGCAACTCCAATTCCATCTTCTCCCCCTTAATTCTTTTCAATTTTTCTTTTAAGTACTCGTTTTCTCTTTCAACTAAATTTAACCTCTCGACAATAGGGTCGGTTGGAATTTCCGGTTCACATACCTCCTAGATAAAAATATCTATGTCAACTTGATGGGCATAATTTGTCATAAACACGAAATGCAACAAATAGTTTTAAAAGAGAATATACCACATCCGAATCATAACAAGGACGAGGGCCGACGGGGACGGATATCAAAACCATGGCACTATGTATAACAAACAATGTACGGGTAAGATAATTATTATACGAGTAACTATATATCCAAATCACACAAACATCAATTTTTTATATAAAATTTCATGAACAAGAGGCTCACCACAAGGTGGTGCCGGCGACGGGACGGTGCGGGCGATCGACGGTGGTTACGACGGAGATTTAGAAGGCACTAAGTAAACCACACCTACATATGCAAACTAAGTGTTATTTTTGACCTCAAATTGCATATAAATCAAATACTAGCACATATATATATTTCCTCCCAAATTACTAAACTTACAAATTAATAACTATATAAAGCATTGCAAGAGCTAATCTAGCAATGAGAGATGAAAGGACAAAGTTGCTAACCTTTGTGATCACTTGAATGGATAGGGGCCTTCAAATCTTGACAAAATTTGGGCAAAATGTGTGATGAGCTCGAGGGGAGAAGAGGAAGAACAGAGAGGAGAGGAGAGGGGAAAGGGGAAGAACAGAGCGAGCTGGACGAAGGGTTTATATGCAGGAGGACCTATAGTACCGGTTCGTGGCACGAACCGGTACTAAAGGTGCTGGAGGGAGCCCAGACTGACAACATCCTGCCACCACTCTCATTAGTACCGGTTCGTGGCATGAACCGATGCTAAAGGTTAGCCACGAACCGGTACTAATGAGAGCGGCCCGGCTAGCCGTTGGAACCGGCACTAATGTATACATTTGTGCTGGCTCTAATACAAACCGGCACTAATGTGCTTCACGTTTGACCCTTTTTCTACTAGTGAGACAATGAGCCCTTTTATCAACTGAGTCGGGCGTGTGCTCTGAGGTAGGCATCTTCTTGTGAATCCACATCTCTAGGTTAAGTATGTTGATGGGATGATTTGTCTCTACTTATGATATTATTCAGCAACCAATATAGTAATATGCATTCAGTAAATTATTAAGATGATCTTCTACTTTTGCCATTCTCTAGCTCGGTAAGAGATCACATGTTGAAACCCAAATCTGGTTACGGGCACATGCTTTCAAACAGGGTCTGTGTAGATGCGAATATAGAGTTAGGATTGCGCATGCAAAGTGAGTACACACAATGGAGTACATACGATCGATTCAAACGATTGAAATTATCAACATTTTTTGTTTATGCATAACCTCACATACATGCAGCTGAATACTGCAAATCTTGATCAGTCGAATAAGAGACATTGGGAAGGAGACATCAACGGCAGACTGCTCAGGATTAGTCGAATAAAGGGCTATGGTCGCCCGATGGACGGGGGACGTGGAGGACACAGTTGGCATTGTCGACAGAGCTCCAGTGTAACTTGTTTCCCTCGTCCACAAGACATAGATGTCTTTCGATGTCAATCTCAAACATGAAGAAGGCCACACGTTGCTGCTTGGACGTGCAGTTTGTTGTCTATATGTGGCGTCCTATGTCCCTCCCTCTTTGGCCTCCCTCTAATTAAACTGAATCAACTTCTAGGCTTCTACGTGGCACTGGTAGGAATTGCTTGCACAACCAAAGACTGAGCTAGTCACGCATCTTTCTTAGCAACACATTGAGGGTAACAACTAGTGAAAAATATTTAAGAACCTGTAGTACATGGACTTCCAAAGCAAGGAAAACCTCAAACGAAAATCAACAAACAATTATTATATCACAATTCATATCCTTTTATTTTGTAGGTCAGCTTTATGTTACAGCGAAATTTACATTATATATAGCATTCACCTTTTTCCTCGGATCTCTGGCCCTCAGCTTTTGGTGCCGCCGGCATCCAAATGCTTGGCTCCATCAGCTCCACCGTGTATGGGGCCTAAGGTCGTGACGTGGCGGGGGATGGCAGGAGGTGTTGCCGTTGCGCGGTTCACATCGTCCGACATCACCAGCCCCGACGACACAGTGAAAATGGCTCCCGGACCATCCCCAATTGACTTCGTGGTAGATGTTGTAGATGCCTCACTCCCGGGCATCGTGCGGCAGTTTGTAGAGATCCCCTTCGATGCTCTCGTTGTTTGGAGAGCAGCCATCATGCGCATGAGTGCCGCAATCCCTAGCGACCACCCAGCCATCGAGCATCGTCAAGCTTCAACTTCATGTGAGGGTTTGATGAAGTGCACGCTCCCCTCTGAGGCGCTTCACAGTGGGTCTTGGGCATCAGTTGTCTCTGGTACCACAGGCACGGGAACCCCGCTCTGGCAGGTCAGACCGAGTTATTGCGAGCCTGGCTTGCGCGTGTTGGGAGCTTTCTGGAGCAAGTGAAGGCTGCTCTGAGCAAGCTCTCAACCGTGCTGGCTGTGTTGCTGATCAATCTGACGCCGGGTCCTCCTGATGTATCTAGTGTGGGATACCTATAAGATAGGGGGGCAGAGCTATATGGTTGTTTCTCCCCTCAAGATGTTTAAAAAACAATGTTTAATGAATACCCGATACTGTAAATTGTCAAGATAGCGTTTCACACATAGTAGTGTCTAGTAAGTGGAGCACGTAGCTGCCTGACAATCCAGCTATGTGTGTTGAGCCATAAAATGGGAATGCATTGCAACCGATACAATACGACGTGGTACTAATCACTCGGCTATATGATAAATCAATGTAAGATAGTACAGAGCCAACAACCTTCTGCCAGGCATACCATGTGTGTGTGTATATGCTACGGCTTCATCTGACCCATATATGTATTGTGTGACTCTAGCAGCGCTAGCTCCTTCCGGGTGCCGTAAAATAGGCCACCGATCAGTTAAACAAGGAAGCATCGGATGAGCTGAAGACACCCAAAGAAGAAGAAAAGATTATTTTATTTATTATGGAAACATTTTAGGGAATAGGAAGTGTCAGGAATCTAAAAGTACAAGAGCCGGGGGAGCCAGTGCTCTTCTCAACGATTTGGGTCCCTGGGCTGTTCGATCGTGACATCCCAGCACCTCCAGCTATCGAACCGACCCTCGAACTTAACCGTGGATATGGGCACGAGGCATGCCTGAACCTGACTTTCACGTTCTTCTACTAGATTTCAACCCATCCTATACCAGATACAGTAATTTGAGGTGGATAGGATGGACTCTGGAGGTAGGAGGAAGGAACGGAGACGAAGCCTCCGACAGAGAGGAGATTGGGGGAGGTTACTGACTTACTGCCAAATTTCTGCAACTGACCTAGTGTCCCTCTCTAGCTATATATTGTACTCCTCACAGCTCCCATTTAGCTGGGTCGAAGTGTTTGCTGGGACTCTGTTTCGTGCTCGGCCGTGAAGAGCCGGCTTCTCTTTCCTCTCCCTGCCGAGTAGAGTTTGGGAATAGCAACTAACTGAGAAGCGCTCGTTCAGGAGCCTTTTTAAGGATCATTCGGGTAGGCTGAGAGCGCGTAACTTAGTGTGCTCTCAGCCGCCATTACGTGTCGTGTTCCGGGTGCTTCCTTCTGATTTCGCTTTTACTTTTTATTTTTACGCACTCATTTTCGGTTTTTTTGTTTTCACCTGTCTTTCTTAACTTTTCAACAAAAAAATGAAATGTGTTTGCGCGTAAAAACACATATTTTTCCTCCGGTGAGAGGAACAGTTTTGCTTTCACAAGAGGCACGATTTTCATTCCGCGAGAAGCACAATTTTGTTTCCACGAGAGGATGAGAGGCATGGCCAGGGGCGGAGCCAGGATTTGGATATGAGGAGGGCGGAAAACCAAAGCCATGTATTTTAAACATAAATCACCTCGTGCTCCGTCTCCCATTATGCATATATAGCTTTATTAGTACAATTGTTCTTCTCTAATTTGTGTCTGAACTCTTTGAGAATGTAACGAACGAATTTCTTGTCGCATGATATGGTGGGTATACTTTGCATTTTTTTTGGTGCATTTCAAAGACAACATCATTTATTTGCTATAATGGAGTAGCAACATCAGCGCTCCAAGAGAATTAATAAGGCAACAACTTCAGTGGTTCCAGAAAAATACCTTTATTTGTAGATCGTGTATATTCGTATATGGATATTCTCTTATGTATGGTTGATAAGCACCCTCCAGAATATAAAATCCCCGTGTTTCTTTTTCGTATCATGAGGGAGTTCCCAAATTTGTTGGTGCAAGGGTCCCTTTTTCATCAGTATTGTTATCTGCAATAAACTGTTTTGTGACTTCTACCGATGCCACAACCCTCTAATCACCAGTATTGTTATTTAGGTTGCTCCTTAGATGGATTTACATTTTCGACACCAATAATGTTGGAGGTTGAAGTCAAAGTAATTTGCTTGAAAAAGGAATTTATTCCTTAATTGTTAATGTCCTTTGTTTCATCGCTGACTATTGTAACCAAAAAAGAAACTTGATTAATAGATGAACACACCGTTTTATTGTACATAATACCAATTGAGCTGGTTTTCATTTAGTAATACTAAATTACATGTATATGGGCTAATGATGCAATTAACTCCGGTCAATTAGCAGACACACAGTATATAATACCTGCTACAAATCGTTGAGGGGGGCGAGTGATTGGCAGGGGTCTAGCCCCTGCTCGCCCCCCCCCCCCCCCCCTCCCCCCGTCTTCACCCCTGGGCATGGTCGTGCCTCTCAAAAAGTGCTTTCGAAAAGGAAAAAATATGCTCCCGGCGTGGCTTTTCAGTCCTTTTTTCGTGAAAAAAATGTTCGTCGGAATTAATTAACATGGGATCTAGTTTTGAAGATCTCGACACGAGGAAACCAACGGTGGAAATGATTTGAGATTTGGACGCATGATTCTAGATAAAAAAACATATTAAATAAACAGATATACGAAGAAAAAAAGGAAAACCCTCAGGTCGCGACAAGTGGCACACATGCAGCGCCACTTTTCGCAACCTGAAAGATGGAAGTGATCTTTTGAAGAACTACTCCTTAATTAGTGATTTCTGAATTCAGGGCGTGACACTGACCGACCTTTCCCCTTGGACTTTCAGGCCATTGCTAATGGCCATCGTAGACGCTGCTCCATTCCCCTTCTATGGGAAGGAGGACAGCTATTTCAGGACCCACCAGCCACTAGTAGAAAATGGAGCTTTAGCGCCGGTTCGTAAGGGCCTTTAGTGTCGGTTCCATAACCGGCACTAAAGGGTGGTAACTAAAGCCCCCCCCCCCCCTTTAGTACCGGTTCGGCACGAACCGGCGCTAAAGTGCCACCACGTGGCGTGAGCTCGCGCCCCGGTATGGGGGACCTTTAGTACCGGTTGGTGTTACCAACCGGTACTAAATGTTTTTTTTTTGAAAATTTTGGAAAAAAATTTTGATTTTTTTTTATTTTTAATTTTTCTGAATTATTTGATGATTTAGTCTCTAATCCCCTCTCTTAACTGCTCAAGTGTGGATCACTCATTCCAAATCATCTAACTTCCCGATCGGTCAGCCATCCCTCTCACTACTCTAGCCCGAGCACGCTTAACTTTCGGGTTCTATTCTCCTTCGTTTCCGAGTCTGCACTTGTGGTTTTCCTGACAATAGTAAGATGTTAATCCTATTAACCCTCAGGAGTTTAGCTTGAGCATGAAGTCACACATTTCACCGTTTGAGTTTGAAACTATTATTCTAAAAAAACAGTAATTATTTAGTAACGCTAATATTTCTTGAATAAGTTTGACCATAGTTTGACCACAGTTTGACCAGATTTGACCAAAATTCAAAAAATTGAAATAATTATTAAGTAACACTAATATTCTTGAATAATTATGTAGTAACATTAATACTTCTTGAATAAGTAGTTTGACCAGATTTAACCAATTTTTTTTTAAAAAACTGAAATTATTTGACCATATCTTTTTTCCTTTTGAAATTTGAGGATTCTAAATAATTCCAAATAGGCCGTAGGCTGTCTCCATCGGATGCGGATTTTCGTGCTGAATTTTTTGATATATTATACATTTTTTTCCAACATCGTATGCAAAAGTTATAGCCGTTTTACATTTTCCCTACACTTTTAGTGCCGGTTTGTGTCACAAACCGGTACTATAGGTCAGACCCTTTAGTACCGGTTCATGGCACGAACCGGTACTAAAGGTTTGACCTTTAGTACCAGTTCGTGGCTCGAACCGGTATTAAAGGTGATCGTGGGGCCCCGGCCTGACGCCAGCCTGCCACCACCCCTTTAGTACCGGTTCGTGCCACGAACCAGTACTAAAGGTTCAACACGAACCGGCATTAATGCAAATCCGTTCGAACCGGCACTAATGGTACCATTAGTACCGGGCCAAAATCAAACCGGCACCAATGTGCTTCACGTTTGACCCTTTTTCTACTAGTGAGCGATCCGGGCCCATGTGGATTGAGCAGTTTGATCATGAGAAACCACGTGCTATACGCATATAAGTATATTATCAATCTCGCAAAAAGAAGTATGTGATCAGTGTCTGGGTTGGAGTGTTCCAACTTCCAAGGAGCAGAAAAAGTGAATACGCGTCAGCTAGCTCCAGGTCAGTGCACGGGAATCACGCGGTGAAGGGAAGCCAATGCAGTTGCTTTGAGTGGTCGGGCGGTCAAATGAAAGCACGCCTTGTGTCTCCAGAGGTTCACGTCATCAAAGATAAGGATAAGGCTGCTGCCAATGCATAAGTGCTTAGATGAGGTACTAAGCACATTAAGTAGCTTAGCAACTATACTTCCCAATGCATAGATGCTTAGCTTATGGTTACTAAGATTGATTCATTTAATGATTTAGCAACTAAACCTCTTCATGTATTGGTGGGCTTTCTTCCTTTAAATGTTTTACCTAGGTTCACGCGCTTAGCATTGTTTTTTTCTGGGATCACCACACTCATCTCTCTCCTCTTAAATAACTTGCCACATCAGATTTTTGCCTATGTGAAAGGCTTAGCACATGTACAAGATGAAGCATTGGGAGGGGCCTAAGATTGATGGTGCGCGTCATTGCCTATTGATTGATTATCATTTTAAATAAAAAAGAACATTGCTTCTTCCACAGCTCGTCCAATGACCACGACCATGCACGTGCCGGTGGGGCAGTACGTATCTCTCTCCTGAGTCCTGAGTAGGGCATCTGCGTGTTCTTTTTTTGTGAGGGAACGAGGCATCGGCAAAACCTAGTTGGCGCTGCAGGTGCTGGTTAACGTGCATTTTTCTTAACGGGCGCCTGCAGCGCACACCACCTCCTGCGAGCTGGGCTGGCCCATTTAATTTTTTTCATTTGTTAAATCACGAAAAACAGTGCATGAGGTGAGAATCGGACATGACTAATTACCTTCTATTGTGTTGATTTACATACAGTTTTTCCGAACGGTTTTGTTCGCTTTTTCTTTTAAAAAAATATTTCTTTATTCTTACACTTTTTGATAAATGATAAATGCATGAACTTTTTTCATTTATTTGTAAAACCGATGAACTATTTTTCAATTCGTGATTTTTCAATTTGTTAATTTTTTTTCAAAACGATAAACTACTTTCTCGAATTGGATGAACTTTTTTAAAATTTGTGAACTTTTTGTTAATTCGACGAAGTTTTTCTTAAAATCGATTAACTTTTTTCAAATTGGATGAACTTTTTCAAAATTGATTATCTTTCTTTCAAATACGATGAACTTTTTTCAAATTTCATGATTTATTTTCAAATTTGATGAACTTTTCAAATTTTGATGAAAATTTTCAATTTTGTGAACTTTTTTTAAAATTCAATGAATTTGTTTCCAAATCCGATGACCTTTTTTTAAATTTGATGAACTTCTTTCAAATATGCTTAATTTTTTTAACTTCGATGCAAAATTTGAATTCACGAACTATTTCCATTTTTTTCAATTGGTACAACCTTTTCTTTTATTCAAATAATTTATAGAGGATATATAATGCTGGTATATGTTTTAAGTTTTGTACTGAATGAAGTTTCAAATAGAGCTGTTTCCTACAACAATCAACAAACTTAGTTTGGCCGGGTGGTTAACGTGATTGGTATTGACGCAGGCGACTGGAGTTTGAATCCCAGTCCACCCGATATATGTTAACCTTTTTCCTTCTCGCGGTGAGAGCGAACGCGCTGATGTTTTTAGCAAGGCAAGCACCGCACCGGGAAGGGGACACACCAAATTAAAATTAAAGGTGTGTGTCCTCCTCGATCGGCACGGCTCGGTTGGTTTGGATCCAAACAACGAATTAACGAAGCAATGATGGAACCGGCAGCAAAACAAGGAGTTTCCTTCTTTGTTCTTTTTTTCTATCAAGCCGACGTGTGAGTCAACTTGCGGTTATGATTGAATTTGTTTGTTCGTTTCATCAGCGAACCAACGAATAATTCTCCAACGGAGGGAGTACTAATTAGTAGAGTAATTCTCTTTCCATCCCCACAACACAACAAAATCTCAAACCCAAGTCCCTACCATTTTCCTGCCAAGCCCCTAAAGTTTCCGTTTCCTTACAAACAAGGCCAAATTTTCGACAAGTCGTGCGATCTTTTGCCGGAAATTTTGGCAGCATAACGCATTGGGAACGACAAATCGCAGCATGCATGCATGCACAAACCACGCCAAGGAAAAAAAGAGTCACTTTTCTTCTAAATTGGTGGCACCAAAGCCGCAACAATAATTTGAAGAAATATACTCTCTCCCTCCTACGTACCCAAAATTAATGTAAGACCATTTTATCTTGTATTTTCGAACAGAGGGAGTAAGTGCCAGTCTAATCTGCTACTACAACATGATAATGATATCATCTTGTTGCAGACTTAATAATCTGGTACATTCACCCACGACCTCAGTTTCTACGTGTGTTCAGCAAACGGAGTGAGAAGCGCTTCTTGTTAGGTTGCTGAGATCCGTACCCATGATTTATACATGATTTTAGTGTTTCTATCCATGTCAGGCAAAGCTCTTGGAACTACTATAATCCTATCTATGATGCTTATATTTTTTATGCCTATATTGTTTGAAAAAACAAACTGAGATGTAAATGATTTCACCCACGCTGATGCTTCAACGAGCGAGTCACCCGTGAAACCAGGGAAGCTGGCTTTCGTGGGCATACTATAATGAGCTTCTAGTTTTTGTTACTGCATCCAACTCTATTAATTACCTCTACCTACTCCCTCCGTCTAGGTGTGTAAGTCATCTTTCGAAAACCAAATAATCCCAAAACACTTAAGCGCGGTGCATTAATTTCTATCTCGTTTTTTGTTTCTTGACATATCAACCAATAAGAGATGAGGGGTGTATATGCTTTTAATGACTTGAGACTACCAAACATGACATGCAGTGGTTAGTTCATTGCATGCAATGCTATTAATTAGCAAATAAACATTAATGTCTCTCGTTTTTCCCTCCTCCTTGGTCACGGTGCACAATCTAAATTGACTTACTCACCTAGACGGATGGAGTAATTAACTTTCATGAAATATTCCAATCCTTATTATAGGACATACTTCATTCCGTTGCCTATTCCTTCGACGAAAATCTATTCAGCTGAAAGTAAGTGCTTCATAAATTCAACTTTTAGCAATAAACTAGAAGCACACATGCAAAAAAAAGTGTTGTGCAACACCAATTTAGCTAAGGCACACACGGTTTTCTTCTAAACTGCTGGAAACAAAGATGCAGCAATAATTCGACATTTAAGTTTGCTGTAGGCTCAGACTTTAACACCTATGCTGATTGATCATTTTAAACTGCTGCAAAAAAGTTGAAAGGGTTTGAGTTTTAGGTCCGATGGCTGCTGCACTTATTTAAGCAGCTCTCCCCAAGATATGTTGTGGATGTACCCTGCACACGTACTATGCATGTGTTTTCATTTTTTTCGTAATTAAATCATCATAAATTCTGAAACATGTTCAAATAAAAAATTACAGTGCACCTTCCCACTTGAAGATATGTATATTAAATTAACTAGTTTTCAAATCATTATTTTCATGTATCTTTTTTGTAGAACTAGTAATAATCTGAAGTATTTGTGACTTATGGGCTAGGCGGCTTTGGTTGACAAGTGTTGTTAAGAAGTGCTTTGTTGTCGGGTTTTTGGGCCAGGCCTGACCCACATGATTAGCGTACAACTTGTGTATGGATATCTCTATGCATATATACATGTTGCTCCATTAGCACTTGCCCCAATTGGAAATCCTAAACAACATAGTTGAGATGCCTCACATTCAGTGACCTGGATAGAAGGAAAATATGAAAAAAAAAACAAAAGAATGGTGGAAAAAACTTATGGAATAAGAGGCACCGGGAAGGAGACATCAACTGAGTGGCGATGAGGATCAGTCCAAGAACGCGCTATGATGGTCCGAGGGATTGAGGACGTGGGGGACATGTCGGGGGTAGACGGAGCTCTGCATTACAACGGCAGTTGATGACACAATGTTCCCGTTATAGTCGGCTTTCCTCGTTCACAAGGCATGGAAGTCTTTTGATGTCAACCGCAAACATGAAGAAGGCGATGCTCTGCTGCTTGGGTGTGCATCTTGTTGTTGACCTGTGGCTTCTTATATCTCTCACTCTTTGGTTTCCCTCTAATTAAACGAGATCAACTTCCAGGCTGCTACACGCCAGTGGTAGAATTTGCCTATTACAAGCAAAGACCAAGGCCAGCGACTCATCTTTCTTAGCCACTCATTGAGGGTAACAACTAGTGAAAACTATTTAAGAGCTTGTGGTACATGGACATCCAAATCCAGGAAAACTTCGAATGAAAATAAAAGTTTTTATCAATATATGTATGCTTATATTGTGCGGGTCAGCTCTGTGGTACGTAAAACATTTAAATTGTTACAACATTCACCTTTAATCTTGCTAGATAGTAATTGGGTTATAAATAATTAGTGGATGACTAAGCTTGTCACGCCCAGCACAACAATATGCAATCTCGAATGGTTTCCTATGTACTACCTCTATTCCTTGCAGATTGGTGTAGCTAGCCAAACAATTATGAGTTTGGTGTCTTCTTTCTTCTACAGATCTCTGGATGAGCTTTCTTAACTATTGGAAACACTTTCTGTTTCCCATGTTGCTTTTGTTCCTCCTGGATGGATGTGACAATTGCATTGTGAAACTTGCATAGGCTTTTGTGTAGTAGTGCTACCCGTAGGCTAGCTCGGGGGAAACCCTTGATCCCCTAGGATCAGACGATGATGGTGACGTGTGTCTCACCTCTTGGGGCATCCTTCCAGGAGCTCCTTACCGGCCAGAGGGACCAGTGATAGGTGGGGGAGGCTGTTCGTGCTGGTCGCTTCCGTGGCGAGCATTGTCGGAGGCGTGGCATTGGTCGCGATAGTCGGCTCTTCTCCGGCGTGTCCGTGAGACTACCTCGGCTGCTTGTTGCTGTGAAGTCGAAGCTGCGGTGCGCGGCATCATTGGTGTACAATGACGGGCGACAAGTGGTCCGTTCGGTGATCTTCCATGACGCCAACATTGCTTTGCTCTCTGTAGTTCTCCACCGGAGTCGGAGTTGCATTGCCTTGCTATGGGTGGATGACGTTCCGCCGTGCTAGTGTAATGCTGTTCAGCGGCCAATAGGGTTGCCGTTCATTTTCTTTTCTCTATGATCTTCGGATCCTCCCCATGTTGTTCTTCTGTTGCTTTCTGCTAAATCTAATTGAAGCCAGCAATTTGCTGGATCTTTTGAAAAAAAAAGTTATTTGCGCTGCTAGACGAGTCCAAAGAAAACCGATTCTCTAATAGTAGTTATCCAAATATAACCCCTAAGTGCGTAAAGTTATGTTACCGAATTTATCATTTTCTGACTAATTACTTTACTCTATCTTTTTGTAATAAAATATAATATTTATGGCACGGGGAGCCAACATCTTATTCCAGACAAAAAATCCAGAGCTGCTTAGGTTGGCAAGTGGAACCAAGAGGAGCTCCGTTGTCGGTCTTTCAAGCCAGGCTGGCCTGTCGCACATGGCTAGGTGCAGCTTCAATTATTATTATTATTGCGGGAAAGGTGTAGCTTGAGTTAATTAAGTAACTCGTGTAATATATTGTTTATCTCTGCATATATAGGTTGCTCCACTACCATATGCCTCGATGCAGTTGAGATAACTCGTATGCGGTGACCTGGCCAGAACCAACTCTGATAATAACAAAATAAGACATCATGATTTTTCTTTTTTGGAATAGCAGGCATCGGGAAGGAGATATCGACATGTTGTTGCAGAAGATCGGCCTAAGAAAGGGTTACGTTGACCTGCTAGGTGCAGGACATGTAGGACATGGCTGGCTGGCATGGTGGAAGGAGCCTCGCTCGGGGTCGGGAGAAATCCCCGTCGGCTCGTCCGGCGCCGATGTGGTGACGCGTGCGGGCGCCGTCATTCTCACCGGAGAGTAATCAGCAAAAACTAGTATGTACGAGGGCACTGTCGGAAAGTACTCGACAACCACTAGTAGAAAAGAGGGCTTTGGTCCAGGCGGGTTAGCCCATTAGTTCCGCTTCAGTCTAGAACCGGGACCCATGGGGCGTTGGTCCTGGTTCGTGAGCCCAGGGGGCCGGCCGGGCCATGTGGGCCATTTGTCCCGGTCGTCTGGACCTTTTATTCCCGGTTGGTGCCACGAACCGGGACTAAAGGGTGCGATGCCCATTAGTACCGGTTCGTGGCATCAACCGGAACTAAAGGTTAGACCTTTAGTCCCGGTTCGAGCCACCAACCGGTACTAATGGGGTTTGAGGCATTAGTACCGGTTCATGGCACAAACCGGTACCAAAGGTCCCATTTTCAAACTCTACCCCCCCTCACCCTCCCGTGGATCGCCTTTTCAGTTTAAAAAAATTAAAAGAAAATGATGGAAATGTCAAAAAAATAAAAGAAAATAAGTTTCCCATGTGATATGTGGTCTAGTTGTTGGGAAAATTTGCAAATGTGAATTTCGACTTTATTTGCAAAATCTCTCTGGAATTTGTAAAATGGGCATAACTTTTGCATACTAACTCGGATGAAAAAGTCTTTTATATGAAAAATCATCTACTTGAAAAGTTACATCCGAATTTAACAGGAGGAACCCTATTAAACATTTATTAGAACAATATTAGTGTTATTTTTTAAAATAATAGTTTCACACTCAAACAGTAAAATGTGTGACTTCATGCTCAAGCTAAATTTCTGAGGTTAATAGGATTGACATCTTACTATTGTCAGGAAAACAACAATTGCAGACTTGGAAACGAGGAAGAATAGAACCCGGAAGTTAAGCGTGCTCAGGCTGGAGTAGTGAGAGGATGGGTGACCATTCGGGAAGTTAGATGATGAGGGGTGATTAGAGGTTAAATTGAATAGTGATGAGGGGTAATTAGAGATGGGAGGTTAAAATAATTCAGAAATTTGAAAATAAAAAAATTCCAAAAAAAATTCAATTTTTTTAAAAAAAAAATTCATAAAATTTCCTTTAGTACCGGTTGATGTTACCAACCGGGACTAAAGGTGGACCTCCAGGCAGCGGCCACGTGGAGAGCCTTTAGTCCCGGTTCGTGTAAGAACTGGGACTAAAGGGGGAGGGTTTAGTAACAACCCTTTAGTCCCGGTTCCAGAACCGGGACTAAAAGTCCTTTTTCTACTAGTGAACTACATCGTCAAGGTCGGGCCTGTGCCAACAGTCCGAGGTGTCGCGGCGTTGTTGTATGTCACTTCCATGGCCGGCGTGCTGCGTGGCAGCCGAGGCGTGCGGACGGACGCAGCGGCTCGTTGGGCATGGTCGGCGTGGAGGCGACGCAGGAGGGCTCCAGGGACAGAAGGAGAAGGGTGCGGAGGGGCGGAAGCGGCGGCCCAACTCACCAGCCAGCGAGGCACGCCGGAGCGACCAGGTCGGGCACCAGAGCGAGGCTGCTGCTGCTATCTAATGCACATGTGGTGCTTGATATAATGCTAGAAAGAGAGAGGAGGAAGAAGACCAAGTGCATTTGCCATGGTGGCATTTTTTTTTCTTTTCCACATCTGCGCTTCGACACGCGAAACATGGTTCAACACAAGATCAATGTTTTCTTTTATCAAAGTTTAATTTTGTGTTCAGTGTTTTTGCTTGCTGCTTGTATCATGGTATTTTTTGTGCTAATGACGTCAGTATTGTGGTGGTTTTATGGTTTTCACCCCTATACAAAGTCCTACTCATTATCAATATATATCTTCCCCACATATCGTATGAGAACGTACATACCTTACCCTAGAATAGTACCACTCTTTACTGTACAATTAAGACGGACACAACACATTAAAATACAACACGACAGTTTCAATCATTCAAGTTAGCTAGCTAGCAACCTTTCATTTCGTTCTTTGCCAAGCCATGAATTGGAATGAATGTACTAGCTGGTTTCAGGGGCTCCACAACATTCAACCATGCAGATCGATTTTTAATTAATTGTGTGTGTGCCAATACACATATTATTGCTCAATCTTATATGAAGTAGATCCGATAACTTTTTGGCAACACACACTTTTTCTACTGCTATCAAATAGATCATGGATGAAAAAGGTGATGAGCCAATGGCATAGATCCAGAGATAGGAAGAGAGCAAACAGAGCATGCGAAAGATCACTAGAGAATGTGAGACACCATGATGGAGTAAGAGCACTCATACTCAATGAAATTAGTAGTTCTCTAATGGATTCCCGGGGTCTAGAGATACTTCTGGTTTGGATCCAAAGCCACCATACGCATGAGGCTAAATAAACAGTAGAAATGGGAAAAGAAATTCCTGAAACCAAACTCCCATGTGTGCTAGATATGAAGATGGACATAATCACATAAGTAGCCAATCTTCATGTAACATGATTCACTTAAGATATGGCACCGCACTGATTGCGAGCATGTGTAGCTAAGCGGGCTAGAGGGAGGTAGAGCCACCCCTAGGAGACCGAGACTCGGTAGTTATTTGAACAGAGCTAGAAGCATGCACTTGCAACCCGGGAAGGCACAGGCTGTGCTAATGAGAAATCTGGAATGCTCGATCCAACATAATGATTTCACTGAGCGGAGATCAATCATTTAGCTCCCTCCATAGATCAAAGTTATATATCTAATTTTACCCAGAAGAATAAAAAAAATACATTCTCGGCCGATTCAAAACAGGCGAGCAATATTTTCATCTTCAAAGCAATGTTTAATGGATATCTGCTGGATGATAAATTTACAACACAGTGTTACACATAGTGAGTTGAGCACACAGTAGCTGTCTGGCAGTCCATATATATGTGTCCCGTCAATAAGCTGGATATTCAGTGCAGCATGTAAGATACAACATAGTACCAAGTACCAACCACTAAGCTAGAACATAAATCAATGTAAAATACAACTAATCCAACGACCTTCTGGCAGGCATAGTAATTGGTGAGACAGATGAGAGAACAATTGCTAAGTGCAACTAGTAGCGTCCAGTCTGCTTAGCCTTGCACATGTAGGGATGATGGAGCTGCTACAGAAGCAAGTACCTTGTACTAGTGGACATGTTCTGGTGAACCGAGATTGCAGTGATGATTCATGATGTGAGATGATACCACACCGCTTGTCTTATTTATCAAAGATCCATACACTCTTCTATGCACAAGCAGTACGATAGATATGACCATCATAGTCGGTCTGTAAGTGCCATAGCACATGGGTACATATGCTCACTAGTGTATCTGTGATGTGGCAAGGTAACTAGATGGGCATAAAACCAACTAGAGAAACTAGTCATCTACCTGTGCACCTGCACGGCCTAGATATTATAGCTATACATTTTATAAATAAATTTACATTTATATGTAAAATGGAAGTGTTTAATTTTCTGATATCATACAACTGGAAAGATGTTAATTTATTCAACCTGTTGCACAAATAGGAATACCATTCGTTCAGTTGATATTTATTAAGATGATAATATTCATATTTTCTTATGCATGAAAATTTACGTGCATGTTTTATTTTACTCTGCACGATCTTATTTTTGTATGATGGGATTAAATTATTACTTTTCAAACAGGCATTTCTTAGCTGGGGGCATGAATATTTTTTAGTTTTATATACGTGCTTTTTTTTCAATGAGAAGGCACATTTTTTTTCAAGGTAGCACGTGCTTTTTCTAGGAACTTAGACGTGGGCGTTGAGTATATTTTTTTAGAAGTGCGAGTTTTATTTATGTACATGGTGAGAAGTTTTATTCCAGACGTACATGGTGATTCTTTTAATAAGACATGATTCTCTTTTGTTTGTACGGATGGATTTCATCCCTACGTGCATGGTGTTTCCTTGCATGGCCCTGTAGTAGATCTTCACCATAAATGTGTGGTCTTTTCTTAGATCAAGGTCACGTGCTTTTTTCCTGGGAAGTTGGATGTGGGCGTGGTTGACTATTTTCTTTTTCTTTTTTTCCTGGCCGTTTAGATGTGGGCGTGGAGGACTCTTTTTTTGGACATTGCGAATCGTATACCATGGACTCTAACCACAATCATTTATTTAATCTCAAGCGTTGATTTAGAATCTAAAGGTTAAATTTATATGTTTTCTGAGAATTAACGTGGAGGCTTTGTTGGTGCTTCCAATTACTAAATACTAGTCGTCAACCCGTGCATCTGCACGGGCTAGCAGATTACACATTCAGGTAACATTTATTTATTGTAAATTCTTTTACAAATTGGATAAGAATTTTATGAATATCCAGAAGAGATATCACTTTTTCGAACATGTAATAACTAATAATATATTCTCCCAAAAAATGGTGCTATAATTAGTAGGACCAAAAGTTACATATAATTTTTATTAAGTTCCATCGTTCTCTAAAGATTTATCGGCATCATCATCTCACTAAAGTTGATATGAATGTATTTATGTGCGTTGACACAAATATCAGTGGACAAAGCACATACATTTTGTTTAGCACATGTAGTCCTAAATCATAGGTTTTGAAGTAGAAATGATATGCTTACTTGGTAGAATTACATCGTTCCTTAAAATATTGTTGTTCCATCTAAATTCTTCCATTTGAATATTATCAAAAAGGTATATTATTGATTTGTAGTATTATGAAATATATGCATAACATCTTACTACCATTAATATGGAGTGATTCTAAAAAAAGCGACTAAGTGTTGCGCAAGGATCAGTCTGACTATCCAATGGCAAAATAGAAATAGGATGCTAAGCTTGGAGAGAATAATTTTGTACTGTAAACCTACAATTAAGAAGCATGCATGCACTACATTTTGAAATTTTCAATTATATACTCCCTCTGTCCTGAATTAGTTGTCTCAGATTTGTCTAGATACATATGTATCTAAAACGTGTCTAGATACATCCGCATCTAGACAAATCTAAGTTAAGTAATTTACGACGGAGGTTGTAGTTCCTATGCATGTTGGAAGTAAAATTTGCCCTTGTGACATGGATAATCACGTACAACGGAAAGATAAGAAACAATTTCATGCGGGGCAGAATCATGGAGAAAGCACTACATGTGAAGTATAAAATGTTTGTGATGGAACAGCCCCCATCAGATTTGATCTGGTGACCTTAGTATGACAGGAAAATAAGGGCATACTCTGCAATAGAAGTGAAGATAGTACAACACCAGCACTGAACGTATACACTCAAACAATTCAAAAAACAATGGTAGAAATAGCTCGAGTGTGCCCTGTTCACATCGCAACACAATAGCGTCTCGATTTTGCAATCCAGAGGGTATGCAAAATTAAATTAAACTATGGATTCTAATCGAACCTGCCAATCGAAGCTAGCATATGTCCAACTGTTCCATTGCTGAGTCTTGTATCCCTAATAGTTATGGAAAGATGATATTTGGCATGTCGAACAATTAGAATAAATGACATAGAAGATATTTAATTTGAGACATGGTGCTAGGAGATCTTGGCTCAGAGGGATATCGCTAACCTAGACCTTCAGTTATATCGTCTGTTCGAGCATTACACTAAGATCCTTTGCATTCCTTTTTCAGAACCTTTGTATTCACCCTTTGAGGCCCATAGCCCCCATCAAATATGCAAATATCTCTATTTTTAATATGGCATAGTGGGAGCCTGTTCTTCCATAACAAAGAGCATACTCCATAACATGTAATTTGTAGTTGCTTTCCGATATTTCCTTTAGCCTACAACATATACATAAACATGATGTTTATATATTATTACTCAGGCTGAAAACACATGCTATATTTAAAAGCAAAGGTGCAGTTTATGCCTGACAACCGTTGTTTGTTTTCTAATTAGTTAGCCAATAATACGAAAGTAGCACATATTACAGAAATTATTTTCCACACGGAAAGGACAATAATAAGGAGTAGAATTACGTATTGAGAATTGACGAAATTAAAGTATATGTTTCTATAGTTGGATGCGATTTTTATATAAAAATAGGTTCATTCACTTGGCATCCGACCGGCAGAAATTCAAACTCATAAGTGCCACCTATACATCTAAAAATTAGATACAGTGTATAAAATACGAATGAAATACCAAGTGCGTCTTACATAAATTATAAGTTGTTTTAATATCATCCTACAATTGTACACAGCGCAAACAACAATGAAAGATCAAATGATTCAGTTATATAAAGATTAAAAGAAAAAGAAAAAACACAAAGTATTCCAGATGCTCGAGCAACTACTGCACGCATATACCATGCTTGAAATTTTTCATGCTTTGTGAATAATAAATTGTACCCAGAATCCCACATAACTTAGAGGACGTCTACAAAATGACAGAAAACAACCACAATTCAAGTATTATGTCTGCCATCTACTATCGGTGCAGCACCTCCGTGGTTAACTGCGTTAAGGACATCTGCTGACATTGTTTTGAAAATTCAGTTTCATGCAATAAAAAAAGGTAAAGTTCCTCTGTAGGTCGAGCTACATGGAACCTCTTATCTTCAGCCCTCCAACATTGCTTTGAGATCCGTACTCTCCAACTAACTTACAACAAGAAGATTTCTCTTTTTTGTTTCTCTCAAATGAAAGAACATATAGACTTCAAACTTTCCAGATCAAACAAAGTTTACAACTTCAATGTGTGAAAAAACTTTCAGATTTTTTGGACTGACATAAATATACAAAATGAGAATTTTCTTGATTAAAAAAATAACTTTTAGCATTTAAAATGCATGAAAAAATCTGAAAGTTTTTTCCCACATAATAATTAGAATGTTTTGTTGTCCTGCGAAGTTTGAAGTTTATACGTTGTTTCGTTTGAGAGAAACAAAAATGACAAATGTTTCTGCACGGATCCTGATGCAAAAATGGCTAAGATAAAGGGTACCACGTAGCTCGAGCTACACAAAACCGCACTAAAAAAACCCAACAATTTCGGAATTCAACATGGGACAAAAGATCAATATACTACCCTGTTTTTCATGTATGTAGTTTTATATGTATGCAACATCAATTGCGTATTGTATCTCTAGAATAAAAGATTTAAATGGCTGGCTTACCCAATGTGGTGTAGATAATGAAAACTTTGGCAATGATCTCTGGCCTGAAGCTGGGTACATCATATATAGCCACCTTCTTGGAAATAGACCATGACTTGCTCGCGGTGCACTTCTCATACGCCAAAGGAGCAAATCAGGATAATGTTGATATGTTGGCTTATCTCAGTACTCGCCAGAAATAAAAACTGGCTGTTTGTTGGGTTCTCGTCATACAACTTTTCTCCATCCACGTAAGTTCCAGATAGATCCAACATGATCATGGCCTGATGTTGGAAAAGCTATCATACTGGTTAATAACCAAAGAGGTAAATTGTATGAATTTTGTTAGCAACTTAGCATCAAACCTTCAACGTGAGACGAACAAATGATCCGAGCTTTGTACAATGATTGAAGAGCAGATCAAATTCTTTAGGATTAGGCATATGCGTGTGGAAATTACAATTTCCTGACGCTCCATGGTTAATAGCACAACACAAATTGCCAATTACAGAAATTAGGAAAAGAGGTGGCCAAGAAAGAGAACAGATTGTGGAATATTTGGACTGGATAACGAAAATCTAATTAGGATGTTCCACGAATGAAACCTGGAGCTTGACGTTGGTCTTGTGCACAACAATTCCAAGCTCGATCGTTACTCTACCCTGCCGCATCTTCCTTCGCTGCTGAAACATCCAAATTGATTGGCCAGGAAGTGATGTTGATGGATCAATCTTAGATATGAGTGCAAATATATTTTGGTCAGAGCGATGAGTTTATAGCGTATGAAATACGCAATATACATGAAGCAGAAAAGCAAAGAAACAAAGATTGGGCATGAATATCGAGAAACGAAGATGTTACAGGAAGAACATGCGCATATGGCAAGGAGGAAGATTGGGGAGAGCCTCAGATGACCGATCGAGTGGGCAGGACTGTAGGAGCTTTCGTGAGAAGGAAGATTGGCGAGACCTGGTTGGGGAGTCTGCGTGTTTAAAGTTTCTTTCCAATCTTTAGATGAGTTCGGCAAGGAGTAGGCTCTCCCGTGGGACAATGGGCATGGATATATTTTTTTCTTTTACAAAGGGATAGGGCTGGTTCAATGGCGTGAGATCCGATTGTTGCGTGCTAGTCTTCCTAGGCATATGTTCTAAAAAAAGTCTTCCTAGGCATATTACGTTCTTTTTTAAACAATCTGGCTGCTTTATTTTTTATTGGCATATTACATACGTAGTTATTCTCCACTAAAAAATACATACTTAGTTAATCAGCCTAGCTTTTGTTTAGGGAAGTTAATCAACCTTTTGATTCCGTGTTTCTGTTATGGGCTGCCGCATGCATGACCCATGTGAAAGGATTTAAACGTACTAGTTTTTATCTCTTGTGGGCCCTATGAGTACTTGTGGGCCCTATGAGTATTTCTTTTGTCAGTTATCGCGTGAGTTAATCTACACCGTAATAATTCGGTCCCACCAGATAAACGGTTAGTATTTTCTAATTAATATGGGATTTTTTTGGAGTCAGTAATTAGTATAAGTATAGAAGTATAGATAAGATATAAGATATAAGATCTTTTAACAAATGAAATTTAATAGGAGCCGACTAGGACAGACACTTTTGCAGGCGGCTGTTCTAAATCATCTATAGAGCTATACTGCATTAGCAACGGGGTCTCTCGCCTAACTCTAGCACCGCCACCCATCTTCCCTTCCCCTGTTGCCACGCCATCGCCGGAGAACGCCGCCGGGCGAAGCCTGCGTGATTGATAGTGCACCAGTAGGAAAAACCCTATAGGTAACCACTTAGTAGTGGCGCCCCTTATTTGACCTGCGCTATTGCATGCTACTTAGTAGTAGTGTGGGTGCAAACTCTGCGCTACAAGTAAACCATAATAATAGCGCAGGTACAACAGGCATGTGCTACTGTTAAGTGGAGCCCATCATGCCCTCTTGGATACGCAGTAGCGCAGATGGGGAGTAATACTACACATACATAGGTTTACACGGGTTTTACAAGCTGGTTGGTTTTGATATGAGATTAAAGGGGAGGAAGGGCCCACCCCCCTAAAAATTAGTTTGGGGGGGGGGGGGGGGGAGAGGTTAGTTAAAAAGAAAGAATCACAGTCAGCGAGTAATTGCGTGTAACTCTTTGTATATTTAGCATTATTGCGCTGGTGGGACACCCTGCGCTACTAGTATGGATAGACGAGGTCAGCTGGTGGGCCTCGTTTAGTAGTAGAGCGTCTGTCCTAGGCTGCGCTACAACTACTGGGTGTACTAGTAGCGCGGCTCCCGTGCCGCGCACTACTACTAAGCGCATCCCCCACCTACCCCCATACTAATAAGTGCAACACCCACCTCTCTCTTCCTGACCATTCCAAATCTCCACCCTGCCTCACTCTACCCTCCCATCCAAATCCCGGATCGAGATCCATCTCCTCCATTGCCGACATGGCCATCTCCTCCGCCCCTTCATATGCATCTCTGACACGGCCATCTCCTCCGCCATCAACTACGTGGCGGGCTGTCATGAGCGGATCCAACAGGAGCGGAGCAGCCAGAGGACCACACTGGAGCGGAGCGGCCAAAGGACAACCACAACAGTGCCAGATCCAAGCGGAAGAACTCCTCCCCGGCGTGGTGGCAATGCTCCCAACCTCTGTTATCCATGTCCTGGAGGTCCCCCATGACCTAGTGGCCAGCCCTACACCAACACCTCCGCCGCGAGATCCAGCCATGGCGGTTGTCAAGCTCGACGGTGTGGTGGGCGCCGTCAATCACAACGCCGATTCGGGGACAAGCCCATGGACCACCGCTCGTTGCCTCGGCTGGCATGAAGGCAAGGACAAGAGCCGAAAGCCCAGCACCGTCACCCTCACGCCCGTCTGGTAGGACCTCTACATCACTTCCCGTCTTCTCCTCCCAGACACGCATCCGAACATCGCCGGCCATGGAAGCCGACCTCTCCGTTCCTCCCGTCCAACCAAGAAGGTGGAGGGGAGACACTACTAGCACCACGTTGGGATCCTCTGTCTAGAGCACGACGACGAGCGTCGTGGCCGTGGCTATATAAATACTGCATAAATACGTAGAAGAAAAAAAATGTTGAAATTAATAGTATTAGCGCACCATTTACGGTAGTAGTAGCACACGGAACATACTACGTACTACTACACACGCGCTACAGCTAAGTAATAGGAGCGCACATGACCCCGTGCTACTACTAACAAAAGTAGTAGTAGCGCATGGTGGCACCTGTGGTACTACTACCCTGTTAGCTGGGGCACAGTAGTAGTAGCGCGCGCCCCTGTTCTACAACAAGCCTGTTAATATGCTCCACTACTAGGCTTTTCCCTACTAGTGGCAGTGACGGGGCTTCTTCTCGCGGTGGCATCCAGATCTGGTGGACACAGATGAGGGCTGCATGTAGGTGCGCGCTGGAAGCAAGGTTCTGGCGGTTGACGGCAGGGCTCAGCGGCTTGGTGGACACGGCAGGTAGGTCTTGGATGGCGGCGGTGGGCGCACACAAGCCTAGATGAGCAGGCGCTGGATGGCTGATGACGCGGGCCAGAGTCTTGGACTTGTTCCAGCGGTGTGTGGACTTGTTCCAGAGTGTATGGCTGCGTGCGTCCTCCGATGGGCAGGAGTGCATTTTTTTTGGTGTAGTGTCCCCTCGCTGGCCTGCGGGCCCTCAAGTGGCGGCGGCGATTCAAATTCAGATCGTCCTATTGGTGGTGGCTGCAGAGTATGCAACATCGACCTACTGCAGCTCCATGGCAGTTATGGCCACTGTAAAATCTTCAGGAGGGTTCATCTCTCCAGATTTGGCGCTTCGTCGATGAGATGCAAACTATGGATGGCGGCTAGACATAGAGGAATGGTTGTGCATCAGCCGCATTCGTTTCACATGTAGCTGCTGGGATTGCGGAAAAGTGGCGGCAATGTCAAATGAGTGACTACGATGGTAGTGCTTCTTGAGCACCCAGTATCGTGCTCCATGGTGAAAGCCCATGTCTGATCCGAGTTGATTATAACTTACAATGGCAACGTACGTACGTTGTTAACTTGTTGAACGCATTGCTTGGATATGTTCGGACTATTTCTTCAGGGTGAAAACCAAGATCATGTCCTTCATTGGTGGATCGGGTGACGACGATGCTTAACCATCACTCCCCTCTAAAGGCGTTGTTGTTGAAGAACCTTGTCGTTCGGGTGTTTTCATGAGATAGTTGCTGTGGATATCGTCTTTCCTGTAGTTTGCCAATTATGGATCTGATCACTTAGAATTTTTTTCTTTATTTTGTCTCACTTATGCATAGCTTTGGTCTTATATGACTTTGCTATTTGTTGGCATGTTTTTCTATGTGTGTGTTGTGTTGGTTGTGTGCATCCTAGCTAGGGAATAAACATTAGGAAACCACTTGCTTGATTTTGGCGAAGACCGAAGTATGCATGGAGGAGACGCCACAGAGGATGCAATCATTTTGCTCGTTCCAAATTTTCTAAGCCATGAGAATAAAAAGGGAGGACATGTCCTTGCGCCTAAAGCTATTTGGGAGGAAAACGAAGGTAAACAAATCTTTAACCGAGTAGAAAGCGCTCCAACAGTTGAGGTCCAAGCCATCGCAGCCGAACCATGACTGGATCATTTTCACAAAAGCACATGAAGCACTAGCAGTTGAAGGGAAGGTAGGCATCCAACTCCCCTTTTGGTTTACATAGGTGACAAACCCCGCAATTGGACCAACCTAGTCATTGCAACACGTCGTCTCTCCGGACTCTATCTAGAAGAACAAGCCATGCAAACAACTTGCATTTGGAAGGGGCTCAAACTTTTCCACACGACTGGACTCATCGTACTAGGGGTGAGGTCATGACATTGAGCTCCATATGCCGAACCCGCATCATAAACCCCGAATCATTTAAATTCCACAATATCTTATCACATGTGTTATCATGTAGTTGCATGATCGCGACCCTCTCACAAAGGCATGTATGACATGAATCAATGCAAAATGGTACTTTTACTAGTCACACAACAACCTTCCACCTTATTTGCGTATACATATATTCTACCGCTCCATCTTTGCTCGGGTATACTTGCGGTTGGTATCAAACTCTCTCGACATATGTACTCAACAAAACATCCATTTTTGTTGCTATCATTTGAAAAGGACACTGATGAGAAAAGGGAGGAAAGAGCTAGTAGGACGAGAGACAAGAGAAGTACAAAATACAAGTGTGTGTTAAAACAAACATTATGGAATAAGCGGCACCGGGAGCAAGGAGGTTTAGTGAGGAAAAACATTATGGAACACAGCGCTCAACAATTGCACGGCAATCCCGTCTCCATCACAAAGATGTTGTTGGTCACATACCCTCAAGCCTTTCATCAGAAAGAGTATCATCACTACCTTGGCTGAAGAAACATAATCTTCTATAACATACCCCTGTAGCAGTTGAGTCGCTGTCCTAGCTAGATCATAGGTGTTTGGCTCTTTCTGTAGTAGATGAAAGTGTTGAACCAACGGAGATATGTATTTTTCAAATTCAGTTTCATAAACTTTACTGAGCTTGAAATCCTCGGCTACCTTTTGTACACCCAATAAACGACTTGTACAACGTTTTTCATGGGATGTAATATAATCGTGTTTTCTGTATCAGATAGGTGATGAATGAGTGCTAAAAAGTGTGAATGTATACCAGAACTGAGAGATGTCATGTAATAACATGTTATTATGGCATTTTGAGAGCCTAGAAATATAATTAAAATAGACATGCCATCATGTCATGCAAGGTCTATCGGCCCGTTTACTTGTCACGTTGAGTCGCAAATAAACTAGGTAAACTTGTCATTTATGAATAGTGTTGTGCAAATAAATTAACCATATTTAGCAATCGTCATAATGTTCAAGGAGTCTCCTTTATTTTTTGGTACTAAGGGCAATCATATGATGATTAGCACCGCAAGTTTGCTCTTCTTCTCCGGAATGAATTGGCAGATAACCTCACGGAAGGCACGTATCAAGAATGTGGTATTCTTAAATAACGAGTTGTGATGAGCTTGTAGGAATGCGTTCAAGTTCTAGATCGTAGAGAAATAAAAGTATATGACAAAGAAATAAAATAAACATAGTGAACATGATGGTATAGAATATACATTTTTCCTGTATGGGAAACAACAATAAATGCTCCCAGCAAAACTTCAATTGTGCGCTGGCTTAATCAGACAGAAGCAAATAATTTTTTTATGCTGGCGGGTTAAATGTTTTGGTGCTACTTGCAACCTTCACGGTAACCATCACACTATCCCCGGGCTGAATCCTCCTGGTGGCTTCTAGCCCCTACTACAAACTAACATTTGCTGACAGTGAACACCATTGGCCGACGAATGAACAGATTCCCTAAGGTTAAGTCCGAGCAGCTCAAGGACGGTCTCAAAATGGTATCACCAATCCTGCTTCATTTCCAACACCACAGTTCATCTTATTCCTGCTAATGATGGGGTATGTCCCATGATCAGCACAATTCAAGACATGTTTTGTTCTACATGTGATGTAACTAACTGGCTAGCAAGGAAATAGGAATATCCACACAGCTCATAAATTCCATCTCAACTAGCTAGTAATGCGACATTATTTATGCCAGCAAGCTCTTCTCTAGGTGTTTAACAAAGCTAGCTATTGCTTCAAATAGAAGTACATTCGGGAACACGTTATTCAACCATGCAGGACCGCAATTTCGTGCGTGCACATGTAGACTCTGTTGTGTGCTCCCTAGATAGCTACGTCTTATATATACCACTCATCTTTACCCATGTAGCATATCAAGGTTTGTTAGCCCACACAAATCAGACAAGAACAACAAGGGGTGTGGAAAAGGTCAAACATCACGTTGGAATGAGATGATCGTTACTCGGTGGACAAAGTATCACTCAGTTTTCTCTTAGTCTTCGGATTGTTGTTTGGATGGTACTGTGGTACTAGAAGCCACTCTGCACTACCTTGAACGGATGCATTTTTGTCCATCCTTGGTTGATCTTTCTTGCTGTGACGCCCATCTCACACATCCACACCACGTCGCCCAACCTAAGAGGTAGACACATCTTTCAACTATAGAGCCAGGTAAATCTTCGTTCTTGGTGCTTCTCTGGCAGGGTTTTAGCCTTTTGTAACCTCATTTCTACCTAGTTAACGCTGGTTGCGGTAACTGGGTGTGGACCTGGCTTGCCTCAGATCTGTCTAGTCGGATTTGTGGTGATCCTCTAACCATCTTAAAATGACGATATGTTCATAGATCGGTGGTGGCGGCGTCTTTTCTGGCTCCAACCAGCGACTTCCCACCAACAATGTTTCCCTAGCTCCAATGATGTTTCAAAGGTCAAGAGGCGGAATCACGCTTCGCTTACATTGCACCGCCTGCGAGTGAAGAGTAAGACATCCTCAAGTTCCCCAGGGTTATGTATGTAACTTTTAATTCAGTAAGGGCAACCTTGTAAGAGTTGGCTGACTTTAACATATTGGCATTTGACCTTTTGCAAAAATTCATACACTCTTCCATGCACAAGCAATACGATAGATATGACCACCGCAGTCGGTCTATGATTGCCATAGCACATGGGTACGCATGCTGACTTGGTTGGGTGTCTGATGTGGCGAGGTAACTAGATTGTCATAAACCAACTTGAAAACCCTTTTAGCAAATGAATTTTAATAGGAGCCGACTAGGATAGACACTTTTGTAGGCGGTTCTAAACAGTCTGCTATTGAGTTGTACTGCAGTTGGCCCTTTACGAGCGACTGCGTTCTTTTCAGCTTAGTCACCTCTAGGTATGAACTGACTGTGTTGATGATTATTAGAAAGGAAAAAATTGTTTGCATTAGGAGCATCTCTAAAGAACGAGTAAAAAAGATAATAACAACAACATTTTACGAACTGAGACGAACTAAGATTGGACCATTCTCCAAATGCGCATGGAGTACCTGCATTTGGAGAGAGGATGCGCATCCGACTTCCCTTTCGATTTACATAGTTGACAAACCCCACAATTTGGCCAACCTAATCTTTGCAACCTGTTGGCCGTCCAAACCCTATCGAGAAACACAAGCCATGCAAACAACTTGCATTTTGGAGGGGCCAAATTTTTTCAAACGACCGGATTCATGGTACTAGCTTGTGGTCCTGAAATTGAGCTCTATATGCCGAACCCACATCATAAACCCAGAATCATTTAAATTCTAGAAGATCTTATCACAGGTGTTCTCATGCAGTTGCACGATGATCACCATCTCCCAAAGGGATGTACATACGACATGAATCAATGCAAAATGGTACTTCTACTAGTCACCCAACAACCTTTCATCTTATTTATGTATACATATACTCTATTGCTCCATCTTCGCTCAGGTATACTTGCGGTTAGCATCAAACTCTCTCGACATATGTACTCGACAAAACATACATTTTCGTTGCTATAATTTGAATAGGACACTGATGAGAAATGGGAGGAAAGAGCAAGTAGGATGATAGACAAGAGAAGGACAAAATACGAGTGTGTGTGAAAAAAATTTTTATGGAACAACAGGCGCCTGGAGCAAGGGGATTTAGTGAGGAAAAATATTATGGAGCACTGCACTCAACAATCGCAATGCAATCCTGGCTTCTTCAAAAAGATGTTGTCGGCCACGTACCCACAAAGGGTATCATCACTACCCTGGCTGCAACATACTATTCTACACCACACCCGGTAGCAGTTGAATCAGCGTCCTAGCTAGACCATTGGTGTTCGGCTCTCTTTCTGTAGTAGATGAAAGTGTGGAACCACCGAGATATGTATTTTTCAAATTTAGTTTCATAGACTTAACTGAGCTTGAAATCATCTGCTACCTTTTGTACACCCAATAAATAACTTGTATAGCATTTTTCATGGGATGTAATATAATCGTGTTTTGTATAGTAGACAAGTTATAAATGAGTGCTAAGAAGTGTGAGTGTGTACCAAAACTGAGAGATGTCATGAAATAACATGTTGTTAGGGCATTTGTAGAGCCTCGCAACGGAATTAAAATATCCATGGCATCATGTCAGGGAAGGTTTACCGGTCCATTTACTTGTCACATTGAGGCGCAAATAAACTAGGTAAACTTGTCATTTATGGATAGTGTTGTGCTAACTATAAATTAACCATATCTTGCAATTGTCATAAAGATCAAACAGCCTCTGTTAGTTTTTGATATTAAGGGCAATGATACGATGATTAACACCGCAAGTTTGCTCTTCGTCTCCGGAATGAATTGGCAGATAACCTTACCGGAAGTCACATGTCAAGAATGTGGTACCTTTAAATAATGAGTTGAGATGAGCTTGTAGTTCTTCGTTCAAGTTCTTGATCGTAGAGAAATGAAAAAAATATCACAAAGAAATAAAAGAAACGTAGTGAACATGATGGCATGATTTAGCCTGTATGCGAAACAACAACAAATGCTCCCAGCAAAATTTCAATTGTGTGCAGGCTTAATTAGAGAGAAGCAATTAAAGCTTTAATTTATGCGGTCGAGTTAAATGTGTTGGTGCTACTTGCAACCTTCGCGGTCACCATGACACCATCACCGGGCTGAATGCTCTGATGGATTCTCGGCAGGCCAGACTAGCCACTACCACAAACTAAGATTTGCTGACAGTGAAAACAAATAGCCGCGGCCGACTGAACAATTTCCCTAAGGTTATGTCAGAGAAGCGCCAAGGACGGCCACAAAATGGTGTCACCTTCCTGCTTCATTTGCAACACCATTGTGTTAATCTTAATTATTACTGCTAATGATGGGGTATGTCCCAAGATCAACACAATTGCATGTTTTCTTCTACACGCCTAGTAGCTCACCGGCTATCAAGGAAACAGGAATATGCACACAGCTCATAAATTCCTTCTTAACCAGCTAGAATGCAATCTTATTTATGCGAGCAATCTCTTATCTCGGTCTTTTACGCCACTAGCTATGGCTTCGAAAAGTACACTAGGGGCCACAACATTCAACCATGCCAGTCCACAATGTCGTCTGTGCACGTGTAGACTGTGTTGTGTGCTCCCTAGGTAGCTATGTCTTATATATACTACTTGTCTTTACTCAAGTAATATATCAAGCTTTGTTAGCCCATGCACATCAGACAAGAAGGGAAATGGGGTGTGGAAAAGGATCAAAGATCACTAGGAGAGAATGGGAGACATGGGGAATGAGATTATCGTTACTGAGTGGACAACATAGCACCCTGTTTTCTCTTAGTCGTAACGATGTTCTTTGGTGGGTACTGTTTTGAGAAGCAGCTCCCCACTACCTTGAATAGGCGTGTGTGCGTCCATCCTCAATTGATCTCTCCTGCTTTGACGCTTATCTCACATGACCACACAACGTTGATCAATCTTGACAGCTAGTGACATCATCTCCAACTACATAGTCAGCTAAACCCCGCATTCTCAGTGCTTCTCACAGACAGGCAGGTTTTTAGCCTTTTTTTAAACCTGGTTTCTGCATGGACTACGGTTGTCCTTGTCACTGGGTGTTGCCATGTGTTGCCTCGGAACTGTGTGACTGCATTTATGATGGCCGTCTAACCATCCTCGTCGCCAAAGTGAGTCCCGTCGTTGGCGTCTTCTGGCTCCGGCCACCGACTTTCTGGCTGTTGCGTTAACAACGTTACCCTGCGCCAGGTGGTGTTTCCGAGATGGAGAGGTGGTATCAAGCTTTGGTCACGGCGCACCGCTAACGTTTGCAGCATGAAGACGTCATTGATTTCCATAAGGATATGCTTGCGCTTTTTAATTTCGTTCAAGATGACATTGTAAGGGTTAGTCAACTTTAATACGGAGTACTACATAGGAATTGACCTTCCACACAAAAACCGACAAATTTACGAATCAGAAGCTCACTTCTTGCCACGCTGAGAAACACACCTTAAAACATCTCCAACAGCTGCCTTATTGTAGTTCAGCAGTGCCTTTTTAGCTTTAGGAGGGTGAAAAAAGTCTTCAACAGCTGCCCAAAAACGAAAAATTTAGCAAAACAGTTTTTGGGCAGACAAAAAACAGGGCTGCTTTCCGAAAACCTGCTGCCTATTTTCGGCAGCAAGGCTGCTTTCTAGAAACCAAACTCGGCCGCGCGTGACTGGCCAACTGCCTCATTTCCCTCCCGCGCGCCGCCGCCGCCGGCGGCGGCCACCGGAGCGCAATGGATTGGCCATCGTTTTTCTCCAACCCACGGCCTCCGCCCGATTCCGGCGACCCCCCGTGCTCCCCGGTGCCGTGCGTGCGCAGCTCTGCCTCCTGCCCGTGAAGATCGAGCAGCTGGCGGGCACATGCTCGTCAAGAGCTCGCGCGGCTGACTGCGGCCGTGCTCGAGGTGGACACCAAGGACCAAGCCGGCCCTCTCCACGCCTGCGCACATGGAGAGGAGGAGGAGGAGGGTACTGGCCTGCTTCCTTGGCCAAACCCTAGAATAGTTCCAGCCTGTACCATAAAATTGAGATGGACACGACACTTTAACGCTGAGACAATGCAATCCAACAGTGTGCCAATCGTTCAAGTTAGCTAGCTAGCAACCTTTGATTGTTCTTTGTCAAGCTATTAATTGGATCAACTAGTGCCTAATGCCCGCCTTGGCGCGCCCCTGTCGGACATGCGAGGTATGACAGGATAAAATGCATGTCAAAATATAGTATATGAAGGTTTTTTTTTGCAGGGTAGATATACAAAGATTAGGAGGATCGAAGTTGCTGTTAAAGAAAACCGATACAAATATTCATTTTGGCCAATCTTGAAGTGTTGCGCAGGTTGTCTCTTGGGTAATTGACTGGCTCATACGGCTGTCAATGACATGTTCTATTTTCATTTGCTCGGGCAAGGCACCTTCCCTACATCTTCTGGACTTCTGGTGTCGTTTCAAAGCCCGTTTCAACATAAACCGATGAATCAGGTTCCTGTCTGGTGCTGCTTCCTCGCAGTTAATCTTGCCACAACATTTCCTCTGCCATGACTATAGAGATCTTTCAGTTAAAATCGACAAGCAAATTTTGTTATGTTATGATCCAAATTCAAGTAGAAAGATATAGGCTAACTTCTGATGAGCGGGGCGGAGCTCCGGTCCGTGCTGGTAGGCTTGGGCCGCATGATCTACGGATCAATATTGATCTAGGTCACCTCTACTGTATATATCCATTGTAAGTCGCCACACGGGATAAGTTGATCAGGAATCCCCGGTGTTTGTAACCTCCCTCGATATAGTGAAGATTTGCTAGTGGCGCCCGTGGTTTTTTCCCCTTCGTATTGAAGGGGTTTTCCACATTAAATTCTTGTGTCCCTGTATTTGATTTCATTCTTCATCATGTTCGATTGCGTGTCGTATCTCTAAATTCCAATTCAATGAAATACCGGAAAAAATTATCCAAGATCAAACCTACAAATGCCATCATATAGTTCTGGAGCTCAATACAAACTCAATTTTAGCAACCAGAAGGCGGAGAGAGCACATCTCTTGTGTCTAAAAGGGCATTCAGATCTCCAATCGTGGTATTGTCGATGAAACTAAAAGTGCTTGATCAAACTTAACTGAATCTAATACTTTAGTTGGCTAACTCCTCTTGCTCATCGTCCCTCGGGCCACAATTATAATTGCACATCCCCTCGATCTCAAATGCCTCCCCGCGTGATCAGCGTAGAGAGAGGTGGAGGAGACAGAGCAGGAAAGATGCGAGTGTGTGTACCTACTCTTCAGCTCAAGAGTGCTTGTTGCCGCAGGGCGAGACAGCTCCTGCTCTGATTTTAGCCTCCAAAGGTCAAGATCGACGAGCGGCCTCTGACGCTGGCTGTGCAAAGCTCGGGGCAGATGATCCGCCCTCAAGCTCAGATGCCTCCCCGCGCCTCCAGATCCACCGCACTCGATCTGCTGCGGTCACTGCCTCTAGGACAACTTTCTCAGCCTTGCCCACAAATCAGCCGAGAAGGAGATGGAGGCGAGCCGAGCACGCGGAACGGGGCTGAATGGCTGCAGAAAGCGGGACAACACAAGGATAGGGAGGAAGTAGGAGAGCACGGGGCGAAATGGCAAGCATGGAGTGTGTGTGTGGGGGGGGGGGGGGGGGGGAGGGGGTGGTTCCGTGTGTGGCGCCTCTCTCTCCCTCTGCCGCATGTCACACAGCACCGCCCCTGTTATGGCACCTGCAATGCAGACAAAGACCGGACACTCCACGGTACACCTCGGGGCTTGGCGGTTCGCAACCAAGTTTTCCAGAGTTTTGATGAGGTTTTCAAGGGCCACGATCGACCGTCCATCTGCACCTAAACAGCTTGAATGGCCCGTCCCAGGACAATTGGAGGACGTGGATATCTTGCATGAACGAACACTCGCACGGAAGTTCTCTTGGCGAATGTACTAGCTGATTTCATGGGCTTCACAACATTCAATCATGCAGATTGATTTTTATTAATCGTGTGTGTGCGATCATACATATTACTGCTCAATCTTCTCCCAAATAGAATGGAGCTCTTTCTGGCAACACATAGTTTTTCTCCTGCAATCGAATAGATCATGGATGATAAAGGTAAATGAGCCAGTGGCATAGATTAGAGATGGAATGAAACAAACAGAGCTTATGAAAGATCACTAGAGAATATGAGACACCACAAGTGTGATCACTCATACTCAGTGGACTTAGTAGTTCTCTAATAGATCCCTGGGCCTAGAGATTCTTCTAGTTTGGAACCAAAGCCACCATCCGTGTGATGCTAAAAAACAGTAGGAGTGGGCGAAGAAACTCCTGAAACCGAACTCCTCTTGTGTGCTAGATATGAAAGATGGACATAATCACATAAGTTTCTAATCTTCATGCAATGTGGACTTAACTTAAGTTATGATGCCACACCTGTTCCGAGCATGTTTAGCTAACCGGACAGAGGGAGGTAGAGCCACCCCTAAGAGACTCGGTAGTTGTTTGCATGATGCTATAGTAACGCATTTGTGATTATGTATCTTCTAATTTTTGTATTGAAATGAAAAAAAACATCCCAAATGAAACAACCTAGAGATAATTCCATTTTCCAAGGAAAATTCCTCTGAGTAAACCAAATTTACATCACAGAGCAAACATCAATCCATGCCCATTGTGGCCCATGTGGACGTTTTGTGGCAACGATTTTGTTGAATGCATTGTTTTGAGAAGGGAGATTATCTCCGGGGTGAAAACCCAAGATCTATGATCGGACGATGACGGCGTTGGTCCACTGTTTCCTCCTTGGAGGTGTTGTCTTGGTGGCGGTTGTGATGTTGCTGCTGCAAGGCCTGGAACACTGTAGCGGGACTTTCTTTTTTAGTTTCTTTTTCTCTTTTTTTTAGTGTGCATCCATTATGTCATTAGAGCATTGCGTTGTTGCAGAGGCCGGGTGTAATTCGTATCTTCACGATATTAATATAACTTTTTATCAAAAAATGTGGACGTTTGTGAGAGCATGGTTGGGCTAGTCCCATCTTGCTAGTTTTGGAAAAGCGACACCAATATAAACCCATATGTTTGATAGATGCTAACTCCGGCTAGCCATTTTGTGTGTGTTAAAATTATAGGATGGTTGATTGTTGTGTTGTATTGATCGGACCAGTTTATGGGGTATATAGAGAGGTATAATGGAGGAAGAGAGACTTGGAGTAGAAAGTTAAACATATCCCATCTCTATCTCTTATCTGTATCTTAAACGTAAATATACTTCTAACATTCCCCCTCAGTCGTAGCGGGAGTGAAGCGGACGATTACGACTGAATTTGAAGTCTTACTCTTTTGCCGTCTTCTCCGCTGCGCCATCATCAACTGCGTCTCTGATGTGTCGGCAGTTAGGGCGGTGACTGCGTCCCCTTCTGGTGCCTTCCTGCCTTCTCCTCTATTCCCTCCCGCAGTCATAGCGGGAGTGTCGTGGACGCAAGTGACGAGGCGGACGTTGTTGACTGGAGTTGTCGCCGATGAGTTGCTGTAGACGTAGTCATTAATGTCGAGGTAGCCGATCATGGTGATGTAGTCGTGGTCGATGATGTGGTCGTCGTGGATGATGAAGCCGCACAAAGTCGAAGGCGCAAAAAAAAAATGCGCTATGTCGGAGCTGCAGACGTGGACGATGCACCTTGCGGATGTCAGAGGGTGTCGTCGGTGATGAGTCCACCGATTTTGCCAAGACCGGAGGAAGCCCATCGAGCATACCTCGATTTTGTTAGAACCGTGTGGCCCTGTAGGATTGTCACTGTAGTGACGCTGTGTCGATGCAGTCATGCCGTCGTGGATGACGTGGTCGATGCCGTCGTCGTGACGCGGTCATTCCCGTCGTCGAGGTCGCGTCTTGTAGAAAAGTCTTTCAGAGGACGCTAGGTGTCCATCTTGTGGACGAGGCGACAGCGGTGGTGTGTTGATGAAGATGTTGGTGAAGACCTTGACGATGAAGTGTCTGTGATGGCGTTGCAGCGGCGTGTCGACGATGATGAGTCATTTGAAGGCGTCCCTCCGTGGCGACGAAGTGTCGATGTCATACCGTGATGAAGAAGTATGTTGGCTACGGAGCCCGGCGTAGTCGTACAGCTCGATGAAGAATATCAGATGACGTCGATGTAGCGTGCTCGGTACCCTGGTGGCTGATGCTGGTGTAGTGCCCTCCCGTGATCTGGGCACCGGTTCGTCGGGTTGGTCGTCGTCTGGTCCATGTGGTCTTGGAGTTGTGTAGATCTCGTTGAGCACACGGACTCTGGGATGCGCCATCGCCGAGTTCCGTACGGCTGCTGCTTGTAGGGCGGATGGAGGCGGACGTATAGCTGCAGCCTGCAGGCCCACAACTGCATGCACGCAGGACGCAGCAGGCCGCTGGATCTCCTGTTTGCCGGCTTGTTTGGAGACGCCAGTCGTGGATGTGGCGCATACTGGCCGGGAGGTCGCTGTGCGTGCGCTGACTCGTTCCGAGGCACCGCGCGAACCCCGGATGTCGGCGGCGCGAGGTGATGAAGATGCGTGAGGCTCGTGGTTGCCGGCCGACGTCGTCCCATGGTGCACTTGCACGGGAGGTTGTCGTCCGCCGTTGCCGTAGTCGCAGCCGTATACTCATCTGGTGCTGGCTCATGCATGCAGTACTACCTGTAGGCATATACGTACGTCCATAAGGCCCGGACGATCTCGTTGGTACAGGCATATTGCCTACACGGATTTGATCGCGAGTCGCGCCGTCCTGTACGCTCGGGTCGTTGAAGTCGACTTTTGGCTGGGCTGGAGTCCCACGCGTCGAGCCATCCGTGTGTGGAACGAGATCCTCTGACGTTGGCGATTCCAAGTCAGAGGGACGTCCTTTGCTTGGCACCGTCCATCAACCATCAGACGGCAGCTCTCTGGTTCGCTGCTCAGATCGGCACCAAAACGAGCGGCCCATGCGGCCCACTACGAAGCGAGGGAGGCAGGCGAGGGGGAAAAGGGCGCGAGGAGACAAGAAAAAAGCGCGAAGAGTACGCAGACGGCGCCATCCGACGAAAAAGAGATCGCCGGAGCCCGGAGGTGGACGCCCTGCTCTGCTCGTCAATATCACGTAAGTCCTAATACTCTGCTCCTCTCACGCCATCTTTCACATGAATAAAAACACTACAACTGATCGAACTTTCACCATCAGGTTGCTTTGGAACTCGATCAAGTTTCCGTTTTTCTCATGGAAGAATCAGCTTGTTGAACTTGATCAAACATCTTTTCCGTCATGGAGGAAGCAACCGAGATGGAAAAACATGCCAACACAGCCCACCAGGATTCCGATTCCAATAGGTAATTTCTCCACATATACAAGTCTGCACATATTCAGATTTACATAATTTCTCAATAGTTCAGTGATAGTTCTATTACATAATTTCTGCATATATTCAGATTTATATCATTTCTCAATAGTTTAAGTGTTACTATTACATAATTTCTGCACATATGCAAGTCTGGACATATTCAGATTTACCAAGTTTCTCGATAGTTCAGTGATACTTCTACAATCCCCTTACTCGTGGTGTTTTTACTTTGCAGAGTTGTATTGCCTAGTTTGGTACCTTATGTTGGCATGGAATTTAGAAGATTGGATGAGGCTTGGTCATATTGGCTTAGCTACGGTGGGCAGAAAGGCTTTGAGGTTAGGAAAAGGTATACTAACAAAAGTTCAGCCGAAGGCAAGGTTACATCATGTAAATTTGTTTGTGCAAATGAGGGTCAGCGAGTACAAGACAAAAGGGGTCATTTGACAAAGTGCCCTCGAGCTGAAACTAGAACCAATTGTGAAGTGCACATGAAGCTTAAAATGGACCGGAAGAAGGGAAATCTCAAAGTGTCGGAGCTGGTTTTGGAACACAACCACACACTACACCTAGCAGAAACCTTACACTTAATGGTGTCACAAAAAAAATTTCAGAGTTACAAGCTTTTGAAATTGCAACAGCAGATGATGCGGGAATTGGGCCAAAAGCCGCACATGAGTTGGTTAGTTGTCAAGTTGGTGGACCACTCAATCTTAGTTATACCCTCCGTGATCACAAGAACCATTTGCGGACCAAGCGCCAACGAGAAATGGCATATGGCCAAGCAGGTAGCATGCTTAAGTATTTTCAAGACAAAATTGCTGAAAACCCATCATTCCAGTATGCGTTGCAAATGGACTGTGAAGAACAAATAGCGACCATATTCTGGGCTGATGCTAGAATGATCATGGACTATGCACATTTTGGTGATGTTGTTAGTTTTGGCACTACTTTTGGAACAAACAAGGAGAGTAGGCCCTTTGGTGTCTTTGTCGGATTCAATCACTTTAGGGAAACTGTAGTTTTTGGTGCTGCCCGAATGTATGATGAAACATTTGCATCCTTTAAGTGGTTGTTTGAGGCTTTTCTAACAGCCCATAAAGGAAAGGGGCCAAGAACATTCTATACTGATCAAGATACTGCAATGGGAAATGCAGTTGAGGACGTGTTTCCAGAAGCACGACATGGTTTATGCACCTTCCACATTATGCAGAATGCTATAAAACATCTACATGAAGAGGATGATGAAGAGAAAAATGGGGAGAAGAAAAAAGAGAAGAAAAAATGGAAGAAAAAACAGAAGAAGCAAGAGATGAATGAAAAGAAGGAAAAAGAAGAGAAGGAAAAGGAGGAGAATGAAGAAACAAGTATTCTATCAGATTTTAGCGCATGCATGTTTGAGTACGAAGACATGGCCGAATTTGAACAAAAATTTGACCTCATAAGGAAAAAGATGAGCAAGCAAACATGGCTGGATAGTATATATAAGTTAAAGGAAAAATGGGCTGAATGTTATATGAAGGATGTCTTCACATTGGGAATGAGAAGTACACAATTGAGTGAGAGTTTGAATAATGACTTGAAAATACATTTCAAATCTGATTTTGATATCATCTGGTTCTTTAAGCATTTTGAAAGGGTGGTGCAAGGGAAAAGGAACAATGAACTGAATTCAGAATTTGAATCAAGGAAAAAGTTGCCTAGAATATTTATGAAGAGACCACCACCTATGTTGGTGCAAGCTAGCAAGTTATATACACCTGGTATTTTTGAAGCTTTTCAAGGTGAATATGAAATATCCTTGTCAGCTTGCACCAAGGCATTAGATGGTTGTAATGAATATCTAGTAGGAGATTGTATCTTTGAGGAGGAGTATAAAGTTATAGGTGATCCTTTGAAGCAAACAGTTGTGTGCGGCTGCCAGCAATTTGATAGAATTAGGATATTGTGTGGCCATGCTCTTAAAGTTCTCGATTTGATGAATATCAAGTCACTACCACCACATTATGTGTTAAAGCGCTAGACAAAGGAAGCACGAAGTGGAACTGTACAAGACAAAGAAGGAAGAAATATCATCTTAAATCCGAATATGGATGCCATGCTTAGGTACAAATATATGTCCCACAAATTTCATAATTTGGCAGATCGAGCAGCCTACTTTCCGGAATGTGTCGTGTTAGTAGACAACACACTTGACATCCTTGGTAAGCAAATTGAAGAAAAAATTAATGCATGTGCAAGCACATTGGGGTATCCGTGTACAATTCCGACAGATGCTAGCCCATCAAATGACTTGTTGACTAATGCACGTCTAAAGAAAAAGGAGGTCCAAACAAAGAGTTCAAAACGGGAAAAAAAATTGGCTCGATAAGAAGCACAAGGCTAGGAAAAAGAGACAAAGCAGAGCTACATCACAGTTGGGTGAAGAGGTATGTTGATAAACAATACAATGCTTTCGGTGTTATCATTATGTCCATTAATTCTCACAGCCTCCAATTTTCTTTCACAACAAGATGCAGGAGGTCGGGGAAGTGGCAGGTGGTGGTGGTGCACAAGTTGCAAATGATAGAGTTTATAGGGATAATGCAGAGGTGCCTGAAGGTTACAAGACCAACCTTAGCTTCACTCAGTTGCTGATGGTATAATCTTGCCCATGTAGTTTAAAAATATAGAATGATCCAACTAGAGATTGCAAAATCTTGCTCATATGGTATTCTTATTTATTTAATTTCAGGGGCCAATTACAGATGGTCTTTCCACTGGGTCATGGTGAAGTACTGTTGTTTTGGGCAAATGAATGAGAGGGCATTGGTGTGCAAGTTTAATTCTGGGCAACACTTGACATTGAGTTCAGTCCAAGTTCAGTTCTAGACAACATTTTGCCATTCGCTTCAGTCTAATTATGCACATGTACAAGTCAAACTTCTGTACAAGTAGAAATTAAAATGCTCAATCTCCAGCCATATCTCCCAGAGATATGTTTTGGCATCTATTTTGCTCAATCTCAGTCACTTTTTATGATAATTGTACATTCAGCAGCCAAATCAAGCATTGACTTGTTGGTCTTTGTAGTCCTGGAACCACTCAACTCCACTCTCAAATGAAATATTCAGCCAAATCAAACTCAACAGCCAAACAAACCTTCAGTCAAACTATTCACTGAACTCCAATCTCAAATGACATTGCAAACTGAATTTAAATACAGTCACACTATTCATTACACATTACTTTTGATTTAAATCAATTACAATCTCAAATTGGCATTTGGCTTTGTCTCTGCTGCCATTGCTTCCTCTGCTGGTTCTATGCAACTAAAACTGAAGTAGCAGGGAACTTCCAACAGAAGTCCAGAGCCAGAGTAGCCAACGACGTTGGATTCGTGGCCTAGAAAGCTCGACGGCGCGACGATGCTTGCTCCGGCGAGTCGCGGAGCAGTGGCTTGCTCCGCCCCCTCCACAGCTAGGCGCGTCGCGGCCTGACGGAGTTCTTGTAGATCGATGGCGGCGGGCTTCGTGACCTCGATAGATCGACGGCGGCGATGTAGCTTGCTCCGCGGCTCTGGGGCGTGGCTAGGAGGCGTCGCGCCCTGAAGGAGCTGCGGCTGCTCTTCCCCACCGGCCAGCATCGCGCCTTGAAGGAGCAGCGGCTGCTCTTCCCCGTCGCGCCTGAAGGTGAGCGAGGCGACAGCGACCGGCCGAACAGCTTTTTTTTTCTGCAGTGACGCACGAGCGAGGAGTTCTGGGCGTACTGGGCCGTATGGGCTGCTTGTTTTCGTGTCCATGCAAGTGAAAGTAGCGCTGGTAGCGAGTGTCGTTGGATATAGATCAATGGCGCTGGGTGTACGACGTCCCGCAGTAGTTTCTTCCAAGTCAGAGGATCTCGTTCCCCGTGTGTCGCCCTGATCAAAGCTGGCTGCCCCACCGCCCGGGCCCGTTCCTCACGCTCAAGTCGCCGGCCGCCCGTGGATCGGGGCGCGTACGTGGCCGCCGCATGCTACCTGGTCTGCTGAAGCTTGATGTCAAGAGGATTTGATGCACGCTTGGTGAGGAGCTCGGATTGATGCACGCGTCACGCCCGATGTACGCACGGAGACCGTAGCCGCGCGCCGCCGGTTTTTGCACGAATTTTCTGACCGGAGTAGATCTGATCGTGGAGTTTATTGCTGACCTATGATAAAACTAATCTAGTGGGATTTTGGATTTGTGGAACAGAAAATTGAACCTAATCTAGAGATCCGATCAAATCTTTGATTGATCGGGTGACGCGCCCCTGGGGAGAAGAGATTAATCTCCCCGAAGGCGGCACGCTGCGGAAGTGGTAGAAAGACCTAGGATCGGCGTCGTGAGATTAACCGCTCTAATACCATGTTAAAATTATAGGATGGTTGATTGTTGTGTTGAATTGATCTGACCCGTGTATGGGGTATATATAGAGGTACAATGGAGGAAGAGAGACTTGGAGTAGAGGACAATTTAAACCTATCTCTTCTCTATCTTTTATCTATATCTTAAACGTAAATATACTTCTAACAGTGTGAAGCGAGGACGGAAACAGAAAGAGTATTGCCACATATGTGTGTCGCCAACCCATTACAGGGATAGCTCTAAATCTAGTACGAAACTTGGGGTGTTATATAGAACTCAACTTAGTCTCAGCTTGTGGTTGTTGAATTATATTGTATTGCGCTAACTATATATCCTGCCGTGAATAATTATGCACAAAAATGGACAGAAAGAAAGCACAAAATTAAAAAAATCAGGTGTACAAACAGGATGATGAGAATCCACACAATGCCTAACACAGCCTTAGCAATTATGAACTGGATGTGATGGAAGGACAGCTTCTGTGCCCAACAGGGTTTTTTTAGAAAAGGGGAAGAATCCCGGCCTCTGCATCAGAACGATGCATACAGCCACCTTTATTGAAAAGCAAATAAGTTCAACAAAGGTCATGAAGTCTCAAATAAACGAACCACAAAAGGGCTCACGAAGAGCGGAAAGATAAAAGAAAAGCCACAACCGGCTGGCATAAGAAAGATTGGAAAACTAATTGCCTATCCTATTACATGACCGCCATCCAAACCGGTTGAATATAACCCGAGCTACCATCTGCCATCGGATAGATCCAATAACCAAACGCTCCCTGGCTTCCGTCTGAGTGAGTAGCGACCACATACGGATCAACGCTGTGGCTTGAAAGATAACGTGCAAAAAATGAGTATTTGTAGTTCTGTTAAAAACAAAATCATTCCTGCAGTTCCAGACTGCCCATAGTAAAGCACATACTCCTATACGAATGTGTCTCGCTGTTTGGGAATTTATCCCGTCAAGCCACGTCCCAAATAACGTGTTGATATTATTTGAAGGAGTAATATTAAAAGCAATATGAACAGCCCGCCATAAAAATTTCGCCATCGGACAATCAAGAAAGAGGTGTTTGATGGTCTGATGACCCACAAGTATAGGGGATCTATCGTAGTCCTGTCGATAAGTAAGGGTGTCGAACCCAACGAGGAGCAGAAGGAAATGATAAGCGGTTTTCAGTAAGGTTTTCTCTGCAAGCACTGAAATAGTAGGTGATAGGTAGTTTTGTGATAAGATAAATAGTAACGAGCAAAATTAAATAAAGTAAATAAAGTGCAGTAAGGTGGCCCAATCCTTTATGTAGCAAAGGATAAGCCTGGACAAATTCTAATAATGAAGAAGGAGCTTCCGAGGACACATTGGGAATTATCATCAAGCTAGTTTTCATCACGTTCATAAGATTCGCGTTCAGTACTTTGATAATTTGATATGTGGGTGGACCGGCACTTAGGTACTGCCCTAACATGGACAAGCATCCCACTTATGATCAACCCCTATTGCAAGCATCCGCAACTACAAAAAGGAGTATTAAGGTAAACCTAACTACAACATTAAACATATGGGTCCATATCAACCCCTAACGAAGCAACGCATAAACTAGGGTTTAAGCTTCTGTCACTCTAGCAACCCATCATCTACTTATTACTTCCCTATGCCTTCCTCTAGGCCCAAATAATGGTGAAGTGTCATGTAGTCGACGTTCACATAACACCACTAGAGGAAAGACAACATACATCTCATCAAAATATCGAACGAATACCAAATTCACATGACTACTAATAGCAAGACTTCACCCATGTCCTCAGGAACAAACGTAACTACTCACAAAGCATATTCATGTTCATAATTAGAGGAGTAATAATATGCATAAAGGATCTGAACATATGATCTTCCACCAAGTAAACCAAATAGCATCAACTACAAGCAGTAATCAACACTACTAGCAACCCACAGGTACCAATTTGTGGTTTTGATACAAGATTGGATACAAGAGATGAACTAGGGTTTTGAGATGGGATGGTGCTAGTGAAGATGTTGATGGAGATTGACCCCCTCCCGATGAGAGGATCGTTGGTGATGATTTCCCCCTTCCGGAGAGAAGTGTCCCCGGCAGAACAGCTCCGCCAGAGCCCTAGATTGATTCCACCAAGGTTCCGCCTCGTGGCGGCGGAGTTTCGTCCCGTAAGCTTGCCCACGATTTTTTCCAGGGGAAAAGTGATGATATAGCAGAAGATGGACGCCGGAGGCCCACCAGGGGGCCCAGGAGATAGGGGCCGCGCCCTAGGGGGTCGCGCCCCCTGTCTCTTGGACAGGGTGTGGGCCCCCTGGCCTATTTCTTTCGCCCATAAATTCTTATTAATTCCAAAAAGTTGTTTCGTGGAGTCTCAGATCTTTTGGAGTTGTGCAGAATAGGTTTCCAACGTTTGCTCCTTTTCCAGCTGCCGACATCCCCCCTCTTCATGGTAAACCTTGTAAAATAAGAGAGAATAGCCATAAGTATTGAGATATAATGTGTAATAACAGCCCATAATGTAATAAATATTGATATAAAAGCATGATGCAAAATGGACGTATCAACTCCCCCAAGCTTAGACCTCGCTTGTCCTCAAGCGGAAGCCGAAATCGAAAAATATGTCCACATGTTTAGAGATAGAGGTGTCGATAAAAATAAAATACGGACATAAGGGCATCATGATCATTCTAATAACAGCAACATATATGGATTTTGTCATTTGATTTCCTATGTTCAATTAATAAGCAATTCACAATGTCAAGTATGGTTCAAAAACTTCATTGGGAACTAACAAACTATAATCTCAGTCATTGAAGCAATTGCAATTTATCGTAACATCAGAAAGAGTCAATAATAGAGCTTTTAAGCAAGCTCACATACTCAACTATCTCGTAGTCTCCTATAATTTTTACGCAATACTTGTGGTTATAGAGTTTCAGCCGGACACTGAGAAAGATAGGGGCTTATTGTGTTGCCTCCCAACGTAATCACCTTTAGGTGATGTCAACAATAATAATCTATGCCAACTTACATCCAATTGGATATATGTATCATGATCTTTCAAACACGAGGAGCTTGCCAAAGGATAAAAATAAAAAGGGAAAGGTGAGTATCACCTTGACTCAAGCATAAAGTAAAACATAAAGTAAAAGATAGTCCCTTCGCAGAGGGAAGCAGAGGTTGTCATGTGCGTTTAGGGTTGATGCACAAAATCTTAATGCAAAAGAACGTCACTTTATATTGCCCCTTGTATGTGGACCTTTATTATGCAATCCATCGCTTTTATTACTTCCACGACAAGTTCGTACAAAGCTTATTTTCTCTGCACTAATAAGTCATACATATTTAGAGAGCAATTTTTATTGCTTGCACTGATGACAACTTACTTGAAGGATCTTACTCAATCCATAGGTAGGTATGGTGGACTCTCATGGCAAAACTGGGTTTAAGGATATTTGGAAGCACAAGTAGTATCTCTACTTGGTGCAAGGAATTTGACTAGCATGAGGGGGAAAGGCAAGCTCAACATGTTTGGAAGGTCAATGACAATATACTTTAACTAAGATGTCGGAAAACATAAACCATTACGTTGTCTTCCTTGTCCAACGTCAACTCTTTTAGCATGTCATACCTAATGAGTGCTTCACAATCATAAAAGATGTCCAAGATAATATTTATATGTGAACCCCTCTTTCCTTATCACTTCCTATTAATTGCAACGATGACCAAGGCTACGTTCATCAACTCTCAACAATTTTTATGCCTCATACTTTCTATGTGTGAAGTTATCACTATCCATAAGATCAATATGAACTCTTTTGTCCTTTCTACTTTCTCAAGATCATAGCAACATATCAAAGCCCTTGACTCAACACTAATCTTTATTATAGATAGCACACGGACTCGATTACATAAAGAGATCACAATGAAAAGCTCAAAACTACTTGATAAAAAAACTTTAGCTACTAAAAGATCAAGATACTACTAAAAGGATCGAACTAAATAAAGCGGTAAAAATAGGAGTGTGATGGTGATACGATACCGGGGCACCTCCCCCAAGCTTGGCAGTTGCCAAGGGGAGTGCCCATACCCATGTGATTAGTTCTTCGGAGGTGATGTAGGTGGTGATGATGACAGTGGATAATCGCACATCGAGCGTAAAAGCTCCTCCAACTTGCGGATAATTCCCTTGAGCCCAGCAATATGATCCTTTAACAAAATATTCTCATGTGTGAGATACTTGTTCTGTATGCGGGCTAACTCAATCATCTTCAAAGCTTCAATCTCTGTTGGAGTGAAAAGGTTAGGTAAAGGTTGAGGGATGTCTTCTTCTTTCACCACTGGAGCTTGATCCTCCATGGCCTTTTTGATCCCTTCATCCATGTTGATCTCTTCTGGTTCCTCTCTTTTCAACTCTATCTTCAATAGCCAAGCATCCTTGTCTTCGTTGTTGGAGGAGGGAGAAGTCATGGTGCTCTAAATCTGCAACGGAGATAGCTCGAAATGAAAACAGAGGATATTTGCGTGATACGGTGGTCAAAACCTTCGGGAGTATATATAATGAATTTTTACCGACCAAAATACGTAACATACAAGAAAACAGAGTCCGGGAGGCACACGAGGTGCCCACGAGACAGGGGGGGCGCCCTATAGGGGGGGGGGGCGGCCTCCTCTCTCATGGGAGCCTCGTGTCCCTTTCGGACTACATCTTTCTTCCTAAAATTCTTAAATAATCCAAAACTGATAAAAATTGCCATTAGAGTTGTTTTGCAGTCGGTTTACTTACCGTACCACGTACCTATGCCTTTTCGGAGTCTGGAACATTCTGGAAAGTGTCTCTTATGTATTCCTCAGGGGTTATGGTTTCAATAATATTTGTTTCAACATTGATAGGATTACCTGAAATATAATGTTTAATTCTTTGACCGTTTACCACCCTCGGATTTGTGCCTTCAAAGTTGTTGATTTTTATAGCACCAGAACGATAGACCTCCTCGATAACATAGGGACCTTCCCATTTTGAGAGAAGTTTTCCTGCAAAAAATCTTAAACGAGAGTTGAACAATAACACATAATCTCCTACGTTAAACTCACGCTTTTGTATCCTCTTATCATGCCAGCGTTTGACTTTTTCTTTGAAAAGCTTGGCATTCTCATATGCTTGGGTTCTCCATTCATCAAGTGAGCTAATATCGAACAACCTCTTCTCACCAGCAAGTTTGAAGTCATAATTGAGCTCTTTAATAGCCCAATATGCTTTATGTTCAAGTTCAAGAGGTAAATGACATGCTTTTCCATAAACCATCTTATATGGAGACACACCCATAGGATTTTTGTATGCAGTTCTATAGGCCCATAATGCATCATCAAGTTTTTTGGACCAATTCTTTCTAGATCTATTCACAGTCTTTTGCAAAATTAATTTGAGCTCTCTATTGCTCAACTCTACTTGACCACTAGACTGCGGGTGATAAGGAGATGCGATTCTATGATTGACATCATACTTAGCAAGCATCTTACGGAAAGCACCATGAATAAAGTGTGAACCACCATCAGTCATAAGATATCTAGGGACTCCAAACCTTGGAAAAATAACTTCTTTAAGCATTTTAATAGAAGTGTTATGATCAACACTACTAGTTGGAATAGCTTCTACCCACTTAGTAACGTAATCAACAGCAACTAAAATATGTGTATAACCATTGGAGGCAGGAAAAGGTCCCATATAATCAAAGCCCCAAACATCAAATGGTTCAATAACAAGAGAATAATTCATAGGCATTTCTTGACGTATACTGATGTTACCTATTCTTTGACATTCATCACAAGATAAGACAAACTTACGAGCATCTTTGAAAAGAGTAGGCCAATAAAAACCAAATTGTAGTACCTTGTATGCAGTTCTATCTCCAGCGTGGTGTCCTCCATAGGATTCAGAGTGACACTTGCATAGGATTTGTTCCTGTTCATGCTCAGGCACACAACGTCTAATAATACCATCTACTCCTTCTTTATAAAGGCGTGGATCATCCCAGAAGTAATGTCTTAAATCATAAAAGAACTTTTTCTTTTGCTGGTATGTGAAACTAGGCGGTATATATTTAGCAACAATGTAATTAGCATAATCAGCATACCAAGGAGCAGTACGGGAAGCATTGACAACCGCTAATTGTTCATCAGGAAAACTATCATTAATAGGCAGTGGGTCATCAAGAACATTCTCTAACCTAGACAAGTTGTCTGCAACGGGGTTCTCAGCTCCCTTTCTATCAATAATATGCAAATCAAACTCTTGGAGCAAGAGAACCCATCTAATGAGTCTAGGCTTAGCATCTTTCTTTTCCATAAGATATTTAATAGCAGCATGATCAGTGTGAATAGTAACTTTGGAATCAACAATATAAGGTCTAAACTTATCAACACAACTGCTAAGAATTCTTTTTCAGTAGTAGCATAATTTCTCTGGGCAGTATCAAGAGTCTTACTAGCATACTGGATAACATTCAATTTCTTATCGACTCTTTGCCCTAAAACAGCACCTACAGCATAATCACTAGCATCGCACATAATTTCAAAAGGTAAATTCCAATCAGATGGTTGAACAATAGGTGCAATGATCAAAGCTTTCTTAAGCGTTTCAAATGCTTCCAAACAATCATCATCAAATACAAAAGGAATATCTTTTTGCAATAAATTAGTCAAAGGCCTAGAGATTTTAGAAAAGTCCTTAATGAACCTCCTACAAAAACCGGCATGACCACGGAAACTTCTTATACCTTTTATGTCCTTGGGACATGGCATCTTTTCAATAGCATCAACTTTGGCTTTATCAACTTCAATACCTCACTCGGAGATCTTGTGCCCCAAGACAATGCCTTCATTAACCATAAAGTGACACTTTTCCCAATTCAGGACGAGACTAGTGTCTTCACATCTCTGCAAAACTCGATCAAGGTTGCTCAAACAATCATCAAAAGAGGATCCATAGATGGAGAAGTCATCCATGAATACCTCACAAATCTTGTCACAAAAATAAGAAAATATAGCCATCATGCATCTTTGAAAGGTAGTAGGTGCAATACATAAACCAAAAGGCATACGTCTATAAGCAAAAGTACCAAAAGGGCAAGTAAAAGTAGTTTTAGATTGACCCCCCACTGATACAAGTTTCTGTGAGAAACCGGAATAACCATCTAGAAAGCAAAAATGTGTGTGTTTGGACAGCCTTTCTAGCATTTGATCAATAAAAGGTAAAGGGTAATGATCTTTCTTAGTAGCTTTATTTAACTTACGAAAATCAATTACCATCCTATAGCCTGTAATAATTCTTTGCGGGATCAATTCATCTTTATCATTAGGAACAACGGTGATACCTCCCTTTTTAGGGACACAATGGATAGGGCTTACCCATTCACTATCAGCAACGGGATAAATAATACCTGCCTCTAGGAGCTTTAGTATCTCCTTTCTTACCACTTCCTTCATTTTGGGATTTAATCGTCTTTGAGGATCTCTAACTGGTTTGGCATCTTTCTCCACTGAAATTTTGTGTTGACATAATGTGGGACTAATGCCCTTAAGATCATCCAAAGTATATCCAATAGCAGCTCGGTGCTTCTTCAGAGTTTTCAATAATCTTTCTTCTTCTTCTTTCTCTGAAAGGTTAGCACTAATAATAATAGGATATATTTCTTTTTCATCAAGATAAGCATACTTAAGATTATCAGGTAATGGTTTAGGTTCAAACAAGGGATCTCCCTTGGGTGGAGGGGGATCCCCAAGAATTTTAAAGGGAAGGTTACATTTTAGCATAGGTTCTTGTTTAAGGAACACTTCATCTATTTCTTCCCTTTCCTTCATAAACATATCGTTTTCATGATCTAAATAATATTGTTCTAACGGATCAGTTGGAGGAACAGCAATGGAAGCAAGACAAATAATTTCATCCTTGCTAGGTGGTTCCCTTTCACGATGTTGTCTACTAAACTTAGCGAAATTAAACTCATGAGACATACCATCTATGCCAACAGTGACAATATTCTTTTCACAATTAATCTTAGCACTAGCAGTATTCAAGAAGGGTCTATCAAAAATAATGGGACAAAAATCATCTTTTGGGGAGCCAAGAACGAGAAAATCAGCAGGGTATTTAATCTTCCCACACAAGACTTCAACATCTCTAACGATCCCAATAGGTTTAATGGTGTCCCTATTAGCAAGCTTAATAGTAACATCAATGTCTTCTAATTCAACTGGTGCAATATCGTGCATAATTTCTTTATAAAGATCATAAGGTATCGCACTAGCACTAGCACCCATATCACATAAGCGATGATAGCAATGATCTCCTATTTTAACAGAAATAACAGGCATGCCTACGACAGGTCTACGTGTCTTAGTATCAGGTCTAGCAATATTAGCAGTTTCACCATAGAAAGAGATAACATGCCCATCTAAGTCCTCATCCAAAAGATCTTTAATCATAGCAATACCAGGTTCAACATTAATTTGCTCAGGAGGAGTATAAGTCCTAGTATTACTCTTACGAACAACAGTCAAAGCTTTAGCATGATCTTTTATCCTAACAGGAAAAGGAGGTTTTTCAACATAAGCAGTAGGAATAATAGGATCACTATATGTAATAGTCTTCTCTTCGACTGTAATAGGTGCAACTACTTTCACTTCAACAGGAGGATTATATTTAAACCACTTCTCTTTAGGGAGATCAACGTGAGTAGCATAAGTTTCACAAAAAGTAGCTACTATCTCAGAGTCAAGTCCATACTTAGAGCTAAATCCACGGAAAGCATCGGTATCCATAAAAGATTTAACACAATCAAACTTAGGTGTCATACCTGACTCCTTACCATCGTCGGAACCCCAATCTTCAGAGTTACGTTAATTTATTTCCAGTAAGTCCCATTTGAAATCAATAGTCTTCAGCATATAGGAACCAGCACATGAAGTATCGAGCAGGTTGCGATTATCAAGAGAAAGTCGAGCATAAAAGTTCTGAATAATCATTTCCCGAGAGAGCTCATGATTGGGGCATGAATAAAACATTGACTTAAGCCTCCCCCAAGCTTGAGAGATGCTTTCTCCTTCGCGAGGCCAGAAATTATATATGTAATTACGATCACGATGAACAAGATGCATAGGATAGAACTTCTGGTGAAATTCTAACTTCAATCGCTTATAATTCCAATATCTCTTATCATCACATAGCCTATACCATGTCATTGCATCTCCCTTCAAAGATAAAGGTGACAACATCATCGGGAATACCTGCAAGCTTAAATAATCCACAAACTTCATCCACAAAGATAAGATGTAAGTCAGGATGCAATGTTCCGTCTCCTGCAAAAGGATTAGCTAGCAGTTTCTCTATCATACCCGAAGGAATCTCAAAGTGAATATTTTCATAAAGTTCAGTAGGTTGAGGAGCATCTCTTTGCTCTTCTGGTTGGGGTGAAGATACCCCAAACAAGCCCCTCAAAGGATTAGTTTCCATAGTGACAAGTAACAGAAAATTTCAGCACACTATATAAATGTTTCCTTACCAAGTTCCACTCACCAAGAGCGCTAAGCTCCCCGGCAACGGCGCCAGAAAAGAGTCTTGATGACCCAAAAGTATAGGGGATATATCATAGTCCTTTAGATAAGTAAGAGTGTCGAACCCAATGAGGAGCAGAAGGAAATGATAAGCGGTTTTCAGTAAGGTTTTCTCTGCAAGTACTGAAATAGTAGGTGATAGATAGTTTTGTGATAAGATAAATAGTAACGAGCAAAAGTAAATAAAGTAAATATAGTGCAGCAAGGTGGCCCAATCCTTTATGTAGCAAAGGATAAGCCTAGAAAAATTCTAATAATGAAGACGGAGCTCCCGAGGACACTTTGGGAATTATCGTCAAGCTAGTTTTCATCACATTCATAAGATTCGCGTTGGGTACTTTGATAATTGCATATGTGGGTGGACCAGCACTTAGGTACTGCCCTAACATGGACAAGCATCCCACTTATGATTAACCCCTATTTGCAAGCACCCGCAACCACAAAAAGGAGTATTAAGGTAAACCTAACCACAACATTAAACATACGGGTCCATATCAACCCCTAACGAAGCAACGCATAAACTATGGTTTAAGCTTATGTCACTCTAGCAACCCATCATCTACTTATTACTTCCCTATGCCTTCCTCTAGGCCCAAATAATGGTGAAGTGTCATGTAGTCGACATTCACATAACACCACTAGAGGAAAGACAAGATACATCTCATCAAAATATCAAACGAATACCAAATTCACATGACTACTAATAGCAAGACTTCACCCATGTCCTCAGGAACAAACGTAACTACTCACAAAGCATATTCATGTTCATAATCAGAGGAGTAATAATATGCATAAAGGTTCTAAACATATGATCTTCCACCAAGTAAACCAAATAGCGTCAACTACAAGGAGTAATCAACACTACTAGCAACCCACATGTACCAATTTGTGGTTTTGATACAAGATTGGATACAAGAGATGAACTAGGGTTTTGAGATGAGATGGTGCTGGTGAAGATGTTGATGGAGATTGACCCCCTCCCGATGAGAGGATCGTTGGTGATGATTTCCCCTTCCCGGAGGGAAGTGTCCCCGGCAGAACAGCTCCGCCAGAGCCGTAGATTGATTCCGACAAGGTTCCGCCTCGTGGCGGCGGAGTTTCGTCCCGTAAGCTTGCCCACGATTTTTTCCAGGGGAAAAGTGATGATATAGCAGAAGATGGACGCCGGAGGCCCACCAGGGGGCCCAGGAGATACGGGGCCGCGCCCTAGGGGGCGCGCCCCCTGTCTCCTGGACAGGGTGTGGGCCCCCTGGCCTATTTCTTTCGCCCATAAATTCTTATTAATTCCAAAAAGTTGTTTCGTGGAGTCTCAGGTCTTTTGGAGTTGTGCAGAATAGGTTTCCAACGTTTGCTCCTTTTCCAGCCAGAATTTCAGCTACCGGCATCCCCCCTCTTCATGGTAAACCTTGTAGAATAAGAGAGAATAGCCATAAGTATTGAGATATAATGTGTAATAACAGCCCATAATGCAATAAATATTGATATAAAAGCATGATGCAAAATGGACGTATCATGGTCTCATCCCGATCACAAAAACTACATCTCGTAGAACAAGCCCAGTTGCGTTTTGTCAAGTTGTCCTTAGTTAAAATGACTTGTTTGTGTACAAACCACATAAACACTTTAACTCTCAAAGAAACTTTGACATTCCAAACATGTTTCGAACTAGGAATAGGGCTTGAGTTGATAACATCTAGATACATGGATTTAATTGTAAACTCTCCATTCCTGGTTAGCTTCCAGCACAACTGGTCTGGACGTTGAGAAAGCTGCACATCCATCCGTCTTCTCACAGATGGAGCCATGCTTCCCAATGGGCTCCGGCAAGTGTTCTCCTGAAGTGAATATTGAGAGGAGTGGACTGAAGCACGGTTGCAACGAAAGCGTCTCTTTGTTGAACAATGCTATAAAGGGAAGGATATTGAAGCGTGAGGGGTATTTCCCCTAGCCATGTATCCTCCCAGAATCTCGTATAAGTACCGTTCCGACTAAAAACTTTGTCCTGTTGAAAAAGACTGATTTAACTCTCATCAATCCTTTCCAAAAAGGCGAGTCCGTTGGCCTCACTATCACCTGGGACAAAGTTTTCGAATTAAGGTACTTATTACGCAGAATTTGCGCCCAAGTGGCCTCCGACTCTACAGATAGCTTATACAGCCACTTACTGAGAAGACATATGTTCTTAACCTCAAGATTTTCGATACCTACACCCCCTTGGTCTTTCTGTCGACAAATAATATCCCATTTAGTGAGTCTATACTTTCGTTTCAGGTCATCACTCTGCCAAAAGAAGCGGGATCGGTAGAAATCCAGTCTTTTCCGAACTCCAACTGGTAACTCAAAAAAAGACAGGAGAAACATAGGCATGCTCGTGAGTACCGAATTAATGAGAATTAATCGGGCCCCATACGACATCAGCTTGCCCTTCCAGCAACTCAGTTTCTTTTCAAATCGATCCTCAATACACTTCCATTCTCTATTTGTTAGCTTACAATGGTGAATTGGTATTGCCCAAATACATGAATTGTAAAGCCCCCAGTTCACACCCGAACAATTGCTTGTACGCCTCTGGTTCCTCGTTGGCTCTTCTGAAGCAGAACAATTCGCTTTTGTGGAAGTTAACCTTTAACCCGGTCAACTGTTTGAATAAGCATAACACCAGCTTCACGTTTCTCGTTTTTGCCAAGTCATGCCCCGTGAAGATAATATTATCATCGGCGTACTGTAGGATAGACACCCCTCCATCAACTAGATGAGGTACCTGGCCACCTACTTGACCAGCCTCCTTTGCCCTTCCTATTAGAATTGTCAACATGTCGACTACAATGTTGAACAGAATAGGTGACATTGGATCTCCTTGTCTCGGGCCCTTATGTGTCTGGAAGTAGTGACCAATGTCGTCATTCACTTTTATTCCAACACTCCCTTTTTCGTGAAAGATTCAACCTGGTGCCTCCATGCCGGGTCAAAACATTTCATGCACAAAGCCTGTTGCAGAAATGGCCATTTCACTTGATTGTACGCTTTTTCAAAATCCACTCTAAAAATAACCCCGTCTAGTTTTTTCGTATGGATTTCATGGAGCGTTTCATGAAGGACCACAACCCCTTCTAGGATGTTTCTGTCCGCCAAGAAAGCAGTTTGGGTCGGCTGCACCACATAGTGCGCAATCTGTGTGAGTCTATTAGTCCCAACCTCAGTAAAAAATTTGAAACTAACATTAAGAAGACAGATAGGCCTGAACTACTCAATTCTCACAGACTCTGTTTTCTTCGGAAGAAAAGTTATTGTTCCAAAATTCAGATGAAACAACTGAAGCTGTCCATAAAATAGTTCGTGGAACATCGGTAACAAATCCCCTTTAATTATGTGCAAGCATTTTTTATAGAACTCCACCGGAAATCCATCAGGCCCCGGAGCTTTATTATTCTTCATCCGTGAATTAGCTTCAAACACCTCTTTCTCTAAAAATGGGGCGGTTAAAACATCATTCTCATCCGCAGCCAGCTGAGGAACATCCTCAATCCTAGACTCATCCAAGGACACAAAATTATCCTCTGGAGGCCCAAATAGCTTCTTGTAGTAATTGGTTATGTATAATTTTAGGTTTTCATGTCCTAAAATCGTCCCCTCGTCTTGCTCAAGCTGAAATATTCTTTTCTTTCTATGCTTGCCATGGACGATCATATGAAAGAATTGAGTGTTAGCATCCACTTGGACAACTTTGCGAACCTTAGCTCGCAATGCCCACTTCAACTCCTCTTCTCGCAGAAGTTCTTTCAATCTCATCTCCGCGTCTACTTTAGCATGAAGCTCCGAGGTTGGCAGAATTGTGGACTCGGCTTTTAAATCTAGGTACTGAATAAGTGTAAGGTGAAGAAATATGCCCTAGAGGCAATAACAAAGTTATTATTTACTTCCTCATATCAGGATAAATGTTTATTATTCATGCTAGAATTGTATTAACTGGAAGCATGATATATGTGTGAATACATAGACAAACTTAAAGTCACTAGTATGCCTCTACTTGACTAGCTCATTAATCAAAGATGGTTATGTTTCCTGACCATAGACATGAGTTGTCATTTGATTAACGAGATCACATCATTAGAAGAATGATGTGATTGACATGACCCATTCCGTTAGCTTAGCACTTCATCGTTTAGTATGTTGCTATTGCTTTCTTCATGACTTATACATGTTCCTACAACTATGAGATTACGCAACTCCCGTTTACCGGAGGAACACTTTGTGTGCTACCAAACGTCACAACGTAATTGGGTGATTATAAAGGAGCTCTACAGGTGTCTCCAAAGGTACATGTTGAGTTGGCGTATTTCGAGATTAGGTTTTGTCACTCCGATTGTCGGAGAGGTATCTCTGGGCCCTCTCGGTAATGCGTATCACTATAAGCCTTGCAAACAATTTAGCTAATGAGTTAGTTATGGAATGATGCATTACCTAACGAGTAAAGAGACGTGCCAGTAACGAGATTGAACTAGGTATTGAGATACCGACGATCGAATCTCGGGAAAGTAACATACCGATGACAAAGGGAACAACGTATGTTGTTATGCGGTTTGACCGATAAAGATCTTTGTAGAATATGTAGGAGCCAATATGAGAATCCAGGTTCCGCTATTGGTTATTAACCGGGAACGTGTCTCGGTCATGTCTACATAGTTCTCGAACCCGTAGGGTCCGCACGCTTAAGGTTTCGATGACAGTTATATTATGAGTTTATTCGGAGTCCCGGATGTGATTACGGACATGACGAGGAGTCTCAAAATGGTCGAGACATGAAGATTGATATATTGGAAGCCTATATTTGGATACCGGAAGTGTTTCGGGTGAAATCGGGATTTTATCGGAGTACCGAGACACTAGTAGAAAAGGGGGCATTTGTCCCGGTTCATAAGGGCCTTTAGTCCTGGTTCATGAACCGGGACTAATGGGTTGTTACTAATACCTCCACCCTTTAGTCCCAGTTCAAACACGAACCTGGACAGATGTGCCTCCACGTGGCCGGTGCGCCGAGCCCAGTCAGTGGGGCCTTTGGTCCCGGTTGGTGGCACCAACCGAGACCAAAAGCATGTTTTTCTTTTTTTATATAAAAAAGTGGCTTCTTTAGGGGTTTTGGGGGTTATTTTTAGGTTGTTATTAGCTAGCTAATAGAGAGAAGTGTCATCTCTTATATATATCCCCGCCCTTGGTTTACCAACGCTGCTGCTATGTTCATTTCACGCTGATATACTAACTCATGCATGCTCGCATCATACATCATCATATATAATAACAAGTCCTACTAATCATGCATCATCATACAACTTCTACTCGTTATTAATAATAAGTCATACGATCGTCATCCTCATAGTCATCGAACCCAACCCTACATAATTGTTCTTAGCACATGATCATCAGTATCAGGTAGGACCTAAACACCCTTAAGGTAAAATAGCATAAAACAATATAGACCCTGACACTCCATTATGAAGAATGGCGATCATCCTGTCTCCAATTCTTGCCCTTCGCTGCCTTTTGCTTCCAAGAAGCTCCTTATGACTGTCCATACATTTTTCCATTCTTTGATTGTCATGTCTCCACTTCTTTTAGAAACCCGGTATGGACAGTTGAGATTCGTAGGAAGACCTGGTTGTATGTTCAAAACATGAAGGGTACCGTGCGTATACATCAGATGAGGCACACAATCATTCGGGATTATCTGTTGAAAAATATAGTAATAACTTCGTAGTTAACAATGATGTACTAGTTTGAGAAGTGTGCAAAAAGATGCACGGATGTCGTAATAGTAAAAAATCTTACCAGGGTATCTCCATGGTAGTTACCGTAGTTCAACATGTGCACTAGTAGCACGTATTGACCATAATGTTGAGGAGTTTGATTGTAGATATTGTAATTCTCAAGATCAGTACAAAATGTGACAAGATGATTTTTCTCCTGATAAGTTAGTTCGGAGCCTTCGGTGTAGTAGGTTCTGTCTACCATCTTCCGCACATTCTTTGAAGAATGAAAATAAGCTGTCAATGGAAATAAGTTGTCAACTATTTTAAAATAAACAATATAAATTACTTAATAATTATGTTAAGCTCACATGGGGGAAGAATTGGAGGTGTATCCGAAAGGACCCAAATCGAAGGTCTCTCTTGCTCGATTGTAGGATCACCAAGATCCATGGTGACAAGCATACCCTCATCAAAACCATACATCTTGCAAAATGCTTCCCAATTTTTGCAACCAAAATGGGTTACACTCTCAGCATTGTACAACTTTCCTTGAAAATCCACACCATGATGGGTACTTAGGATAATTTATTTGGTTTCCATACTTTCATGGTCTTCAAAACCCATCCTCTCCAAGACATAGCGTCTTGCATAGCATGGGATAAGCTAGTCGAATTGGAAAAGATGAAAAATACACGTTAAAATAGTTGAAGTTGTGCTTAATTACGAAAAACTATTGTCGTCGTTGCGTACCGTATGAACATCGAAGGTCTCCTCGAGCTTAGTGCTGAAGCGCCGATCTTCGTCCAGCTCAATGAACCTGTCGCACATACCTCGGTCGTCGTGGCACCAGTCGCACTCCCCCGGGCGGTTTTCGTCGTCCGAGTACAACATTTCCAGCCTATGTTCATAATTCAAATATTAAACTAGATCATTATTATTAATCACGAGTTGACTATCGGTGATGTACGTAGCTCCTCCTTTCATTCCCGAGTGCATTATTACACCAAATTGTCTAGCACACAGGAATGAAGGAGAACTTATCCAATATGAGCATTCAATAAGCAAAACTAAATCATAAAATAAGCAAAACCAAATCATAAAATAAAGTAGTATTCAAATTAGCATGCATTCAATAATTATAAGCAAAAGTACATCATCTCTTGGTGTCCGTACATCGTCGAATATTATCACTAATATAGCATCACTAATACAACTAGAACCGTAGCGCCCGACGGGTATCGTCGCGGGCGGTGGACATCCAAAGATAAGGAACCATCACAGGATCATAGCTCCAGTGAGATCCCTGAAGAACCTGCCAGGTATTGTCGAACCTGCCCTCCAATGCAACCATGTAGCGACGGTCGTGCTCGTCCTCCTCGCTGACATAGTGACGTACCACCTCCGCGGTGTCCGGAAGCCTCAGCACCGTCACTGGCCCATGCGACCGCCACCAAACAAGGATCGGGTCAACAACGGGCTGCCTTCTCACCAACCTACGTCCCCCGGAAGGTAGCACCTCCCAATACCAGCCCGGCGGAGCCCAGTCCCGAACATGGCCCTGATCAAGCAGGCCTCCACCGCTGAGTCGACGACGACGAGGATGCGGGATAGGCATCGCCGACGTCGATGCGGGAACTACTTCTATATATAGTTAAATAAAGTAGTTTTATTAATTAAATCAACTAGCTAGTTCAACTACTAAGCACTTACTATAAATAAATAAAGTAGTACTTACTGAAAACAAACTACTTCTATATATAGTGAAATAAAGTAGTTTATTAAATCAACTAGCTAGTTCAACTATATATGAAGCACTTACTATAAATAAAATAAAATAGTACTTACTAAAAATAAACTAGTATTTTTCTAACTAATTATATTAAAAACTTTCTCTTCTTATTTTTTTCCTTTTTCTAAATACTATGAACAAAAAAGTCATTAAATTCTATGAACAAAATTATGAACAGAAAAAATCATAAAAATTTGACATATTCGATCTTTGCATAGATATGAACATACAAACATGCATATTCAACAATAATATCACCAAAAAAATCTATTAACAGAAAAAAAATCTAAAACAATATGAACAAATTAATTACACAATCTAAATTAACATATTATGAACTACACATCTAAATTACTACACATCTAATCTAACAAAAAAATCTATGAACTACAAAAAAAATCTAAAAAAAATCTAACAAAAATCATAAAAAGTTGCTCACGGCGAAGGCGACGGTGACGCGACGGCGAGGTGCGGGGCGTGGCGGCGATGGCGTTGGGGCGGCGCGGGCCAGGGCGGCAGGGGACGGCGGCGTCGGGGCGGGGCAGGGGCTGCGACAGCGCGGGCCGAGGCGGCAGGGGACGGCGGGGTGGGGCGGCGACAGCGCGGACCGGGGCGGCAGGGGACGGCGGCGTCGGGGCGGCAGGGCGGGGCGGCGACGGCGCGGGCCGGGGCGGCAGGGGACAACGGCGTCGGGGCGGGGCGGGGCGGCGACGGCGCGGCAGGGGACGACGGCGTCGGGACGGGGCGGGGCGGCGACGGGGTCGGGGCGACAGGGGACGGCGGCGTCGGGAGAGGAGGAGGAGAGATCGAAGTGGGGATGCGCGGTTCTGAAATTTTCCTAAGTGCTACTTATATAGCAAAGGCTTTGGTCCCGGTTCGTGGCACAAACCGGGACTAATGCCCCCTTTAGTCCCGGTTGGTGCCACCAACCAGGACCAAAGGCCTTTTTTCAGCAGCCCAAAGGGCGGGAAACAAAGACCTTTGGTCCCGGTTGGTGGCTCCAACCGGGACAAAAGAGGGGCATTGGTCCCGGTTGGTGCCACCAACCAGGACTAAAGAGAGGCATTGGTACCGGTTGGTGCCACCAACCGGTACCAATGCACCCGTCTAATTACTTATTTATTTTTTGCAGTTGTTTTTTAGTTGATTCTTTCTGCAGTTGTTTTTAATTAGTCCCACCTCGCCAAGCAAGAGGCACTCACAGCGGTTTATAAGCCCTACGTGCAGAGACGATGAAGAAGAGGCTCAATGCACACCTGCACGTTGCTTAGCTTCAAGCCTTGAGGATTAGGGTAGACTGCACGGAGCTATGTGCAGTGCAGTTTACACTATTCCGAAAGACTTGAAGCTAATTAACGAGCATTGCGCCTCTTTTTTGTTTTTAATGACTTATTACAACTCAGAAATAAATAGAAAAAAATAAATATAGCAGAAAAGAAAAAAAACTATATAAAAAATTACTCAGAAATAAATAGTAGAAAAAATAGTTGTTATTAACTTTACTAAAAAAATGAGCATAGATGCTTATTTTTAATGACTTATTACAATTCAGAAATAAATAGAAGAAAAAATAGTTGTGATTAACTTTACTAAAAAAATGAGCATAGATGCTTATTTTTAATGACTTATTACAACTCAGAAATAAATAGAAGAAAAAATAGTTGTGATTAACTTTACTAAAAAATGAGCATAGATGCTTATTTTTAATGACTTATTACAACTCAGAAATAAAAAGAAAAAAATAAATATAGCAGAAAAGAAAAAAATATATAAAAAAAATAAATAAATAGAAGAAAAAATAGTTGTGATTAACTTTACTAAAAAATGAGCATAGATGCTTATTTTTAATGACTTATTACAACTCAGAAATAAATAGAAGAAAAAATAGTTGTGATTAACTTTACTAAAAAATGAGCATAGATGCTTCTTTTTAATGACTTGTTACAACTCAGACATAAAAAGAAAAAAATAAATATAGCAGAAAAGAAAGAAACTATATAAAAAACTACTCAGAAATAAATAGAAGAAAAAATAGTTGTGATTAACTTTACTAAAAAATGAGCATAGATGCGCTTATAGAGAAAATTCAACCTAAATTCATAAAAATTTCTATTAACTTCAGAGAAATTCAGTATGAATTTAGGTCAAATTCCCTGTATAAGGGCATCTATTTTCATTTTGAGAGGAGCTCAACAAGGCAGAGAGGGAGGGGCTTATAAACCGGTGTGAGCCCCCTTCGGTTGGCGAGGTGGGACTAAACTCTGGCCGCAACGAGGACCAACCCTTTAGTCCCGGTTGGTGGCATGAACCGGGACTAATGGGTAGCCTTTGGTCCCGGTTCATGCCTCCAACCGGGACCAATAGTGGTGGGCCAGGAGCCAGGACCATTGGTCCCGGTTCGTCCCTCCAACCGGGACCAAAAGGTCCAAACGAACCGGGACCAATGGACCACGTGGCCCGGCCGGCCCCCGGGGCTCACGAACCGGGTCCAATGCCCCATTGGTCCCGGTTCTGGACTGAACCGGGACTAATGGGCTGGCCCTGCCTGGACCATTGCCCCCTTTTCTACTAGTGAGAGGCTACCAGAACCCCCCAGGAGCTTAATGGGCCTACATGGGCCTTAGTGGAAATATAGGGCAGCAAGGGGAGTGTGGGCCCCCCCAAGGCCCAAACCGAATTGGTTTAGGGCAAGGGGGGCCGGGCCCCCTCTTTCCTTCTCCTCCTCTCCCTTTCCTTCCCCTTCTCCTAGTCCAACAAGGAAGGAGGGAGTCCTACTCCTGGTGGGAGGAGGACTCCCCATGGCGCGCCACCTCCTAGGCCGGCCGCCCCTCCCCCTTGCTCCTTTATATACGAGGGCAGGGGGCACCTCTAGACACAACAATTGATCTTTTGATCTCTTAGCCGTGTGCGGTGTCCCCCTCCACCATAGTCCTCCTCGATAATATTGTAGCGGTGCTTAGGCGAAGCCCTGCAACGGTAGAACATCAAGATCGTCACCACGCCGTCGTGCTGACGGAACTCTTCCCCGACATTCTGCTGGATCAGAGTACGGGGAATGTCATCGAGCTGAATGTGTGCTAGAACTCGGAGGTGCCGTAGTTTCGGTGCTTGATCGGTCGGGCCGTGAAGATGTACGACTACATCAACTGCGTTGTTCTAACGCTTCCGCTTTCGGTCTACGAGGGTACGTGGACACACTCTCCCCTCTCATTGATATGCATCACCATGATCTTGCGTGTGTGTAGGAAATTTTTTGAAATTACTACGTTCCCCAACAGTGGTATCAGAGCCAGGTTTTATGCGTAGATGTTATATGCATGAGTAGAACACAAGTGAGTTGTGGGCGATACAAGTCATACTGCTTACCAGCATGTCATACTTTGGTTCGGCGGTATTGTTAGATGAAGCAGCCCGGACCGACATTACGCATACGCTTATGCTAGACTGGTTCTACCGATGTGCTTTGTACATAGGTGGCTGGCGGGTGTCAGTTTCTCCAACTTTAGTTGAACCGAGTGTGGCTACGCCCGGTCCTTGAGAAGGTTAAAACAGCACTAACTTGATGAACTATCGTTGTGGTTTTGATGCGTAAGTAAGAACGGTTCTTCCTCAGCCCGTAGCAGCCACGTAATATTTGCAACAACAAAGTAGAGGACGTCTAACTTGTTTTTGCAGGGCATGTTGTGATGTGATATTGGTCAAGACGTGATGCTATATTTTATTGTATGAGATGATCATGTTTTGTAACCGAGTTATCTGATCCAGCTATTGATGATGATGTGGGTAACCCGGACCTTGAGGTAGAACTTGATTCACTTGGCTTACTTTTTACACGCCTTATTGATGATGATGCTTGTCAGGACGACGCTGAAGCCAGCAATGCGGGATTCGTTGAGGTAACTATTCTCTCTTCCAATTCAGAAATCTTGCCTTTGCCAAAATTTTGCCAGGCAAACCGGAAAGTTAAATTTTCTCATCCTCTTGCTTATTTGGATCCCAAATTTCTTATGAAGACCCAGCAACATGAAGCTCGCCGCACAACCCGGCACAGTGGCCAGGTAGTTACCTCTGCCGGTTTACCGAACAGCCCGGTTCGAAAACGCCGCTCCGAGGTCTCCGACCTTTTTATTGATTTAAATCCTAAAGCGGGTTTCTTCCGTCAACCTCTTAATCCATCCGACTCCGATTATCAGGTCACTTCTCATTCATCTTGTGGTGAATCGTCAGCCACTCAGCTACCACCATTGAAAATAGTTGCTGGGTAAGCTAAACTGAACATATGCTTCCAGTATACTGTGTAATGGCTTATGCTTTTCCTTGACTCTTTGTTTTTCTTTCAGGGCCAAACCGAAACCAAGCAAGAAGGCCCGCCTGGATAAAGCGGCTGAAGAAGATGTAGCCCCAGAACATGACAAAGCGCCAGATCTTGAAACGTTTGCTCCTGAGGATATTCCCAATGATCCTCCTTTGCAAGACGATGTTATTCCCGAAGAAGGGCCTATTAACACTTCAGTCTCTGCTGACCCGCCTGCCAGCTCCGTCCGGATTGAGCAATCCCACACTCCTGCTGACAGACCGACCGCACCAACACAAACCGGTGAGTCCAAAGATGATGATGTTGTGATTACCGGTGTAGGCCGCTTTGTACCCGGGAATCCTGTCACCTTAACCAAGCATACCGTAAAAGAAGATTTTTCCGCTCTGAACAAAGGAAAATGGGATATTGAACTGGAAACATATGCTGCTCTGAGTGCCCAAGATCTTCATTCCGGCTATTTAAACCGGCTTTACACTAGCCGCGACTGTGAAGCTGGCCTGGTCAAGATGATGAGGGATAAATTTGAGGTAACTTACTTCTTTTCTTGCTGCCATTGTATCCATACTTCTAGCCCCCAAGGGCCGGTTTATAACCTTGGTCAAACCGGGACTTGAATATGACCCTCAACACTTTTGAAATCCATCAATATAGCCCCCAAGGGCCGGTTTAACTTAGCATAATTAAACCGGGGCTCCGACAGAAAACTACCCTTAGAACATAATTTGATCAAATAGCCATTAGCCCCCAAGTGCCAAGTTGAATACCTATATTGATCTTGGGACTTTTCAATCTAGTAATATATAAAAATTGAAGGTGCATTAGCCCCCAAGTATCAGGCATATAACTTTGTTATGTGGTTGATACTTCAATTTCTTGGACCGCTTGTTTAAAGCTAAATGCTGTCTGTATGCAGGCTGAGGTGAGAATCAAGGAGGACCGGATTGCCGATTTGCAGGAGGCCTTGAAAACCCAACAAGCTGAAACAGACAAGGCAAAGGAAGAACTAACCAGCACCTTGAGCACTGCTGAACAGCTGAAGGAAGGCTTCAAGAAAGAGCGGGCTGATTGGGCCACTGAGAAGGCCGCTTTAACCAAAAGAGCGGAAAATGCTGAAGCTGCCCTTAAACCGGTGGTGGATGAACTTACGGCCGTAAAGCGGCAAATACACTCCATGACCGCTGAATATTTGGTAAGCTCCTTTTAACTTCTGTGATAAGTTGAACCTGCTGTAGTGTAAATCCGGTTTGAGACCGTCCCTATATTGTTGTAGGCACACGCATCGGGCACTTAGGAAACGATGTGCGGAAGAAACTGAAGGCTGCCTACACCTTAGTGGAACAATTATATACCGGAGCCCAGCGGATCATCACCACAGCCTCTCATAACAACCCGGCACCTTCTTTAATCCAGGACACTCTTAATAGGTTGTCGATGCTTCCGGCCCGAATTGAGGAGCTGAAAAAATCCGCTGCTCGAACCGGAGCTATTAACGCCTTGATCCGGGCAAAGGCATGGGTGCCAGATTTTGACCCTGTGGAAGCAGCTCAAGGCTATCCCAGCCTGAAGGAATATGGCTCTGAATTCAACGAAGAGGATTTAAGGGCAATAAACCGTGTAGTGCACCCTCTGGCTTGTCAGCTAGCTGAAGAGGCAGACTTGACGCATTATCAAGCACAATACAATGATCAGAACAAGCGAGTGCCTGCCCCAACTCTTGAAGCGGAGAATCTGATCCCTCCAATCCGTAAGCACACTTATGCTCCTGATATTGAACCGTCTTCCCTGATCCATGAAGAGGCTGTTTTCCAAGCTTTAATGGGAATCGACTGGACCACTGTTGATTTCCAGCCAATGGGTAGAGACGAAGAAGCTGAAGCGGATGATGACGAGGAGCAGGCCTAAACCGGGAGCCGGTTTGTATAGCTGTCTTTGGAATCTTTCCAAAATAACAATGATCTTATTTGGGCAGCGTGTTGTCTTGTAATAGGATAGTTAATACTTCTGCCTTGATGATGCCTTCGTGCACAAGTACTTAAGATTTTGGTTTGAAAAACTTCAATTCATATTTCCTGCAATCAGAAAAATTTGAACTTCGGTGGCGGTTATACCGCCAGCCGGTTTATGATCTTGATATGTGTATCAGCAATGTAACAAATAGGTGATACAGAAATACCTGCCATGTTTGGGCATGAAGCTGGCTTAGCCAAGCTTGAAGCGGCGGTTTTATAAACCATTACCGTCAATAAGGGGGGAGAAAAGAGCTCCCATATAAACCATACTGAATCAATACAAGCCCCCTTGTTACTCCATGATGTTAACAGGAAAAGGTAAACCGGGCATACTTCTCCGGATTAAAGGGGAATCAAATCCATCGGCTGAACCGGAAAAAGGTGTTTGTTGACATAAAAGAAATCCAACAAAAACAAAGAACAAACAAACCATGAAAATAACATGGAAGCAAAGGCAATGATAAAAACCGTTTGCAAAAATATGCTATACTGAGCTGATCAGATGGTGTTACCATGGTCGGACAGGACCAAGCCCCCAATAGGAGTGACAATGATTCAAGTCAGCCAGGTCCCCAAATGATTCGTGGCATATATGCCAGATCAAGAGGCGTGGCAATGGTTCGGGTTCGACCAAGCCCCCAAGTGATTTTGTGGCCTTAGGCCAACCAAGAGGTGTGACTGGTTCAGACTTGACCATGTCCCCAAATGATCTGGTGGTTGTCGCCTATCAAAAGGTGTCGCGTTGGTTCGGACACGACCAAGGCCCCCAGTGATATATAAAAAGCAAATGTCAAGGGGTAAACCGGAGGCCGCTTTAAAAACAGAGCCACTCCATGTAACCACGCATGATAAGAAAGACAGAGACCCCGCTTTAGCTGAGGCTCCGGTTTTATTATATCAAAAATAATATATACACTGTCATGATATGTACATAGATAGAGCCGATGGCTCAAGTATAGTAAGGCCGAAGATGAGCTATGTTCCACGGCCTGCTGGTCTCCTCCTCTGATGTGCGTGAGTCTTGATGCTCTCGAACATCAATCAGATAGTACGACCCGTTGTGCAGATTCTTGCTGACCACGAAAGGTCCCTCCCAAGGTGGGGATAACTTGTGCATATCTGTCTGGTCTTGGATGAGTCGAAGCACCAAATCTCCTTCTTGAAAAGTTCTGGTTTTAACCCGGCGACTGTGATAGCGACGAAGATCTTGTTGGTAAATCGCCGAACGGGCAGCCGCTATATCACGCTCCTCGTCCAATAGGTCCAAAGCGTCTTGCCGTGCTGTCTCATTGTCCGCTTCAACATAAGCTGCCACACGAGGCAAATCGTACCGGATATCACTAGGGAGAACTGCCTCTGCTCCGTAGACCATGAAAAATGGTGTGTATCCTGTGGATCGGTTTGGCGTAGTGTTGATACTCCATAGTACTGATGGTAGCTCTTCAACCCAACACCCTGGTGTCCTTTGCAATGGGACCATAAGCCAGGGTTTGATGCCTCGCAAGATCTCTTGATTAGCTCGTTCTTCCTGTCCATTGGACTGGGGGTGTGCCACTGACGACACGTCAAGTCGGATGTGCTCGCGTTCATAGAACTCCTTCATAGCACCCTTGGATAAATTGGTACCATTGTCAGTAATGATACTGTGTGGAAAGCCAAACCGGAAAATCACCTTTTTGATGAACTGCACCGCTGTTGCTGCATCACACTTGCTGACAGGCTCCGCTTCAACCCACTTGGTAAATTTGTCAACTGCCACCAAAAGGTGGGTTTTCTTATCCTTGGATCTTTTAAAAGGTCCGACCATATCCAGCCCCCAAGTTGCAAACGGCCACGTTATTGGAATCATCCTCAATTCTTGAGCCGGCACATGAGCACGCCTTGAAAATTTCTGACATCCATCACACCGTTTAACCAAGTCCTCCGCATCAGCATGCGCTGTCAACCAGTAAAACCCGTGACGAAACGCCTTTGCCACCAGAGACTTTGAACCGGTGTGGTGTCCACAATCCCCTTCATGGATTTCTCTTAAGATTTCACAGCCTTCCTCAGGAGAAACACAACGTTGAAACGCCCCTGATACACTGCAATGATGCAATTCACCTTTGAGAATCGTCATAGACTTGGATCGCCGGACTATCTGCCTGGCTAGAATCTCATCTTCTGGCAACTCCCCCCGGTTCATGTATGCAAGATAAGGAACCGTCCAATCCGGAATAGCATGTAATGTTGCCACTAATTGAGCCTCCGGATCAGGAATAGCCAAATCCGCTTCACCTGGGAGCTGGACTGACGGGTTGTGCAACACATCCAGAAAAACATTAGGCGGGACCGGTTTGCGCTGAGAACCCAACCGGCTTAAAGCGTCCGCCGCTTCATTCTTCCGACGGTCCACATGATCCACTTGATAACCCTTGAAGCAACCTGCAATATTATCCACTTCTCGACGATATGCATCCATGAGCGGGTCCTTAGAATCCCAAGTACCAGACACCTGTTGAGCCACGAGGTCTGAGTCACCGAAGCACTTAACCCGGCTTAAGTTCATCTCTTTAGCCATCCGGAGACCATGGAGCAAGGCTTCGTACTCAGCTGCATTATTAGTACAAGGGAACATTAAGCGGAGAACATAACAAAACTTATCACCTCGTGGGGAAGTTAATACGACTCCAGCCCCCGAGCCTTCCAATTGCCTGGATCCATCAAAATGAATAGTCCAATATGTGTGATCCGGCTTCTCCTCTGGTGCTTGTAACTCCGTCCAGTCATTGATGAAATCAACAAGTGCTTGAGACTTCACCGCCGTCCAAGGTACATACTTCAGTCCGTGTGGCCCAAGCTCTATAGCCCACTTGGCAATCCGGCCAGTCGCCTCCCGGTTCTGTATGATATCACCCAAGGGAGCTGAACTGACCACTGTGATGGGGTGCCCTTGAAAATACTGCTTCAACTTCCGGCTGGCCATGAAGACACCATAGACCAGCTTCTGCCAATGCGGATACCTTTGCTTGGATTCAATAAGCACCTCGCTGATATAATAAACCGGCCGCTGAACCGGATATTCCTTGCCTGCCTCCTTGCATTCCACCACAATAGCCACGCTAACTGCCCGAGCATTGGCTGCTACGTATAATAATAGTGGCTCCTTGTCAACCAGAGCTGCAAGAACAGGCGGATTGGCTAATTGCCGCTTCAAGTCCTCAAATGCCTCATCAACAGCCGGACTCTAGACGAAATTGTCTGTCTTCCTCAGCATTTGGTACAAAGGGATGGCCTTCTCTCCGAGGCGGCTGATAAACCGGCTCAGTGCGGCGATTCGGCCCGCCAAACGCTGAACATCGTTGATACACTTCGGTTTAGCCAGGGAGGTAATAGCCGTAATCTTCTCCGGATTAGCCTCAATTCCTCTGTTAGACACCAGGAAACCCAGTAACTTGCCTGCCGGAACACCAAAGACACACTTGGCCGGATTAAGCATCATCTTGTAAACTCGCAAGTTGTCAAAGGTCTCCTTCAAATCATCCACCAGCGTCTCCTTCTGCCTTGACTTTACTACAATATCATCCACATAGGCGTGCACATTGCGGCCTATCTGTTTATGCAGGCAATTCTGTACACACTATTGATAGGTGGCTTGGGCACTCTTGAGCCCGAAGGGCATAGATACATAGCAGAAGGCTCCAAAGGGAGTAATAAACGCTGTTTTCTCCTGGTCCTTAACCGACATTTTGATCTGATGATATCCAGAGTATGCATCCAAAAAACTCAAACGCTCACAATATGCCGTGGCATCAATGATCTGGTCAATGCGGGGGAGGGCAAAAGGATCCGCTGGACAGGCCTTGTTGAGATCTGTGTAATCCACACACATACGCCAAGTGCCGTTTTTCTTAAGAACCAGCACCGGATTAGAAAGCCACTCTGGATGGAACACTTCAATGATAAAGACAGCTGCTAAAAGCCTGGCCACTTCCTCTCCAATGGCTTTACGCCTTTCTTCGTTAAACCGGCGGAGGAATTGTTTCACCGGTTTATACTTAGGATCCACATTAAGAGTGTGCTCAGCGAGTTCCCTCGGTACACCTGGCATGTCGGACGGTTTCCATGCAAAGATGTCCCGATTCTCACGGATGAACTCGATGAGCGTGCTTTCCTATTTGGGATCCAGATTGGCACTGACAGTGAACTGCTTGGACGAATCGCTGGGCACGAAGTCAACAAGCTTGGTCTCATCTGCCGATTTGAACTTCAGATCCGAATCATGCTCTGTAGTTGGCTTCTTTAAAGGAGTCATATCCGCTGGATCAACATTGTCCTTATAGTATTTCAACTCCTCCGTGGCATAGACCGACTCTGCATAAGCCGCATCACCTTCCTCACATTCCAAAGCGACCCTACGGCTCCCATGAACCGTTATTGTCCCCTTGTAACCCGGCATCTTGAGCTGTAAGTAGATATAACAAGGCCGCGCCATGAACTTGGCATAAGCCGGCCGGCCAAACAAGGCGTGATATGGGCTCCGGATCTTCACCACCTCAAATGTTAGCTTTTCTGACCGGGAGTCGTGCTCGTCCCCAAAAGCCACATCCAGGGCTATCTTACCGACAGGATGTGCAGATTTGCCAGGAACCACACCATGGAACACCGTGTTAGACGGTCTGAGATCCTTGTCTGTTAGACCCATGCGGCGAAATGTCTCATAGTATAGTATGTTAATACTGCTCCCTCCATCCATGAGTACCTTGATGAATTTGTAACCCCCCACCTGAGGGTCTACCACTAATGCTAGCTGGCCCGGATTATCAACCCGGGGTGGGTGATCTTCTCTGCTCCACACGATAGGCTGCTCCGACCAGCGCAAGTAACGTGGTAAGGCCGGTTCAACAGAATTCACCACTCGCTTGTGGAGTTTTCGGTCGCGTTTATCCAAGCTAGTTGTGAAAACATGATATTGCCCATTGTTCAACTGTTTTGGCTGGCTCTGATAACCCGACTGCTGCTGCTGCTGCTGCTGATTATTCTGGTTGTTGTGACCGCCCTGATTGAGACCTGAACCGGAAGCTCCATCATGACCCGGCCCATGGAAACTGGATCCTGAACCGTCACCTGACCCATGGTCATACCGGAAGGCATTAGAGTTTCTAAAATCCTGCATAATATAACAATCCTTCCAAAGGTTGTTAGCCGGCGACTCCTTCGTCCCGTGCTTTGGGCAAGGCTGATTCAGCAAATAATTCAAACGGCTTGCGTTAGGATTGGGAGCCCCATTACTATTTGCCACTTTACCTCTGCGCCGCTGCCCCCTGTCCTGTGCATTAGTGTTGGCCACAAAGTCCATGCTGCCATCCGCCTTGCGCTTGCCTCCGTTTCCATGACCCGCCGGTTTGTACTGCTGCTGTTTGGAGTTGCTATTCTTCCTTCCCTTCCCTGCTTCATCATCATCAGCCTCGGGATCCTTGGTACTGTCCGAATCAGCATACTTCACTAAAGCGGCCATGAGGGTTCCCATGTCATTACAGAACCACTTCATGCGTCCCAATTTCAATTTTAAAGGCTCAAACCGGCAGTTGCCTTCCAGAGTTAAGATCGCAGAATCAGCATTAATCCTGTCAGACGAGTGCAAAATTTCCGAAACGCGGCGCACCCAATGGGTCGTTGATTCTCCTTCCTCCTGGACACAATCCGCCAGGTCTACTATGGACTTGGGCTGCTTACATGTATCTTTAAAATTCTGGATAAACCGGGCCCGCAACTGGGCCCATGAGCTGATAGAATTGGGCGGTAGGCTCTTCAACCAAGTACGAGCCGTGCCTTCAAGCATCATGGTGAAGTATTTTGCACACGTAGTCTCATCCACGTCTAGCATCTCCATGGCCATCTCATAACTCTCTACCCATGCTTCAGGGGATAAATCAGCGGTGTAATTCGGCACCTTGCGCGGACCCTTGAAATCTTTGGGCAGGCGCACATTGCGTAAAGCGGGGATTAAACAAGGCACTCCCAAAGCGGATGCGACTCCTGGTCCGGCGAAGGTGGTAGGGCGAACCGGTGTAAGTTGACCCGCATCATCCTGTGCTGCCAACTCGGCCTCCCTTCGTGCCCGGGCCCGGTCCACCACATCATGAGCATCGCGAACACCACCTGCCGGGTTATTGCCACGGGTCGCTTCACGGCCTCGCGCATTGCTTGATATGGCCGGTTCATCCATGCGCCCGCTATAGCTCCGGCTTGGATGGGGCGTAGAGTGAATCCGATCACGGCTGTACGAATATGCTTCCTGCTGAATCAGCGCGGTCCGGAGAAGCTCCTTAACCCGGCGCGTCTCTATCGCTTGCGGAGAGTCCCCTTCGACTGGGATAGCCTCTAATCGCATGGCGGCTGCAACAAGGTTGTCCATAGGATTAGAATAATGACCCGGGGGCGTCTGGACCGGCGGAGGAACCACAATGTTCTGCTGAGGAGGTTCCATCAGGCGAGGTTGGACCGTCGCCCCTGCCCCTGGTGCCTCAGTCCGGTTTGTCTCCAGGTACTGCGGCGGATTACTGGGTCCAGCTCCTGGAGTGTGAAAGAGATTTCGGGGGTCAAACCCTAACGGCAGGCGTGATCTGTGCTTCCGCTTCAAGACCTCCTGTGATGCATTCTGGTCAAGCATGAGCTTATAGGCCTGGGCGTCCAAAGCGGCCCGCTCTGCAGCCATCCTGTCCTTCTCTGCTGCCAGATCCGCTTTGGCTTGCATGATCTGCTCTTTCACCTTTGCAATCTCTGCATCATGGGCCTCCTGATCCGCCGGATTGGCTTCTGCCATAAGCGCGGCTAGTGCATCAAACAGATCAGATAGAACTTGAACCGGCGGGCGCACAAGGCCTCCTGCCCCTGCTGCCGCTGCCGTTGCTGATCCGGAGAGCATTGCTGCGGCGGTCGAAGAATGATTCGCCGCCTGGGTGCCGGCCATGAATATTCCAACCCGGTTGATCTAGCCCGAGGGGTCCGGAATACTGTCGCCATCGGAACAGCCCCTGACCTGGTCGTCTTGCAACTGGTATAGCGATTCGGTCTCTCCGGTTGAGGACTCGTCGCCGGAATAGACGACGGTCTCACTACCGTGTTCTGACTCGTCCTCACGCTCTCCTCCGTGGATGACTCCAACGAAGGCACGCTTCATGGCCGGTTTAGCCTGGGTAGATCTCGCATGCTGAGCCGTCTCGACGAGGTCGGTGCAGATGTCCGGCTCAGGCCCAGGCTCACCGATCTTGCCAATGAAAACATGTATGCCGCCAAAGGGGACCCGGTACCCGTACTCGATCGAATCGGCCTCGGGACCCCATCCTGCGTCGTCGATGTAGATCTTGCCACGACGACTCTTGGTCATCCGGCCCACAACATAGCCTTCGAGTCCCTTGAGCTTGCCCTCCAAGATCGTCAAACCATCGTGCAATAGCCCCACGGTGGGCGCCAACTGTCGTGGATTTGTCACGGCAGATGTCCTAGTGAAAGGACTTAGTCATGGAGCCATCGCTACGGGTTTACTTGAAGGAGTTAAAGTGGACACAAAGACACGAGGGTTTATACTAGTTCGGCCCCTTCGATGAAGGTAAAAGCCTACGTCTAGTTGTGATGGAATTGATATGATCTCGATGGCTAGGGAGCAAACAAGCTTCGCCTAGGCTCGAGTTGTGGTTGTCTGTCTTGAACCGCCGCCGGGTCGTCCCCTTATATACACGGGTGATGCCCGTCGGTCCATAGAGTCCCAACCGGTTCATACTCGTATCCTGGTCGATGTCTCTCTATTCCTAACTTACAATACAAGTTATACATCAGGCCGGTTTACGGCTACATGTTCTAAACCGACTACAGGCCTTGGGCCTTCATCTGCTTATACCACTAATGAAGTTAACCCGGCCCAAGTAGGCCGGTTTACGCCTAGTGGTAATATCCCCAACACATATGGTTGCCGCTTTATTGTATGAAATGCAAGCACCCTGTAATTGCTTTACTTTATCACTAAGCGGTAGCAATAGTCGTAGAAGCAATAGATGGCGAAACGACAACGATGCTACGATGGAGATCAAGGTGTCGCGCCGGTGAAGATGGTGATCACGACGGTGCTTCGGAGATGGAGATCACAAGCACAAGATGATGATGGCCATATCATATCACTTATATTGATTGCATGTGATGTTTATCCTTTATGCATCCTATCTTGCTTTGATTGACGGTAGGATTTTAAGATGATCTCTCACTAATTATCAAGAAGTGTTCTCCTTGAGTATGCACCGTTGTGAAAGTTCTTCGTGCTGAGACACCACGTGATGATCGGGTGTGATAGGCTCTACGTTCAAATACAACGGGTGCAAAACAGTTGCACATGCGGAATACTCAGGTTAAACTTGACGAGCCTAGCATATACAGATATGGCCTCGGAACACGGAGACCGAAAGGTCGAACGTGAATCATATAGTAGATATGATCAACATAGTGATGTTCACCATTGAAAACTACTCCATCTCACCTGATGATCGGACATGGTTTAGTTGATTTGGATCACGTGATCACTTATATGACTAGAGAGATGTCTGTCTAAGTGGGAGTTCTTTAGTAATATGATTAATTGAACTTAAATTTATCATGAACTTAGTACCTGATAGTATTCTGCTTGTCTATGTTTGTTGTAGATAGATGGCTCGTGCTATTGTTCCGTTGAATTTTAATGCGTTCCTTGAGAAAGCTAAGTTGAAAGATGATGGTAGCAATTACACGGACTCGGTTCGTAACTTGAGGATTATCCTCATTGCTGCATAGAAGGATTATGTCCTGGAAGCACCGCTGGTTGCCAGGCCTGCTGTAGATGCAACTGACGATGTTAAGAACGTCTGGCAGAGCAAAGCTGATGACTACTCGATAGTTCAGTGTGCCATGCTTTACGGCTTAGAACCGGGACTTCAACGACATTTTGAACGTCATGGAGCATATGAGATGTTCCAGGAGTTGAAGTTAATATTTCAAGCAAATGCTCGGATTGAGAGATATGAAGTCTCCAATAAGTCCTATAGCTGCAAGATGGAGGAGAATAGTTCTGTCAGTGAACATATACTCAAAATGTCCAGGTATAATAATCACTTGATTCAACTAGGAGTTAATCTTTCTGCTGATAGTGTCATTGACAGAATTCTTCAATCACCGCCACCAAGCTACAAGAGCTTCGTGATGAACTATAATATGCAAGGGATGGACAAGACTATTCCCGAGCTCTTCACAATGCTAAAGGCTGCGGAGGTAGAAATCAAGAAGGAGCATCAAGTGTTGATGGTCAATAAGACCACCAGTTTCAAGAAAAAGGGTAAAGGGAAGAATAAGGGGAACTTCAAGAAGAACAACAAACAAGTTGCTGCTCAAGAGAAGAAACCCAAATATGGACCTAAGCCTGAGATTGAGTGCTTCTACTGCAAGCATACTGGTCACTGGAAGCGGAACTGCCCCAAGTATTTGGCGGATAAGAAGGATGGCAAGGTGAACAAAGGTATATGTGATATACATGTTATTGATGTGTACCTTACTAATGCTCGTAGTAGCACCTGGGTATTTGATACTGGTTCTGTTGCTAATATTTGCAACTCGAAACAGGGACTACGGATTAAGCGAAGATTGGCTAAGGACGAGGTGACGATGCGCATGGGAAATGGTTCCAAAGTCGATGTGATCACAGTCGGCACGCTACCTCTACATCTACCTTCGGGATTAGTTTTAGACCTGAATAATTGTTATTTGGTGCCAGTGTTGAGCATGAACATTATATCTGGATCTTGTTTGATGCGAGACGGTTATTCATTTAAATCAGAGAATAATGGTTGTTCTATTTATATGTGTAATATCTTTTATTGTAATGCACCCTTGAAGAGTGGTCTATTTTTATTAAATCTCGATAGTAGTGATACACATATTCATAATGTTGAAGCCAAAAGATGCAAAGTTGATAATGATAGTGCAACTTATTTGTGGCACTGCCGTTTGGGTCATATTGGTGTAAAACGCATGAAGAAACTCCATACTGATGGACTTCTGGAATCACTTGGTTATGAATCACTTGGTACTTGCAAACCATGCCTCATGGGCAAGATGACTAAAACGCCGTTCTCCGGAACTATGGAGCGAGCAACTGATTTGTTGGAAATCATACATACCGATGTGTGTGGTCCAATGAATGTTGAGGCTCGCGGCGGGTATCGTTATTTTCTCACCTTCACAGAAGATTTGAGCAGATATGGGTATATCTACTTGATGAAACACAAGTCTGAAACATTTGAAAAGTTCAAAGAATTTCAGAGTGAAGTGGAAAATCATCGTAACAAGAAAATAAAGTTTCTACGATCTGATCGTGGAGGAGAATATTTGAGTTACGAGTTTGGTTTACATTTGAAACAATGCGGAATAGTTTCGCAACTCACGCCACCCGGAACACCACAAAGAAATGGTGTGTCCGAACGTCGTAATCGTACTTTACTAGATATGGTGCGGTCTATGATGTCTCTTACTAATCTACCACTATCATTTTGGGGTTATGCTTTAGAGACGGCCGCATTCACGTTAAATAGGGCACCATCAAAATCCGTTGAGACGACGCCTTATGAACTGTGGTTTGGCAAGAAACCGAAGTTGTCGTTTCTTAAAGTTTGTGATGCTTATGTGAAGAAACTTCAATTAGATAAGCTCGAACCCAAATCGGAGAAATGTGTCTTCATAGGATACCCAAAAGAGACTATTGGGTACACCTTCTATCACAGATCTGAGGGCAAGATTTTTGTTGCTAAATTCGGATCCTTTCTAGAGAAGGAGTTTCTCTCGAAAGAAGTGAGTGGGAAGAAAGTAGAACTTGATGAGGTAACTGTACCTGCTCCCTTATTGGAAAGTAGTTCATCACAAGAACCGATTCCTGTGACAACTACACCAATCAGTGAGGAAGCTAATGATATTGATCATGAAACTTCAGATCAAGTTACTACCGAACCTCGTAGGTCAACTAGAGTAAGATCTGCACCAGAGTGGTACGGTAATCCTATTCTGGAAGTCATGTTACTTGACCATGGCGAACCTACGAACTATAAGGAAGCGATGATGAGCCCAGATTCCGCAAAATGGCTTGAGGCCATGAAATCTGAGATGGGATCCATGTATGAGAACAAAGTATGGACTTTGGTTGACTTGCCCGATGATAGGCAAGCCATCGAGAATAAATGGATTTTCAAGAAGAAGACTGACGCTGATGGTAATGTAACTGTCTATAAAGCTCGACTTGTTGCGAAAGGTTTTCGACAATTTCAAGGGGTTGACTATGATGAGACTTTCTCACCCGTAGCGATGCTAAAGTCTGTTCGAATCATGTTAGCAATTGCCGCATTTTATGATTATGAAATATGGCAAATGGATGTCAAAACTGCATTCCTGAATGGATTTCTGGAAGAAGAGTTGTATATGATGCAACCGGATGGTTTTGTCGATCCAAAAGGTGCTAACAAAGTGTGCAAGCTCCAGCGATCCATTTATGGACTGGTGCAAGTCTCTTGGAGTTGGAATAAACGCTTTGATAGTGTGATCAAGGCATATGGTTTTATACAGACTTTTGGAGAAGCCTGTATTTACAAGAAAGTGAGTGGGAGCTCTATGGCATTTCTGATATTATATGTAGATGACATGTTGTTGATTGGAAATGATATAGAATTTCTGGATAGCATAAAGGGATACTTGAATAAAAGTTTTTCAATGAAAGACCTCGGTGAAGCTGCTTACATATTGGGCATCAAGATCTATAGAGATAGATCAAGATGCTTAATTGGACTTTCACAAAGCACATACCTTGATAAAGTTCTGAAAAAGTTCAAAATGGATCAGGCAAAGAAAGGGTTCTTGCCTGTATTACAAGGTGTGAAGTTGAGTCAGACTCAATGCCCGACCACAGCAGAAGATAGAGAGAAAATGAAAGATGTTCCCTATGCTTCAGCCATAGGCTCTATCATCTATGCAATGCTGTGTACTAGACCTGACGTATGCTTAGCAATAAGTTTAGCAGGGAGGTACCAAAGTAATCCAGGAGTGGATCACTGGACAGCGGTCAAGAATATCCTAAAATACCTGAAAAGGACTAAGGATATGGTTCTCGTTTATGGAGGTGACAAGGAGCTAGTCGTAAATGGTTACGTCGATGCAAGCTTTGACACTGATCCGGACGATTCTAAATCGCAAACCGGATACGTGTTTATATAAAACGGTGGAGCTGCCAGTTGGTGCAGTTCTAAACAAAGCATCGTGGCGGGATCTACATGCGAAGTGGAATACATAGCTTCTTCAGAAGCAGCAAATGAAGGAGTCTGGATGAAGGAGTTCATTTCCGATCTAGGTGTCATACCTAGTGCATCGAGACCAATGAAGATCTTCTGTGACAATACTGGTGCAATTGCCTTGGCAAAGGAATCCAGATTTCACAAGAGGACCAAGCACATCAAGAGACGCTTCAATTCCATCCGGGACCAAGTCCAGGTGGGAGACATAGAGATTTGCAAGATACATATGGATCTGAATGTTGCAGACCCGCTGACTAAGCCTCTTCCACGAGCAAAACATGATCAGCACGAAGACTCCATGGGTGTTAGAGTCATTACTTTGTAATCTAGATTATTGACTCTAGTGCAAGTGGAAGACTGAAGGAAATATGCCCTAGAGGCAATAATAAAGTTATTATTTATTTCCTCATATCATGATAAATGTTTATTATTCATGCTAGAATTGTATTAACCGGAAACATGATACATGTGTGAATACATAGACAAACTTAAAGTCACTAGTATGCCTCTACTTGACTAGCTCATTAATCAAAGATGGTTATGTTTCCTGACCATAGACATGAGTTGTCATTTGATTAACGAGATCACATCATTAGGAGAATGATGTGATTGACATGACCCATTCTGTTAGCTTAGCACTTGATTGTTTAGTATGTTGCTATTGCTTTCTTCATGACTTATACATGTTCCTACAACTATGAGATTATGCAACTCCCGTTTACCGGAGGAACACTTTGTGTGCTACCAAACGTCACAACGTAACTGGGTGATTATAAAGGAGCTCTACAGGTGTCTCCAAAGGTACATGTTGAGTTGGCGTATTTCGAGATTAGGTTTTGTCACTCCGATTGTCGGAGAGGTATCTCTGGGCCCTCTCGGTAATGCACATCACTATAAGCCTTGCAAGCAATGTAGCTAATGAGTTAGTTACGGAATGATGCATTACGTAACGAGTAAAGAGACTTGCCGGTAACGAGATTGAACTAGGTATTGAGATACCGACGATCGAATCTCGGGCAAGTAACATACTGATGACAAAGGGAACAACGTATGTTGTTATGCAGTTTGACCGATAAAGATCTTCGTAGAATATGTAGGAGCCAATATGAGCATCCAGGTTCCGCTATTGGTTATTGACAGGGAACGTGTCTCGGTCATGTCTACATAGTTCTCGAACCCGTAGGGTCCGCACGCTTAAGGTTTCGATGACAGTTATATTATGAGTTTATGAGTTTTGATGTACCGAAGGTTTGTCGGAGTCCCGGATGTGATTAAGGACATGACGAGGAGTCTCGAATTGGTCGATACATGAAGATTGATATATTGGAAGCCTATATTCGGATATCGGAAGTGTTTCGGGTGAAATCGGGATTTTACCGGAGTACCGGGAGGTTACCGGAATCCCCCGGGAGCTTAATGGGCCTACATGGGCCTTAGTGGAAATAGAGGGCAGCAAGGGGAGTGTGGGGCGCCCCCCCCCCCAAGGCCCAAACCGAATTGGTTTATGGCAAGAGGGGAGGCCCCCTCTTTCCTTCTCCTCCTCTCCCTTTCCTTCCCCCTCTCCTAGTCCAACAAGGAAGGAGGGAGTCCTACTCCCGGTGGGAGTAGGACTCCCCATGGCGCGCCCCCTCCTAGGCCAGCCGCCCCGTCCCCCCTTGCTCCTTTATATACGGGGGCAGGGGGCACCTCTAGACACAACAATTTATCTCTTGATCTCTTAGCCGTGTGCGGTGCCCCCCTCCACCATAGTCCTCCTCGATAATATATTAGCGTTGCTTAGGCGAAGCTCTGCGATGGTAGAACATCAAGATCGTCACCACGCCGTCGTGCTAACGGAACTCTTCGCCGACATTCTGCTGGATCGAAGTACGGGGAACGTCATCGAGCTGAACGTGTGCTAGAACTCGGAGGTGCCATAGTTTCGGTGCTTGATCGGTCGGGCCGTGAAGACGTACGACTACATCAACCGCGTTGTTCTAATGCTTCCGCTTTTGGTATACGAGGGTATGTGGACACACTCTCCCCTTCCGTTGCTATGCATCACCATGATCTTGCGTGTGCGTAGGAATTTTTTTGAAATTACTACGTTCCCCAACATAAGGAGCTTTTCCTTTTCAACCTTATAGATCCCACTAAAATGCTTAGCCCACCCTCGCAAGAAACTTCTCAAGTTCCTAATCTTATTCGGCCATCTCTCAATAGAAGATCTCCCCCTGCATCTTTCGCCCATTCCCTGGCTATCAGATCCAGGAAACCTTATCTTTCAAACCACGCTAGTTCAAAAGAAAAGGTATTTTTATTACCCACATGCGTTGCTTCACCAGAGTCAACCAGCAAAGGGGTGTGGTCAGAGATACCGCGAGATAACGCTTGGATTGTTACCGGAGGGAATTTATGTTCCCAATCGACGCTCGCTAGGACTCGATCCAGCTTCTCATACATCGGGTTTTGCAAGGTATTAGCCCAAGTGAATTTTCTACCCGAGAGCTCTATCTCTCTGAGATCCAAGCTTTCAATAATGGTATTAAACATGAACGACCACCTGGCGTCAAAATTATCATTGTTCTTTTTTTCTCTCCTTCTAATAATGTTAAAGTCGCCCCCAACCAAGATTGGAAGCTGCTCAGACCCGCAAATACGGACGAGATCCGCCAAAAAGTCTGGTTTGAGTTCTAGCTGTGCGGCCCCATATACCGCTACAAGTGCCCAAATAAAGCCATTGACCTTGGATCTAACCCGAAATTTGACGGCGAAATCACCCATAACCACACTTTGGACTTCCAACATCTCACATCTAACCCCAAGTAAGATCCCCCCTGATCTTCCTCTTGGGGGAAGGCAATGCCAATCAAAATCGACACCTCCTGATAAAGTGCTTAGAAACTGAGGAGAGAAATTGTCCCTTCCTGGAGAGGGCGATAAAATCCAACATGTGTTCAATGGAAGCATCTGCTAGAAACCTTCTTTTAGCCAAGTCCGTCAGACCTCTGCTATTCCAAAAGATGCCTCTCATAATCCATCATGGAATTTTTTGGTAGTACGGATCCTAGCACTTCTATGCACTGCGGATGCTGGATAAATCTTTTGCCTCCACTTTCGTTTAGGCTTGATCTCATCCTCTAACCGGTCCTCACAACCGGGCTCCGTGGATCTATCAACCTGATCCTCGACCGGGGCAACATCCCCTAGGGGCATAGAACCGTCATCCTCCTCTATCTCAGGGAGGGATGGGGCAAGATCCGCATGGAAAGTATCTAGCACCTTGACTCCCAAAGCATCTATGTCAGAATCGTTCATAGGTTTGACCGCTGCTAAGTTGCGAATCAACTCTAAAGCATGTTCCGCTGCCAACACGTGCACCTGTGTGTCGGCTAGAGTATGATGAATATTTTTCAAAGGCGATTGGCTGGCCGTGCCACATCCAAGCCACTGTTGTCACTCCAGTTTGATACGATCTTTGATGCCTGGAGAGACACACATGACCTAACAGTTGAATATTCCCTCTGTAACAAAATGTAAGACGTTTTACGTAATTGTACGTGAAACAAAAAAGTCCTATATTTTGTTGGAGAGGGAGTACACGCAAGCTTTTTTTCTTGCAAATGCTAGTTCAAGCGACAAATGTGATCAAATATTAAGCCCTTAATCTGAGCTTATCACTGTGCATGGAAAGCTTCACATTGTGCCACTGTCCTCGAACTTAATTAGCACAAAACTCCGACCAGCTTCTATGGTAGTAGGTTAACATGCATCATTAACACGATGTGAAGCATGTATAAACTCAATGATACTTCTATTGAACTTGACAAAATCCTGCAAACATATTCTTTTGTAGAACTGCGTTCATGTGGCAAAAGTTTGTGCTGGCTATCAATCAGCTTAAGTTACTTAACAGCAATCGTCACACACATGTAATTATACTATGCGTCTATGCATAAAGATACAAAATTTAATGTTTCATATTCTATATGGACGCTCGATATATAACATAATGATTTCACCATGCCCAGATAAATCATACCTCCCCATGTAGATCAAAGTTATATAACAATTTCAACTGAGAAAATGAAAAAATAAATAAACATTTTAGACCGATAGAAACAGATGAACGATGTATTCATCTTGAAACTATGTTTAATGTATATCCACTCGATGATAGCTTTACGAGATAGTGTTACACAAAGTTGTGAGTCGAGGACATAGTAGCTGCCTGACAATCCATATATATGTGTCCCGGGCCATAAGATGGAAATGCATTATTGCAGCATGTACGATACAAACATAGTACCACTGACTCGGCGACAACATAAATCAGTGTAAAACAGTACTGACGCAACAACCTTGTGCGAGGCATAGTAATTCGTGATCCTCACCCATATATATGTTTAGTGAGATACTCTAGCTGAAGAGCACTCTTTCCTTTTGCTGACGCTATCAGATAGGCCTCCGATGAGGGGGGAAAAGGGGATAAGCCAATAGCTTGAAGACACGCCAATAGAAGAACAAAAGATATCTTTTTTTTATGGAAATGCATTCGGGAATAGGAAGCGCTGGGAATGAGAGAACAATTGCTAAGTGCACCTATTAGCGTCTACTCTGCTGAGGCTGCACATGTAGCAATGATGGAGGTAGAGCAGCAAGTACCTTGTACTAGTGGTCATCTTCATCCGGTAAATCAAGATCGCAGCAAGGATTCCTGCTGTGAGACGATGTCAAACTGCCTAGACTAGCTCATTCATGTTCCACAAGACATATATATATATATACTATTTAGGCTATTACACGAATGGCTTTATGGACCATTGGGAGGATTCGATCAAATTCAGCGAAAACGAGATAGAGAGAAGGGGTCCAAAATATAATCAAAGATGATCACATGCCCTTCTGCTGTTACAGAGCAGTGCTACTGTTGGAGGTTTTTAGCAACCTTTACATTTTTTGCTCTAGGAATTTCATATTGAACAACTGAATTCAGAAACAATGGATCGCCTAGTCTGTCATAAACGTAATGTTTAGCTTTGAGATGGATACAGTTAATCTCATTATATATTCTCAAACGAAATTACTGTTTTGTGTAGACATGAAAAAAGGGACCATGCCATTGCTTATCCGGAACGATTGGCCACAGACATGGAGAGACCCCGTAGCCTCGCTGCAGCAAAGCAATTATATTTAAAGAAGTTTAGCAGCAATTATATCTAAAACCTCTTGTTCTTGTTCTGCTTCTTGTTGTTCATCTAACAACAACACACAAAAAAAACAGATACATAGGAACGACTGCCCGCTGAAAAAACTTCGACGACCAGAAAATAATCCAGAAAAGAACTTGTGATGCTTAAAACAAACTTAGCAGTGCATTATATTAGAACAAGCTCACACTGGAGAGAAGAAGAAAAAGGATGATCCGGGTGATCGAGAAGATTGTACAAGAAGAAATAGATGAACACATGAAGTTGGTGTTACACAGGGAACATATTCTTTAGCTCGTGCCTACGTTGGAATAGGAAATTATAATACCGGCAAACTGTGAGGCCCAACATAAACTCGCTGGACATGCAAAATCTTCCTCTCTTTCTTCTGCCAAACCCTGTCAACTAGTTCTTCTGCCACATCCAAAGTCAGTTCTTCAAGAGTGCTCACATGTTCAATACCATCTGGCAGCATCTTCAATTGTGGGCATAGCAGAAGCTTAAGATCAACTAAGCTCGCCATGGCGCCACTTTCTATCTCTATTTCATTGAGATATGGTCCACCCCGTATTTTCAGTACCCTAAGATTTGGAAATGATGCTGCGGGAAAGTACAACTTATCACCAGCATACGCATCATAAAGTTGAAGCTTAACTAGATGATCCAATCCCTTAAGATACAAAAATGCATTTCTGTTAAGCCGTGAGCCAACCAGCCTCAGAAATTTGAGGTTCTTCAATTTACGAACTTCTGTGAAGAAATTAGGCAGGGATTCCTTGGATAGTGCCCCTAGCAAGAAAAGCTTCTGAAGTAAGGGAGGTGGCTGAAATGTTCTGAGCAGCAAAATTTCCTGATTATCTGCCTGGATTCCGAGACGGGTAAGATGAATCATTCTGCCAATACCGTTGAACAGATCTTCACAATGGGAACCTTGCAACTTGCTGATACGAAATGTTCTCAACTCCACGAGAGCACCCATGGCACGGACCATTTCAGCACTAGCTTCCATCTGTAGAAGTGTCTGCAGGCTAGTCAAAGAGCATATACCAGCAGGAGCCGGTACACCAACAGAAGGAACAAACTGCAATGATGGTCCAACATGCTTGGAAGTCACAATAAGATGCGTCAACTTACTGAGCTTCATAACTTGCGATGGTAGCTTCATTATTTCACACTTCCAGGCATCCAACACCAGCAAATTCTTTAGTCTTCCAATGGATCCTGGAAGACTCGAGATTTTTGTTCGCCTAAGGCCGAGAAACCGCAGATTACGCAAGCCAAACACCTCTGCTGGTAGCCTCTTAATTGAACTATCTTGCAGGTTCAGAACAGATAACAACTTGTTGCTCATTGCTAGTGAACGGAGTGAAATGAAGCTAAACGAACTGTGGAAGACAAGCAATGAACGGAGATGCGGAGCATTCTGTGCCAGCAGAGCAATATCCCCTGTTTCCGTTGATACACGTCGTGCTTCTCTGATGGCATGAATTTTCATGGGGTTATAGACACCGCAAAAGTTCTCTTCACGTGCCTTGGACCGAGCTAAAACACGAAAGATGTCATGCATTTGAACTTCATATACACATCCAGAGTCATTCCTCTTGACTACCAGCAATAGACATCGGTGGATCAGTTCGGTCAGATAATCCTCAGCCTCCTCCTCGAGTGTCTTATGTTCACTCTCTTCAACAAGCCCTTCTGCAACCCAAAGTCTTACTAGAGATTTTCTCTGCATCACATATTTCTCTGGGAACATGCAACAGTACAGAAAACAACTTCTAACACTATGTGGCAGATCTTCCAAACTAACCTTCAGGATTACGTGCATATCCATGACGGGGTTGTCGCTGAGCTGCTTCTTCATATCTTTGTACACTTTCTCCCACTCAGAGAAACATGTGCTTCGGAGTGATAACAATCTCCCAATGCATTTGATAGCAATTGGCAAGCCATGGCAATTCGTCACAAACATGCCCGCCGAATCTGATAACTGTGGTGGGCAAATCCTCTTCTCTTCTTTTTGAAATGCCTCTCTACAGAATAGATCCATTGCATCATCTTCTCCGAGTGGCTGCAAATTTATTATGTTTGATTCTGATGCCAGTGATGCTACCTCATAAATCCTTGATGTAAATAGTATCCGGCCCTTGCCATGAAGAAAAGCATCTCTACAATCAAACCACACATTCACATTCCACACATCGTCCAGAACAAGGATGTACCTTTTGTGCTCGAGGTAACAGCAGATCGCCTTCACTAGGCTTCTAAAGTCTGTTACATCAACATCCTTGGGAAACTTCTTTTTCCGATCATTCTTGCGGAACTCCTCGACTATTTTCCTCAGCAGATCATCAGCTTCAGAGCTTTGTGATACTGTAACCCAAGCACAAATGTCAAACTTATCCTTGACAGATCTATAAACATGATGAGCAAGTGTTGTCTTGCCTATGCCACCCATCCCCCACACAGCCACAATCAAGTTTCGCCGATCCTTATCTTGGACCCATTTCATTAAGAATTTCTTTTCCTCCTCAATCCCCACGGGATCATCCTCTGCTTCAAAGGAAGTGTATCTTAAACAACTCCAATTTGAGCCATTTCTTCCCAACAGCTTTGTATCTCTTTGAATGTCCTTCAGATCATATCTTCCCCTTCTTTCAGCAGCACTCCTGAGACCGGCCTTGATATCTTGGAGACGGCCTGCCAACCTATACCATATCTTGATTTGCCTCACCCTCCTGATTGCCTTGAAGAGAAGCATACCTCTACCATCGTCCGCCAACTCGTAGGTGAACTCATCGACGACATCTTCAATATTGAAGGAAAAAATCCTGATTTGCCTAACAAATGCAGCAGTGGTCTCATCAGTGTCCCTGAAGCTCTCAGCAGCATGCAAGAAAGCCTGAATACTCTCCAGCTCACTCTTGACCTGCTGAATCTCGGAGAATAGGCCCTTCAGAGCATATCCCTCAAGTCCGAACAAGGACCCTGCAAGCTCTATGACCTCATTCACTAGCGCATCCCCAAGCTTAATGATCAGCGAGCCCACAATGGCCTCTGCCATGCCTTGCAAGCCTGTATGAGCTGGAATGCATACTGACACCGGACGGATGGTTTTATCAACCATTGATCGCCAACACCAAGGTTGAATCCTGCATATTCCGGAAGAATCAGCACATGTCTGATGAATATTCCAGCAATCAGCACACCGGATGCACTCGGATATTCTGCCATCGCTGGGAACAATGAGAGTCAATACTAATTTGAGCAGTTTCCAAAATGATAAGAAAAGGGGAAGACTGTACCGAAGTGAGGGACGCATATCCTTCAGTTAGATCCTTCTTTCTACGCATATACTTGTGTGATATGCAGAAACGCAAACTATTTGCTTGGATTCTTTTGAGCAGCAGCACTGCTTGACAGCAGAAACGCCAAATGAAGAAAACAAGAACCACCCTGTCTGTTGGCATGGAATTGCGAGGATGAAGCTCCAAGGTGGATTCCAGTAAACAACAAACAATTGGATGTGCAATTTTTTTACTCCCCCTTGCAGCTTTACAGGAATCAACCAATCAAGCACCAATGGAGGCCGAAGCTTCCGTGCTTCCTCACTCCACACACACAACTACGGCCACAGCTGTCACTCTGCTCTGTCGACTCCGCCGGGGTTCTCAACGCCATCAACCTCCGACTCCAATGCTCCTCATCGGCAGCTCCGCCTCCGCCCGGTAGATTGCCTTCACCACCTCGATGTCGCCTCCTTTTGTACCGCGATTGCGACCGGCGCCTTAGCCGCATCTCGGCCGCCCAGATCTACTGTTTTTATTTTCTTTACCACTTGTTTTGCAGGGCACGACGGGAGCAGCTGATTAGCAGAGGCTGCCGCTCTATTTCCAGCTTGTAGCATCTCCAACAGGCGCGCAACCGCGCGGCGCTAAATAAGTTTACAGCGCCAAAAATAGCAACTTTTCACGCGTCACAGAATGCTGGCTTCAGCAATCGTTGCAAAAAGTTGCGCACGATACACATACGTACGGAAAAACATGATAATTCAACATAGATAGTTGAAGCATAGATAGATAAAAACGATAAATAGATAGTTCAACAAGATATTTCATAAAACGTAGATAGTTCAACAAGATAGTTCATAAAACATAGAGCATAGTTCAACTACTCACCCTCCTCCTCCCCGAACTCCGACTCGGTGATGTCCTCCTCCGACGTCGTAATGAAGGCGTTAATATACCGTTTATCGTTGGAGTCTCAGCTCGACGCTTCTCCATGCTCGATGTTGAAGAGCGCGGCCGCCTTACGCGTACGCCTGTCCTCGCGATAGGCGGCTCGCTCCACCCTCGTCACCGAACTCTTCGCCCTCCTTTGCGCATAGCATTCGCGCTCGTTGATGACGTCCTCCGGGAAGCATTGTCGCCACACCACCATGGCCTCCTCGTCCATCTCAGTGATGCCGAGGCGGCGCTCCCGCCTCCAGCTGTCACGACGGTCCTCGTCGGTGACAATCCGCGCCAGAGGCGTGAGCTCTTGCGCCCGCCCCCGCGTCGCTATCTCGAGGAAGTTCATCTCCCTAAGAGGCTGCCGGAGGCCCCACGCAGCCGCAGTGTACGCGCGGGCGGCCTCGTGGGTGGTGTCGAAAGTGCGGAGACCGAGCCACATCTCGCCGGACTAGATCTCGGCGGAGAAGGCGCGCGCGGACGTCGCGGTAGCCCGAACTTCTCCCGGGGCGCGGGCATGGTCGCGTGGCGGCGGCAAGGCAAGAAAGAGCGGGGAGAGAGCGGCAGAGGGCGCGTGGCGAGGCACAGAGCGGTGGGAGGGCGCGTGGAGGGCGTTGGATTTATAAAGCGCGCAGACACCGCACGCCAAAATTAGCGCGCCCCCGGCCGCTTTTTCGCACGCGCGCAATCTTTTCTCGCGCGCCTAGATCTCTTGTGCCCGTTGGAGCGCGCGAAACCGCGCCTTGCACCCTAAAACCCATGTTTACCCGCGTGTGTTTTTTACAACGACTTTTGGAGATGCTCTCAGCCGGAAAAACGACAGCCCGCCCGAAGGGACCTCCTAATGGGCCGGCCAGTGCGCGGCCCATTACTAGATACAGTCTTTTTTCAAATCACACAATTTAAATATACTACTTTCTAATAGTTTTGTAGATATGTTAAAAAATGAAGTATTTTCTACTAGAAAGATTAGAAACTGTTTACGTGTATGTACAAACAAATTCTACTAAAATTAAATATTCGTCTATTTGGAAAACAATGTCCTCATATATGACATATATGCAAAACATGCTCACATTTTTTAAATATTTTCATGCCATGGATTTGTGACATTAAAAATATTGTTCCTATACATGAAATATAATATGATCATAAAATATTTTAAAATTGTTCACTACGTATGAAAAAAGGTTCATGCATTTGAAAATACGTGCAGTGCAAGGCGACGGAGCTCTGTTCCATGGGCTAGATGGAAATTCGGCCCTTTGGATTTTTTGCTCCCAATTGCATCATCATCGATGGGCCTCTCAGCCCGGCCCGTTTGTGGACAAAATTGTTAGCACCGATAGAAAACCACTGTCGGGAGGCACCTACGTTGTTTCCTATTTTGGCGCCCGCTGCGCCCGTTACATTTTTTTGAGAATTCTCGCCGGTCTTTATTTAAACCAACAAAATGTTTATGGGTACAAGGTTAAGGTCGTGAGGCATGCCCAGCCAGACATGACGACCAACCGAAGGACTATTAGCAAACTTGGCGAGATCATGAGCCTCGAAATTAAAATTTCTACATTCGAAACAAAATTGCAAGAAATAAAAAGAATCTTCCGTTCTGATATTTCATGTAGAATCGCTGCATGTGGTCTTCTGCATCCAGAGTTGATGTCCACGATCACCCCTTGACAATCATTTGCAATGCGTAGCCTGTGGATGTTGAGGTCTTCTGTCTCTGCATGCATATACTTCAAGGATCAAAGGATCCGTGATGCCACTGAACACAACAGTTGATGAGCCAAGGTATTCTCCTGTGTGATCTCAACATATTGCAGCCGCCACACCCACATTACCGTCACCAGAAACGGCCCCATCCGCATTGATCTTTGCTACACCCTCCTCAGAAGGAAGCCATCAAGGAGCAGTCGATGGTTGTGACACAATTATGCGTGCCTGTCTGGACTGTTTAGGGATAGATTGTAACTCCTGAAGATAAGAGTTCACAAAAGAACTAGTTTGTTGCGGACTATGGAAAATGTTTTCATGGATCGCCTTACGCCTTGCAAACCAAATGGCCCACAGGGTCACCGCCATTTTTGTGAACTTGTCATGGTTCAAAGCATCATAGAGATCAAACAGCCAATGCTTGGCACTTGACTGAACATTCCCCCTCATTCTGTCAACAATCTCCTCATCTAATAACGCCCAAGTACATCTAGCCATAGTGCAAGAGACAAGAGCATGTCTCCATGAATCTTCCCCTCCGCACAGAGGACATGCATCTTGCACTGACATGTTTCTATTTCGAAGAACATCCATTGTCGGTAATGAATGCCGTGCCAGCCTCCATAACAACACTCAAACTTTGGACGGAACTTGCAGCTTCCAGAGAGAGCTCCAAGCCTTCTCTTCTGATGAGGTTTCTGAGGGGACCGCGCTCCCTTCTAACCAACTCTCCCTTTCTATCCTTGTGCTGATAATCATTCGGAAGACTGAGCTCACCGAGAACTTACCTTTCTTATCCGGATACCATGCCCATGAGTCAGGAACATCTCGCATGCATACAGGTATTTTTAGGATTTCGTCCGCATCAAGTGGTAAGAATACGCTCCTCACTAGATCTTCGTTCCAGGACGGCAAGGCTGGAAGGAGTAGCTCATGCACCATGCGTGGTGGGTTAGCAACCGGCGATAAGATCAATCGGCGTGAGGCCTTCTTCGGTATCTAGTTATCTGTCCATATATTTGTACTCTGGCCATTGGCAATTCTGCTAATGATCCCTTGCTTCATAATATCCCTTCCTTCCAATATTGCTCTCCAAATTTGTGATGGCCTAGATCCCAATTCTGCCGAGAGGATGGTTCCATTAGGATAATAAGAAGCCTTCAAAATCATAGCACTCAGGGAGGTTGGCTCCTGAAGAAGTCTCCACGCTTGTCGCGCTAGTAAAGCCAAGTTAAACAGCTCAAGATCTCTAAAGCCCAAACCTCCCAGATACTTAGGTCTTGTCATCACCTCCCAAGATGCCCATGCTGGTTTTCGTTTGCCCTCTTTGCAAACCCACCAAAATTTTCGAATAATGGCATTTATTTTCTCACACAGCCCCCTAGGGAGTTTGAAACATGACATTGAAAAAACATGAATAGCCTGGGTGACGGACTTAATTAGCACATCCTTCCCTCCTGCTGACAGTAGTTTGCCCATCCATCCTTTTACCTTCTCCTTGATTCTATCACTTAAATTTTTGAAAGTACCCTTCTTGGAGTGTCCTACATCCGTAGGTAACCCCAAATATTTGCCACTCAACGATTCATTGGGTACATGAAGATGGCCTTTCACTGTCGATCTTACAATTTTCGGGCACCCCTTGCTGAAAAAAATAGAGGATTTCTCTCTGTTTATTCTCTGTCCCTATGTCGCACAGTAGGTCACCAGTAGGTTTGACACCTCTTCAGCTCCATTAACACTTGCCCTGAAAAACAGCAGGTATTCATCCGCGAATAATAGGTGGTTTACTGACGGTGCGGTCGGTGCCACCTTAATTCCGCCGAGCTGGGATGACTGATTTTGTGATTTCAAAAGGCACGAAAGGCCCTCTTCTGTCAACAAGAACAGGTATGGAGAAATAGGATCTCCCTGCCAAATACCTCTGGAGGGTTTGAACTTCTCCAATTTCACGCCATCAAATAAAATTGAGAAAGAGACTGAAGATACCATGTTCATAATGATGGAGATCCATGGTGCTGCAAACCCCAGTTTCTCCATAATGGCTTTGAGGTAACTCCACTCAACTCTGTCATAAGCCTTCATCATATCTAACTTCAGCGCACAAAAAACTGTTATTCTTCGACCGGTTTCTCTTCATAAAATGTAGACACTCATAGGCTGAGATTATGTTGTCTGTGATGAGCCTCCCCGGAACAAAAGCCGATTGCTCCTCTGATATGATGTCAGGTAAGATCAATTTGAGACTGTTGGAAAGTACCTTCGATGCTATTTTGCAGAACACGTTACAGAGGCTGATGGGTCGGAACTGAGTCAAAAGTGTTGGATTTGCTACCTTTGGTATTAAAACCAGCAAAGTATCATTTATGCATGCGGGACTTTCTTCACCCCTTAGTATACCAAGAACTGCATTGGTGACCGAGGCCCCGCATATGTCCTAGTGTCTCTGAAAGAAGTTGGTTGGGTACCCATCCGGCCCGGGGGCTTTCGTGGGAAACATTTAGAAGAGTGCAGTTTTAACTTCCTCTTCCTTATATGGATCCATTAGACTGTCATTCATTTCATCTATAACCTTTGCTAGTACATGTTGCAGTACCTCTTCAGTCCCCTGAACCCCCTCTGAGGTATAAAGGTGCTGATAAAACGGCCACGCCATTTGTTGCATCTCGGTTGGGTCATCCGTGAGCTGTTCATCCTGTCTCTGTAGAGACTTGATGATCAAGTTTTTTCCTGCGTCTCATCGATGCCCTAAGATGAAAAAAAGTGTGTATTCTTGTCGCCCGCCGATAGCCAATCCACCCTCGACCGCTGGCGCCACATCAACTCCTCTCGGAGGTACAACTCGATTAGGCGATCGTTTATCTTCACTTCAGCAGCACTCGGGCCAGTCCTGGCATTTATGTTTCTCAGCCTATCTAATTCTTTTTTCAAACTTCTGATCTCTCCTCGCACACCGCCAAAAGTGTGTTTGCTCCACTCTCCCAGGTTGCTAGCCAGCAACGCTAGCTTTGCTCGTACAACACTCGCAGATGGGTTTTGGCTATTTGGATCCCATGCCGATCTCACTGTTTGCTTCAACTCTGGATGAGAGTCCCACACAACTTCGTATCTAAAGAGCTTCTCTCTCGTTTGGTTCCTCGCCGTGGATTCCAACTTCAAGAGAATAGGTGAATGATCAGAGGTTGCCACCTTAAGGTGTTCCACTGCTGCACCCTGGAACAAAGAGCTCCATTCTGCCGTAGCTAGGGCTCTGTCTAGCCTCACCCTAGTGTAAGTGCCGCCCGTCACTTTCTTCTCAAACGTCCACATCCTCCCTTCACTACTAGGGAAAACCCTAGCAGTAGGGCGGGTTTTGTGTCCACTATTAGCGCGAGAGGCCGCGCTACTAATAAGGCGCTACAGCTATTGCTTAGCAGTAACGCATGCCCGCACGCGCTACTGCTAGGACAAATAGCTACAACGTTTGTTCAGTACAACGCTACTGCTAAGGTAACTACTTGCAGCGTGTTTTCTGTCCATCGCTACTAGTATTTTTTTTAGTGTATTTATGCGCCATCGTACAAATATTGGTACAATACCAGTTATGAGGTTTACATCATTATGTCCATAACAGTGTGTCAAATGAAGGTGGATTAGGTTCAAGTGGAGGCAATATGTGGTGCATGTCAAAAGTATACTACTAATCCAAACTTGATCTAGTTTGGACTAGTAGTACTTTCGATGTGCACCACATGTTGCCTCCACTTAAATCTAATCCGCCAGCACAATCTATTTAATCATCATCATAGTCATTACCACAAACAGTATTTATTTAATCACCACTAACACTAGCTAATAATAATCATCATAGTCATTACCACCAACACTAGCTATTTTATCATCATAGTAATAGTGTAGCACATCATCATCCTCAAACTCATTTCTAGCTAGCTAATCACTCCTGCTGCTCTCTCTTAGGTAAAATAACATAAAACATGTATAGCTCTCCTCCTTGATCAAACTGGAGCATGCAGATAAACCTGTCTCCTAATCGTGGGTAGCGCATCTGTTTGCTGCCCCCTAGTACTTCTCTGCGCTCTCCCATCATATATTTGGTACAGTCTTGCACTATTAAGCATCCGTCGCTAATCTTGAATGCTCTAAAGTAATCTGTAGGATATCTTGGCCGTAAGCTGATAATACTCATGGTACCTTTAGTCTCGATCCCATAAGGCACAACATTCATCGGGAGTCCCTGTTGAAGAACATCGTATGGTAACATACTTAGCAATGGAGTTTAGCTTCAAAACTAATGTATGGAAAAGATGGACTGATGACAAATAGTAAAAATCTTACCATCCTTCCTAAATAGATGTGACCGTAGCTCATTACGAACACTATTGGTCGCATATTTTCAGTACTAACATTTCTAAATGCAGGAAGAAAATTTGTCTTGACAGTATCAAGATCCTCAAGCCATGAAACATAATGACTGAGCTCCTCGCAGTACCAAGCGCTGGACATGTTTGCTTGCACCGAAATAAGCTGACAATATCAAAGACATAAATATTTTTGAATAAACAATATCAAAGACATAAATATGGTTGAGAAACTTACATAATGGTATAACTGGAGGCGTCTGCACATCGACCCAGATGTCGGTATTACCTTCAATATCATCTTCCGGACGAATATCAAAGGTGATAACCATATCAGGCTCAAATGCATAAGTCTTGCATAGTGCTCGCCATGTTTTGCATCCAAAATAAGTGTAGTCGTCTGAATTGTATAATTTTGCATGGAAAATATAACCATGCTCGGTCTTCAAGTAAACTTTCTTTTCCTCCGTACTATGACTGAAACCTATCTTATCCAATACAAAAACTCTTGCATGGCAAGGGATACGCTAGTAGAATAGTAAAAAAATATAAGTTGACGCAAATGAAGCAGATGTCATGCTTAAATTACGAAAAAAGACTTGTCGTTGTGACTTACTGTATCCACTTCGAAGTTCTCGTTCAGCTTGATGCTGAAGCGCCTATCATCATCTAGGAAGATTCCGTCGCACAGGCCGCGCTCGTCTTCGCAGTATTTGCAAATACCGAAATCCTTTTCGTCGTCAGACATTTCCTGTGTTCATAGTTAAAACATTAATTGAAAATTGATTGAAGACAACTACCAAGATACTCAACACACAAATCCGGGGCACTCGATATTTCCTACATATTCTGGCACAAGTAATGCCAAAATTCACGGAAAAATCCGGCATGACCTTTGCTAAAATAGGACATATCGAGCGCCTGAAATTTGCCGGAACGGAAATGAATAAACACTCCGGTAAAACATATGCCACTCGGAGGTGTAAACTGCAAACATGACCGGCCACTTGGATATTGAGCAACACAAGATATACATTTCAAATATCTTATAGGACTCAAATTAGCATGTATTCAATAAGCAAAAGTAAATCATCTCATGCGTCCATACATCGTCGAATATTATCACTAATACATCACGAATAGTGTCATACATATAAGAGAGAATTCTTTATTTAGCCCATTGTTAAATTTCGCTTCCTCTTTTGGCCCAAAAAACCTTTTTCTTCCTTTCTTGACACTCAAAGTTTATTTTGTTCCCTATGTGACACTTCCATCCATTTTTCCATCCAAGGGTGTTAAATGGCATGTAGAAAGACAAATTTGCCCCTGATGATAATATGAACAGAAAAGAAGAAAAGAAGGGGTGTGAACGACCAAAAAAAAGAGGCGGAATCTACACTCCTGCCTCTTTTCCTCCTCACCACGGCTCGGGCGCTAGGCCGAGTGTTTTCTGCCCGTATGAAGCGTGCACATAGGTAGATGTACGAAAGCTAACATCCTAAGCAGGCAGGCATGCACCTTGATTGATTCTGGAGCACGCGTAAAGCTAGCTAGCTTGGCACTAGCTAGCCTATGACACGCACGTCAGGGCAGCTAGTAAGGGCAAAGCCGACGGGTTGCTAGGTGGACAATGGCATGAGCGTGTGCAGCAGTTTAATCGTGTATAGATGGATAGTGACTCGATTCATGTAAGTAGTTTAGATAATTATTCGGACTCGATGGACACATTTTTCGGAACGAGTCAATGTGCTCTGCAAATTGCAATTAACGCAATGGCATGAGCTTGTGCAACAATTGAGGCGCGAACACAGCTCAGCCACATCATCTGTTGATATGTCACGGTCTAATCTATCGCCTGTAATATTAATCTCTACAAATTTATATGCTACAGTAGAGCACGAATGGGTTGTCATTGTTCCACTCATCATATTATTTATTTATCCCCCGAAAAAAAAATCATCATATAGTACTGTTTTTTATTTAACCACGACTAAATATATCGCATTACCTCTGCGTTTGCACGTAAATGATCTAGTCACATACTATACTAGGGGTAAAACGGTCTTCTTAGGTCAGACTTAACACCGTTACTAGACAAAACTAACGGAAGTGTCACATAAGGCACAAAATGAAGTTTGAGTGTCAAGAAAGGAAGAACAAAAAATTTAGGGCCAGAAAGGAAAGAAGATTTTAAGAAAGGGCCAAATAAGGAATTCTCTCTACATATACAATCACTAATACAACTAAAACCCTAGCACACGACGGGTATCGGCGCGGGCGGTGGACACCCATAGAGAAGGAACCATCACGGGATCATAGCTCCAGTGAGATCCCCGGAGAACCTGCCAGGTATTGGAGAACGGTATGTGCTCCAACGCAAACAAGTAGCGACGGACGTGCGCGTCCTCCTCACTGACACGGTGACGCACCACCTCCGCGGAGTCCTCGAGCCTCTGGATCGTCACTGGCCCACGCGACCGCCACCAAAGAAGGTTCGGGTCAACGACAGGCTGGCTCCTCACCAACCTGCGCCCCCGGTAGGTAGCGCCTCCTAGTACCACCCCGGCGGAGCCCAGTCCTGGACATGGCCGATCTGGTCAAGCAGGTGTCGTCCTCCGCTGACTCGACGACGAGGATGCGGGATAGGCATTGTCCACGTTGAGGCGGGAAAAATTGCTTTAACTAAAAAATAGAAACAAGTTCTTACTAACTAATTCTATTAATTCAACTAGTTCTTACTAAAAATAAACTTACTATAAATAAAAATATTCTAGTACCTAATTAGTACCTAGTTCTTACTAACTAATTAGTACCTAGGAACTACTGCCCTAATTACCATCTAATTTGATGAACCTATAGGGGTGGAAAGTGGTAGCGGATATTTCAATTATCCAACTATAAAGTGAAATAAGTGGTCAAATTTTATATTGTTTTATGATTCATCTTAGAAATTTGATTCGTTTTCACCCTTATATGAACCCTAACTCATTTGAGCCGCATCCGCATCCGATTTGTTTCCACTCTTACATGAACCCTAACTAATTTGATGCAACTAAAATATAAAGAAACCCTAGGCAGAGGTAGGGGAGAGGGAGGAGCGGGCGTGCTCACCTCGGGTGCCTGCAACGAGGGAGGGGCAGGGCGGCGTCGAGGTCGGGGTCGGGGCTCGGGCGCGCGGCAGATGGCGGCCGGCGTCGAGGTCGGGGTCGGGGCGGCGTCCGGGGCGGCGTTGAATCTGGGGTCGGGGCGGCGTAGAGGGTGCGGAGAGCGCAGGGCGGCCGACGGGCGACGGCGGCGGCGACAGTGGAGAGAGTTGGATTTGGGGGAAGTGGCTGCGTGGGGAAGGACGAACCCCGTGGTTAAGTCAGAAGTAGCAGTAGCGCGTTCCAGGAAAAGCGCTGCTGCTACCTTAGCTACAGCGCGTTCTGTGATACTCTCTACTGCTACTCCTTTCTGTTTTTCCCCTTTTTTATTTAGTTTTCTTCACATTTTATTTTTTCCTTTCACCTTATTCTATTTCTTTCATTTTCAATTACCTTTCCATTTTCTTTCCATTTAATTTTATAACCTTTAGCAGTAACGAGTTTATATTAAAACGCGCTGCTACAAATAAAGTAGCGGTAGCGCGGTTCGTCATAGATCGCTACTACTATGTGTAGCCTATCGGCTAAGCCGTGGGAATTTTAGTAGTAACGTGTTTGCAGCAAGACGCGCTACTGCTAGATCTTTATCTGCAGCGCGGTTTCCTCAGGCGCGCTACTGCTAATTAGCACCAGCGTGCTTTTTTGACCCACGCTACTTCTAAAGTTCTGTGTATAAGGTTTTCCCTAGTAGTGTCTTGGAAACCCAAGTCAATCAAACTGCAAACATCTAAGGCATCCCGAAAGCCTTGCATCTGTGCTTGGCATCTCTGACCTATTCCATCATGTTCGTCCCGTCTTAGGACCTCGTTAAAATCGCCCAAACAGACCCATGGGAGGGGGCTATGAGAAGCCAGCCCCTTCAGGGTGTCCCATGATGTCTGGCGAAGATGTGTTTGTGCCTCTCCATAGAAGCATGTCAAGCGCCAAGGTTGCGAACCAATATCACAGATTCTTGCATTAATATGGAACCTCGAGTAACCCAAAATTTCCACCTTTATTTCATTATTCCAAAAAAGAACTAGACCCCCGCTTCTACCAGCGGAGTTAACAGCAAATGATGAATCAAAACCTAAAGCGTTTGCTAGATTTTCTTCTCTATCCTTTCCTATCTGAGTTTCAATTATACAAAGCACTTTAGGGGCAAACTTTACCGCTAACTCGCGGATCTCTTGAACTGTCGGGGCGTTGCCAATACCCCGGCAGTTCCAACTTAACAAACTCATTGCACCCGGCGGTCCTCCGCCGAGGAGGCCGCCGATCTAGAATCATAGTTTTTGCCCTATGGGAGGGTCTTCTTCAGCACTCCAGCAGGATTCTTATCAGTTTGCAGGGTTGGTTTAGACCTCTTGGGGTCCTGTTTTGGTGGCGGGCTAAGAGGAGTCTCTCCACTTTTTGTTGCTGGTATTATTTCCAGACCCATACTGGCCCCCGGGTTATGACTCTGCAGCACCTCGTCGGAGTTGTGCTTGCGGTTTTCATCATTCACTTCCATATCAACATCCGATGGCTCTTCAGCTCCTGCACTTTTCTCCTGCCCGTTGCTGCCCGGTCCTGCATCTTGCCTCCTGCCCTTCTGGTTGTTGTTACAGCATTTCGTCCCCCAGGCAGTGGTAGCTGGAGCACGCAAATTCTTGAAAATCAACGTTGAAGGAGGTTGGACTCCATCCCCGTGTTCCTTAAACTCGTGGCCGATCATGCCACAAACTTGGCACCAGTCGGGTAGTCGCTCGTATTTTACTGCAAAAATCTGCCGCTCTCCACCACGGATCAGAGATGTTGCTTTCTTCAATGGATTGCGCACATCAAGCCTGACCCTCACCCGATAAAAGTTGCCCTTAAAATTGAAGGATGAAGGTTTAGAGTCCACAAACTCGCCCAACTTAGATGCCAGCGCCTTCACCTTGCTGTGATATGCTATCGGCAGATCAATGATCCTCACCCAGATCTCAAACTTGAACAAATCGATGGATGTGGGCTTCGAGTAACCGTCATAAGGAACAATGACAACTGGGTTTCCCCTGAAGTGCCACGACCCCCCGGGTGACTCTCTCCCCGTCCCATAGGCAGTTGAACTGCATCTGGAATAGGTTATCTTCTAGGATTTTGATCTTCACTTGTCTTGCTAGGTCCCAAGCAGATCGCATGTTTTATAAAAACCAGTAGGTATTGAAACTCTTGTCAATGGGCACACGCGCCAAGATCATCCATTTGAGTTCTTCCTCCGTAGGGGCATTGTCATCCTCGAAGATCACTTCATTAAGGTCCTCTTCCTTCAGAGCCAACTCTTGCATGATGTCCTCCAGCTTCCCCTTCCCCTTTGCTCCTGATCCAGAAGCGTCAGTACGGCTCGCCATGGTCTTGTCTCAATGATTGGAACGGTCTCCCCTCCAGGAAAACCAAAGATATAAGGAAACCTAGCCCTGCCTTGACACCGGGATCTACCCGGGCCACTAGGGCTTACCGAGCAAAGGCAGATGGGGGTCGTGGAGGGGAGGGACAGTAGGATCTCAACGTCGCCGGCGGCAGAAGAGAGGAAAAGGAACCCCGGCGAGAGGGAAAGACCTCGATAATAGGAGCAACTGGCACAATCGGGCGTGGTGACTCGAACCAGGGACCTCTTGTACTCAAGTAAGTCGACTAACCATGCGGCCACAACAACCTTGTGTGATAACTTGTCGCTTTTATTTTATTTCTACTTTTGTTCCTTTCCTTTTTTTTCTTTTCTTTTCTTTTCCTTTTTCTTTTTTCTATTTTCTAATCTTAAATTTGTGAACCTTTTCAAAATTGATGAACTTTTTTTCATAATTAGTGAACTTTTTTTAGTTTTCTGTGAATTGTTTTTCAAAATCCTTGATTAACTTTCTTCAAACTTTTGTGAACTCTTTTTAGAATTTATGAACTTTTTTCAAAATCAATGAACATATTTTCAAAAATAATGAACCTTTTTAAAATTTTGTGAACTTCTTTTCAGATCCGATAAACTTTTTTCAATTCTGATGAACTTTTTTCAGATTCGATGAACTTTTTTCAAAATCATATGGACTTTTTTCAAATTGATGAACTTTTTTTTCAAATTGATGATTTTTTTCAGATTCGATGAACTTTTTTTTTAAATTTGATGAACCTGTTTTAAAATTCGATGAACTTTTTTCAAATTCAACGAACTTTTTTCAAATTTGATGAACTTTTGTCAAATTCGATGAATTTTTTTAGAATTCATGAACTTTTTTCTTTTTGCGATTTTTTTCCATTGGTACAAACCTTTTTGAAAATATTTGATTTCTTTCAATTCACGGTTTTTATGAATGCTTTTTCAAATTTATGTTTTCTTTATTCAAATAAGTATAGTGGATATATAATACTAGTATATATGTTTAAGGTTTGTACTGAATGAGTGGCCAAAAAGATTTGTTTCCACTAGTAACCAACTAACTGAGCGTGTCCCAGCGGTAACGCTTGTAGGCATTCACATTGGTTGGCGCAGTTCGAATCCTGCTTCTCTCACTTTTTCCTTTCCTGAGCTCTCGGCACCTACGGGAGCTCATATATATCGCATTCTGTTACAAGTTGCCCCTGATTCACATAGGGGTGCCCCTAATGGGCCGGCGCCAATAGCATCAAGCGTGAGCGAGCGGAAGTCACAGTAGCGTGTAATCCTAAAAAATACAGAAATGATAAAAATTGAACGTCCGATTTTAAGGATTTCATCCGGAACGCCTCGCGAGATCAACCTTGGAAAAACAACGAGATGTCGACACTCTTATCCTCTTCCCCATTATCCAACCGCGCTCGTTTCCCAGTGTTATCCACTCTCCTCTCACACGTCGTCTTCTCTCACTCCACTATTATCCACTCTCCTCTCACACCACTACCAGAAACTGAAGTTTTTCTGTGGGCCAAATATTCAAATCTCTCGTCGCCTCCGACCTCCCAGTACCAGCCGACCATCGCCCCATCCCTTCCACAACGCCCCAAGCTCACCCGAGCGCCTCCCCATCCACATCGAAGCTCTGCCTCATCCTCGTCCAGGCGGCGCGCCTACCGCAGCCTCCGCATCTCACTCCATCCCCACAGATCTGTTGTGTGCTCCTTTGCATCATCGGCCCAGCCTCCTCTCACCAGATCTGTCGTCCACTCCGCCGCGTGCTCCGACCCTCCGCACAGCCTCCTCTACACCAGCCCGTTGCTGGCTTTGGCCATTGCCCCTCCATCTCTGGCATCGCCCCCAGCCAGCTCTCCGCACGGCGCCATCTCCTCAAATTGTAAATCCGCACGCGTACAGGTTTCTCCTGCTAATTGACTAGTACATAGAATTTATTAGGGTACTAATGTTTCCGATTGTTGCTCTTTCTTAGTATTTTATATATGAATTGGCTTGGTAAATTTCTTTTGAATTCCTATGTAGTAAGTACCATCTTGTAAAAAGCATCAGTAGGAACATAATTTCTTTTCACTGTGCAGTAGCAAGTTCTGTCTCTAAACTGTTTTTGTCTAATGTTGGGACAACTACTGCATACGGGATTATATTTATTTTTCTCTTTAGCTGGTGATGGAGAGCATCTTCACCGCGCCACAACCTCCCTTTGATTGCTACCTCCACCCTGATGGAGTACCGAATCCCTTAGATTGCTACCTCCACCCTCATGGAGTACTGAATCAAGATGAGCCGAGAGAAGAAGGTAAAAATCTGATTTTTCAGTGTTGTGGTAGCAATGCTAAGTACTTGACTGAAAATAAACCTGCGGATTGAGCAGCATCTTTCACCAGGAGAATCACAAGATCATGCCTTGAAGAACGTCTTGCAACGAAAGCTCACTACCAGAAACTGTAATTTTTCGGTGTGCCAAATAGTCCGTTGTACCATCTTGAAAGAGGATTTAGTATGAACGCAATTTCTTTTCACTGTGCATTAGTAGGTTCTGTGCCTAAACATTTTTCTGACTTATGTTGGGGTGCATAAGTAGTTAGATTTATATTTTTCTTGTCAGTAGAGTTCATGCAACACTCTGTAATGTTTCTGCCTGAATTTTGTGCAAAGCAGATATTTCCATCCAGAGAAACATTGTTTTTTGTAGAACGAAAAAATTAAAAATGTTCAACAGTCATTCATGTATTTCTCAGAGCATCTTGGAGGCGGCGGCGCTGCTACTGCTGCTGCTCTTGTGATGAGCTTAATAGAGGCTACAGCTCCTTAATTTCAAGGAGGAAAGGGAAACATGATTAGTTCTTAGAGAGGTGAGTTGTTCCGTGCAGAAAAATAAATCTCTAGTGTTGTCTAACTGAACCTGTTCACTGTCATTGTTATGTTCTGATAAAAAACTTGCATGAATTTTTATTCGTCACTCAATGCATAGGATGTTGTTGGTTTATTTGAATTTGATTGTACTGCAACATTCTAAAAGATGTCATTTCCAAATGTTGTAACTAATTTATAAAAATAGGGCTGGGCAGCATGAGCCAACACAGGGGGGTGTAGCTACCGTACAGGGATTTGTAATGTGTTGTTCCAACTTCCATGTTTTTGAAAGACAATAAAGTGCTAGATATTTATTTTCTCTTATGTTATCTAAAAATGGTTTTAATGTGTAGTTCGTCTAAGGAGTGATTTAGCGCCATGATTCGGCCCTTCCGTGAGCGCTCGGCTTGGAGCTGTCCATTGCCTTAGGTGAATGTCATCTCCCAGCTTGTGGCCTTGCCTCCTAGTTTTTTTTCTTACTGTACTAAGCTGCAAAAGTATTTTTATTGGTTATTTTAACTCGTCACAATACTCAAATAGAAGCAATGATAATAGATCGCTCCTTTCATGTTTTCTGCAGAAAGTAGCCTCCATGCTTCTTAAATCTGGGTACTGTTTTGTACAGAGGCTTTCATCTATGGAGAAGCACATCGATGGAGAAACAAAACATGATCAAAGGCAATCTTTTTCAGGTGCATATTCTGTATTGATTGAAGAATACAAGCAAGGTTGTTGCAAAGATTTTTTCCATACGTATGGTTCAAATTCCATGGTTTAATTTGCAGATTGATATTTCATTCATTTTGATTTCTGCACATATTCACATTTCCATATATTGACATGATTAGATGATTGAGACGACCGGCTCATCAACTGTCCAACAGCTGAAATGGAACTTCTAGGCACCTATTTCAGATATCATTTCCTAGTTGCAGCTAATCTAGAGAAGGAGTAAGGTTTAAGGTTCATGATCCATCTATAAGAGCGATGTAATACCCTCTGCTCTTATCAGTTTATACTATTATTTCCACACCTGTGTCCAAATGCATGCTGTGATTAATTTCGATACATATTTTTGATATTGCGAGATCGTGCCATCTCCAGTTTGCTCAAGAACATCTGATATGTACCTAGACATTTTTATTTCGGTTTATTGAACATTAAAAGCCTTTTAGCAGTAGCAATGCACAAGAAAGGTAGGTTCAGTTATAACAATTAACAAGATAAAGATATGTCAAGGGGCTTCTATCATGGGCTATCCTGTATATCATCTTAATTCAAATAAACTTTTTACTACTTGCTTCTTGGAACTTTCTATTTTCTTATTATATGTTCGAGCATATGGTACTGGTGACAAGCCTTCGCCCTCACACTCACTAATTATCTTTGTGTGACTTACAACTGTAAGCAGTACACACCAGTCTAAAGTGCTTCACAGTTCCATATAAACGACTTTGAAAGACTGAAATGCAGAGATTTAATTCCCTATTATGTTGAGTTGTTTGCAAATTAGGTTGAACTGTATCGTGATTCTCCATGTTCTTTGCTGATTGTTCAGCCACATGTAGAAAAATAATGACTTTGTATTTGTGTTCTGGCATTTCAGAACTGTTATATTCAGCAGAAGCCAAGGTTTTGCCAAGTTAGTTTGAGAACTGTGATGTCAAATAGGTAGAGATAATGGTCCTAGTTCTTGCAATCTTACGTTTAACAATTGACACTTGACATGAAATGTACAACTTCAATGAGTATTCTTTTTTTCTAACAGCTCAATTACTCCATTTGGTGCAGGCTAATTTGAAACGGAAGCTTGCAGTCCAAGCTGCGATTGAGTGACATGAGGTCTTGTTTCTGCATATAGTTGGAAGAACTTATCTGTAATTAGATGTGCACTTCTGTTTCGTTGACTGTGGATTGTTGTATGCTAATTATAAATGGATTTGTGTACGAAATAGATGTGATTTAGTAGAACTATGATTAATGTAATGTATTACTGTACTTGTGAAAATGGATCAACTGTGAGAACTATTTGTATCATTTTTATTTTTTTTGTTCATCCAATTATATTTTCCTGATGGTTCAGTCCCGACAGGGGTGTTATATTTCCTGTCAGCCACCGTCAGAAATAGCCTTCCTGTCGGCCTCCCGGCAGGCATTTTCAGCTATCCCTGTCAAGCTATGGCGCTATTCCTGTCGGTTGACAGACAGGAAATATTATTCCTGACGGTTTTCCTTATTTCCCTGTCGGTTTTTGGCACACAGAAAAATTCCAGTTTTTGGTAGTGCACGTCGTCTTCTCTCACTCCACTATTCATCTATCCTCGTGCTGAGAGGAGTGAGTAACGGTGCCGGTGGCTAGCCAAGCCGAACGAAGGCGGCTGCCTGCCAGCTTCTTCCTACCCACATCCATGGCGAGATGGTAGTAGGGGTCTGGCAATGTGCACGGTGGCAAGTGAGATGGCATCGCCGGCTGGTGGACAACACCGTCATTTTTCCACTGCTGGAGCAGCCGTGACGAAGGGCATACACGCCAGCGGTCGGTGATGGGGCTGAAGCACCGTCTTTTGGCGTTTCTTGGTCATTGACCTGAGCACCTCTTGCTCGTCTGTCATCAAGGATCCAGTAATGAGCCCACTGCCGCAAGGATTGACGCCGGCACCAACAGATTGGACGTGCGCCACCCCCATCTCGCGCTAGACGTCGTCGAATCCAAATCATCTAGTACCCTCATGTGCTCCCAACATTTCTGCAGCTAATTTGTAGAAATTGCCATGGATCCCGTTAATTTTTGCCATGTCACCAATTTTTTTTCACACGTCCATAATATTATTTCTGATTGCCGTGGTCTAATTTGTTAATTTTCCATGGGATTGTTTTGTAATCTTTGCAAAATGTTCATCATTTGCCATGGTCACTCATAGAACTGATTGCCATGATCTATTTTGTTAATTTTCCATGGGATTTTTAAGTAATGTTTGCACATGTCCATGATTTTCCATGGACATTCATACTCCTGATTGCCATAGTCTAATTTTGTTAATTTTGCCGTGGGATTCTTAAGTATTTTTTTGCCACATGTCCATGATTTGCCATGGGCACTCATACTCCTAATCGCCATGGTCTAATTAGTCAATTTGCCGTGGGATTGTTTCGTAATCTTTGTCACATGTCCGTAATTTGCCATGGTCACTCGTACTCATAACATTTTCTTGCACATCTAACATGATTTTTTGTATGTGTACTTTTTGCATCTATTGTACAGTTCTACCATGCCTTTCATAAATTTGCGCAATAATACCCCCTTTGTAAAAAAAAGACGTTTTAGGTTACTAAATTAGTGACCTATACATTTCTTTACAGATCAAGTAGGTTTTTCCCCTTTGATAGGTCTCTGTGTAAATTTCCACCTTAAATAAACTAAAACAAGATGCATGTATGTAGATGTTCAAGCTTTTGGTGTGCACGGACATGTTTTTCACAGGATGCTTTCATGACAAAATAGCAAATCCGATTTAATAAAGATGGTTGTGTGCATCTTTTGATAAAGAGGCCCGGGATTTTAACCCCCCCCCCTCTTCTTCCTAAAAACCTACTAGGTAGGGGGACTTGATGCGGCCATGTAACCAGACCGGCATATAACAAACTACTCCCTCCTATCTGAATTAATTGACACAGTTTCTATACAATGTAAAATAAGAGTAGTTTTATTTGGGCTAGGTAGAGAGGAATCTCTTCCAAAAACAAACCATGCCCACATGGAACGTGCAAGCCCGGGTGGTCTTTAATGTATGTACGACATGGATGAATGCGCAATGACACTTTTACATCTTCGCTCAGGTATACATGCTTTTGGCATCAAACTCTCTCCGTATATATACTCCATGAAAACTCAGAAATAAAAGATGGCAAGCTAGCTACGGCTTGAAATAAATGTACACAAAGGGCCACAACATTCAACCATGCAACTCCACAATGTCATTTGTGCATGCATTCCCTAGGTAGTAGCTAATACGTCTTATATATGCATCACTCGGCTTTGCCCTCTCTTGGCCTAGACAAATGATACAGGAACAAAAAGAGTGTGTGTGGAAGAAGATCACTACGGAATGAGAGACACCAGGAGCGAGATGATCGTTACTCAGTGGACCAAGTAGCACCCCATCTTCTCTTAGTCTACATGTTGTTCTTTCATTGGTACCTTCTCGGCGCTACCTTGAATGGACATGTGTGCGTCCATACCCTGTGGTACCCTCCTGTTGCCACTTGGACCTTGCACATCTACGCGGTGTCGATGCCTTCTTGTATCTAGTCACAACCTCTCCGACTACATAGCCGTCGGTTGCGTTCTCAGTGCTTAGCAGAATGGCAAGTTTTAGCCTTTCTTTTACCTGTTCTAAGTTGTTGTCCTGTCGCTGGGTGCTGGGGGCTGGTTCTGGTTGACGGGTGATGGTGCTTTCTCGGCACGGAGGCAGCGGCAGGCAACGTCATTCAGTGCAGTGGAGAGAGCAATTGCGCTGGCGCTGGTGGCTGACAGGGACAGATTCGATCCTCTATGTAATAAGAGGCATCAGTAAGGGGTCATCAACAGGGGTAGGCTAACGATTAGCCCAAGAAGGGCGCTATAATGACCTAAGAGCATCTCTAGCAGACCCTAAGGCTAGCCCTTATAAAGGGTTTACGGTTCACGTTTGCCCTCTTATAAGGGGCGAATTTGGCGGTCGAGCAAAATCTTTATATGAAACCGTAAAATTTTGAAAAAATGTTTCGCGAGAAATGAACAAGAAATAGTAGAGATGATCATTCGTACATACATATAATAGAGATGATCATTTAAACATACATATAGTTCATCGAATACATATTCTACGTAGAGAATACATATTCTACGTCGGCCTACCCTAACCCTAAACTGGCCAAAATGGGGCTCGCCGCTGCCCTGCGGGTGCGCCGGCGACGCTGCGGTAGCGGAGGAGCTCAGTCGTCGTCGTCGGAGACGAGGTCGATGTAGATGGCGTCCTACGCCTTGGCTTCGCAACGCCATGCCTTCAAGTTGTCGTCGAACTCCTGCACCTTTGCGAGCCCCTGCTCGAGGAGGACTGCGTCGAGGTCGGCTTCCTGTCAACGGTGCTGCTCCGTCTCCTCCTCCTCCCGCGCACTAAGCGCGAGGATGGCACCATCCATGGCATCCGCCTCCGCCGTGGGGAGGAAATACTCCGGCCCGACGTCGCCGCCGCTCCGGCTTCGCGTCCAGCTCCCTCTTCACCGCGTGGAGTGGCGGGAGCTCCTCCGGCTCCCTTTTCACCGGCGTGAGCAGCGTACGGGAGCTCGACCTTCCGGCGGAACTGCCCACGGCGAATGAGCTGCCCGCGTCGGGTGACAGCCGCACCTGCCTGTGGTCGTACTCCTCCGTCTCGCGGCGGAGGAGCGATGGCAGTGGCTCTAGGCCGCGGTTCGTGTACTTCCGGGAGGCTCGCTTCCTTGCGCCGTCAGCTTGGACACACTGCCGCTGCTCTGGGTTGCCGCGACCACCGGCGCGGCAGCCCGAGCTCCACATCCCGCGCCACATGGTGGAGTGTGGCGGCCGATTGGAGTCACCGGCGGCAAGAAATCGAGAGAGGGGAGGAGGATTGTTGAGGCACAGGGATATGGTTTGGCCCCGTATACTCACTGTGAACCCGTAGTTATACTGCGCGAGGGGGATTTTCCGGGCCACTGTAAAAGTTACGGGCCGAGGCGACTATATGGGCTCTGGTCTGACCCAAAAAAATGGGCCAAACTTGTATAGTCGCCCGATTTTTACAGTTGTTTTTAAGGAGTCTTTTATAGATGCTCTAAGTGGTTTGGGGCCGTGCAAGACACGAACGACATGGTGGTTAGAGCTCCCCCTAGCAATGACAACTCATGACATACAACTGTAGTCTTAGCCGGTTACCCTCGTGGACGGTACACTTGTGTCTCTCGTGTCAATCACTAACATGAAAAGGTCGCACTCCGCTACTTGATCATGCGGCTTGTCATTGATCTTTGAGGATGTGATTTGTTATTTCCCCAGCTGTCTCTCGAATTAAACAGGGTTAGCTTCTAGGAGGCTACATGATCATGTTAGGTTTTGGCAAATTTTACGGTACATCATACTACTACTGGTGGTGTGTAGTATCTTATATCTTATATCTTATATTTCTAATTGGAGGCACCAACCGAGGCTCCAAATTAATGCTCAAAACTAAGCACTTTGTCCGTCGAATCTCCGTATTAACAATTAATAGCCGTCAGATGAGATATTAGAGAGAGTCCTCGCCAGTTGTCCCACGTGCACCCTTGAGATATATATTAGAGAGTCCTCGCAAGTGACGAGTTGCCCAACTTGCACCCTTTCTGCCTCACGTGATGCTTCTTTCAAGAAAAAAATATACATTTTCACGGCATGTATCTCCCTAAAAAAACCTCTGGCCGACTAATTCCTCCCTGTATCCTTCGCATCCGAGGAACCCGCGCATCATCCACCCTCGGCTAGGGCTTCTCCTCCTCCTCCGGGCTCGGATGTTCCTTCTGCTGTCCCTTCATATGCAACCTTTGAATCCATGCTGCCCCAAACACGCTGCAATGAATCTTGCCTCAGGAGATCTTTTCAACCTATCACTACTAGGGAAAACCCTAGTAGTAGCGCGGGTTTTGAGGCTAGCAGCAGCGCGGGTGGCCGCGCTACTAATAAGACGCTACAGCTAACTTATAGTAGTAGCGCGGTCTGTACCCGCGCTACTACTGTTGACGATATCAACAACGCTTTTGCCGAACGCGTTACTATTAGTTAGCTGTAGCGATTTCGCAGTCCCTCCTATTGCTATATCTTTCATCATTTTTCCCTATACCCCTTTCCATTTCAGATACAAGATACTTGGTACTGCTACTAGATATCAAATTCATAAACCATTATAAGTACTGGGTAGTACTCCCTTCGTTCCAAATTACTCATTGTGACGAGTAATTTGGAACAAAGGGAGTACTAGATAACAATTTCATGCATAGTCAACATCCATCCTCAAGCAGTACAAGGTCATATCGACGGCGATCATCATATGTAGTTCTAGATGATATCGACGATGATCATCATATGTAGTTCTAGATGATATCGACGACGATCATCATATCTAGTTCTAGATGATATAGCCACACACACATATGTAGTTCTAGATGATATCGAAGACAACCATCATCTTCAAGCCTCGGCGGTTGGTGTTCCTGATAGTAATTAGGCTGGCCTATCCAACACGAAGATTCTTTCCATCGAGGAATTTCTTCCACCCAACCGAGTTTAAGTGTGTGCGACCGTCCGTGTCCACGCGGTAAGTACAGGTTGCGATGGAGCCCCTTGCGGTAAGGCGTAGTCCAGCTGAGCCTTCTTCATCAGGCTCGATACCATAACTCATAGATATGCTCTTTGCCAATTTCTGAATAAGAAAAACATATCAATTAATAAATAGCCTCGCAAATAAGTACATATGGATTATCTACACTATTAATAGTTCCTTAGATTCTACACTAATAAGCATGTGATTGAACTCTACACTAAAACATATCATCGACTAGATTCCACACAACATACTATATCATTGCACTGTACACTAAGTATTTCACCGGATAATTTGCATTTGTAAGTATAACATATCATATCATGTCGATCAACCATGGTATTTGTCAGGCAGGTCACGAATGGCACCCCGACAAAGTTAGCACGTGGCGGAATTATGTCCCACAGGTTGGGCACCTCCTCCTCGCTCAGCCTTGTTCTTTGAGCTACGATGGCTTCAAGAAGTGGGTCCTCATCATCTTTATCAAGTGGGTCCTTGTTATCTTCATCATCTTCATCATCTTCGTCATCTTCATCATCTTCCACCAGGTTGAGATAAATGACAGCCAGTTTGGGTCTTTCTGCTCTGAAGGAGAAGCTGATCAACTCACCACCAGTAAGACGCATGCGGGCGACGAAACGGGCCCATCCATCTCCTCCAATCTGTGACATATTGCGTCCTTTCTTGACCTCCATAGTGTACGGCCCCCAGGAGCCTCAAATGTCACAGTGTCTCCTGTCAGCTTGTTGAATTTCAACCTCACATTGCATGGGACGATCTGTGTAAAATAAGTAAAATGACACAATGCAGTAATGCCAACACTACAAATAAAGTAGTTATTATATTTCATCTAATTCCTTACCGCCGCATGACGAAAACTCGGCTGGAAGTAGATGCCGAACAGCTTGCCAGTTACAAGGCTGCTGGCGCACCTTGAGTTGCACAGTCGACATAGTGGTGGTGGCGCCACTTTTCCTAAAGCAATATGAGCAAAGGATTACCGATCCACTTCACAGGAGAGAAAAACAGTAGCATGTGATATTTTTGGCTCTTCTGCGAGAAGCAATTTTATGGACAATTATAATCCTAAGATCTAGTAACATATTAGATGACAAGGTACCACCTACATTTTGGCAAAAAGTAACTTATTACAAAAAAACAAAAGCATCTACCTATCCATGTACAGAAAAAATAACAATAAAATGGTGCATATACTAAATCAACTAAATGAACTAGCCTACTAAATCAACTAAATCAAAATGTTCTAAATCAACTAAATCAACTAGCCTACTAAATCAACTAAATCAAAATGTTCTAAATCAACTAGCCTACTAAATCAACTAAATCAAAATGTTCTAAATCAACTAAATCAACTAGCCTACTAAATCAACTAAATCATATCAACTAAATCAAAATGTTGCATATGAACTAGCCTACTAAATCAAAATGTAGCAGGGAGGAGGGAGAAGAGAGTAGGACGGAGGAGGAAGGCGGAGCGAGGAGGGGTCGGCTGGCGGCCAGTGGAGGGAGGACGGAGGAGGAGGCCGGTACCGAGTCCAGCAAGAAGGAGGAGGTGACGGCGGCGCAGAGGGAGGAGGGGCGACGGCGGAGGACCGGCGCGGGGATCCAGTGAGTGTGTGAGTGTGAGTGGATGGGATAGAGGAGGGGGGTGGGAGATGGAATGGCTAAGCAGTAGTGCGCTATAAAGAAAGACGCTACTGCTAAACTACCTAGCATTAACGTCTTTCACAAAGAAGCGCTACTGCTATGTGTCAGCATGTAAAAATAGACTTCAATGTATCAAAAATACATTGATCATCAACAGTCTTTTTGTGTACAATCTGATTTGTTAATATGAGTCCTCATCGGTTTAGGAACCGGTGAAGACTCATATTGCGGCCACAAATTCTACACATAGAGTTCAATGAAGACCAAGTGCTTGTCAAAGTTTGAGAAGTAAAATATTTAAGGTGGTAGAAACTCTCTTCACGAAGCGAGGTGTGACTGAATTTTTGTAGTAAACTTAGCAGTAGCGCTTATTGGTGAAATTCGCTGCTACAATGCTATGTAGCAGTAGCGCTCTTTGTGATAACGCACTGCTGCTAGAACTAGCCTCGTGGCGGCCTCGTGGGAATTATATCAGTAGCGCATCTTTGAGCGGGCACGCTACTGCTATATTTATTTCAGCAGCGAGTTAAGCTTGAGCTCGCTACTGCTAAGTAGTAGCAGCGCCTTATTTTAAAGCGTGCTGCTGGTAAGATTCTGTGTATAGGCTTTTCCCTAGTAGTGTATGCTTGCATGTTCAGATCAAACAACAAATCATGGTGGATGATACGGTGGAGAAGGTCGTACATCGAAGGAACACTACAAGAAATATGTCAACTTGTGACATTTTGTCAGTGACCCTGAAAGAATTGGTCATAAATCTATGACCATTTGAGACCAATTGGTCAAAAGCTGTTCGGGGGGCTCTAAACCCTGAACTATAATGACCATTTTGGTCAGAAAGGTTGTAATTTCCTTACACGAAATGGTCATAAAGCAGATAGCACTGGTCCACTGCCTTATTTCTAGTTGATCACGACCAATATAGATGCTCACAACCTTGTAAATTGTGGTGGGTTGCTATGACTAGGCGCCACCTCATCAGTTTTGCCTATGTGTCATGTCCATGTGTCAATTTTTCCCTAGTTGTGAAGCAACCTATATTTCTTTCATTTATAAAACTCCCAAAAAAATCTAATAAATTCTTTGGGTCATATCTTCGTCAAATATGTAAAAAATCCTTCCTTGCCTATTTCAAAAATAATTCAACAATATTCATTTTCCTATTCTGTTCAGAACAACACTTTGTGAAGGAAGTGCTATTTATATATTCTTGATTGCCCTCAAAAATTTTGGGCACTATTTCCTATTCAAATCATTGCCTCATGACAAAATGTAGCTCCATTTGCCTAGTAAATCTTCCTCGGGAAATTTCCAAAGTTTTTGTCCACCTAGAACCTTTGTGAAAGAAGTACTAGCTATGCATATCCTAATGAGTTGAATTTTTGCCACATATTCTATATGCCTATGTAACTTACCTACACCAAATTTGAGCTCAGTTCATTTAGCCAATTTCTCTTACTAATTTTCCGAAGTTTCTGTCCAAAGAAGAGTATTGTGAAGGAAATGCTATTTATATATTCTTGATTGCCCTCAAAATTTTTGGGCACTCTTTCCTATCCAAATCATTGCCTCATGACAAAATTAAGCTCCATTTGCCCAGTAAATCTTACTCGGCAAATTTCCAAAGCTTTTGTCCACCTAGAATCTTTGTGAAAGAAGTACTAGCTATGCATATCCTAATGAGTTGAATTTTTGCCACATATTCTATATGCCTATGTAACTTACCTACACCAAATTTGAGCTAATTTTATTTAGTCAATTTCTCTCACTAATTTTCTGAAGTTTCTGTCAAAAGAAAAGCATTGTGAAGGAAGTACCACTTTGGCATGGTCAAATGGTATCGATTTTCTATAGTGCTTTTCTATGCCCAAATAACTATCCTTCACCAAATTTCAGCTCAATCCATTCCTTATTTTGAGCCCAGCCTCAACATTCATATTTATGTCCGGTGTGGTACTTTGCAAAGCAAGTGCCACCTAGGCTCCTCCTTTTGAACTGAAATTTTTTGAAGACAGTCTTCTTAGTAACTTATCATCCTCAGCCAAAACTCACGCCCATTAGCCATGTGCATTTCCCGTACCGATAATCAAACACTTGCCTGCTAATTCATGTTTGAGCATAGTTCGGTCTCCTCGTGAGAATCTTATGTTGTAATTTTCTTCCTAGCACCTACCTGGAAAGTGACCAACACCCTAGACATGCCTAAGCCACCCAGAACGCTTGTGAATGCCACGGTCATGCGGTGACCACGCGGCGGGCATGCGAGTTTATGCGCTCTAGAGATGGGGCCCCCGGCCACCGTCCAAACCTCGACGTATCGCCACTAAATCATGTATTTCTGATTAAATAGGTAATTATGTAAGTAGAAATGATTTTTGGAAAAAATAAAGAGCAAATTATAAGGCAACTGCAGTTCAAATTTGACCCGCTTCCAACTGAATCGACGAAAATTTGTCTTTTCCATGAGACATGGATCAAAATTTTTACACCCAAACATTTGGTCAATTGTACATTATATATGGCCTAATATTTTAAAAAATTGATTTGGTCCAATTTTGCAACAAATATATGGTAGGTCCTTAAAAAAACTCATTTTGGGCACTCAAAAAATGGAAAATGAATTTTTCGTCCAAAGAAAATGAAAAATTTATTAGGCAGCATTGTTTGCCATTCCAAGATGCACCCTTGTGCATAATATGAGATCATTTGAACAAACTATGTCATGAATGTGGCCATAAGATTGATCATTTGGCTTGGAAGCCATGAATCCTCACACATGATAGCTCATTTCTAAGAACACTTTTTTAAAATAATTACCGTATTACAAGTTTATTATTTTTTCTGGCAACTTGGTCACATATAATGACACAATGCGAAGGTTTTTCAATTTTTTTATTTTTTTGAATTTTTTATGCGCGTTTCAAAATGCGGTCAAAACGGCGGCCATGACCGTTCCTAGCTAGTGGTTGAATCTTGGAAAAAATTTGGTGTTTCTGTGATTAAATAGATACTTTTGTACCTAAAAATGATTTTTGGGAAAAACAGAGAGCAAACTATGAGGCAGCTGATGTTCAAATTTGACCCGTTTCCTACACCGTCAACTACCGCGAGGCCTATGGCCTCTTCGCCTGCAACGGCGTGCTCTTCAACCACGAGTCGCCCCGCCGTGGCGAGAACTTCGTCACCCGCAAGATAACCCGTGACGTCGGCCGCATCAAGGTCGGCCTCCAGACCAAGGTTTTCCTCGGCAACCTCTCCGCCGCCAGGGATTGGGGCTTCGCCGGTGATTATGTTGAGGCGATGTGGATCATGCTCCAGCAGGACAAGCCTGATGACTATGTTGTCGCCACCGAGGAGTGCCACACTATGGAAGACTTCTTGCAGGCTACTTTTGGGTACGCTGGCCTCAACTGGAAGGATCATGTGGTCATTGACAAGAAGTACTTTCACCCTTCTGAGGTGGACTGCCTTCAGGGAGATTCATCCTAGTCAAGGAGAGTGCTTGGGTGGAAACCCAAGGTTGACTTCCAGCAGCTAGTTGAGATGATGGTTGATAACGACATCGAGCTCACCAAGAAGGAGAAGGTCCTCGTGGATGCTGGGTACCGCGGCACCTAGCCTTGGAGGGTATCGTTACAAAGATAGTAGGCGATTTCATTCACCGCCCAAGCTTTGGAGGGAACGGACCGGATTGCTCTTTTTAAATCAAGTCCAAGGCCTTTACTGCAAAGTTCTTGGGCTTCGTTGTAACTTTCTTTTCCTACTTGGTCCAAGGTGGACAATAATTCAGTTTGTGTCCATTCACCCTCATCTCGCCGGCAGGACTGGATCGTTGGGTTGATCGGAGAGGCTTGAGGTCTTCGTCTTGCTAATTCAATACTTCGTTATCACTGAGTACGTGGTGTCCCCCTCTACATGGAAGACTAGACATGATGGCTAGTCCTAGCTTAAAAAAAGGACCATTATAAAGACTGCGAAGTTTCGGTGGAGAACTTTATTTAACTAATTCAAAAATGATATTTCCAAGTTCCAAAAAATCTAAGAAAACTAATACATACTCGTGACATATCTGTAAATTTTGTTCGAAAACATTATGATTGAAGCTGCAAAAAATAATCCAGCCCAACAACAACAACAAAAAAGTGGCCCATTTTTTCGTGTATATATTTGTTTTTTTTGTCAATGTATGTTTTCACGGAAATTCAAATCAAAATTCGAAACATTGCTCGAGATACAAAAATGCAAATTTGACACTGAATAGTACATAACACAAGTTGGGATTCAGTTTGGCCCATTAGAACATTATAATGCCAGATTTGTCATTTTTGCATCTCAAGCAATGTTTTGAATTTTGATTTGAATTTTTGTGACAAGATACATTGATGTTGTGTCAATGCACTTAAATTTTTCCGAATTTTTTCAAACATTTTTGAATGTGCAACAAGGTCCCGTGCACCGGTAGCACCAATTGCCCCGGTGCACCAAATGCATTCTCGATATGAAGTACCATCCCAGTTTGCATGGTACAACACCATGTCAACCAGTTTTACTTGGGCTAGATAGATAGAATCTCCTCCAGAACACATATGCGCACATGCAAACATATATGCAAGCCTAGGCCGTCTTTACTGATGTATGAAGGCCCTGAATTAATGCAGAATGGTACCGCTACTATCTCACCCAACAACTTCCACCTTATTTGTGCCTGCATATACGCTACTACTCTTACTCGCAAAAAAAAACGGTACTACTCTATCTTCGCTCAGGTACATCTGCGTTTGGCATCAAAATCTCTCAATATATGTACTTGATGAAACACCATATTGTAATCCTATCATTTGGATAGTCCACAAATACAAAAGGCATGAAAGAGCTAGCAGGATGGAGAGACACAAGAAGGACATCACAAGAGTGTGTGAAGAACATTACACAATAAGTGGCACCGGGAATAGGCAATGTTGGAGTAAAACATTATGGAACGCTCTTGTGAGCTGGCAATCTCAGCGCATAGGGGCCTACCTTCATCACAATGAAACTATCGGCCATGTATCATCAAGCCTTTCATCACAGCAAGGGCAACATCACTACCCTGCCAGCAGCAACATCATCATCTACACCACACCCGTAGCAGTTGTGTCAGCATAACGTTTTTCATGGGTTGTAATACAATGATGTTTTTGAGTGATGAATGAGGACCAAAAAGTGCCGAATGGGTACCTCAAATGAGATGTCATGAAAGAACCATGTTGTTAGGCATAGAGCGCCGAAATGGGACGAAAATAGCCATGATATCACGTCGTGGAAGGTCTATCGGTCTATTTACTTTTCGTGTAAAATGGATGGGGAGGGAACTTTTTACACGAGACATGTGTTAAGAATCTGGTATCTCCAAATGACAAGTTGAGATAAGCTTGCAGGAATGTGTTCAAGTTCTAAACATAAATAAATGAAAGAAGTCTAGTGCACACGATGTTATGACATACGCTGGATATATTTAGCCTTTATACAAAAATTCAATGAAAGAAAAGGTAAATGTGTTGGCTTAATTAGACAGGAACCACTATAGTGGTCGTTTATGTTAAACATGGTTATGTAATGGTCTTGTAGACCCTGGTTGTAGCGATCGACCCTGGTTGTAGCGATCATATTCTCGTTGTATCTAGACATGAGGTTCATGTATAGGATAGGGTAGTTGTAGAGGGATTCTCCTTCTAAATCTCTCTCTCTCTCTCTCTCTCTCTCTCTCTCTCATCTATCTGGATTCCCTATTGTAATTTCTTTGGTCTTCTCAACCGACTTCTGTAACACTTCGAGTGAAACCTCTTGCTATCAATATAACATCACACGGCCCTCTCTGTTGAGGGTTGAGATGCTTCATCATCAACTTTCATGGTATACAGACCAGGCCTCTTCCATCCCATCTAGCTCATCCTCGTCGATCCACCTCGCAACCATGTCCACCTCCACCGCAGTTCCTACCTCCGGCCTCAAATACAACACATCCGAGCCTTTCACCAGGACGAACTACGTCATCTGGCGAGCTCAAGAACGATCCCAAATAATGGGCGCCGGCTTGTATGGCTATATCGACAAAACCCTAGAGGAGCCTCCCAAAACCATAGCCACCAAAGACAAAGACGGCAAGGATCAGGTTGTCTCGAACCCTGCCTATGCCCCCTGGCTTGTCCAGGACCAACAAATCGTCGCCTATGTCTATCGACCTCTCCAAAGAGGTCCTTGTTCAGGTGGCGTCCATGGAAACCTCGCACACGATCTGGACGGTGTTGGCTAACATGTTCTCGGCCGTCTCCCTCTCCCGCATCAACAACATCCGTGCTGCCCTCACCAACGCGCAGAAGGGCACACAATCTGCATCGGCGTTCTTCGGGCACATGTGTTCCCTCTCTGATGAGCTTGCGGCAGCGGGCAAGCCTATCGGGGAATCGGAACTCATCTCCATCATTGTTGCTGGCCTCGACATGGAATACCAACCACTCATCTCCGCCCTTGATGTTCACGTTGAGCCCATTACTGTCGACCACCTCTTCTTTCTGGTCGCAAACTTTGATCATCACCTCGAGATGTATCATGGTAATGGCACCGGTGGCTTCAAGTCTTCGGCGAACGCTGCCTCCAGGGGCCACCAGGGAGGCAACAGGGGCGGCTACCGATCCCTGAGAGGCGGGGGCAACAGCAGATCTCGCGGTGGTGGTGGCTACCCAGGTGGTGCCGGCGGCTATCAGGGCGGCGGCGGCCATCCTGGCGCTGGTGGCGGCGGCGGATACCCCAACAATGGAGGAGGTGGCGGCTATGGTGGCGGCTATCACCAGAACAATGGTGGTGGTTGAGGGAGTCCTGGATTAGGGGGTATCCGGACAGCCGGACTATATACATCGTCCGGACTATTGAAGCGTGAAGATACAAGACTCAAGACTCCGCCCCGTGTCCGGATGGGACTCTACTTTCCGTGGAAGACAAGCTTGGCGATCCGGATATTGTGTTTCCTTCCTTGTAACCGACTCCATGTAAACCCTAGCCCTCTCCGGTGTCTATATAAACCGGAGAGGTTGGTCCTTAGAAGGCCGATCACAATTACAATCATAATCATCATAGGCTAGCTTCTAGGGTTTAGCCTCTACGATCTCGTGGTGGATCTACTCTTGTACTACTCATATCGTCAATATTAATCAAGCAGGAAGTAGGGTTTTACCTCAATCGAGAGGGCCCGAACCTGGGTAAACATTGTGTCCCTTGCTTCCTGTTACCATCAGCCTAAGACGCACAGATCGGGACCCCTTACATGAGATCCGCCGGTTTTCACACCGACATTGGTGCTTTCATTGAGAGTTCCTCTGTGTCGTCGCTGCAAGGCTTGATGGCGCCTTCGATCGTCAACAACGCGGTCCTGGGCAAGACTTTTCTCCCCGGACAGATCTTCATGTTGGGAGGCTTCGCACTGCGGGCCAATTCACTTGGCCATCTGGAGCAGATCGACAGCTACGCCCCTGGCTACCAGGTTAGGTTCGGAAACTTGAACTACACGGCCGACATTCGCGGAGACTTGATCTTCGACGGATTCGGGCCTGTGCCAGGAGCAACGGACAATCACGATGAGCACGGCTTAGACCTGCTGTCGGACAATGCTCGGGATATCACCCCTACAGTAGCCCCGGACCTAAATCCGGAGCAGGCTGCGTTGCCTAAGGACGGAGGGATTGACCCTGCCCCGCAGGCCGCACACTCATTGGTGGTAGAGCCGAACACCGGCCTCGCTTCTAAGAAGGCCTGTGACCCCAGACCCCCGGACTCATATCCGGTTGTAGGTTCCGGTCCGCGCGCTCCCGAGCCCGCCGAGCCTGGCTGGGCTCCGGTAATGGAGTTTACCGCTGTGGATATCTTCCAGCACTCGCCCTTTGGCGACATGCTGAACTCATAAAGTCTCTCTCTTTGTCAGGAGGCTCTCGGCCGAACTATGTCCGGCTCGAGTGGGAAGTAGATGACGAAGGAATTCGTTGCCCACCCACCACTCACTTCATTGCCACAGTTGATGATTTAACCGACGTGCTTGACTTTGACTCCGAAGGCATCGACGGTATGGACGACGACGCAGGAGAAGATTCGGAATCTCTGGGGCGCTGGACTACTACCTCGTCACACGATATATACATGGTGGATACGCCCAAGGAAGACGATGGCGGCAATCCGGAAGATAAAACCCCCGGGCAAAAGCCAAAACGACGGCGCAGACGCCGCTCAAAGTCCAGCAACAGTAAAAATAGCGACAAGAGCGCAAGAAGGATCGACATACCAGTAAACTCCGAAGGCAATAACGACCACATGGACCCAGCGATGGAGCAGGACGAGCCAGGTCACGCCGAACCGAGTTCGGAGCAGACGCCTGATCACAATGATCCCGAGGGACGAGTTCATCAAACCGCCCCAGGACAAGAACACAGTCCGGACAATGATGCATTCATCATTCCGGAAGAATGCGTGGAACGCGATAACCTCCACAGAAAGCTTATGGCCATGGCGAGAAGTCTAAAGAAGCAGAAGCAACGGCTCAAAGCCGCATAGGAAACGCTCAATCGCAGATGGAATAAAGTGCTAGACACTGAAGAAAGATACAGCGACGATCGCCATACAAAGAGCTATCCAAAACGCAAGCTACTGCCAAAATTTGACGACGAGGCCATTCCACCAAAGAATAACATGACCAGGAGGCCAGACGTACCACTTCATAACCGCAACAGAGCGGCTACCGACGACACACACGATCTACAAGAGCACCTGGATAAGAAAGCCGGCACGGCCAGGTCCATATACGGATCTAAGGGACACACCCCGGTGAGGGACTATGGTCATCAAAACGATCATACCAACCAAATACCAGTTCGGGATAAGCACCGGACACAACAACAGCCGACGGCACACCACAGCACGTCCAGATACAGAGGGGTTGTTCACCCCCTGTGCTTCACCGAAGAAGTACTGGACCATGAATTTCCATAGGGTTTTAAACCTGTGAATATAGAGGCATACAACGGAACGACAGACCCAGGGGTCTGGATCGAGGATTTTATCCTGCATATTCACATGGCTCGTGGGGATGACCTCCACGCCATCAAATACCTTCCCCTCAAGTTGAAGGGACCAGCTCGACACTGGTTGAAAAGCCTCCCTGAAAATTCAATTGGGAGTTGGGAGGAACTCGAGGACGCTTTCAGGGCCAATTTTCAAGGGACTTATGTTCGGCCTCCGGATGCGAATGATCTAAGTCACATAATCCAATAGCTCGGAGAGTCTGCCCGCAAGCTTTGGAACAGATTCCTCACAAAGAAGAATCAAATTGTCGATTGTCCGGACGCCGAAGCCTTAGCGGCATTCAAACACAGCATCCGCGACGAGTGGCTTGCCACACACCTCGGCCAAGAAAACCCAAGGACAATGGCAGCCTTAACAAGCCACGGCGTAATAAAAACAAACGCCAAAACAAGGAAGAGAGCCCGGACAACACAACGGTCAATGCCGGATTCAGGGGCTCTCGACCTGATCAGCAAAAGAAGCATTTAAAGGCAGTAAAGAGGGACCGTCCGGTCTGAGCAGAGTCCTGGACAGACTGTGCCAAATTCATGGCACCCCCGAGAAACCTGCGAACCACACGCATAGAGAATGCTAGGCCTTCAAGCAGGCCGGCAAATTAAATGCCGAACACAAGGGGAGGGAAACACCAAGTGAAGACGAGGATGAACCTCGCCAGCCGAACACTGGGGGACAGAAAAAATTCCCACCAAAGGTTAAAATGGTACATATGATCCACGCAACGTACACATCCACAATAAGGCACGAACGCGCGCTCAGAGACACGTACGATACAGAGCCCATCGTACCCACACCTAACTACTGGACGGCTTGTCTGATCACCTTCGATCACATGGACTGCCCAACTAGTATTCGGCGCGGAAGATCAGAGGCCTTGGTGCTTGACCCAATAATTGACGGATACCATCTCACCCACGTCCTCATGGACGGCGGCAGCAGTCTCAATTTAATATACGAGGACACTGTCCGCAGGATGGGGATAGACCCATCCAGAATTAGCCAAAGCAACACCACCTTTTAAGGGGTGATACCAGGCGTTGAAGCCTACGGCAGGGGCTCCGTCATACTGGAGGTAACATTTGGCTCCCCAGGAAACTACAGAAGCGAAGAACTACCCTTCACCATCGCACCCTTCCAAAGCGGCTATCATGCATTGCTTGGAAGAACAGCCTTCGCCCGCTTCAACGCAGTACCGCACTATGCCTACCTTACACTCAAGATGCCCGGTCCACGTGGCGTCATAACCGTTAACGGAAACACAGAGCGCTCTTCACGCGCAGAGGAACACGCGACCGCCCTAGCGGCCGGACTATAAGCGGCCTCCAATATTATAAAACATGACTGGTCATTAAGACCACAGACACGGTTAGACGAGTCCGGTAGCCCAGATAAAACTGAACCGGGGCACCGTATATGTAAACCCATAGAGGACACCAGGGGCTATAAATATTTAATACAGCCCCACACTTGGCTCAACCTTATTGGCAGACCAACATCTTATTATCCATCGCATACTTACATTGTACTCTCCTACGAGTTTTCCTTTTTTTACAGACAATGTCGCGCGATACCCTTCCAGGATACGGCACAACGGAGACAAAGGCGCAGACGTGCAGCAGGGCCCCGCTCAACAGGTTTCTTTTTAGATTAAGCCCCTGTGTAAACCTTTTCTATTGCCTCTTGTTGTTTAACCATCCCATGGGTTCCATACCCACAGAGGATACTGCCGTTATTGGCATTGCCACGACACATTAACGCACGTGCTTGGAAATACAGGGTTTATAATGAAAAGGAATTCTTCAGCCTATTTTCTGTTACAAAGACCGAATACCTTCGGGAGTGTTTGGCGTCACGAGTTTGGCCTTATATGCATCAGCTTCGAATCATGTCTTTGGTCAAATGTTGGGTTTGCCCGGCTCCTGGGTTTGCCGCCTTATGTTCCATTCTTATCGGCTAAGGCGGCCAAAGGAGAGCTACTACGATTGTGCCCTGGTTATTCCGGATGAGCACCTCAGTAGAGAAAGCCGAAAACTGACTATCATGATACAGCGAGAGACTGTTCAACCACTCGAAGGCTCACCGGAATCTTTAGGATTCCTCCGCATTAACGAAGGGCCGTTTCCCGCCCATGTTCATACACGCTCGTATTCAGATGCACGCGAAGGTACCAGGGGCTACATAGTAGCCCCACCGTTAGACTCCCGTGGCTAAGCGAAAGTGTTACAGCTATATAGTCCAGTTGCCTAGTTCGACGTGCGATCACCTCCTTAATGGACCAAGACGTTGCATCAAGTGTGATTACGCATATTTTTCGCGAACACCCCCGCATTGTATGTGTGGGGGCTGAAGCCAACGACTGCTAACTTTCGGATTATATATATATACATATATATATATATGTATATATATATATATACATATATATATATGTATATATATATTCGTCACCCTGGGTGAGGAATAGTTATTCTTTACCCCCCTCTATTTTGACATCAATGCACCATAATTTTACGTTCCGTAAATTTTGTCTTATTTCAGATGTAAAAAGAGAACGTAAGAAAATATATAATCGCCGTAAAAAATATTTTATGTTACGTAAATTACAAATGTGAAAACATAGTGTGAAATGTACATAAAGTGTAATTTTTCTGGTCTTTTGACTTTTTTTATGCCAAATTTTACGCAGCGAATCAATATTACTGTAATTATTTGTATTTGAAACATAATTTATTTATGAAATAATTGTAAGATTACCTCGGGTGAAGAATAACTTACTCTGCACCCTGGGTGATGAATAGTAACACTATATATATATATATATATATATATATATATATATATATATATATATATATATATATATATATATATAAACGACCGCAAAGGGGACACAATAATATTTTTAGGCAAAAAATATAAATATAGCCTCATAATCAAAATAACATTGTTTTTACAATGATTCGACGTTTCACTCGAACAATATACTCTTCGAGCACTGCGCCTCTATTAAGCAGGCACCTTCTGTTACCTGCTCCAAGTAGTGCTCGGCCGAATACTGGCCTCCCGTCGGATTCTGGGTCACTATAATGGTGGCCTCCATATCTGTTCAATAGGCTTTAACACGGGCAAGAGCCATTCGTGCACCCTCTATGCACGTCGACCTTCTCATGGTGTCGATCCGAGGCACGGCCCCAAGGAATTGTTGCACCAAACCAAAGTAACTGTCCGGCTTAAGCCCCTTCGGCCAAAGATGGTCTATTACAGACCGCATTGCAAGCCCGGACAGCCTGTGAAGCTCCGCTACAGCAGCCATCTTCTCACTTAACGGCAGCGGGCGAGTGGGAGCATTGAATTGCGACCAGAAAAGCTTCTCCACTTCCTTATCACCTTGATCCTCGAAGAACTTGGCAGCGTCAGCTGTACTCTTCGCCAAATCCGCATACGCATCTGCCGGACTCCAGTGTCCATCCAGGGGAGCATACTTCGGATCCAAAAACTTTGTCTGCAGTAAGTAGGAGCCCCCAGTCACGATTTTACCGGCCTGTTGAAGCTCCTCCCGCGCACCCCTGAGCTCAGTCCGCATCTCCTTGGTGGCATTAAGTGCCTTGTTCAGGTCGGCCGTGAAGGAAATATGCCCTAGAGGCAATAATAAAGTTATTATTTATTTCCTCATATCATGATAAATGTTTATTATTCATGCTAGAATTGTATTAACCGGAAACATGATACATGTGTGAATACATAGACAAACATAACGTCACTAGTATGCCTCTACTTGGCTAGCTCATTAATCAAAGATGGTTATGTTTCCTAACCATAGACATGTGTTGTCATTTGATTAACGGGATCACATCATTAGGAGAATGATGTGATTGACATGACCCATTTCGTTAGCTTAGCACTTGATCGTTTAGTATGTTGCTATTGCTTTCTTCATGACTTATACATGTTCCTGTAACTATGGGATTATGCAACTCCTGTTTACCGGAGGAACACTTTGTGTGCTACCAAACGTCACAACGTAACTGGGTGATTATAAAGGAGCTCTACAGGTGTCTCCGAAGGTACATGTTGGGTTGGCGTATTTCGAGATTAGGTTTTGTCACTCTGATTGTCGGAGAGGTATCTCTGGGCCCTCTCGGTAATGCACATCACTATAAGCCTTGCAAGCAATGTAGCTAATGAGTTAGTTACGAAATGATGCATTACGTAACGAGTAAAGAGACTTGCCGGTAACGAGATTGAACTAGGTATTGGATACCGACGATCGAATCTCGGGCAAGTAACATACCGATGACAAAGGGAACAACGTATGTTGTTATGCGGTTTGACCGATAAAGATCTTCGTAGAATATGTAGGAGCCAGTATGAGCATCCAGGTTCCGCTATTGGTTATTGACCGAGAATAGTTTTAGGTCATGTCTACATAGTTCTCGAACCCGTAGGGTCCGCACGATTAACGTTACGATGATAGTTTTATTATGAGTTTATAAGTTTTGATGTACCGAAGATTGTTCGGAGTCCCGGATGTGATCACGGACATGATGAGGAGTCTCGAAATGGTCGAGAGATAAAGATTGATATATTGGAAGCCTATATTTGGATATCAGAATGGTTCCGGGTGAAATCGGGATTTTACCGGAACACCGGGGGGTTACCGGAACCCTCCCGGGGGTTAATGGGCCTTAGTGGGCCATGAGGGAGAAGAGGAGGGCCGGCCAGGGCAAGCCGCGCGCCCCCTCCCCCCTAGTCCGAATAGGACAAGGAAGGGGGGCGGCGCCCCCCTTTCCTCTTTCCCCTCCCCCCTTTCCTTCTCCACCAAGGCAAGAGGGGGGAGTCCTACTCCCGGTGGGAGTAGGACTCCTCCAGGCGCACCCCTAGGGGGCCGACCGCACCTTCCTCCTCCCTCCTTTATATACGGGGGCAGGGGGGCACCCTAGAACACACAAGTTGATCTACGTGATCGTTCCTTAGCCGTGTGCGGTGCCCCCCTCCACCATATTCCACCTCGGTCATATCGTTGCGGTGCTTAGGCGAAGCCCTACGTCGGTAGAACATCATCATCGTCACCACGCCGTCGTGCGGACGGAACTCATCCCCGACACTTTGCTGGATCGGAGTCCGAGGATCATCATCGAGCTGAACGTGTGCTGAACTCGGAGGTGCCGTACGTTCGGTGCTTGGATCGGTCGGATCGTGAAGACATACGACTACATCAACCGCGTTGTCATAACACTTCCGCTTACGGTCTACGAGGGTACGGGGACAATACTCTCCCCTCTCGTTGCTATGCATCACCATGATCTTGCGTGTGCGTAGGAATTTTTGTGAAATTACTACGTTCCCCAACAGTGGCATCTGAGCCAGGTTTTATGCGTAGATGTCATATGCACGAGTAGAACACAAGTGAGTTGTGGGTGATACAAGTCATACTGCTTACCAGCATGTCATACTTTGGCTCAGCGGTATTGTGAGATGAAGCGGCCCGGACCGACATTACGCGTACGCTTACGCGAGGCTGGTTTCACCGTTACGAGCACTCGTGCTTAAAGGTGACTGGCGGGTGTCATTTTCTCTCACTTTAGCTGAATCGAGTGTGGCTACGCCCGGTCCTTGCGAAGGTTAAAACAACACTAACTTGACGAACTATCGTTGTGGTTTTGATGCGTAGGTAAGAACGGTTCTTGCTCAGCCCGTAGCAGCCACGTAAAATTTGCAACAACAAAGTAGAGGACGTCTAACTTGTTTTTGCAGGGCATGTTGTGATGTGATATGGTCAAGACGTGATGCTATATTTTATTGTATGAGATGGTCATGTTTTGTAACCGAAGTTATCGGCAACTGGCAGGAGCCATATGGTTGTCGCTTTATTGTATGAAATGCAAATGCCCTGTATTTGCTTTACTTTCTCACTAAGCAGTAGCGATAGTCGTAGAAGCCATAGATGGTGTAATGACAACGATGCTACGATGGAGATCAAGGTGTCGTGCCGGTGACGATCGTGATCATGACGGTGCTTCGAAGATGGAGATCACAAGCACAAGATGATGATGGCCATATCATATCACTTATATTGATTGCATGTGATGTTTATCCTTTATGCATCTTATCTTGCTTTGATTGACAGTAGCATTTTAAGATGATCTCTCACTAAAATTATCAAGAAGTGTTCTCCCTGAGTAGGCACCGTTGCGAAAGTTCTTCGTGCTGAGACACCACGTGATGATCGGGTGTGATAGGCTCTACGTTCAAATACAACGGGTGCAAAACAGTTGCTCACGCGGAATACTCCGGTTAAACTTGACGAGCCTAGCATATAACAGATATGGCCTCGGAACACGGAGACCGAAAGGTCGAGCGTGAATCATATAGTAGATATGATCAAGATACTGATGTTCACCGTTGAAACTACTCCATCTCACGTGACGATTGGACATGGTGTAGTTGATATGGATCACGTAATCACTTAGAGGATTAGAGGGATGTCTATCTAAGTGGGAGTTCTTTAGTAATATGATTAATTGAACTTAAATTTATCATGAACTTAGTACCTGATAGTATTTTGCTTGTCTATGTTTGTTGTAGATAGATGGCTCGTGCTGTTGTTCCGTTGAATTTTAATGCGTTCCTTGAGAAAGCAAAGTTGAAAGATGATGGTAGCAATTACACGGACTGGGTCCGTAACCTGAGGATTATCCTCATTGCTGCACAGAAGAATTACGTCCTGGAAGCACCGCTGGGTGCCAGGCCTGCTGCTGATGCAACTGACGATGTTAAGAACGTGTGGCAGAGCAAAGCTAATGACTACTCGATAGTTCAGTGTGCCATGCTTTACGGCTTAGAACCGGGTCTTCAACGACATTTTGAACGTCATGGAGCATATGAGATGTTCCAGGAGTTGAAGTTACTATTTCAAGCAAACGCCCGGATTGAGAGATATGAAGTCTCCAATAAGTTCTATAGCTGCAAGATGGAGGAGAATAGTTCTGTCAGTGAACATATACTCAAAATGTCTGGGTATAATAATCACTTGATTCAACTGGGAGTTAATCTTCCTGATGATAGTGTCATTGACAGAATTTTTCAATCACTGCCACCAAGCTACAAGAGCTTCGTGATGAACTATAATATGCAAGGGATGGACAAGACTATTCCCGAGCTCTTCGCAATGCTAAAAGCCACGGTGGTAGAAATCAAGAAGGAGCATCAAGTGTTGATGGTCAACAAGACCACCAGTTTCAAGAAAAAGGGTGTCGGTGTCAAAACCGGCGGATCTCGGGTAGGGGGTCCCGAACTGTGCGTCTAGGCGGATGGTAATAGGAGACGAGGGACACGATGTTTTTACCCAGGTTCGGGCCCTCTCGATGGAGGTAAAACCCTACGTCCTGCTTGATTAGTATTGATGATATGGGTAGTACAAGAGTAGATCTACCACGAGATCAAGGAGGCTAAACCTAGAAGCTAGCCTATGGTATGATTGTTGTAATGTATGTTGTCCTACGGACTAAAGCCCTCCGGTTTATATAGACACCGGAGAGGGCTAGGGTTACACAGAGTCGGTTACAATGGTAGGAGATCTACATATCCGTATTGCCAAGCTTTCCTTCCACGCCAAGGAAAGTACCATCCGGACACGAGCCGGAGTCTTCAATCTTGTATCTTCATAGTCTTGGAGTCCGGCGGATATTGATAGTCCGGCTGTCCGGACACCCCCTAGTCCAGGACTCCCTCAGTAGCCCCTGAACCAGTCTTCGATGACGATAAGTCCGGCGTGCATAATGTTCGGCATTGCAAGGCGGGTTCCTCCCTTGAATAATCCAGAAAAGATCATGAACACCAGGATAGTGTCCGGCTCTGCAAAATAAATTCCACATTCCACCGTAGAGAGAATAAAATGTACACTTAGTTCAATCTGCTGACGTATTATGCGGCGTGACATCACACCGCCACAAGGCCTTTGTTTGAATTACTATACCACCTCAGCATGTTTAGCAAAGCGGTTTCCTTGGCACGTCTTGTCGAAGCAGAGATCGTGTTCCCCTTATTCCGGGATTCTCATCAATACGTGCGTGGGTAACCCAACCGCGCCATTGATGGTGGCGCTTGGGAGATAAGCGAGTTTTACCAGGCTGGTGGGGGACGTATAGTTTTGTCCGCCTATATATAAGGGATAAGGATTCACCTTCTCACCTACGCCTTCTTCCTCCTTTGCTTATCCATCCCCGCGAACTCAAGCTCCAGCGCCCGAGCTCGCGCATCTCGCCTCAACCTTCTCCGAATATGTCCGGAGCGGGAGGTAAATGGTTAGCCTCCATTGTCGAGGAGGATATCACCAAGCTGCGCAGCGCCGGATACCTTTCCGGCAATATCGCGCATCGGCTGCTGGTTCCGGCACCGCACGTGGTGCCGGAGAAGAAGGCCAAGAAGGTGGCCGCGGGGACTCGAAAGAGTTCCCGCAATCAGGCGTCTGACGACGACGAGGACTCCTCTCCCGAAGACGATGAGGAGGAGTACTCTCTCCCGGAGGAGGGAGAGAAGAAAAGGAAGGCTTCCCCCATCGGGGGGGCCGAAGGGTCCAAGAGGGGGAGAACTATCCCCCCGGACAGTTCCGCCAACATCAGCTGGTGAGGATGAGTGGCCTTCAAGGGCCAGGCGTTCGGCAAGATCGTAAGTATCCGGATCCTTGATGTGTAATTTCTTTTATGTCGCGTAGTATCCTTCTAACGCCGCATTCTTCCCGTAGTCCGGCCAATGATGATCTCCCTGACTCATCGAGCGGGTCACTGGCCTCATCGGATGTGAATTCCATCCCGACTGCCTCCACCCCACACGCCGGCGAGGACGTCGAGGTGGGATCCCAGAGAGGGACCCATCAGGAGGAGGCTTCGGAGGCGCCGTCAGGCAGCCTCCCGGACTTCGTGCCGGACTCTACATCGGAACCCGCAATGGTTCTAGAGTCCGGCAAGAGGCCCCTTCGAAAGAAGGGCAGGACCGTGACGCCGGCGGCCTCCGTCCAACCGGAGGCGCCGGATAACCTGCTGGAGGCGCTTAAAGGCGCTTCTATCGAGGAAGAACACCGCACTATCATGAGTGCGGTGATTGAGAAGGTTCAACTCGCTAAGAGCGGGCTGACCGAAGCCTGCAGCAGCCTTTTAACAGGCTTTGAGGTAAGAAGTGAAAATTATGTAATATAATACCGCATAGACAGTAGCCCCTGATGCTTAGTTCGGTGTTTGGAAAGAAAAGCCGGACTAAGGATCTTTAACAAGATATACGCAGGGTTGCCTAAAATATGTCAATATGGGTTTGCAGGCTGCACTGCTGACCTCTGCCGCACTAACGGCGGAGGTTGACGTGCTAAAGAAGGAACTCGAGCGGTCCGAGCAAGAGCTCGGCCATGCAAAGAAGCAGCTCGAGGAAAAAGAAGGTGAGTAACACCTCTTTGAATAAGTACCTTACAGAAAAGGATTTTGGTTGCAAATAAAATTAACAAGGATAATATGTGTATTGCAGGGGCCGCTAACGAGGTGGCAGCCCTGCGGGATGCTGTGTCCGCGGCCGAACGCAATGCGGCCGCGGAACGGGCTGAGCGAGAAAAGCAAGAGGCACATGTGGCGGAAGTTCGGCAAGAGCTCCAGGCTCTCATGGAAAAACATGAGAGTTTGGAGCGTGACTCCAAGACTCGAGAGTCCGAGCTTGCCTCGGCTCTCGAAAGTGCCAAGTCCGCCAAGGCCGAGGCCCGTAAGGCCCTTCAGGAGGTTGAGGACATAAAAAAGATAGCGGCAGGTAAGGCGTTTTTCATGCAAAGCAGGCATGTTAATGTGAACTACCTGACACTTTCCCGCATTCGGAGCTCTCCAGGGGCGTTTGCAGATCTGCCGCGTAGTGCGTCTGATGCCGCCGCATTCTATCGTGGCGAGGAAGGGAGCTCGACGGAGAAGGTCTTCTGGTCTCAGTATACTGAGGCCGGCCATCCGGTGCCCCCAAGCGACCAGCTGAAGCAGCTGGTCGAACTCCACAAGGTAGCTGAGGTGGCCATGAAGGGCCTCATAGTCCGGCTGTGGCCTGGACAGGCCATGCCTGGTAGCTACTTTGGCCTCGTGTGGCGGCTGGTAGATGCATGCCCTAGGCTGGATGTAGTCAAGCGCTCCTCCTGTATCGAAGGTGCTCGTCGGGCCCTTGCCCGCATAAAGGTGCAATGGGGCAAATTGGATGCGGAGAAGCTTCTCACGGACCCACCGCCGCCGGGCAAGGAGTATCGCACGCCGGAGAAGTATTATAAAATTGTCCTGAAGGGAGCCTGCAATATTGCAGATGAGTGCTCCCGAAATGTAATCTTTGAGTGAACTCGCTGTTTATTTATCCTGTGCGCTGAAAACTTCGTTCATATGCGCCATGAGCAACGCTTGTTTAATTTAAAATATTACCTTCTGTACGGTCGTTTGTAAAATCTGAGAGATGACCAGTCGTTGGCTTCAGCCCCCAAGCCACAAGTGCTGGGGTGTTCGGGATAAACTTGAGCACTCTTGTTCCCATTTTTGGGTCCATCTAGGGAGGCGCTCAACACGACGAACAAGGCAACCGGACTTATAATGCTTGAACACTGTCACTTAGACAGCCTGTTAGACGGGATTGAGGAGGAATACAATCAGTAAATTTGACAATGTATGTTATCCTTTAAAGTGACATGTGAAATGCCTTCTAGCCGGATTGTAGATCGTTTGTCTTTGCCGACCTTTTCGCTTCGACCTCGGGACCCTAGAGTCCGGAGTGTGTCCGAATACCTTTTTGGTTAAGAAACAACCGTGGTATGCATGGAGACCAGGCGTAGGGGTCATTAGTGCTTTATCAGACAAGTGCCCAACTAGTTATGTTATATTACATGGTTAGTAAGAAACATCTTCCAGGGAGAATAGTTCCGTTAAGGGTTTCTTTCCCTGGGAGGCATGCCCTAAAGTGCATGTCCGGGCTGCAAAGAAAGCAGTAAAACATCTGGGGGCAAATAGATAAATAGGTAAAAAGTCATCTTTTAAGTCACCGACCGAATATTCCCTTAAGAACGCTAGCTTTCGGCTTCACCCAGTCTGAGGTACACATCCGGCTGACCCGGCAGTAACAATCGCAGAGGTTCTCCCTTTACCTCCTAGCCGAACAATCGGGAACGTAGGGGTAAGCACAGGAGCCAGGCAACCCAGCTTGGCCAAAACTTAAGTCATATCGATGCATATAATGGCGAGTAAAAGGTACATGTGGAGGCTTGACACATGTGCTGGGTATAAAACCCATATAATTGAGCTTCTGTAAAAGAAGCCCCCAGGAATAATGAGTGCGGATGGCACATCATGCGTATGCAAAGAATGCAAAAATAGGCATAGAATTCTTAAATTTCAGCGAAGCCCCTGGTATTCGGAAGACCGAATCCGGGGCGCTATCCACGCCTTCATCGGACATTATCCGGAACTTCGCTCGAAGCGGCGTGAGTCTTTAAGGACCCGAAAAAACCTCTCGAACAGCGACCAGTCTCTCGCCTTATCATGCCAGTCAGTTTTAGCTTTCTCCACTGAGGCGTTAACCCGGGTCAACCGGGGCGCAATCGCAGTGGTTCTCCCAGTGCCACCTTAGCCGACAGAACGGAACGTGAGGCACCAAAACGTGGGAGCCGGGCAAACCCAACTATTGACCCAAGACATGATTCGGAGCCGATTCATATAATGCTGTAAGTTCGGGGTGCCGCACTTTTGAAAGTGTTCGGACTTTATCACACCATAGAGTGGGGAACATAAGCCCCTGGTGTATTATGCCGTACCAAAATATATGGGTGCCAGATGTCATATGATGAGCGTATATATATAAAATGTGATGCAATTGCGATCATAAAGGCGCTGCATTATTAATGAAAGAAAAGTCTGCAAGTAGAGCGGACTGATACAAATAGTGCGGTAAGCAAGGGATTTGGACTAAATAAACATGTCCCCCTCTAGGGATGAGCTGCGGATTTGGTGTATGTAATCGAATTTAATGCTCGTAATTGAGACCACCTGAGTGTTCGACGCGGCCTTCTTTAGTCCCTGACTGTTGCATCATGTGTTCGGCAGGTTCACCGCCGGACAGGGCTTCTGGTGAACAGAGTCCTGTGTACAAAAAAGAAGAAAAATAATAAAACAAGAGGGGCACATTTGCGAGCCCCCGGTGTGGTCGAACCGCACTCTGGGTCCGTTGTGATCGTGCCCCCTCCCCTGTGCCCATGGTATCTCCAAAGCGTAATGATGTACACGGAGTGTTATTCTTGCGATCATACGCGGGCGAGGGTTGGGGCCGCATTGCTACGCGTGCTCTGATCGCGCCAGGTGGTCTTGGTTGGCATTGCTCCGGGCGCGCTTTGCTGTATCCGGCCGTTTAACGGCCGGACTCGAGAATTGCCTTAGAAGGCTGCTCTGTACTTCTGCCGCGAGAGCCGCTGTATGTTCCTCCGTTCGGAGGGAGCGTTCCGTATTTCCATTGACCGTGATGACTCCACGAGGGCCTGGCATCTTGAGCTTTAGGTATGCATAGTGCGGCACCGCGTTGAATTTGGCAAACGCGGTTCGCCCGAGCAGAGCGTGATAGCCGCTGCGAGACGGGACTATGTCGAAGATTAACTCTTCGCTCCGGAAATTATCCGGGGATCCGAAGACCACTTCCAGTGTGACTGAGCCTGTGCAGTTGGCTTCCACTCCTGGTATGACACCTTTAAAGGTTGTCTTTGTAGGTTTAATCCTTGATGGGTCTATGCCCATTTTGCGCACTGTATCCTGATAAAGTAGGTTCAGGCTACTGCCGCCGTCCATCAGGACTCTCGTGAGGTGGAACCCATCGACGATTGGGTCTAAGACCAATGCGGCGAATCCGCCATGGCGTATGTTGGTCGGATGGTCTCTGCGATCGAAAGTGATCGGACAAGAGGACCATGGGTTGAACTTTGGGGCGACTGGCTCCATCGCATAGACGTCCCTTAGTGCGCGTTTCCTCTCCCTCTTGGGTATGTGGGTCGCGTATATCATATTCACCGTCCGTACTTGTGGGGGAAAACCCTTCTGTCCTCTGTTGTTCATCGGTCGGGTCTCTTCCTCGTCGTCGCTATTTAGCCCCTTGTCATTGTTTTCGGCAATTAACTTGCCGGCCTGCTTGAACACCTAGCAATCTCTATTGGTGCGGTTAGCTGGCTTTTCAGAGGTGCCATGTATCTGGCATGAGCGTTCGAGTATTCGGTCCAGATTGGACGGACCCAGAGTGGTTCTTTTAAATGGCTTCTTCCGTTAACCAGGTTTAGAGCCTCGGAATCCGGCATTGACCGCCGTATCCTCCTTATCGTCGCCGTTAATTCGGCGCTTGTTTTTGTTTCGACGTGACCTGCTGTTGTTGTCCTTAGTATCCGGACTGCCAGAATTTTTACGGAGATTGTTGCTGCGGGCTAGCCAGCTGTCCTCTCCGGCACAAAAGCGGGTCATTAACGATGTGAGGGCTGCCATGGATTTTGGCTTTTCCTGCCCCAGGTGCCGGGCTAGCCATTCGTCCCGGATGTTATGTTTGAAGGCTGCAAGGGCCTCTGCGTTCGGACAATCGACGATTTGATTTTTCTTTGTGAAGAACCGTGTCCAGAATTGTCTGGCCGATTCGTCGGGCTAATGGCCGAAGCGGATCCGTGTGCGGCCACCAAGGCACTGTTCGGTGGCAGAGCTAAATCATGCCCGTCGTCACAGTGCGGCGCGCTTGGCTGTGGCTCGAGTCCGTCGAAGATCAAGTCTCCGCGGACATCGGCCGTGAAGTTTAAGCTTCCAAATCTGACCTGACGGCCAGGGGCGTAGCTTTCGATCTGCTCCAGATGGCCACGTGAATTGGCCCGCAGGGCGAAGCCGCCGAATACGAAGATCTGTCCGAGGAGAAAAGTCTCACCCTGGACAGCGTTGCAGGTTGAAGATGCCATCAAGCCTATCGGTGACGACACAGAGGAACTCTCAATGAAAGCACCAATGTCGGTGTCAAAACCGGCGGATCTCGGGTAGGGGGTCCCGAACTGTGCGTCTAGGCGGATGGTAACAGGAGACGAGGGACACGATGTTTTTACCCAGGTTCGGGCCCTCTCGATGGAGGTAAAACCCTATGTCCTGCTTGATTAATATTGATGATATGGGTAGTACAAGAGTAGATCTACCACGAGATCAAGGAGGCTAAACCCTAGAAGCTAGCCTATGGTATGATTGTTGTAATGTATGTTGTCCTACGGACTAAAGCCCTCCGGTTTATATAGACACCGGAGAGGGCTAGGGTTACACAGTGTCGGTTACAATGGTAGGAGATCTACATATCCGTATTGCCAAGCTTGCCTTCCACACCAAGGAAAGTACCATCCGGACACGAGCCGGAGTCTTCAATCTTGTATCTTCGTAGTCTTGGAGTCCGGCGGATATTGATAGTCCGGCTGTCCGGACACCCCCTAGTCCAGGACTCCCTCAAAGGGCAAAGGGAAGAAGAATGGGAACTCCAAGAAGAACAGCAAACAAGTTGCTGCTCAAGAGAAGAAACCCAAGTCTGGTCCTAAGCCTGAGACTGAGTGCTTCTACTGCAAGCAGACTGGACACTGGAAGCGGAACTGCCCCAAGTATTTGGCGGATAAGAAGGATGGCAAAGTGAACAAAGGTATATGTGATATACATGTTATTGATGTGTACCTTACTAATGCTCGCAATAGTACCTGGGTATTTGATACTGGTTCTGTTGCTAATATTTGCAACTCGAAACAGGGACTACGGATTAAGCGAAGATTGGCTAAGGACGAGGTGACGATGCGCGTGGGAAATGGTTCCAAAGTCGATGTGATCACGGTCGGCACGCTACCCCTACATCTACCATCGGGATTAGTTTTAGACCTAAATAATTGTTATTTGGTGCCAGCGTTGAGCATGAACATTATATCTGGATCTTGTTTGATGCGAGACGGTTATTCATTTAAATCAGAGAATAATGGTTGTTCTATTTATATTAGTAATATCTTTTATGGTCATGCACCCTTGAAGAGTGGTCTATTTTTATTGAATCTCGATAGTAGTGATACACATATTCATAGTGTTGAAGCCAAAAGATGCAGAGTTGATAATGATAGTGCAACTTATTTGTGGCACTGCCGTTTAGGTCATATCGGTATAAAGCGCATGAAGAAACTCCATACTGATGGACTTTTGGAATCACTTGATTATGAATCACTTGGTACTTGCGAACCGTGCCTCATGGGCAAGATGACTAAAACGCCGTTCTCCGGAACTATGGAGCGAGCAACTGATTTGTTGGAAATCATACATACTGATGTTTGTGGTCCAATGAATATTGAGGCTCGCGGCGGGTATTGTTATTTTCTCACCTTCACAGATGATTAGAGCAGATATGGGTATATCTACTTAATGAAACACAAGTCTGAAACATTTGAAAAGTTCAAAGAATTTCAGAGTGAAGTGGAAAATCATCGTAACAAGAAAATAAAATTTCTACGATCTGATCGTGGAGGAGAATATTTGAGTTACAAGTTTGGTTTACATTGGAAACAATGCGGAATAGTTTCGCAACTCACGCCACCCGGAACACCACAACGAAATGGTGTGTCCGAACGTCGTAATCGTACTTTACTAGATATGGTGCGATCTATGATGTCTCTTACTGATTTACCGCTATCGTTTTGGGGTTATGCTTTAGAGACGGCCGCATTCACGTTAAATAGGGCACCATCAAAATCCGTTGAGAGGACGCCTCATGAACTGTGGTTTGGCAAGAAACCGAAGTTGTTGTTTCTTAAAGTTTGGGGTTGCGATGCTTATGTAAAGAAACTTCAACCAGATAAGGTCGAACCCAAATCGGAGAAATGTGTCTTCATAGGATACCCAAAAGAGACTGTTGGGTACACCTTCTATCACAGATCTGAGGGCAAGATTTTTGTTGCTAAATTCGGATCCTTTCTAGAGAAGGAGTTTCTCTCGAAAGAAGTGAGTGGGAGACAAGTAGAACTTGATGAGGTAACTGTACCTGCTCCCTTATTGGAAAGTAGTTCATCACAAGAATCGGTTCATGTGACAACTACACCAATTAGTGAGGAAGCTAATGATATTGATCATGAAACTTCAGATCAAGTTTCTACTGAACCTCGTAGGTCTACCAGAGTAAGATCCGCACCAGAGTGGTACGGTAATCCTATTCTGGAGGTCATGTTACTTGACCATGACGAACCTACGAACTATGAGGAAGCGATGATGAGCCCAGATTCCACAAAATGGCTAGAGGCCATGAAATCTGAGATGGGATCCATGTATGAGAACAAAGTATGGACTTTGGTTGACTTGCCCGATGATCGGCAACCATTGAGAATAAATGGATTTTTAAGAAGAAGACTGACACTGATGGTAATGTAACTGTCTATAAAGCTCGACTTGTTGCGAAACGTTTTCGACAAGTTCAAGGGGTTAAATACGATGAGACTTTCTCACCTGTAGCGATGCTTAAGTCTGTCCGAATCATGTTAGCAATTGATGCATTTTATGATTATGAAATTTGGCAAATGGATGTCAAAACTGCATTCTTGAATGGATTTCTAGAAGATGAGTTGTATATGATGCAACCATTAGGTATTGTTGATCCAAAAGGTGCTAACAAAGTGTGCAAGCTCCAGCGATCCATTTATGGACTGGTGCAAGCATCTAGGAGTTGGAATAAACGCTTTGATAGTGTGATCAAAGCATATGGTTTTATACAGACTTTTGGAGAAGCCTGTATTTACAAGAAAGTGAGTGGGAGCTCTGTAGCATTCCTGAAATTATATGTAGATGACATATTATTAATTGGAAATGATATAGAATTTCTGGATAGCATAAAGGGATACTTGAATAAAAGTTTTTCTATGAAAGACCTCGGTGAAGCTGCTTACATATTGGGCATCAAGATTTATAGAGATAGATCAAGACGCTTAATAGGACTTTCACAAAGAACATACCTTGATAAAGTTTTGAAAAAGTTCAAAATGGTTCAGGCAAAGAAAGGGTTCTTGCCTGTATTACAAGGTGTGAAGTTGAGTCAGACTCAATGCCCGACCACAGCAGAAGATAGAGAGAAAATGAAAGATGTTCCCTATGCTTCAGCCATAGGCTCTATCATGTATGCAATGTTGTGTACCAGACCTGACGTATGCTTAGCAATAAGCTTAGCAGGGAGGTACCCAAGTAATCCAGGAGTGGATCACTGGACAGCGGTCAAGAACATCCTGAAATACCTGAAAAGGACTAAGGATATGTTTCTCGTATATGGAGGTGACAAAGAGCTAGTCGTAAATGGTTACGTCGATGCAAGCTTTGACACTGATCCAGACGATTCTAAATCACAAACCGGATACGTGTTTTTATTAAAGGGTGGAGCTGTAAGTTGGTGCAGTTCTAAACAAAGCGTCGTGGCAGGATCTACATGTGAAGCGGAGTACATAGCTGCTTCGAAAGCAGCAAATGAAGGAGTCTGGATGAAGGAGTTCATTTCCGATCTAGGTGTCATACCTAGTGCATCGGGACCAATGAAGATCTTCTGTGACAATACTGGTGCAATTTCCTTGGCAAAGGAATCCAGATTTCACAAGAGGACCAAGCACATCAAGAGACGCTTCAATTCCATCCGGGACCAAGTCCAGGTGGGAGACATAGAGATTTGCAAGATACATACAGATCTGAATGTTGCAGACCCGTTGACTAAGCCTCTTCCACGAACAAAACATGATCAGCACCAAGACTCCATGGGTGTTAGAATCATTACTGTGTAAGCTAGATTATTGACTCTAGTGCAAGTGGGAGACTGAAGGAAATATGCCCTAGAGGCAATAATAAAGTTATTATTTATTTCCTCATATCATGATAAATGTTTATTATTCATGCTAGAATTGTATTAACCGGAAACATGATACATGTGTGAATACATAGACAAACATAACGTCACTAGTATGCCTCTACTTGACTAGCTCATTAATCAAAGATGGTTATGTTTCCTAACCATAGACATGTGTTGTCATTTGATTAACGGGATCACATCATTGGGAGAATGATGTGATTGACATGACCCACTCCGTTAGCTTAGCACTTGATCGTTTAGTATGTTGCTATTGCTTTCTTCATGACTTATACATGTTCCTGTAACTATGAGATTATGCAACTCCTGTTTACCGGAGGAACACTTTGTGTGCTACCAAACGTCACAATGTAACTGGGTGAATATAAAGGAGCTCTACAGGTGTCTCCGAAGGTACATGTTGGGTTGGCGTATTTCAAGATTTGGTTTTGTCACTCCAATTGTCGGAGAGGTATCTCTGGGCCCTCTCGGTAATGCACATCACTATAAGCCTTGCAAGCAATGTAGCTAATAAGTTAGTTACGGAATGATGCATTACGTAACGAGTAAAGAGACATGTCGGTAACGAGATTGAACTAGGTATTGGATACCAACGATCGAATCTCGGGCAACTAACATACCGATGACAAAGGGAACAACGTATGTTGTTATGCGGTTTGACCGATAAAGATCTTCGTAGAATATGTAGGAGCCAATATGAGCATCCAGGTTCCGCTATTGGTTATTGACCGAGAATAGTTTTAGGTCATGTCTACATAGTTCTCGAACCCGTAGGGTCCGCACGCTTAATGTTACGATGACAGTTTTATTATGACTTTATAAGTTTTGATGTACCAAAGATTGTTCGGAGTCCTGGATGTGATCACGGACATGACGAGCAGTCTCGAAATGGTCGAGACATAAAGATTGATATATTGGAAGCCTATATTTGGATATCGGAATGGTTCCGGGTGAAATCGGGATTTTACCGGAACACCGGGGGGTTACTGGAACCCTCCCGGGGGTTAATGGGCCTTAGTGGGCCATGAGGGAGAAGAGGAGGGCCGGCCAGGGCAGGCCGCGCGCCCCCTCCCCCCTAGTCCGAATAGGACAAGGAAGGGGGGGGCGCCCTCCTTTCCTCTTTCCCCTCCCCCCTTTCCTTCTCCACCAAGGCAAGAGGGGGGAGTCCTACTCCCGGTGGGAGTAGGACTCCTCCAGGCGCACCCCTAGGGGGCCGGCCGCACCTTCCCCCTCCCTCCTTTATATACGGGGGTAGGGGGCACCCTAGAACACACACGTTGATCTACGTGATCGTTCCTTAGCCGTGTGCGGTGCCCCCCTCTACCATATGCCACCTCGGTCATATCGTTGCGGTGCTTAGGCGAAGCCCTGCGTCGGTAGAACATCATCATCGTCACCACGCCGTCGTGCTTACGGAACTCATCCCCGACACTTTGCTGGATCGGAGTCCGGGGATCGTCATTGAGCTCAACGTGTGCTGAACTCGGAGGTGCCGTACGTTCGGTGCTTGGATCGGTCGGATCGTGAAGACGTACGACTACATCAACCGCGTTGTCATAACGCTTCCGCTTACGGTCTACGAGGGTACGTGGACAATACTCTCCCCTCTCGTTGCTATGCATCACCATGATTTTGCGTGTGCGTAGGAAATTTTTTGAAATTACTACGTTCCCCAACAGGCCGAACTATCCTTATGCTCCTTTTTAAGGAGCTCATACCGGTCAGCGGCATTTTTTAACTCCACAGCCATTTCGGCTATGTTTTCCTCGCTTCGGCAATGAACAGCCTGTTCGGCTCTCAATTCCTCGGCTGCCTTTAGGGCAGCCGCATGGCTAACTCGAGCATGTTACTTGGCCTGGGCAAGTTCCGCCCTCAGGGCTTCCACGGTAGCAACACCGTCTGCAGTCCAAGCATGTTGCATTAATATTATGCCACTCTCATATTTTCCTATATAAATAAGGAAAGAAGAGCACATACCTTGTGACTCGTCCAGCCGCTCATTCACCAGCGTGATATCGGCATCAATAGATCCAATTCGCCTCCTTAGTTCGGCAACTTCAACGGACTGTTCGGCAGCCGGATCCTTAGATACCTGCGCACATGTACAGCGCAATCAGTACTTACAAAATATGATCCTTCGTTTGCCGCCTAGGGCGGACAACCAGAGTCTCGAGGGCTACTATCCATATGGAGCACACCTAGCGCGTGCCTCACTGCCAAAAATTGTGTATTTTTTACTACGTACCTCAAAGCCTCTGAGCAGGCTCGTAAATGCCTCATTCAAACCGCTTGTAGCGGATGAAATCTTCTTAAGCACCACGCTCATTAATGAGCGGTGCTCCTCCGACAGCGCAGCTCGCTCCAGAAGGCATGTCAGTATATCTGGCCGGACATCGAACTGTGCTGAACCCTTCTCATTGCCTCCCGTGGGAGCCAAACGCTCCGGGCTTAGGGCGGCTGACGTATTAGCCTCCGGCTTTGGCAGGTCCGGACTCCTCCATGACGACACCTCGGTGTCTCCCACTTCATGAGGCGGAGAGGTGGGTGGAGTCTCGCTCTCCATCATCTCCGGAAGAAGATCCCCCGAAGACGAACTCTGTTGAAAAGAGCTGCTATCCGGACTGCAAAAGATGAATCCTAGTTATGGATCTCGGAGAAACATAGTACCTTTGAATTAACGATTAACTTACAGCTCGGTGGAAGGCTGGCCCGTTGGTGGGCACGACGCAGTGAGGGTGCCCGTCGGGGCAGAGCCCCCTGGTGATACCTTTTTCCCTTGCTTGGGCATCTCCGTCTCCAAGTCTTCGGAGGCGGCCCTCTTCTTCCTGCGTGGGGAGGAGGCTTTAGCCTCCCCTTCCCGACTATCCTCCTCACGGGAGGTAACAATTCCCCCGGTTTGGATGCGCAGCCTGTGAAGTTTGGCTTCCCTGTTCTTCCCCTTGTCCTTCCCTGAGGGCATTTTGCTGAGCACCCGGTCAAGCATCTTGGCAATGGTTGGACTAGGCGAGCCTTCGGGAAGTGGCACCGGACACCTGATTCTCTCGCCTTGCTGAGCCATTCCTGGCCACGGATGATTTTCAGAGTAACAACTATGGCAAATATAAAAAATAGTGTCCGGTATCAAGGTTACTTACTTGGGTATCTAGGCGATTGCAGCTTAGGCCTAGATTGGTCCGAACAATAATTTGCACATCCCTTCGAGCTTCAGACCGAAGAAGTACTTAACAGTCCGCGGACCCTCTAGATTGAACTCCCACATCTGAAGAGGCCGGCATTGGCACAGCAACATCCGTCGGATTAACATCACTTGAATTATGCTGACAAGATTAATGTCCCTCTCAAGAAGCTCCCGGATGCGATTCTGCAGTACTTGTACATCGCCAGCGGGCCCCCAATTCCGTCCTACGTCGGTCCAAGACGCTAGTTGTGAGGGAGGGCCCGAGCGGAACTTGGGGGCGGCTACCCACTTTGTGCTTCTGGGAGCTGTGGCATAAAACCACCTCCGCTGCCATACAACGGATACTTCTGGGAAAGAACCCTCTGGCCATGGGGCATCGGTGTTCCTGCTTATTATGGCACCTCCGCACTCCACATGTCTCCCCTCAATCATCTTCGGCTTCACATTAAAGGTCTTGAGCCATAAGCCGAAGTGTGGAGTGACGTGGAGAAAGGCCTCGCATACAATGATGAATGACGAGATATGGAGGATAGCATTTGGAGCTAGATCGTGAAAATCCAACCCGTAATAGAACATGAGCCCCCTCACAAAGGGATCGAGGGTGAGGCCCAAGCCGCGGAGGAAGTGAGGAACAAACACGACGCTCTCATTGGGCTCTGGTGTAGGGATGACCTGCCCTGGAGAAGGAAGCCTGTGTTGGATGTCGGCGGTCAGGTATCCGACCTCCCTAAGCCTTGCAATGTCCTCCTCTTGAATCGAGGAGGCCACCCACCGGCCTTGAGGTTTGGATCCGGACATATTGGAGGATCTGGGGTGTTTTGGGCTTAGGCCTCGGGTGTTAGAACTCGAGGTGCGAGAAGGCGCGAGGGAGGTGGAAAAGAGGCATAGGCCTCGGCCCCTTTATAAAGGGGGTGAATATCAAGCGTCCTCAGCGTGACCGCTTGAGGCTTATCTAAAAACACACGGAGTCATACCAACGGTCGTCGTGGAGTCACGCACGCCCTTATTGATGAAAGATCCCGTAATAAGAGGAACACGATCTCTGCTTTGGCAGGACGTGCCAATAAAACCGCCTCACAACGCGTGTCGGGGTGGGCGAGAAATGCCGGTTCGTGTTGGACCAGGCCACGATGCAAGGGCACGACGTATGAAGATTTCCAGCAGATCAGATTTATGCTATGTTCCCTACAATGGTATGTGAAGATCGTCTCGCAGATCCGGACACGGTCTAAGTGTTTGATAATTACTTTGGAGTATTCGGAGATGGAACCCGCCTTGCAATGCCGAAGACAAGACTGCGCGCCGGACACATCGTCATTGAAGCCTGGTTCAGGGGCTACTGAGGGAGTCCTGGATTAGGGGGTATCCAGACAGCCGGACTATATACATCGTCCGGACTATTGAAGCGTGAAGATACAAGACTCAAGACTCCGGCCCATGTCCGGATGGGACTCTCCTTTGCATGGAAGACAAGCTTGGCGATCCGGATATTGTGTTTCCTTCCTTGTAACCGACTCCATGTAAACTCTAGCCCTCTCCGGTGTCTATATAAACCGAAGAGGTTGGTCCTTAGAAGGCCGATCACAATTACAATATAATCATCATAGGCTAGCTTCTAGGGTTTAACCTCTACGATCTCGTGGTGGATCTACTCTTGTACTAATCATATCGTCAATATTAATCAAGCAGGAAGTAGGGTTTTACCTCAATCGAGAGGGCCCGAACCTGGGTAAACATTGTGTCCCTTGCTTCCTGTTACCATCAGCCTAAGACGCACAGATCGGGACCCCCTACCTGAGATCCGCCGATTTTGACACCGACAGTGGTGGCTACTAAGGTGGTGGTGGCGGCGGCTACTATCACCCCGGCAACAACAACAACCAGCGGCGTCCTCCCTCCAACAACAATAGGGGCCGAAATTTCCAAGGTTATGAAGGCTATGAAGGAAAGTGCCAAATCTGTAAGAAAACAAATCATATTGCCAAAGATTGTGATTGGCGCTATGCTGATGATAATTCCCAGAAAAAGAAAGTTGCAGCTGTTGCAGATACATCATATGGTGTCGACACCAATTGGTACATGGACACGGGTGCAACCAACCACATCACCGCAGAATTGGAAAAGCTAACCATGCATGACAAGAATCATGGCCATGATCAAGTTTACACCGCCGCAAACGGTGCAGGTATGGAAATTAGTCATATTGGTCAATCACTTATCAAAACCCCACACAAAAACCTTGAGATAAATGAGTTCTTTCATGTTCCTAGTGCTTCCAAAACTCTACTATCTGTTCATAGAATTTTCCTTGATAACAGTGCCTTTCTTGAGTTTCACTCATTCTTCTTTTTGATCAAGGATCAGGTCACGAAGAGAATCCTTCATAGAGGTGTCTGTGTGGAAGGACTCTATGCATTGCTTCCTCGGTACTGCTAATACAATAAACAAGTGTATGGTGCCATCAAGCTCTCTGTTGAAAGGTGGCACAATTGCTTCGGTCATCCGTCGTTTACTGTCGTTCATAAAATTCTTAGTAGGAATAAACTCCCAGTTGTTGGGGAGAGAAACTCAGAAACAATTTGTGATTCATGTCAAAAAGCAAAAAGTCATGAGTTACCTTATCTTGTTTCTACTAGTGTGTCTACCAAGCCATTGCAACTTATTTTTTCTGATGTCTGTGGTCTTGCACCCACTTCTGTTGGTAGACACTCTTATTATGTGAGTTTTATTGATGACTTCAGCAAGTATACTTGGATCTACCTGCTTAAAAAACGTTCTGACGTGTATCAAATATTTCACAACTTCCAAGCTCTTGTTGAATGAAAGTTTGATAGCAAAATCATTGCCATGCAGTCAGACTGGGGTGGTGAGTATGAGAAACTAAACTCTTTTTCTCAAAAGATAGGTATCTCTCATCATGTCTCATCCCCCCATGCACATCAGCAAAATGGGTCAGCTGAACGTAAGCACAGACACATCGTTGAAGTTGGCTTAGCTCTTTTAGCTTCAGCCTCTATGCCTCTCAAATTTTGGGATGAAGCTTTTCTTACTACCGTTCGTCTTATCAACATGTGTCCTAGTCGCACTATTTTCAATGAAACTCCCACTGAACGTCTCTTGCATGTCACACCAGATTACACCACTCTTCGAGTCTTTGGTTGTGTCTGTTGGCCCAATCTCCGTCCCTATAATCATTGTAAGCTCATGTTTCGCTCTAAGCAATGTGTCTTTCTTGGATACAGTGCTCAACACAAGGGTGTCAAGTGTCTTGATGTTTCTTCTGCTCGTGTTTATATTTCACATGATGTCGTGTTTGAAGAAATAGAATTTCCATTTGCAAAGCTTCATCCCAATGTCTCTGCTCTTCTTAGGAAAGAAATTCTTCTTTTTCCTTCCCATCTCTCCGGCGTTGCTCGTGTGGGTAACGATAATAGTGATGACCTTTTGTTGACTATTGTTCCTCCTACCGCTTCACCACTGTTTGATGCTACAGGAAACACCACTACAGAAAATAATACGTTCAATGGTACAATTTCTGGCGAAAATGCTATTTAGGTGGATTTTGTGGCACCTGTCGCTGACCTGGCGAGATCCTCCTCGGGATCGGCGCGCTTGAGTGCGTCAGGCCCGACCGCATCCCACCTTGGGATCGCCCACGTGTCAGGTGGACCGCGCCATTTCCGCGTCCCCGGCTCCACTCGTCTCTCCGTCCGCCACGAGGCGGTCCACCACTGAGCCGGACCCTACGTGCGCATCCACCCAATCGATGCCTGGGGTTCCTTCCACGCGGTTTGGGACCGACCCGCGTGTCTACGTCCAGCGGGCGTCGCATCCCGCGGCCACTATGCCAGGCGGGCCCGATCTGGGATTTGCGCCGGATATGGTCCCCTTGCCTGGATCGTCTGCGCCTGGTTATCCCATTCCTTCGCCACATCACTCTACACCTGCCACAGTCGATCTGGCGGCATTGCCTGATGCTGCTGTCTCGAGATCTAGCGGCTCCTTTGTCCAACAGTACCCAGTAGCTCCTGGATCCTTTGTGCTCGCGCCATCACCACCCAGGACACGTCTTCAATTAGGCATACTACAACCCTTTAATTGTAAAACCAAGTATGGTCTTGTTGTTTCTGCCGTTTCACCAGGTGAACCACACACTGTTCATGATGCTCTCGCGGATCCTAAATGGAAGCAAGCTATGGACGATGAATTTCATACTCTTCATAAAAATCATACGTGGCATCTTGTTCCTCCTCATCCAGGTAAAAATGTGATTGACTGCAAATGGGTGTTCCGTATCAAGAGAAAGTCAGGTGGTACCATTGATCGTTATAAAGCACGGCTTGTTGCTAAAGGGTTTAAGCAGAGGTATGGACTAGATTATGAGGATACATTTAGTCCTGTTGTTAAAGCTGCTACCATTCGTCTTGTTCTCTCTATTGCGGTGTCCCGAGGATGGAGTCTTCGACGACTAGATGTGTAGAATGTGTTTCTTCATGGTGTTCTGGAAGAGGAAGTGTATATGAAACAACCTCCTGGCTTTGTGCATCCTGGCAAGCCTTCTCATATCTGCAGGCTTGATAAGTCTCTTTATGGACTGAAGCAGGCCCTACGAGCATGGTACTCTCGCTTGAGCATGAAGTTGCAAACTCTTGGTTTTCTTCCCTCCAAGTCTGACAAATCCCTGTTATTTACAAGAAATCCAACATAGTCATTTTTGTGCTCATTTATGTTGATGACATCATTGTTACTAGTTCATCTCATGCGGTAGTCACCGCTCTTCTACATGATTTGCACTCTGATTTTGCTCTCAAGGATCTTGGGGACTTGCATTTCTTTCTTGGCACTGAGGTCAAACAAACTCCACAAGGTGGTCTTTATCTGTCTCAAGAAAAATATGCAACAGATCTTTTGAGCAAGACAGGGTTGCAAGGCTGTAAACCATCTCTTTGGGTGTTGGCCTCATGTTCAGCAAGTCATCCTCCACTTTTGTTAGTGCCTTTTCTGATTCTGACTGGGCTGGATGCTTGGATGATAGGAGATCAACAGGTGGCTTTGCAGTTTTCTTTGGACCCAAATTTATCTCATGGTGTGCAAAGAAGCAGGGAACAGTGTCAAGGTCAAGTACTGAGGCGGAATATAAGGCTTTGGCAAATGCAACAGCAGAAATCATATGGGTTAAGTCTATGCTCAAGGAGCTTGGTATTTTTCCCACACAAACTCCGTGTCTTTGGTGTGACAATCTAGGTGCTACGTATCTATCTGCTAATCCTGTTTTTCATGCAAGAACTAAGCATATTGAGATTGACTATCATTTTGTGCAGGAAAGAGTTGCTCGCAAAGAATTGAAGATTCGGTTTGTCTCCTCCAAAGATCAAGTTGCCGATGGTTTTACAAAAGCTTTGTCCACAAGACCATTTGAATAATTCAAGCGTAATCTAAACTTGCAAAGTTTAGAAGTTTAGATTAAGGGAGGGTGTTAAACATGGTTATGTAATGATCTTGTAGACCCTTGTTGTAGCGATCGACCCTGGTTGTAGTGATCATATTCTGGTTGTATCTAGACGTGAGGTTCACATATAGGATAGGGTAGTTGTAGAGGGATTCTCCTTTTAAATCTCTCTCTCTCTCTCTCATCTATCTGGATTCCCTATTGTAATCTCTCTGGTCTTCTCAACCGACTTCTGTAACACCTAGAGGGAAACCTCTCGCTATCAATATAACATCACGCGGCCCTCTCTGTTGAGGGTTGAGACGCTTCATCATCAACTTTCAGTTTATGCAGGCAAAGAAAAGTGAGTATTTTTTTCTACTGTACTACTCGTAATCTCCACGGTCACCATCTGTTCATCACACACATCTCCGTGTTAAGCCTTCATGGTGGCTTATAGATTGGCCACTGCTACAAACTAACCATCGTCGGGAGTGAACATAAATAACCGACGATTGAAGAAGTTCCCTATGGTTAAAGTCAGAGCGTCATCAAGGAAAGCCACAAATGGTATTACCAAGGCTGCTTCATTTGCAACACCATCGTGTTCATCTTATCCCTGCCCATGAGAAGGTAAGTTCCATGATCACCATGATTCTACGCATGTTTTCTTCTACGTATGTTGTAGGTGGCCAGCCAGCAAGGAAATAGGGATGTACACACAACACAAAGATGCCTGATTAGAGCATGGTTAATAGTGTAGCCAACATCCGGCTATATGAAGTTGCCACCTCACATATAGTCAACCTAATAGCCGACATGTATAATAGCTAGATGTTAAGTAGTACTATTTTATAAATGCAGGGCCCACCTTACACTCTCACAATGTTTCTTGGAGTCCGTGCTGAAGCCGGTTGTTAATCTACAAGCCGCTTCCCTTCTCTCTCCTCTTCTCTCTCATCCACCTCAGCAGAGATATAATAGTTTAATCCTTACAGCCTGCTGACTGTACCTTATTATACTTGCTCTTAACCAGCTGGAATGTGATGTTACCGATACGGTAGAAGAAAGTTAATTGTTTAAGCCAGCAAACTCTTATCTCGGTCATTTATTGCTTCATGAAATAAAAGTACACCAGGGGCCATAACATTCAATCATCCAGGCCCCCAATGACGTCTGTGCAATTGTAGATTCTGTAGTGCATTCCCTAAGTAGCTCATATTATGTCTTATATATACTACTCGTTTGTACCCAAGTAGCATATCAAGCTCTGTAAGCCCATACAAATGAGATGAGAACAAAAAGAGGGTGTGGAAGAAGATCGCTAGGGAATGGGAGACACTGGGAACGAGATGCTTGTTAGTTGGTTGACCAAGTAGCACCCCGTATTCTCTTAGTCATCATGTTGTTCTTTGATTGGTACTATGACTGATAGTTTCTCTATGCTACCCTCGCATCTTAGTAGATCTCTCTTGCTGCGAAATCGATCTACCATTTGATATGGTCACATCTCCTCAAGTTTGACTACATAGATGGATAAGACATTGCATTCTCAGTGCTTTTGCATGTCTGCAGGTTCTTTGCCTTTTTTGCATGGTTTTTACCTGGTCAACACGCTATTGAACTGTCGCTGGATTCTGGCCTGCAATGCCCAGCAAATCCATCAATAAAGAGTCACGTTTACAAATCACAAGTTCCCTGCGTCCCACGCTAAGACACACATGTCACATGACGATGTTAAACACCATAGAAACACCGTTTAGTATTTCCCACACTCTTTTCCCTGAAAAACCAAGGCCCGAGACATAACGAATACAACATGCCCCAACGTTTTCAGTCATCAGAAAGATCCTTCAAGCCTGGTTCGGTGATCAACTATCTACTGGGTTGGCTCCTCGTCGCAGGAAAGAGCTGTTAAAAGCCGCTCGTCATCGAGTTCATGTTTTTGGTGCTACAAAGAGGCCACCAGGTGGCCCTCCCAACCTTGTTAAAAAATGCGAAGAATTTATTTGAAGAGCTACTTAGATTAGAAAACAAAATATTAGCCTTTGGCCCTCCCAAAACATCCATATTTCGTGTTTCACCCTTTAAAGATCACTCGGCTACAACATAAATCAATGTAAGATCGTACAGACCCAACAACGTTCTGTCGGGTCCATCTTGCTTGACTTGCTTCTGTAGGACATTTTTTTCGATAAAGGGTGGATTTTATTTTCTTCTGTAGGACCTAGTTGACGCATATTTCACCTTTTGAAATTATGCAACTACTCATGTAGATTTGAAAGCACTGACATGGTCTTCAAACCAATTGGCGTTAGTAACTTGTATGTGTGCAATTCATGCATGTGTGCGTGGGTGTATATGTACTACGGCTCCATCTTGACTCGTATATGTCTCACTGAAGAGCACTCTTTCCTTGTGCTGTCAGATAGGCCACCAATGAGGAAAAGGAAGAAAAATGATGAATTATTACGAAAACAAATTTGGGAATAGAATGTGCCGGGAACCTAAAAGTACAAGAGCCCAGGGAGCCAGGGTTTACGATTTGGGGCCCTCGGCCGTTAGATCGAAACCTCCCAGCGCCCTAAGATGTTCAATCGGACATCGAACCTGACCATGGATCCGGGACGTGGATCCGCGCATGAGGCATGCCTTCCTGACCGGCAGAGTCACTTGGAGCAACGGCCGAGCATACGTCTGGGCTTGCGTTCATCTCCCCGTGATCCCCATGCTTGACTTGCTTCTGTACGACCTAGCTGACGCATATTTCACCTTTTGAAATTATGCAACTACTCATGTAGACCCCTCACGTCTAGGTTATTTTAGTCCTTAGACGTGTGATCGATGTAGGTCGCAGAATCGTTTTATTGAATACTGCGTTGGCAGGGTCTTGAACTCAAGACCTCTTGGATCTGGTACCATATTAAATTCATGCTCCAGCCAACTCATCCAAAAGTCCGAAGTGATGGAGGGAGGCGGGCAATATATTTCAACACTAACAGCTTCTGACAGTTTGTGCGTAAACAAAATGCTGAGCACTGCGGGGTTCTTTTTTCTTCAGGATGACCCATATTAGTCTCACTCGCAGCAGTCACTTCCGTTTCCAGGAAAAAAAATGCTGCCGACTTGCTTCATATTCAGAGCTCACAAGGGACGATACCTGTGAAAAAATGGAAGTTAAAATTTTAGCTGAAAACAGAGTTGCTGTGGAGATTGTGGTGGACTGACTGGTGGGCAACACTGGTGCGCACGATCCCGGTGCAACATGATATTTGAGATTTCTGTTTTGTTCTGTTTTGCATGTGTCGGCTGAAACCCCAATCGAGTCGGCAGATCATTGACCCGTACAGCCACAGGATGTTTGTTTGTACTCATGAGCAGGTAATGACCTCCTCTTCGTCTGGCTTGCCAATATTGTCGGCCATGGCGCCATGCCGGCCGGCGACTATTCATTTGTGGAGCAAAACTTGAGCTGGCTGCTTCAGTCCCTCACTCCCTTCCCTCGTATATTCTGGCGGTTCCTTGCTGCTTAGTTTTAGCTAGCCAAATCCTCTCCATTTAAAAATACTTGAAATCCTAGGTTTAACAGAAGTTAAGTTTCTTCAAGTTTGATCAAATTTGTAGGAAAAAATGCTTAGAACGAAAGGGTTTGCTATGCTTAATTATTGTTGTTGCCTCTGTTCTCATCACACTGAAGAAATCTTGCTCCGTCTTGTTTGGGATTGTGATTTTGCTCACAAGTGCTGGGACTTTCTAATTCCTAACAGGAACATAGAGCTGTCCTTTTATGATGTTATTGTCCTGGCTCTTGGACATCTACCTCCTCAGATTGCTATCGATATAATCATTCTTGCTTGCTGGAATATCTGGATGCAACGAAATTGGAATTTTTTTTAATTGTGCCACTCCTTCATTCCAATCTGGATTTACTTGCTTATAGAGTCAATAAGAAGCATTTCGACAAAAAGTCACTTTGGAGGACGGGTGAATTGGAGCCCTATATTTTGAATAGTGCCAAAATGCTATTTTAAAGTTTTAAGAAATTCTGATAACAAATCAACATGTTTATTTGGATGTATATTACACATGTGCAAATTTTGATGCTGAAATAAGTAACCATGTGAGTTACACAAAAATGATAAAATCGTGATTTTGGAAAGATGAATAGTGCATGTATTATTCACTATTTTGAAATCACCATTTTGTCATTTTTGTATAGATTACATGTCTACTTATTTCATCACCAAACTTTAGACATGTGTAATATACATCCATATGATCATGTAGAATTCCTTTCAGAACTTTTTGAAAGTTTAAGTGTGATTTTAAAGTATTTAGAATAAGGTCCTCCAATACACCCGGGTTCCAAAAATCCATTCTCGCATTTCGACTGCTTTCAAGCTTGGACAGTTACAACATTTACATATTTAAATCTTTATTTTTACTAGAGTCGTATTAGGTTGACCTCTTAGTTTGTACTTAGGATAGTTAGGTTTGTTTTCTCTTTTTCCCCTCCCTCTGTACCATATAGTTTATACTTTTATGAAAATTGCCATAGAACTATTGTTTTACGATTCAGACCATTAAAAAAAAGCTACTCACCCCTGCTCATAGAGATATACTCCAAAACTTCTATGTTACACAGATGGCTGGCAAGACCAAACCATTTTATATACAGATTGAAGTGCACACGCTATATTTTTATGCCGGGTCTGTGGGATGACTTTCTCCAAATCATGTGACTTGATATGGCATAATAAATGCACAACAACCATTAGCCATGTCTACGGCTTTCTGTGTGCATGTATATATAATCAGGTTAGCTCTGCTTTAACCCGAAATATTCTTCGGAGGAAAACTTCAAACCGAGGTTGCACTATAATCCATCTATCAAGCAGCCCTCAAAATTGTTGAGTGGAGCTAGCTAGCTATAAACGACCTATAAATGAACAAACCAATAAAGAAAATAATGGAAGCTTTAGAAAATAGGAAGCATAGAGAAAGGGATGTCATTTTCTTTGGGTGTCAAACGGTGTTCCACATTCTAGATATTTGCTTATATTTTGCATCTCAATGTTTTTATCATGTACATTATCCAGAAGAGTGGAACAAAATGTAGTCCGCCTCATTGAACAAGTAGGTTTTATTTCACATGTTTAGCCTGAAGAAGTGGAGCTTCTGTGTGTACATGATGAAGGCCATGGTCAAGAGCAACAAGAGACAGGATGTAACAACTCATTTTTCATAGCCAAAAATAAAAAGCAAATGGAAAACCATAACAACTACAGTAGAAGAACTTTCAAAGCCATGCAACCATTATATTGCATGAATGGCTAGCATCAAGTGTGATAATCAGAGTAGTAGGCATTGTAAGTCAAAATCATTCATCTCATATCTCAGCTCAGATGGTGCCCGAGGGGACCACACACACTTGTATGTTCTATTAACTTTGCCCTGGGCATCATTAAGTTAATTTCATAAGTAAATGGGAGGAGTTGCGAATTGCATCACTTACTGGTTAGCTGGCTGGCACACACTGGGTTAATTGACATGTTGCTTATGAATACCCTAGGATATACGAGGGTATGTTGCTCAAATTAACTTCACTAGAACGATCATGAATTAATAAACTTATCGAGCAGAGTGCGTACTCCCTCCGTTCGTCTTTATAAGACCTAATTCATATTTCAAGATAGAAAAGTGGGTGTCAAAAGAAAATTCAATAAAGTGGGTGTCATATTAAAGTATATGCACCTTATCATCATGGCGCTGACAATATTTTATATTCATGCATGTTATATGTGAGACGAAGATGCATCCCAGTCTATACGGTACAACTCCATATCAGCTAGTTTTACTTCAGATAGTTAGATAGGATCACATGCGCACATGCACACACATATACGAAAATTAATGCAGAGAAGTGTACTACTACGTTTACCCTGTTTGCGCATATATATACGCTAGTGCTCCATCTTTTTTCTTCTTCTTCTTTTCTTGATATATGTGATCCAGCGACCATTCATTTTCGCTTCTACCATTCCAATATGCCACATATGAGAGAGGGAGAAAAGAGCTAGCAGGATGTAGAGACAAGAGCATGACAAAGTAAAAGTTTGTGAAAAACCTTATGAATAAGAGACACCGGGAACAAGATGATGTGAGAAAATCGTTTTAGAACACCATGCTAGGCTGGTAGCCCCACTGCAAAGCACCATGCATCACAGCAGGGGGTAATCTACCAGGGAGGCTTCGATACGTGCGAGCCTACCCTCCTATTTTGCTGAACTGCCCTCATCTACTTAGATTTCCTAGTGTGTTCCCGGGGACACCATTAGAGCTCCGTTTTGTTGCTTTTTGTTTGTCCCTCGTCCGTCGGAGAGGATGATTGATCAATGTGGCTTCACCTTGGTCGTGGCGATGGTCCTTTTCGTAAGGGCAGTAGTAGTAGAGAAACCTAAAGCTATTGTCTAGTAGTCTATTAAAAGTCCTGCTAAAATTGGATTAGACATGCACAATTTTTCTAAAGGAAAAATTTAGACATGCACATAGAGGATGCACCATATTACTCTCGACCCATCTCTTGTAAGTAATTTATACTCCCTCCGTTTTCCTGAATATAAGTCTTTCTAGAGATTCCAATATGGACTATATGCGGAGCAAAATGAGTGAATATACACTCTAAAAGATGTCTATATTGACATGTCTAGAAAGACTTGTATTTAGGAACGAAGGGAGTACTAAATAAGAATCTTGCTCTTCTTCTCTTGTTTCTTTTTAAGATTCATTGCAACTAACAGTCAATCTACTATATTTAAGGGGACGACAAGTCGACAATTCATCAGTCACCTAAAATCCCTCACTGTTATCGCCATCGTCTTCCCTCCCTCGCCCCCATCCACCTGGCCCTTCGGTATTGGTCTAGATACTGACCACCCCGAGCCTCCTTCTCTATCGCCCTAGCCATCCATCTAACCTCCCCTCTTCTTCAACCCAACCCGCGTACTCTGCCTCGTCAGCATGTCGCGGAAAACCGCGTCATTCTCGTCTCCGGCTCATCCCATGCTCAACTCCATCAAGAACACCTCGTTCGTCCGCGGCGGCGTCACCTTCGGCACCTGAAAAATTCCAGCCGCCTGGAGAATTATAAACACGCTATTTAATTGTTTTGTGCATTGTATTCATTGTGAGTTATCTCATAAGTTTACAGTGGATGGGCACTTGCCTAGTGGTAGGAGTGCAGTGATGCCTCCCAGCCGGCGTGGGTTCGAACTCCATGGGCGAAAATATGTGATATATATACTTCTCAATCTAGTTTGGTTGTATTTTAAGCGCACCCTCCGTTTTTATCCTGGATTCGCCACCGCATCATAGTGTTGCTATCATTCACGTTCCATTGAGCCTCTCACAAGCAAGGGTACCATCACTTCCCTGCCGAAAGCAACGTTCAAGTCTACAACACCAAAAGCCATGGTGGGACCAAGTCTGTCAAGAACCCTAAGGTGACGGACAAAGGGTACCCAAAGATATGTAGTATGTTCGGTTGAGAAGAAGCAAGCGGCAACACAGGTCGGTTATTCGCCATTGAAGCCCATCATTAATAACGCTCGTGCCCATTTGGCATCGAAGTACAATCTTGTCCCAAGGAAAAGGAGTATTATGTGACTATCTAGATGAATAGCACTCTTGAGCGAGACCTCCTAGTCAATGCCGTAAGTGCCGACTAAGAGAACAAGTGCTCCCTCGCCTGCCTTTCTGGCTCGGCCTAACAAAAGTGAAACCACTCGCACGCTCAGCCGGATTCCTTCGTTCGATAACCAGTCAACGCAATCTGTCGTTGAGGGCTATTCAGATTTTCTTTTTGTGGGAAAAGTTGAGCGCCAATAAGTTGACATTCAAAAAATTCCAAGATTCAACAAACAGAAATCACAGATTTATAAAAAGTTCACGAATTTGAAAAATGTTCATGGGTTTAAAAAAATCATGAAAGTGAAAATGTTCAAAGATTTTAAAAAAAGTTTTTGATTTTGAAAAACAATCCTGAATTTGAAGAAGTTTTTGGTTTTGAAAAAAAGTTCACATGCTTTGAAAAATATAGTTCGCGGGTTTGACCAAAATTCATTGATTTTGAAAAAAGTCCATGGATTTGAAAAAGGTTCACAGATTTTGATATAAGGTTCACGAATTTGCAAAAGGTTCACCGATTTAGATAAAAGGTCATGAATTTGAAAAAGGAACGTTGATTCAAAAAAAGTTCACAAATTTGAAAACATTTACATGTTTTTAAAGGTTCATGAATTTTATAAAAAAAAATTAATCTGAAAAGATTCGTTTTTATAAAAAAGAAAATAAAAGGGAAAAATTCAAAATAAAAAGGAAAAGGAAAAAAGAAGAGGAAAATAGAAATAATAATAAAACAAATAAAACCAAACAAAACCCAGTCCAGAAAACCAAGAAACAAAACCCTTTCTAGAAGCTTCCCAAAAACTGCCTGGGAAGCTTCTGGAAGCTTTCATAAAACCGGGAAAGAAATCTTCCCTCTAATGGGCTCGATGGGCCAGCCCATTCAGAGTCATAGGCAGGGAGGGGCGGGGTTATCTATGCTCATTTGCCTAATAGCCTTTGTTTTTTAGGGCTTGCACAATAGTCTTTATCACGAAATCACTAATTGAGGAGTGCCCCTTTCAAAGGTCATTTTTTGTCATCCCCAGATTGCAAAAAATGGTGCACTGCATGTGCGCCACTTGTCACAATCGTGGAGTTTTCCCTTTTTCGTAGATCTAATCATTCAAACGGTTTTATCTCTTTAACCCCGCGTCCAAATCTCAAACCATTTTCATCGTTGAATTCCTCGTGTCAAGATCTTCAAAACTAAATATCATGTTGATAGGTTTTGACGAACTTTTTCTCATAACAAAACCCGAATCGGGAGCACATTTTTTTTCCTTTCTGAAAGCCGTTTCAGAGAGGCATGACCGTGTCTCTTGTGGAAGCAAATCCGTGTGTCTCGCGGAAGCAAAACCATGCCCCTCGTAGAAGCAAAAGAAAAAGGAAATGTGTTTATTTTTTCCTTTCCGAGAGGCATGGTCGTGCTTCTCAGGGAAGCAAAGTGCCTCTCACGGAAGGTTTTTTCCAGTTCCGAGAGGCATGGCCATGCATCTCGCGGAAGCAAATCCATGCCTCTCGTGGAATCAAAACCGTGCCACTCGCGAAAGAAAAAGAAGAAGAGAAAACGTGTTTTTTTCGTTTTCGGGAGGCACGGCCGCGCCTCTCATGGAAGCAAAACCGTGCTCTCACGGAAGGAAAAAAAGAAAATGTGTTTTCCCCATTTTTGAGTGGCACGGTCATGCCTCTCGCAAAAGCAAAATCATGTTTCTCGCAGAAGTTAAACTATGCCTCTTGCAGAAGAAAAAAACATGTATTTTCGCACAAAAAGAATCGATTTTTTGTCGAAGAGCTAAGAAAGACCGGTGAAAAACCGAAAAGCCGAAATAACCACAAAAAGAATTTTAAAAGCCGAAAATGCGTGCGAGGAGAAAAACAACAACAAATTCCTAAGAGAGCACCCAGAACACGACACGTGGCGGCGACTACGAGCGCCAAGTGACACGCTCTCAGTCCACCCCAAGTAACCCTTGAGGAGGCTGCGAACGAGCACTCCTCAGCTAGTTGCTCCCACTTCATCATGTGTTCAAGGCGCCAACCTGTTGAGCTGCTGATAGAGTACTTGGTGAGCAAGACCAAATATCTTCGGGCTATTTGGATGACGCCGGAGCCGGTTTTGGTGGGGCCGACTCACATGGCTGCAGACAATTTTTTTGGAGTACTCCCTCCGTTAAGAAATATATAGAACACTCTTATATTTCTTTACATAGGGAGTACATCTAAACTTACGGCCTTGATCCAAATGTAGCAACCCATGAAACATGCAGTTGAAAAATTTTGTGGGACGACTCCCTACTATCGTCCAAGCAGACCCTTTCTCTCGCCTTCACTTGTCATGTGACTGCTTGCCTCATTATTTCATGCTTTGGCTTTTTTTTCCAAGTTGGCATGCTTCTGCCCCTGTGAACATATCTTCTATATCTAAATAGCTTGCCCCATTAACTATTTCTCTCAACATGCAAGCATGCCACATCATAGCATAATATGCATGAGAAAAGGCCACCCCACAACCATATGTCTCTCAACATGTTGGCCCATGGGTGGCGGCGGTTGGCCTTGCCCTATTGCAAGCCACTCCTCATCTTCGACGGCGTCACCTCCTAGTTGTGGTGCTGGTTTCGGCCCATTTGTGTGGTCACGGTGGTCTTCCTTGGCGAGCGGTTGAGGCCTTGTAGTGGACCATTTGTCTGGATCGCTCTAGTCCTAGCGGCCATGGACATGCTTCCAGCGTCCACGACCTACTAGTGTCCTTTGTCGGGATGGTTCCGAGCCCCACGCACTGGTTGTTGCATCCTCTCCGGCCTTCTACTCGTCGGCATCCCGATGGCTCCGCCCCTGGCAACTCAGATATGCGTTCTCTTCCAGCTCTTGGCTTGGCTCTGACGTTGGTCACCATCCGCTCCTCCGCGTCAGCTCTCTCCATCGTGTCACCTCCCCGACCCCATCCACCTCCATGACGTGTCAATCTCAAAGCTCTCATTTTTTTGGTGACACCCAGTGCCACCTCCCGGCGTTAGACGCAGCCCCACCAACCCCTCTTGCGGTGGTGATCTCGACCAGCGAACGGACTTCCTCATATCTAGGTCCTGATCTGGCGGCAATGGGATTGCTCGGACTCAGGCCAAGGTCAAATCCCTGCTTGGCTCACCGATGCTTGCAGCGGTGGCACTCATGGGTGCCATTTCCCTTCTTGAAGGCACTGCCATGGCCTCTATCCATGTCCCTCTTTGAGCACTAGTGGAAACCCTTGGCCCGGTTCTTCGGATCGCGTCGCTCCCCTTCTTGAAGACGCTATCTTGCTTGCTCGCAACATCCCCACGGTTGGCTCCAGAGGTGTTCGACTTTTTAGTTGTGTTTTTTTTCTCTTGTCTCTCTGCTCGGGGTACCAGGCCCACGCCTTCCTATGTATGTGTGTGTGCCATGTGTTGTGACCTCTTATGTACTCATTATATTTCCTTCTATAAATGAAATGATATGCAAACTTCGCGTGTTTCCGAAAAAGGAGGAAATGGTAGTTGGGCACTAGATCCTTTTGGTCCTGGAGAATATGTGACACAACGAAATGGTAGATGATTTGTAATCAACCATGTCGTTCGCATCCATGAATAGCACGGGCACAAACACAAACACATGACAAATTTTAGTTCTCAATCTTAAAATATGCTCACCAATCACCAAACATACGCTTGGATTCGAACACAATCACATCGATCCGAATTCGGAAGTAAATATCTTAACCACCTACTCGGTTGCTCCCAAAGATTATGCGCATCGACCCTCAAATAGAAAAAGCTTATGCAGATCGACGAGAAGGAAGCCATGGATGGTTCAGTCGGATGACAGTTGCGGTTTCCTTAGAACAGAGACAGTGCAGCTCAGGGTGAGGCAGTCCCCTTCAAGGTAATCCGGGTCCTCCAGAACATCGCACGGCGCGAATCTCCAAAACCCCCACTCTTCACCGTAGAAAGAGAGGACGGTCGAGGAGCTCTGCCAAAGCTCCGCCGACGGCCTGCCGGACCTGTCGAGCACCGCGCATCCGAACCTTACGCCGACCACGGTGCCATCCTTGGGCTCGCTGAGGAGCACGAGGAGGATGGATATGTGGGAGCCCAGTTGGTTGGGGTAGAAACGGACGGCCCAGTCGTACCCACCGACGGTGAACCTTTCCGACGGGTAGTAGCAATTATCGCCGGTGGACATGAGTATTGCGGCGGTGTAGCCTTCCACGTCGAAGAAGATGTCCTTGGTTGCAGCTGCGGTCAGGCTCATCCGATCAGGAGTAGCAGCTGCTTCGCCATTTCGAGATGGGTCAGACATCTTATCTAAACCAGAAGATTGGCATGGATTCCCTGTGGTTTGTGACAGGTCCACTATTTGTAGGTGGAGCAAATGTGAAGATGGATCGTGTTCCCCTTGACGGTAAACTCTAAACGCAACAACTAATTAAGGCTCCTCGTCTGGCGCACTAAGTGGATGGTGATGCTAACGAGGCGTCAAGTAGCTACCCTATCCGTATTTCAGAACTTCAGAAGTCTAGGCGTTGATTATTAGGATTTCTTGTTAATCCTTTTTTATTACCTTGACACTCAACTCAAACGACACATCAACTTTTTGAACGGTTTTAACATGGTCTTTCTTACCTCATCTTTTCACATGAGACGTAATATGATAAGAGTTACTCAGACCCACTGCATTTTTTGAGTCTATTAGACTTCTTTTAACATGCTCCCAGACAGGTATAACCTGTTCAAAAAAAATTAATAATGTAGCAGCTAATGTTACTATTACCTCTTCGGTGGTAAGAAGATATGATGTCCATGAGGGTGTAGGGCTTGTATGGACATTTTACTTTTGCAAACAAGGAAATAAATTATGTCGCGATTAAAAACAACACCCAATAGGAAATATATAACAGTGCAAACTAATCATCTCTAAATTACTTTTACGTCTTGGTACTATTATATGATGGCCATCATGGTGTAAAGCTAATATGGTCTCATTCTGCTTGTACAAACAAGGAAGCAAATTTTATCGCTGTTGAAACCCCCCAAAAAAATACGCACAACACCAACTAAGGGATTATATAACAAGGGCAATTAATCTTTCTCTATTTTCCAGTTTAGGTTACTTATAATGATTTTCACTACTATTGACTATATAATATATATGTCTTTTTTTTCATTTTCATTTTGGATTGCTTAGCACTTACGCCACACGGTGAATATACAATATATGCTAGTACAATAAAGGTTGTTAGTTATAAAATACTTAAGAAAATCATTTTGTATTAGACCCAAAAATATGGCATTAATACACATACAATATTTCATAGATGCATATTTTAAAGTTATAAGTCTAGAACTTCAAATAATTTAAAATGGAGGGAGTCTATTAAAGTTGGCCTTATTGTAAGTGCATCTAGTGCCCCTTAATGATTTTGGTGTATTGAAGACTTATAGGTTAAGGGTCTGATGCGTGTGTGAGTGTACACAGGCCTTATTGTAAGTGCATCTAGTGCCCCTTAATGATTTTGGTGTATTGAAGACTTATAGGTTAAGGGACTGATGCGTGTGTGAGTGTACACAGGTCTATAAGTCTATGAGGAGTTTGATATTTATAGAGAAAGTCAACCCCTAAAAATTGAAGTTCTTCAACTGAAGACTTTGGATTGCTGAAGACTTTCTAAAGACTTTGAAAGTGAAGAAATTGGTGTGACCTTGAAGACTTGGTATTCATTTGAGGAACATGAAACGTGAAGACCTTGTTTTCGTAGTTTCATTTTTCTCTTTCTTGAGTTATAGGGAACACCGTACTGTTAAAGGGGGTCGAGGAAATACTAAGAAAAAATTTCCATGTGATGCTCAACTCAAAATCCTACACCTACCAATCCCTTCGAGTGAAGCCATTGGAAATCCCATACAGTTCAGTCATATTATTCAGTGACAGAGACGAAGTTCTTCTGGTCTCTGAGGAATTTGTTCTGACTGGGGAGTTAGGAATTCGCCAGTGCGAATTGCCTACACAGTAAGGAACATGATACCCCTGAGGAATTTGAGAGTCAAATAATTCCGACCGTTGCTGTGCTATGCGCCAGCTGTCCCAAAATATCTACCCACCTATCGGTCATATCAGACAAGGGCATTTATGTCTTATCATGTCGGGCTGCTCCCTAGGCTATAAATAGCCTCCCCTTCAACCACTAGCTGGTTGGCTGCTCCGAGAGAAACCGACACTTGTCAATTGAGAGCATCCCATCCTCCGAGGACTTTGAGCAAAAATCATCAAGTGAGGAAAACCCAAACCCAACACCTACAAACCCAAAGTGATTGAGCATCACTGAAGAGATTGATCCTGCGTGGATCCGACGCTCGTTTACTTTGAAGACTGTGCTTCTTCCAGACGGTTAGGCATCAAGGTATAGAGCATCCAAGAGGAATTGTGGATCGCCGAGTGACCGAGTTTGTGAAGGTTCGGAAGTCATCTGAAGACTTACTGTCGGTGTCAAAACCGGTGGATCTCGAGTAGGGGGTCCCGAACTGTGCGTCTAGGCGGATGGTAACAGGAGACAAGGGACACGATGTTTTTACCCAGGTTCGGGCCCTCTCGGTGGAGGTAAAACCCTACTCCTGCTTGATTAATATTGATGATATGGGTAGTACAAGAGTAGATCTACCACGAGATCAAGGAGGCTAAACCCTAGAAGCTAGCCTATGGTATGATTGTTGTCCGTCCTACGGACTAAAACCCTCCGGGTTATATAGACACCGGAGAGGGCTAGGGTTACATAGAGTCGGTTACAATGGTAGGAGATCTACATATCTGTATCGCCGAGCATGCCTTCTACGCCAAGGAAAGTCCCATCCGGACACGGTACGAAGTCTTCAATCTTGTATCTTCATAGTCTTGGAGTCCGACCGTCGGTGATAGTTCGGCTATCCGGACACCCCCTAGTCGAGGACTCCCTCAGTAGCCCCTGAACCAGGCTTCAATGACGACGAGTCCGACGCGCATATTGTCTTCGGCATTGCAAGGCGGGTTCCTCCTCCAAATAATTCATAGAAGATTTTGAACACCAGGATAGTGTCCGGCTCTGCAAAATAAGTTCCACATTCCACCATAGAGAGAATAATATTTACACAAGTTCCATCTGCTGACGTATTTCGTGGCATGACGTCACACCACGGCCAAGCCTTTATTCGAGTCATTTTTATTGTTCCACCTCAGCGCGTTTAGCGAAGCGGTTTCCTCGGCACGTCTTGTCAAAGCAGAGATCGTGTCCCCTTATTCCGGGATTCTCATCAATACGGGTGTGGGTAACCCAACCATGCCCGTTGGCATGCCCCCTCCATCGAAGGCAAGTCCCAAACGGTCACGGGGATGGCTCTTGGTATTCAACCCCTTTATAACGAGACCAAGGCTTGTTCCTTTTCTTCAATCTCAATCGAATCCGCCCCTCGTCTCGAGTTCCAACACCCAAGGCTCCAGATTCAGGCGCTTCAGACCTTCGACAATGTCCGGCTCCGACCTACAAGGCCGGTGGATGCCTTCTTCCGTCACGGAAGAAGATGTGCTAAAGCTGAGAGACGCCGGGTATCTAACCGGTGAAATTCCGCATAGGCTGCCTGCCCAAGGGCAAGTCATTCCTACTCCCGAGCCCGGTGAGAGCGTTGTGTTCGTGTCTCACTTCCGTCGGGGTCTAGGTTTCCCGACGGACCCCTTTGTGAGGGGGCTCATGTTTTATTATGGGCTGGAATTCCATGACTTGGACCCGGAGTCCATCCTCCACATTTCATCATTCATTGTTGTATGCGAAGCCTTCCTCCGCACTACCCCTCACTTCGGATTGTGGCTCAAGACCTTCAACGTGGAGCCGAAGATGATCGAGGGGCGGCAGGTAGAGTGCGGAGGGGCAGTTATAAGCAAGAGGGCAGACGCTCCATGGCCCGAGGGCTTTTTTCAAGAGGAGCTTGGTTTGTGGCAACAGGAGTGGTTCTACATCACCGCTCCTAGGGGCACCAGATGGGTGGCGCCACCTGCCTTTCGCTCGGGCCCTCCACAATGGCTGGCGTCATGGGTCAACAAAGGGCTTGACTGGGGGCCGTCCAAGGACATACCATTATTGCAGGGCCGTATTCGAGACCTCCAAGAGAGGGAGATCAATCTGGTTGTAGTGGCGCAGGTCATGTTGATTCGGCGCCTTCTGCCCTGCAAGCGTCGCCCCCTCCGCCTGTGGGAATTCAATCCGGAGGGACCGCGAGCTCGCTAACACTTCATGAGTGCGACGCCCGTGTAGATGTATAAACTGTTCTTCGGATCACGAGAGATGTGTCCGGACTTGACCGAGGACGCAGGTCTGAGCTGCAATCGCCCAGATACTCAAGTAAGTAGTCATGTGCCCGGACATGCTATCCGTACATTTATCATAAACTTGCCCTTTGAAGAGTTGTCCCTTGAACAGGAATGGATAGCAAAAGCAAAACTAATAAGGTGTCCGGCCCCCCTCCCTGAGACCACGCGCGGATCCTGTGTTAACCAAGATGCTGGAGGCTGCGCCTTTGGAAGAGGGCGAAGGGGGGAACAGGAAAGCTACCGCCTCCGCTAAGGAGGATCTTAAGGAAGGGGGGATCGAGAATCCCCCCTCCAAGGGGAGAAGAGGACCGCTTCTGAAGATCCGGAGGCCAAGGCCTCAAAGCGGGGGAAGAAATCTTCACCAGAGGGTCCTGCGCCGGGAGGAGCCCCGGCCGCACTATTTCCCCAAGGAAATCAGCCCTCTAGCGATCCATAAGTAGAAAGGGGAGTTTTGTAATAAGGGACATCCCTGCTTTTGTTTCTGAAGATAAACGAAGTTATTACCTTGTAGTTCGGATCTCCGCCCTTCTCAACAGAGCTCATCTTCAGGGGATCTTCATCCGGAGATGATGGAGAGCGAAACGCCTCCATCTACCGCACCATCAGGCGGGGCGGACGACCCTGAGGTGTCGTCGCGGAGGGTTTCCCCGAGTTCGGTGGGGCCGGAAAGTTCGGCACCAACTGGTGTACGGTCGGAGGAGCTGAAGGATTTGCTCGGGCGGGCGTCTATCTCAGAAGATCACCGTACGTTAATTGGTACGGTGATTGAAAGGATTTCATCCGCTGAGAGCGGGTTGCATGAGGCCATTAGAAGTTTACTGACGGGGTTTGAGGTACGCAAAAATGATATACCTTCTGACAGTTTTACACACAGAATACGCCCTGTATAGATAGTAGCCCCTGAGACTCGGTACGTTGTCAAAAGCGACAGCATGCCGAGGATCATGATCTCAGTTATAAGATGTCGCCCTTCCTATTCAGGTGGCGGAGCGTTCGGTGGCCAGCCGGACTGATAGATTTGCCGAACTGAAGCGGCAACTTGACGTTGCGGATGCGGACATCGCGCTGGTGAATAAGAGACTTGACGAGTCACAAGGTATGTGGCTTCTCCGTGGACACCTGGTAAGGGAGCTTGATGCCCGTGCCTTACTACATGTATGCTTAATGCAGATGGTGCCGCTGCTATGGAGGACCTTCGGGCAGAGCTCGCTCGAGCCAAGGATCAAGCCAGAAAGAGTAATGCGGCTGCCTTGAAGGTGGCCGAAGAGCTGAAAGCCGAACTGGCTGCTCACTGCCGAAGCAGGGAGGAAATGGCCAAGATGGTCGTGATGCTGAAGGATGCTACCGACCGCTGCGGGTTTCTTGAAAGGAAACGCCGAGCGGAGCAAGAGGACCTGAAGAAGGCCACCGCCGAAGCCAAGGATGCCCGCTCCGCGATGAGAGCTATAAAGGAGGATATTGAATCTGAAAAGCCCTTTCTGCTGCGTAGGAAGTTCACGGATCCGAAGTATGCTCAGTTGGGCCAGTTGTGGGGTGCAGAGGATGCTTATCTGAATTTGGCGGCGAGTGCCGCAGACGCAGTCGCACACTTCCGAGGCCAAAAGGATCACGGAATGGAAGAGCTTTTTTGGTCGCAATTCCATAGTCCGGAGCGTCCACTTCCATTAACCGATCGGTTAGCCGAGTGGGCTGAGCTGAATAGATTGTCCGGACTTGCCGTGAAGGATGTCATGGCTAATTTGTGGCCAAAAAGGCCCGAGCCGAAGAGTTATTTTGGCTTGGTGCAGCAGTTCCTTGATGCGGTGCCGCATATTGAGGCGATGAAGCGGTCGGCATGCATAGAGGGTGCACGGATGGCTCTCGCCCGTGTCAAAACATACTGGGCAGAGATGGAGGCCACCGACGTTGCATCCCAGGATTCGGACAGAAGCCGATTACCAGCCGAGCACTATTTTGAGGAAGTCCTGCAGGGCGCTCGTTTAATAGAGACGCAGTGCTCGAAGAATGTTATGTTCAAATGACATGTATGATTTGTGAAACCATGTTTCAAATATAATATAAGGGCTTTTTATACTTGTGCGTTCAAGTGTTGAAATACATCCTGTGCGGCCGTTGACGTATATGTGTATATAACCTGAAAGATGGCAGTCTTCGGCTTCAGCCCCCACGCACATAGTGCGGGGGTGTTGGCAAAAAAAAGCGTATTTTCACACTTAATCCAACGTCTTGGTCCTGTGAAGGAGGTGATAGCGTAGCAAACTAGGCAACCGGACTATAATGCTTTATCACTTTCACTTAGCCATAGGAGTTCGATGGTGGGGCTACTATATAGCCCCTAGGGGCACTGCGCTCTCCGAATTTCGGGGCACGTATGTGCCTGACCGGAAAACGGTCCTTCGCTAAAGCGGAGGAATTCTAAACATTCCGGTGGTCGATCGAGTGGTTGACCAGTCTCTCGCTGTATCATGACAGTCAGTTTTCGGCTTTCCCTACTGAGGTGCTCACCTGGACCAACCGGGGCACAATCGCAGTAGTTCTCCTGGTGCCGTGTTAGCCGATGGAGCGGAACGTAAGGCAGCATAATACAGGAGCCGGGCAAACCCAACATTTGACCAAAGACATGATTCGGAGCTGATGCATATAAGGCCTAACTCGAGACGCCGAACACTCCCTAAGGTATTCGGTCTTTATGAAAACGGGCAGAACAATGCCCTAAGCCCCTAGTGTCCAGGTACGCACAAAAATTTCTGACGCGCCTGATGCCAAAACGCCAGCCTTCTCCTCGGTTATGGTGAGAAACCAGGGGATGTGTATCAACAAGAGACAGTAAGAAAGGTTTACGCAGGGTCTTAATCTGAAAAGAATCCTTGCAACGGGTCCCTACTGCACGTCTGCGCCTGTGTCTCCGTTGTGCCGTATCCTGGATGGGCGTAGCATGGTGTTCATCTGTAAAAGAGAAGAACTTAGTTTGAAAAGGGGATCGTGCGAAAAATGTATAAACAGAGCATAAGTCGAAAAACGAATAAAATTGAGCTTTATTGTCTCTTATTGTACATGCGTGTAGCCCCTTGTAAGGGGGGACGCGGCTAGTAAGCCCCTTGTTTATTTGTGCCAGACTCGCCTAACCGTGTCAGGGATCTGAATGACCTGTTTGGGTGCTTTGATCAGCAAAGCCGGATTAATGTGTGGCTGTCAAGGCAGTCTCACTTTCTTCCGTATTCAAGGAACACTCGAGGTTTCCCTTTAATGAGATGATGCCGCGTGGACCGGGCATTTTAAGTGTAAGAGATGCATAATGCAGTATTGCGTTAAAGCGGGTGAAAGCTTCGCGTCCCAATAGTGCTTGATAGCTACTTTTAAATGGGGCGATGTGGAAGACTAACTTTTCGCGACGGGAGTTGTCGGATGAGCCGAACACAACTTCTAGTGGTAGAGAGCCCGTACAATGGGCATATGGGCCTGGCATCACTCCTTTAAAGGAAGTGTTGCTATGGCGTATTTTGGTTGGGTCTATCCCCATTCTGCGGATTGTATCCTGATATAGTAGGTTTAGATCACTGCCGCCGTCCATTAGGACTTGTGTAAATAGTAGTCCGTCAATTATAGGATCTAATATCAGAGCAGTCCATCCTGCGTTCCGGATACTTCCGGAGTAATCCTGATGGTCGAAAGTGATTGGTTTTGACATCCAGTGTCGGGACTCCGCTGGGGTGGACCGTGCGGCGCGTACTTTAATGGGCGCCACTCTATTTTCGCCTGTTGTCACATGAAGTGAGTTTACTGTTTTGACCTCTTGTGGGAAATTCCTTTGTTTTCTGGTGCTCTGCTTGTGGACTTCGTCATCGTCCTCACTTGGTGTTTCGAGCCCCTTGTGTTCGGCATTAAGTCGGCCGGATTATTTGAAGACCCAACAATCTCTGTGGGTATGGTTTGCAGGCTTCCCGGAGGTGCTGTGGATTTGGCATATCTTGTCCAAGATTTTGTTTAGGTTGGATAGCTCGTCGCTATTGTCCTTGAGAGGCAGTGTTTTGTTGTTCTGCCGAGAGCTTTTGAACCCGGCGTTGACTGCCGTGCTCTTTGGGCCATTTCCCTTAGTCCGGCGCTGGTCCTTTCTGCGTCGTGGTTTCCCGTTTCCATCCTTGACCTCGGATGTACTTTGGTCGCTGGTGCTGCATCTTGCCAGCCAGCTATCCTCTCCCGTGCAAAAGAGGGTCATGAGGCTTGTTAGTGCGGCCATTGTTCTTGGCTTTTCCTGGCCGAGGTGTCTGGCGAGCCATTCGTCTCGGACGTTATGTTTGAAGGCTGCTAAGGCTTCGGTGTCCGGACAGTCGACTATTTGGTTCTTTTTGGTGAGGAACCTGTTCCAGAATTTGCGGGCTGACTCTCCGGGCTGTCGAGTTATGTGACTTAAATCGTCTGCATCCAGAGGGCGGACATAAGTCCCCTGAAAATTTGCCCGAAACGCATCCTCGAGCTCTTCCCAACTTCCAATGGTATTTTCTGGGAGGCTTTTGAGCCAATGCCGAGCTGGCCCTTTGAGCTTGAGGGGTAAGTATTTTATGGCGTGGAGGTCATCTCCTCTGGCCATATGTATGTGCAGGATGTAATCCTCAATCCAGACTCCAGGGTCTGTTGTTCCGTCGTATGCCTCTATGTTTACGGGCTTGAATCCCGCTGGAAATTCATGATCCAGCACCTCATCGTTGAAACATAAGGGGTGTGCGGCGCCCCTGTATTTGGGTGTGCCGTGATGTTCGAATACTCGACGTGTTGTATTGCTTTCTGGGGCTTGCTTTCTTGGCCCATAGATGGACCTGGCCGGGCCATCCTTTTTGTGAGGATCCTTATATGGATCACGTGCCGGCTTGTGTGTGGCGCCGCTTGCCGCTCTTTGTTTGTCATGTGGTCGTCTATCCGACCTGGCGGCCTCTTTGTTCTTTGATTGTGGGGGCTCTACGGCCTCCTCGTCAAATTCGAGCAGTAGTTTGCGCTTCGGGTAGCTTTTTACTTGGCGACTATCGCCGTATTTGTCTGCGGTCTTGAGTACTTTGCTCCATCTCATTCCGAGTACGTCTTCCGCTGTTTTGAGCTTCCGCTTCTGCTTCTTCAGACTTCGTGCAGTGGCGATGAGCCTTTTTTGGAGGTTCTTCTGCTCCAACAGTATGTCCGGCATGTGATCGTCCGGACTATTATTTTCGCCGGGGATGGATTGCTTATCCAATTCATCCTGTTCGGATGCTTGTTCGGGGGCATGTTCGTCATCCACCGGTTCACCCTGCTCTACGGCTGGGTCTGTATGGGTACTGTTGTTGTCGAGGCGGGACTTTGGGCGGCGCTTGCGTCGCCGTTTCGGCTGTTTTTCGAGGGAGTTATCCTTCTCAGCGTCCTGTTGTTCCTCGTTATCGCTTCCTTTAGGTGTGTCCCCATATAAACATCGTGAGTTGAGGTGGCCTTCCAGTGCCCTATAGGCGCTGGGTCTTGGTCGTCTCCTGCATCGTCGTCCATACCGTCGATGTCTTCGGAGTCGAAGTCTGGCATGTCGGTTAAGTCATCGACAGTGGCTACGAAGTGGGTGGTGGGTGGGCTATGAATTTCTTTGTCGTCCGCGTCCCAACCGTCCTGACCGTAATCCGGCCAGGGCTCTCCTGATAAAGAGAGACACTTTAGCAAATTCAGGATGTCGCCAAATGGCGAGTGCTGAAAGATGTCCGCAGCAGTGAACTCCATGATCGGCGCCCAATCGGATTCGATTGGCAGGGGCACGGAAGGTTCGGGGTCCGGAGAGGAGTCCGGCACCTTGGAGTCACGAGCTTCACAAGGGACAGGGTCGGTATCCGGCTCCATCGCCGTAGAGGTAGCAGCCCCCAAGGCGGTGTCCAGCCACCCATCCTCGATCGGCGCAGTCGGCTCCGAGCTAAGGGTCGGAGCGGACTCTTGTGCGGCCTCCAGGGCACTGTCCGGCAGCAGAGCTAAATCATGCCCATCGTGATAGTGTGGTGCGCTCGGCTGTGGCTCGAATCCGTCGAAGATCAAGTCTCCGCGGATGTCGGTCGTATAGTTCAAACTTCCAAATCTGACCTGATGGCCAGGGGCATAGCTTTCGATCTTCTCCAGACGGCCAAGTGAATTGGCCCGCAGTGCGAAGCCGCCGAATACGAAGATCTGTCCGGGGAGAAAAGTCTCACCCTGGACCGCATTGTTGTTGATGATCGAAGGAGCCATCGGACCTATAGGTGACGACACAGAGGAACTCTCAATGAAAGCACCAATGTCGGTGTCAAAACCGGCGGATCTCGGGTAGGGGGTCCCGAACTGTGTGTCTAGGCAGATGGTAACAGGAGACAAGGGACACGATGTTTTTACCCAGGTTCAGGCCCTCTCGGTGGAGGTAAAACCCTACTCCTTCTTGATAATATTGATAATATGGGTAGTACAAGAGTAGATCTACCACGAGATCAAGGAGGCTAAACCCTAGAAGCTAGCCTATGGTATGATTGTTGTCCATCCTACGGACTAAAACCCTCCGGTTTATATAGACACCGGAGAGGGCTAGGGTTACACAGAGTCGGTTACAATGGTAGGAGATCTACATATCCGTATCGCCGAGCTTGCCTTCTATGCCAAGGAAAGTCCCATCCGGACACGGGACGAAGTCTTCAATCTTGTATCTTCATAGTCTTGGAGTCCGGCCGTCGGTGATAGTTTGGCTATCTGGACACCCCCTAGTCCAGGACTCCCTCACTTACCACGAGTGATTGGGCAAGGTCTGTGTGACCTTAGCTCAAGGTGAATACGGTGAGGACTGTGTGTCCGGGACTGGGTGTCCTCGAGTTTAAATACTCAGCCGCTCCAACCAGATGTACAACTGAGACAGTAGTTGGAACTGGTCTACCAAATCATTGTCTTCACCGAGCTTACTGGTTCTATTTCCTCGACTCTTTCATTTCCTCATGTCTGTTGTTGTGTGCCTGTTCATATCTGTTTGAAGACTTTGACTGAAGACTTTCTCAATTTCCTCAGTTCAATTTCTTCAGTCTGTCCATCTTCTTTCTTGTGTTATCATGTGTTTATGCTTTATGTACTCTGTGCTTGTCTTCATTTCATCATGATGACTATGCTTGTGTTCTGTTATGTTTACTTCTAAGTACTTATTCCGCTGCAAGTAGTTCTTCACTTAGGAATTTCCTCACCAGCAAATTCCTCAATGAAGAATTCATAAAAATCGCCTATTCACCCCCCCTCTAGTCGATATAACGCACTTTCAATTGGTATCAGAGCAAGGTACTCCCTTGTTCTGTGTGATTTTGGTTTAACCGCCTGGAGTTTTAGTTATGTCGACCGCAGGTAAGATAAAAGTCTCTGCTGGGTGTCCTACCTTTGATGGAACGGACTACCCCTACTGGAAGAATAAGATGCGAATGCATCTTGAGGCAATTGATAACGATCTCTGGTATGTTGTGGAAAATGGTGTTCCCTCAGTGACACCCTCTCTGGACGCTACTGATGTGAAGAGATTAAAGCAACTCGATTCTCAAGCGAAGAATATCATATGTGGCCATCTGAGCAAAGGATAGTATGGAAGAGTGAGTGCTTTGGAAACTGCTAAGTGCTACTTCTTGCGTTGGTTTTCCTTGAAGAGGAAAGGGTGATGCAACAATAGTAGCGTAAGTATTTCCCTTAGTTTTTGAGAACCAATGTATCAATTCAGTAGGAGGCTCCTCAAAAGTCCCACGCACCTACACAAACAAACAAACAAAGAACTCGCAACCAATGCAATAAAGGGGTTGTCAATCCCTTCACGGCCACTTGCGAAAGTGAGATCTGATAGAGATAGTATGATAAGATAAATATATTTTTGGTATTTTATAATATAGATGCAAAAAAGTAAAGATGCAAATAAAAGTAGATTGGAAGCAAATATGATAAGAGATAAACCCGGGGGCCATACGTTTCGCTAGTGGATTCTCTCAAGATAGCATAAGTATTACGGTGGGTGAACAAATTACTGTCGAACAATTCATAGAAAAGCGAATAGTTATGAGATTATCTAGGCATCGCGTCCGCAACAAGTAGACCGACTCCTGCCTGCATCTACTACTATTACTCTACACATCGACCGACTCCTGCCTGCATCTAGAGTATTAAGTTCATAAGAACAGAGTAACACCTTAAGCAAGATGACATGATGTAGATGGATAAACTCAAGCAATATGATATAAACCCCATCTTTTTATCCTCGATGGCAACAATACAATATGTGCCTTGATGCCCCTGCTGTCACTGGGAAAGGACACCGCAAGATTGAACCCAAAGCTAAGCACTTCTCCCATGGCAAGAAAGATCAATCTAGTAGGCCAAACCAAACTGATAATTCGAAGAGACTTGCAAAGATAACTCAATCATACATAAAAGAATTCAGAGAAGATTCAAATATTATTCATAGATAAACTTGATCATAAACCCACAATTCATCGGATCTCGACAAACACACTACAAAAAGAGTTTACATCGAATAGATCTCCACAAGAGAGGGGGAGAACATTGTATTGAGATCCAAAAAGAGAGAAGAAGCCATCTAGCTAATAACTATGGACCCGTAGGTCTGTGGTAAACTACTCACAACTCATCGGAGGGGCTATGGTGTTGATGTAGAAGCCCTCCATGGTCGATTCCCCCTCCGGTGGAGAACCGGCGAAGGCTCAAAGATGAGATCTCGCGGATACAGAAGGTTACAGCGGTGGAAATTGTGTTTCGTTGGCTTCCTGGATGTTTTCGCGGTACGTAGGCTTATATAGGAGGAAGAAGTACGTCGGTGGCCGCCCGAGGGGCCCACGAGATAGGGGGCACGCCCTCCTATCTCGTGGAGGCCTCGGCTGCTTCTTGACTTGCACTCCAAGTCCTCTGGATCACGCTCGTTCCAAAAATCACGCTCCCGAACGTTTCATTCCATTTGGACTCCGTTTGATATTCCTTTTCTTCGAAATACTGAAATAGGCAAAAAAACAGCAATACAGGTTGGGCCTCCGGTTAGTAGGTTAGTCCCAAAAATGATATAAATGTGTAAAATAAAGCCCATAAACATACAAAAGTGGTAATATAATAGCATGGAACAATCAAAAATTATAGATACGTTGGAGACGTATCAAGCATCCCAAGCTTAATTCATGCTCGTCCTTGAGTAGGTAAATGATAAAAAGAGAATATTTGATGTGGAGTGCTACCTAGCATAATTCTCAATGTAATTTTCTTTATTGTGGCATGAATGTTCAGATCCAAATGATTCAAAATAAAAGTTCATATTCATAAAAGAAATAGTAACACTTCAAGCATACTAATCAAAGTAATCATGTCTTCTCAAAATAACATGGCAAAAGAAAGTTCATCCCTACAAAATCATATAGTTAGGCTATGCTTCATTTTCGTCACACAAAGATATTCCCAACTTCTATACCCCCCATGACAAGCCAAGAAATTGTTTCATACTTAAATAATCTTAAACTTTTTCAACCTTCACGCAATACATGAGCGTGAGCCATGGATATAGCACTATGGATGGAATAGAATATGATGATGGGGATTGTGTGGAGAAGACAAAAAAGGAGAAAGTCTCACATTGATGAGGATAATCAATGGGCTATGGAGATGCCCATCAGTTGATGTCAACATGAGGAGTAGGGATTGCCATGCAACGGATGCACTAGAGCTATAAATGAATGCTCAACAAAAGAAAACTAGTGGGTGTGCATCCAACTTGCTCGCTCACGAAGACCTAGGGCATTTAAGGAAGCCCATCGTAGGAATATACAAGCCAAGTTCTATAATGAAAAATTCCCACTAGTATGAAAAGGACAACTTACGAGACTCACTATATGAAAAACATGGTGCTACTTTGAAGCACAATATATGAGACTCACTACATGAAGAACAAAGTGCTACTTTGAAGCACAAGTGTGGAAAAGGAGATAGTAACTTTGCCCTTTTTATTTATTTTCTTTTTTCTTTTTCTTTTTTTTCTTTTGGGCCTTTCTTTTTTTTTGGCCTTTCTTCTTCTTCTTTTTCTTTTTTCTTTGGGCAATGCTCTAATAATGATGATCATCACATTTTCATTGATTAGAACATATGAATTACAACTCGAAACTAGAATAAGGTATGACCCTATATGAATGCCTCCGGCGGTGTACCGGGATGGTGCAATGAATCAAGAGTGACATGTATGAAAATTAATGCATGGTGGCTTTGCCACAAATACGATGTCAACTACATGATCATGCAATGGCAATATGACAAAAGTAAAGTATGGCATGATGATGAAAGGAACGGTGGAAAGTTGCATGGCAATATATCTCGGAATGGCTATGGAAATGCCATAATAGGTAGGTATGGTGGATGTTTTGAGGAAGATATAAGGAGGTTTGTGTGTGATAGAGCGTATCGTATCACGGGGTTTGGATGCACCGGCGAAGTTTGCACCAACTCTCAAGGTGAGAAAGGGCAATGCATGGTACCGAAGAGGCTAGCAATGGTGGAAAGGTAAAAGTGCGTAAACTCCATGGACTCAACATTAGTCAAAAGAACTCATATACTTATTGCAAAAATTTACAAGTCATCAAACATCAAGTACTACGCGCATGCTCCTAGTGAAGGAAATATGCCCTAGAGGCAATAATAAAGTTATTATTTATTTCCTTATATCATGATAAATGTTTATTATTCATGCTAGAATTGTATTAATCAGAAACATGATACATGTGTGAATACATAGACAAACATATTGTCACTAGTATGCCTCTACTAGACTAGCTCATTAATCAAAGATGGTTATGTTTCCTAACCATAGACATGAGTTGTCATTTCATTAACGAGATCACATCATTAGTAGAATGATGTGATTGACATGACCCATTCCGTTAGCTTAGCACTTGATCGTTTAGTATGTTGCTATTGCTTTCTTCATGACTTATACATGTTCCTACAACTATGAGATTATGCAACTCCCGTTTACCAGAGAAACACTTTGTGTGCTACCAAATGTCACAACGTAACTGGGTGATTATAAAGGAGCTCTACAGGTGTCTCCAAAGGTACATGTTGAGTTGGCGTATTTCGAGATTAGGTTTTGTCACTCCGATTGTCGGAGAGGTATCTCTGGGCCCTCTCGGTAATGCACATCACTATAAGCCTTGCAAGCAATGTAGCTAATGAGTTAGTTACGGAATGATGCATTACATAACGAGTAAAGAGACTTGCCGGTAACGAGATTGAACTAGGTATTGAGATACGAGATTGAACTGGGCAAGTAACATACCGATGACAAAGGGAACAACGTATGTTGCTATGCGGTTTGAACGATAAAGATCTTCTAGAATATGTAGGAGCCAATATGAGCATCGAGGTTCGGCTATTGGTTATTGACCGAAAATGTGTTTCGGTCATGTCTACATAGTTCTCGAACCCGTAGGGTCCGCACGCTTAAGGTTTTGATGACGGTTTTATTATGAGTTTATGATTTTTGATGTATCGAAGGAGTTCGGATTCCCGGATGAGACCGGGGACATGACGAGGAGTCTCGAAATGGTCGAGACATAAAGATTGATATATTGGACGACTATATTCGGACTTCGGAAAGGTTCCGAGTGATTCGGGTATTGTTCGGAGTACCGGAGAGTTACGGGAATTCGCCGGGAGAAGTATTGGGCCTTATTGGGCCATATGGGAAAGAGAGAGGGGCTTCCTAGGGCAAGCCGCGCGCCCCCCAAGGCCTAGTCCGAATTGGACTAGGGGGAGGGTCTGCGCCCCCTCCTTCCTTACCTTCTCCCTTCCCCTTCCTTCTCTCCTACTCCTACTAGGAAAGGAGGAGACCCCCCCCCTTGGCGTGCCCTCCTCCTAGGCCGGCCGCCTCCCCCTAGCTCCATTATATATGGGGGCAGGGGGCATCCCAAAGACACAACAATTGATCTCTTGATCTCTTAGCCGTGTGCGGTGCCCCCCTCCACCATAGTCCTCCTCGATAATATTGTAGCGGTCCTTAGGCGAAGCCCTGCGACGGTAGAACATCAAGATCGTTAGCACGCCGTCGTGCTGACGGAACTCTCCCTCGACACTCGGTTGGATCAGAGTATGAGGGACGTCATCGAGCTGAACGTGTGCTAGAACTCAGAGGTGTCGTAGTTTCGGTGCTTGATCGGTCGGGCCGTGAAGACGTACGACTACATCAACCGTGTTGTTCTAACGCTTCCGTTTTCGGTCTACGAGGATACGTGGACAACACTCTCCCCTCTCGTTGCTATGCATCACCATGATCTTGCGTGTGCGTAAGAAAATTTTGAAATTACTACGTTCCCCAACAGTGGTATCAGAGCCAGGTTTTATGCGTAGATGTTATATGCACGAGTAGAACACAAGTGAGTTGTGGGCGATACAAGTCATACTACTTACCAGCATGTCATACTTTGGTTCCGCGGTATTGTTGGATGAAGCGGCCCGGACCAACATTACGCGTACGCTTACGCGAGACTGGTTCTACCGACGTGCTTTGCACACAGGTGGTTGGCGGGTGTCTGTTTCTCCAACTTTAGTTGAACCGAGTGTGGCTACACCTGGTCCTTGCGAAGGTTAAAATAGCACTAACTTGACGAACTATCGTTGTGGTTTTGATGCGTAGGTAAGAACGGTTCTTGCTCAGCCCGTAGCAGCCACGTAAAATTTGCAACAACAAAATATAGGACGTCTAACTTGTTTTTGCAGGGCATGTTGTGATGTGATATGGTCAAGACGTGATGCTATTGTATGAGATGATCATGTTTTGTAACCGAGTTATCCGCAACTGGCAGGAGCCATATGGTTGTCGCTTTATTGTATGCAAGCGCCCTGTAATTGCTTTACTTTATCACTAAGCGGTAGCGATAGTCGTAGAAGCAATAGGTGGCGAAACGACAAACGATGCTACGATGGAGATCAAGGTGTTGCGCCGGTGACGATGGTGATCATGATAGTGCTTCGGAGATGGAGATCACAAGCACAATATGATGATGGCCATATCATATCACTTATATTGATTGCATGTGATGTTTATCCTTTATGCATCTTATTTTGCTTTGATTGATGGTAGCATTTTAAGATGATCTCTCACTAATTATCAAGAAGTGTTCTCCCTGAGTATGCACCGTTGCGAAAGTTCTTCGTGTTGAGACACCACGTGATGATCGGGTGTGATAGGCTCTACGTTCAAATACAACGGGTGCAAAACAGTTGCACACGCGGAATACTCAGGTTAAACTTGACGAGCCTAGCATATACAGATATGGCCTCGGAACACGGAGACCGAAAGGTCGAGTGTGAATCATATAGTAGATATGATCAACATAGTGATGTTCACCATTGAAAACTACTCCATCTCATGTGATGATCGGACATGGTTTTGTTGATTTGGATCATGTGATCACTTAGATGACTAGAGAGATGTCTGTCTAAGTGGGAGTTCTTAAGTAATATGATTAATTGAACTTAAATTTATCATGAACTTAGTCCTGGTAGTATTTTGCTAATTATGTTGTAGATCAATAGCTCGCGTTGTAGCTTTCATATGTTTATTTTTGATATGTTCCTAGAGAAAATTGTGTTGAAAGATGTTAGTAGCAATGATGCGGATTGGATCCGTGATCTGAGGTTTATCCTCATTGCTGCACAGAAGAATTATGTCCTTAATTCACCGCTAGGTGACAAACCTATTGTAGGAGCAGATGCAGACGTTATGAACGTTTGGCTAGCTCAATATGATGACTACTTGATAGTTTAGTGCACCATGCTTAACGGCTTAGAATCGGGACTTCAAAGACGTTTTGAACGTCATGGACCATATGAGATGTTCTAGGAATTGAAGTTAATATTTCAAGCAAATACCCGAGTTGAGAGATATGAAGTCTCCAACAAGTTCTATAGCTAAAAGATGGAGGAGAATCGCTCAACTAGTGAGCATGTGCTCAGATTGTCTGGGTACTACAATCGCTTGAATCAAGTGGGAGTTAATCTTCCAGATAAGATAGTGATTGACAGAGTTCTCTAGTCACCATCAACAAGTTACTAGAACTTCGTGATGAACTATAGTATGCAAGGGATGACGAAAACGATTCCCGAGCTCTTCGTGATGTTGAAATCGACGAAGGTAGAAATCAAGAAAGAGCATCAAGTGTTGATGATTGATAAGACCACTAGTTTCAAGAGAAGGTCAAAGGGAAAGAAAGGGAACTTGAAGTAGAATGACAAGCAAGTTGTCACTCCTGCGAAGAAGCCCAAAGCTGGACCAAAGCCTGAAACTGAGTGCTTACGCTGCAAAGGAAATGGTCACTGGCAGCGGAAATGCCCTGAATATTTGGTGGATAAGAAGGATGACAAATTGAACAAGGGTATATTTGATATATAGGTTATTGATGTGTGCCTTACTAGTGTTTATAGTAGCCCCTGAGTATTTGATACTTGTTCAGTTACTAAGGTTAGTAACTCGAAATAGGAGTTACATAATAAACAGAGACTAGTCGAAGGGGAAGTGACGATGAGTGTTGGAAGTAGTTCCAAGATTAATATGATCATCATCACACACTCCCTATATTTTTGAGATTAGTGTTAAACCTAAATAAATGTTATTTGGTGTTTGCGTTGAGCATAAATATGATAAGATCATGTTTATTGCGATAAGATTATTCATCTAAGATAGAGAATAAATTGTTATTCTGTTTACATGAATAAAACCTTCTATGGTCATACACCCAATGTTGATGGTTTATTGAATCTTGATCATAGTGATACACATATTCATAATGTTGATGCCAAAAGATGCAAAGTTAATAATGATAGTGCAACTTATTTGTGGCACTGTCGTTTGGGTCATATCGGTGTAAAGAGCATGAAGAAACTCCATAAAGATGGATTTTCGGAATCAGTTGGTTATGAATCATTTGATGCTTGCGAACCGTGCCTTTTGGGCAAGATGACTAAAACTCCGCTCTCCGGAACAATGGAACGAGCTACTAACTTGTTGGAAATAATACATACCGATGTATGCAGTTCAATGAGTGTTGATGCTCGTGGCAGGGTGTCGTTATTTTCTGACCTTCATAGATGATTTGAGCAGATATGCGTATATCTACTTAATGAAGCACAAGTCTGAAACATTTGAAAAGTTCAAAGAATTTCAGAGTGAAGTGGAGAATCATCATAACAAGAAAATAAAAGTTTCTACAATCTGATCGTAGAGAAGAATATTTGAGTTACGAGTTTGCCCTTCATTATAAACAATGTGGAATAGTTTCACAGCTCATGCCACATGGAACACCACAGCATAATGGTGTGTCCGAACGTCGTAACCGCACTTTATTGGATATGGTGCGATCTATGATGTATCTTACCGATTTACCACTATCGTTTTGGGGTTATGCATTAGAGATAGCTGCATTCGCTTTAAATAGGGCACCATCTAAATCCGTTGAGACAACACCGTATGTACTATGGTTTAGCAGTAAACCTAAGTTGTCGTTTCTTAAAGTTTGGAGTTGCAATGCTTATGTGAAAGAGGTTTCAACCTGATAAGCTCGAACACAAATCGGAGAAGAGTGTCTTCATAGAATACCCAAAGGAAACTGTTGGGTACACCTTCTATCACAGATCCGAAGGCAAAACATTTGTTGCTAAGAATGGATCCTTTTTAGAGAAGGAGTTTCTCTCGAAAGAAGTGAGTGGGAGGAAAGTAGAGCTTGATAAGGTAATTTGTACCTTCTCCCGAATTGGAAAGTACTTCATCACAGAAATCAGTTCCAGTGATTCCTACACCAATTAGTGAGGAAGCTAATGATGATGATCATGAAACTTTAGATTAAATTACTACAAAACCTCGTAGGTCTTCCAAATTACAGTCCGCACCAGAGTGGTAAGGTAATCCTGTTCTGGAAGTCATGTTACTAAACTATGATGAACCTACGAACTATGAGGAAGCGATGATGAGCCCAGATTCCGCAAAATGGCTTGAGGCCATGAAATCTGAGATGGGATCCATGTATGAGAACAAAGTGTGGACTTTGGTGGAGTTGCCCGATGATCGGCAAGCCATATTGTATAAATGGATCTTCAAGAGGAAGACAGACGCTGATAGTAGTATTACTATCTACAAAGCTCGATTTGTCACAAAAAGGTTTTCGACAAGATCAAGGTGTTGACTACAATGAGATTTTCTCAACTGTAGCGATGCTTAAGTCTGTCCGAATCATGTTAGCAATTTCCACGTTTTATGAAATCTGGCAAATGGATGTCAAAACTGCATTGCATAATGGTTTTCTTAAAGAAGAGTTGTATATGATGCAACCAGAAGGTTTTGTCAATCCTAAAGGTGCTAACAAAATGTGCAAGCTCCAGCGATCCATCTATGGACTGGTGCAAGCATCTCGGAGTTGGAATATACGCTTTGATAAGTTGATCAAAGCATATAGTTTTATACAGACTTGCGGCGAAGCCTGTATTTAAAATAAAGTGAGTGGGAGCACTACCACCTTTCTGATAAATATATGTGAGTAACATATTGTTGATCAGAAATGATGTAGAATTTTTCTGGAAAGCATAAAGAAGTATTTGAAAGGAGTTCTTTAAAATAAAGACCTCAGTAAAGCTACTTACATATTGAGCATCAAGACGCTTGATAAGTTTTTCAATAAGTACATACCTTGTCAAGATTTTGAAATAGTTCAAAATGGAACAGTCAAAGAAAGAGTTCTTGCCTGTGTTGCAAAGGTGTGAAATTGAGTAAGACTCAAATCCCGACCACGGCATAAAATAGAAAAGAGAATGAAAGTCATTCCCTATGCCTCAGTCATAGGTTCTATAAAGTATGCTATGCTACTAGACCTATTGTATACCTTGCTCTGAATTTGGCAAGGGAGTACAATAGTGATCTAGGAGTAGATCACTGTACATTGGTCAAGAATGTCCTTAGTGAGGACTAAGGAAATATTTCTTGATTATGGAGGTGATAAAATAGCTCGTCGTAAAGAGTTACATCGGTGCAAGCTTTCACAGCGATCCAGATGACTCTAAGTCTCAATCTGGATACATATTGAAAGTGGGAGCAATTAGCTAGAGTAGCTCCGTGCAGAGCATTGTAGACATAGAATATTTGCAAAATACATACGGTTCTGAATGTGACAGACCCGTTGACTAAGCTTCTCTCACGAGCAAAACATGATCACACCTTAGTACTCTTTGGGTGTTAATCACATAGCAATGTGAACTAGATATTGACTCTCGTAAACCTTTTGGGTGTTGGTCACATGACGATGTGAACTATGGATGTTAATCACATGCAGATGTGAACATTAGTATTAAATCACATGGTGATGTGAACTAGATTATTGACTCTAGTGCAAGTGGGAGACTGAAGGAAATATGCCCTAGAGGCAATAATAAAGTTATTATTTATTTCCTTATATCATGATAAATGTTTATTATTCATGCTAGAATTGTATTAACCGGAAACATGATACATGTGTGAATACATATACAAACATATGGTCACTACTATGCCTCTACTAGACTAACTCATTAATCAAAGATGGTTACGTTTCCTAACCATAGACATGAATTGTCATTTGATTAATGGGATCACATCATTAGTAGAATAATGTGATTGACATGACCCATTCCGTTAGCTTAGCACTTGATCGTTTAGTATGTTGCTATTGCTTTCTTCATGACTTATACATGTTCTAACAACTATGAGGTTATGCAACTCCCGTTTACCAGAGGAACACTTTGTGTGCTACCAAACGTCACAACGTAACTGGGTGATTATAAAGGAGCTCTACAGGTGTCTCCAAAGGTACATGTTGAGTTGGCGTATTTCGAGATTAGGTTTTGTCACTCCGATTGTCGGAGAGGTATCTCTGGGCCCTCTTGGTAATGCACATCACTATAAGCCTTGCAAGCAATGTAGCTAATGAGTTGGTTACAGAATGATGCATTACATAATGAGTAAAGAGACTTGCCGGTAACGAGATTGAACTAGGTATTGAGATACCGACGATCGAATCTCGGGCAAGTAACAAACCGATGACAAAGGGAACAACGTATGTTGTTATGCGGTTTGACCGATAAAGATCTTCGTAGAATATGTAGGAGCCAATATGAGAATCCAGGTTCCGCTATTGGTTATTGACCGGAAACGTGTTTCGGTCATGTCTACATAGTTCTCGAACCCGTAGGGTCCGCACGCTTAAGGTTTCGATGACAGTTTTATTATGAGTTTATGAGTTTTGATGTACCGAAGGAGTTCGGAGTCCCGGATGAGAACGGGGACATGACGAGGAGTCTCGAAATGGTCGAGACGTAAAGATTGATATATTGGACGACTATATTCAGACTTCGGAAAGGTTCCGAGTGATTCGGGTATTTTTCGGAGTACCGGAGAGTTACGGGAATTCGCCAGGAGAAGTATTGGGCCTTATTGGGCCATGCGGGAAAGAGAGAGGGGCTGCCTAGGGCAGGCCGCGCGCCCCCCCAAGGCCTAGTCCGAATTGGACTAGGGGGAGGGGCTGCGCCCCCTCCTTCCTTCCCTTCTCCCTTCCCCTTCCTTCTCTCCTACTCCTACTAGGAAAGGAGGAGTCCTACTCCCGGTGGGAGTAGGACTCCCCCCTTGGCGCGCCCTCCTCCTAGGCCGGCCGCCTCCCCCTAGCTCCTTTATATACGGGGGCAGGGGGGCACCCCAAAGACACAACAATTGATCTCTTAATCTCTTAGCCGTGTGCGGTGCCCCCCTTCACCATAGTCCTCCTCGATAATATTGTAGCGGTGCTTAGGCGAAGCGCTGCGACGGTAGAACATCAAGATCGTCACCATGCCGTCGTGCTGACGGAACTCTCCCTCGACACTCGGCTGGATCGGAGTACGAGGGACGTCATCGAGCTGAACGTGTGCTAGAACTCGGAGGTTCCGTAGTTTCGGTGCTTGATCGGTCGGGCCGTGAAGACGTATGACTACCTCAACCGTGTTGTTCTAACGCTTCCGCGTTCGGTCTACGAGGGTACGTGGAGAACACTCTCCCCTCTCGTTGCTATGCATCACCATGATCTTGCGTGTGCGTAGGAAAATTTTGAAATTACTACGTTCCCCGACACCTAGGGGGATAGATTGGTAGGAAAAGACCATCGCTCGACCCCGACCGCCACTCATAAGGATGCACAAGCCAGGTACACTTCATGTTTCAAATTTGTTACACAACTTTAACCATACGTGCTTTCTACGGGACTTGCTAACTTCAACACAAGCATTCTTTAAATTCATAATCACACAACTAGCATGACTTTAATATCACTACCTCCATATCTCAAAACAATTATCAAGTATCAAATTGATCATAGCATCCAATTCACTTCCTATGATAGTTTTTATTATACCCAACTTGGATGCCTACCATTCTAGGACCAATTTTATAACCATAGCAAATACCATGCTGTTCTAAAAGACTCTCAAAAAGATATAAGTGAAGCATGAGAGACTAGCAATTTCTACAAAAATAAGCCACCGTCGTGCTCTAAAAGATATAAGTGAAGCACTAGAGCAAAAATTATCAAGCTCAAAAGATATAAGTGAAGCACATAGAGTATTCTAGCAAATTCTAATCAAATAGGCTTCTGACAAAAGGTGTGTACAGCAAGGATGATTGTGGTAAACTAAAAAGCAAAGACTAATATAATACACGACGCTCCAAGCAAAACACATATCATGTGGCGAATAAAAATATAGGTCCAAGTAAAGTTACCAATGAACGAAGACGAAAGAGGGGATGCCTTCCCGGGACATCCCCAAGCTTAGGCTTTTGGCTATCCTTGAATATCTTGGTGTGACATGGGAATCCCCAAGCTTAGGCTCTTGCCACTCCTTATTCCATAGTCCATAAAAGCTTTACCCAAAACTTGAAAACTTCACAACACAAAACTCAACAGGAAATCTTATAAGCTCCGTTAGTGAAAGAAAACAAAACCACCACATAAGGTACTGTAATTAACTCATTCTTTATTTATTTTGGTGTTAAAACTACTGTATTCCAACTTATCTATGGTTTATAAACTAATTTACTAGCCATAGATGCATTGAAATAAGCAAACAACACACGAAAAACAGAATCTGTCAAAAACAGAACAGTCTGTCGCAATCTGTAACTAACGTAAACTTCCGAAACTCTAAAAATCCTACCAAAATAGGATGTTCTTTAAAATTTGTCTATTGATCAGCATCAAAAATAATCAACGCAAAAGCACGTTTCTGTGATTTAACAAAACTAAATTCGTGCATGCAAAGTTTCTGTTTTTCAGCAGAATCAAATCAACTATCATCATAGGTTATCCTATAGGTTCTACTTGGAATAAACACTAACTAAAAGATAAAAACACATCTAAACAGAAGGTAGATGCAAGATTTATTTCTAAACAGGAATAAAAACAAAAACATAAAGAAAATTGGGTTGCCTCCCAACTAGCGCTATCGTTTAACGCCCCTAGCTAGGCATAAAAGCGAAGATAGATCTAACGAGTGCCATATTTGGCACTAAATTCATCAATAGAGCACTTGTGATCTCTAGGGGTTTCTCCCTTTTTAGCAATGCTAAACCTTTAGGCAAAAATTCAAGAAATTTGTTGGTAGCAAAAGGTTCCTTAACGATAGAGAGACAATTGGGACGAACACTTATGGATTTGAGATCCGCGTCTCCCTTACTAGAAGATTCACCCTTATTTCTAGGACCATAAATAAACTTGGCAGTTTTAGTAGGGGGTTTTGGAGTGTTTTCATGGAGGAAAACGTGGAACCTAAGTTTGCAATGATATCCTCAAGTTTACCGATTCTAGTAGAGTCTAGATCTATTTTTTCATTGACTATAGGTTCTTTTTCTTTAAGATTTTTCAAAATAACTCCAACCCTAGATCCATATTGGGTAATCTGATTATGAATCTTTTTATCCAAATTTTTAATCAACTCAACAGTGGCAATTTTATTTTCAATAATCTCAAGCCGTTGCATAATGTGTTCTAAAGTTAAAATAGTTCCATTGACCAAAAGAGGTGGTGGGCCAAACAAATCTAACATAGCATTATAAGCATCAAACGTATGGCTACTCATGAAATCACCTCCGGCAACAGTATCAAGAACACATCTATTCCAAGGAGTGATGCTTACATAAAAATTACTAAGAAGAACGGAAGTAGAAAGCTTCCTAGTAGATCTATATTGGGCATTGCAACTTCTATGCCAAGCATCTTTTAAAGTTTCTCCCTCCCTTTGCTTAAAATTGAGAATTTCATGTTTAGGAGTAATAATAAGGATAGGAGGACTAGCCATGACGACAAGGTAAACGGATTAACACACGGGCAAATGGAAAAAGGCAAGCGAAAAGAGAGGAGGAGATTGGGAAAGAGAGGGCGAATAAAACGGCAAGGGTGAAGTGGGGGAGAGGAAAACGAGAGGCAAATGGCAAATAATGTAAATGCGAGGGAGATGGGTTTGTGATGGGTACTTGGTATGTCTTGACTTGAGCGAAGACCTCCCCGGCAACGGCGCCAGAAATCCTTCTTGCTACGTCTTGAGATTGCGTTGGTTTTCCTTGAAGAGGAAAGGGTGATGCAGCAATAGTAGCGTAAGTATTTCCCTTGGTTTTTGAGAACCAAGGTATCAATCCAGTAGGAGGCTCCTCAAAAGTCCCACGCACCTACACAAACAAACAAAAAACTCGCAACCAACGCAATAAAGGGGTTTTCAATCCCTTCATGGCCACTTGCGAAAGTGAGATCTGATAGAGATAGTATGATAAGATAAATATATTTTTGGTATTTTATAATATAGATGCAAAAAAGTAAAGATGCAAATAAAAGTAGATTGGAAGCAAATATGATAAGAGATAGACCCGGGGGCCATAGGTTTCACTAGTGGCTTCTCTCAAGATAGCATAAGTATTACGGTGGGTGAACAAATTACTGTCGGGCAATTCATAGAAAAGTGAATAGTTATGAGATTATCTAGGCATGATCATGTATATAGGCATCATGTCCGCAACAAGTAGACCGACTCCTGCCTGCATCTACTACTATTACTCTACACATCGACCGACTCCTGCCTGCATCTAGAGTATTAAGTTCATAAGAACAGAGTAACGCCTTAAGCAAGATGACATGATGTAGAGGGATAAACTCAAGCAATATGATATAAACCCCATCTTTTTATCCTCGATGGCAACAATACAATACGTGCCTTGCTGCCACTTCTGTCACTGGGAAAGGACACCACAAGATTGAACCCAAAGCTAAGCACTTCTCCCATGGCAAAAAAGATCAATCTAGTAGGCCAAACCAAACTGATAATTCGAAGAGACTTGCAAAGATAACTCAATCATACATAAAAGAATTCAGAGAATATTCAAATATTATTCATAGATAAACTTGATCATAAACCCACAATTCATCGGATCTCGAGAAACACACCGCAAAAAGAGTTTACATCGAATAGATCTCCACAAGAGAGGGGGAGAACATTGTATTGAGATCCAAAAAGAGAGAAGAAGCCATCTAGCTAATAACTATGGACCCATAGGTCTGTGGTAAACTACTCGCAACTCATCGGAGGGGCTATGGTGTTGATGTAGAAGCCCTCCGTGGTCGATTCCCCCTCCAGCGGAGCGCCGGCGAAGGCTCCAAGATGAGATCTCACGGATACAGAAGGTTGCGGCGGTGGAAATTGTGTTTCGTTGGCTCCCTGGATGTTTTCGGGGTACGCAGGCTTATATAGGAGGAAGAAGTACGTCGGTGGCCGCCCTAGGGGCCCATGAGACAGGGGGGCGCGCCCTCCTATCTCGTGGAGGCCTCGGCTGCTTCTTGACTTGCACTCCAAGTCCTCTGGATCACGTTCGTTCCAAAAATCACGCTCCCGAAGGTTTCATTCCATTTGGACTCCGTTTGATATTCCTTTTCTTCGAAATACTGAAATAGGCAAAAAAACAGCAATACGGGCTGGGCCTCCGGTTAGTAGGTTAGTCCCAAAAATGATATAAATGTGTAAAATAAAGCCCATAAACATCCTAAAGGGGTAATATAATAGCATGGAACAATCAAAAATTATAGGTACGTTGGAGACGTATCAGTAAGCTTATCTGGGATAGGCTGTCCAAAGTGAATGAAGGAGTCTCAACTCAGCGTGACTCTCGTGTTGACGTTCTTTGCAATCTCTTCAACCACTTCAAAAGACTCGACAATGAAAATTTCCAGCAAACCTTCGATCGCCTCACTGACATCTCAAATGAGCTTCAAGCGCTTGGCGCCACTGACATCACCGACCATGAGGTGGTGAAGAAATTGCTGAGATCGCTCGATTCTTCATTTGATACTCTGGCACTGATGATTCAAGAGCGTGCTGACTACAAGTCACTTGATCCCACTGATATCCTCGAGAGGCTAAATACTCATGAGTTCCAGCTTGCTCAGAAGAGAGATCTCTATGGTTCGAGCTATGGCAGATCACGTGTGTAAGGGCATATTTATCCCCTAGTGGTTTTGGTGATTGATGACAATGCTTTTGCGGACTAATCGTGGGCGTTAAGTTCTTTCAGATAATCATCCATTGGCTCGAGATGATTTCCTCCCCTCGGTGTTTTATTCAAGACGGTGTAGCTCCTTAGTTTCGTTGTTGGTGGACTAGTTTCGTAGGAGTCACCGTACTATTAAGAGGGGATCCGCTTTGGTAAGACTAGGGTGGAATCAACACGTACACATCCTTATCACACCCGTCGTCTTCCTTTCGCAACTCTGGAGTCGCAACTTCTCTTCCGTACCTGCTTCGCCCTGTGCTAGCGGTAGTACCGCGATCTCCCGCGGTAGTACCGCCGAAGCCCTCCAGCGGTAGTACCGCTCCATGGAGAGGTAGTACCGCTCCCAGCGGTAGTACCGCTCCGTAGAGCGGTAGTACCGCTCCGTAGAGCGGTAGTACCGCTCGCGGGCTTCGGCCGTAGTACCGCAACAGTACCGCGCCTACTGCCGCCTCGATTCGAGACGATGTTTTCTCGTGTCGGGTTTTGCGGCACTAAAAGCGGTAGTAGTAGCGGTAGTACCGCTCCGAGCGGTAGTACCGCTCCGAGCGGTAGTACCGCTCCTACTCCCGCGGTAGTACCGCTCTGGGGACAGTGGCCTGGCTTCCCCTCCAGCGCGGTAGTACCGCTGGGTAGGGAGCGGTAGTACCGCTCTCAGCGGTAGTACCGCCCTGCCCCAGCGGTAGTACCGCTCTGTGCGGGGCTGCACAGTGAGGTAACGGTTGGATGTGTTCCCACACTATATAAAGGTGTCTTCTTCCTCCAAGTTGACTCACCTCTTTCCCCCAAAGCTCCATTGTTGCTCAAAGCTCCACTTTCGCCCGATCTCTCTCCCTAGCCAATCAAACTTGTTGATTTTCTCGGGATTGGTTGAGAAGGCCCAGATCTACACTTCCACCAAGAGAAATTTGATTCCCCCCACTTATCCCTTGCGGATCTTGTTACTCTTGGGTGTTGAGCACCCTAGACGGTTGAGGTCACCTCGAAGGCATACTCCATTGTGGTGAAGCTTCGTGTTGTTGTTGTTGTTGTTGTTGTTGTTGTTGTTGGGAGCCTCCGATTGTTGTGGAGATTGCCCCAACCTTGCTTGTAAAGGTTCGGTCGCCGCCTTCAAGGGCACCAGTAGTGGAATCATGGCATCTCGCATTGTGTGAGGGCGTGAGGAGAATACGGTGGCCCTAGTGGCTTCTTGGGGAGCATTGTGCCTCCACACCACTCTAACAGAGACGTACTTCCCCTTAAAAGGAAGGAACTCCGGTAACACATCCTCGTCTCCACCGGCTCCACTCTTGGTTATTCCGTGCCTTTACTTTTGCAAGCTTACTTGTTGTTACATCCCTTGCTTGCTTGTGTACTAGTTATTATTGCATCATATAGGTTGCTCACCTATTTGCACATCTAGACAACCTATTTTGTTGCAAAGTTTAATTTGGTAAAGAAAAGGTTAAAAATTGTTAGTTGCCTATTCACCCCCCCCCCCTCTAGTCAACCATATCGATCCTTTCAATTGGTATCAGAGCCTCGTCTCTTTTTTAAGGACTTTACCGTCCAAAGAGTATGGTTGATGCCGTAGATGAGGTGGGAGAGCACTCTGGTGCGAATCCGATCTCATCTACGGGAGATGGGGGTAACTCGATCTCTCGTGAGGAATTCAATGTTGCTTTGGAAACATTGAAAACCTCCACGACGACCAAGGTCAAGGACATGTTTAAGGAATTCCTAGAAGGACTTAAACAATCTACCTCGCCGATGAAAGTGGGTGATCCCACCAACAAGGTGACGGATGCTCCCTCCGACAAGGGGGAAGCTAACATTGATAAGAGTCCTTCTATTAGTGGTAGAAATGGTACCGGCATCTTTGCCCATGTGGAACCCCCAGTTTATGGAGGGCCAATTCCCTCCACTCATTTGAATCATGCCGGTCCACCTCCTAAATATGAGAAACATGAAGATTTTGATTCTTGGGTCTATCGCTTTAAGCGTCATTTGAAACATGTGAACACTAACCTTTGGAGAATCATTGAAGAAGGTTTTTATCCTCATGACCCAAGCAACTTCACCCCTCGAGAAGCCGTGGACAATCAATTCAATGAGAGTGCTCTCTTCATCATCCAAGATGCAATCCTTCCCAAAGATCTCCCTCACCTTCGACCCCATGTCATGGTGAAAGAAGCATGGAAATGTGTCGAGGGTCTCTATCGTGGAAGTTCTAGCATTCAACGCTCCAACTATGAAGTGGTGCAAGATGAAGCCGATGCGTTTGCAATGAAAGAAGATGAAGAACCTCGTGAGCTCTTTTGAAGAGTGACCAAACTCGCGGTCGCACTTCGAGATCATGGAAGCAAGGACACGGATGAAAATTGGATCAAGCGGAAGTTCCTCAAGGCCATGATGCCCTACAACAAGGCCATGTCCTCCGTCATTCGTCAACGACCGGACTTCCACTCCATGACCTCAAGTGAAGTGTTGGATGAGTTCGTTGCAATGAGCATCTTGGACAGGACCGCCGACAATGCGGTGCTCCGTTCTCAAAGAGCAAAGAAGCCTAACCTTGCTTTGAAGGCCAAGGTTACTATGGAAGAAGAGGAAGAATGGAAGATGAGGAAAGCAACCCCAAAGACACCAAGTTTGACTACCATGAGCACATGGCCCTTGCTTCAAGACAATTTTGGAGCAAGAAGAGCTCAAGACCCAACTTCAACAAGAACAACTCAAGTGGCGTCAAGGGCAAGCAACGAGTTAGAACTTGCTTCAACTGTGGCAATGTGAGCCATTTCGTTGCGGATTGTCCTTATGAGAAGCGGGAAGACAATGGTGGCAAGTTCATTCGAAAAGACAAAGCCAAGTCCTTCCCCAACAAGAACAACTTCGCGAAGAAGACTCCCACTCGTGGGTTGGTGGTTCAAGAAGAATACCAAGAGGATGACGATGATGATGAAAATGAAGAAGCAACGGCCATGGCGTCCATTGCCATTGCTACCACACCCCGGGTGTCTCTCTTCGAATCACCCAACGAAAACATCACCGCTAGATGCCTCATGGCTAAAGCTTCAAACAAGGTAACCACCATCATTACTAATCCCTCCTTGGAGGATTGCATTGATGGACATGTTGAGTCTAATGAGGAAGTGAATGAATTTGAGTCTTTTATGAGTAAGCTCAAGGGAAAGTCCAAGAGGCACTTTGTTGCTCTCTTGGAACAACTTGGTGAGGCCAATGACATGATCGAGGCTCACGAAGAAACCATCTCCAAGATGGAAGGTCATAGTCGTGACTATGCCGATGAGATATCGGATCTCTCTAATGCTCTTGAGGAAGAGCCTGTGCATCGTTTGACTCTTGAGGAGTCACACAATGATGACCATGCTAAGTTAAAGAAAGATCTTGATCATGCTCTTGTCATGTCTCGTGTGTTAACCTCCGAGAAGGCTAAACTTGGGGTTGATCATGCTAGACTCAAAGAGGAGTTTGAGATACTTGACAAGGCCCACAAGGTCTTGAAGGGTACTCATGCTAGCCTCAAAGAGTCTCATGCTCAACTCCAAGTTAAGCTAATCAAGGAAAAGGCCACCTTTCCTCATATGGTATTAATTGATAATGCATGTGCTACTAACCCATGTTGTGAGCATGTGCATCTTGTGGAGGAAAATGCCAAATTGAAGGATCAACTTGAGAAAGGCCTTGTGTCTTGCATTCAAGGTGATAAAAACCTCAACGACCTTTTGAGCAATCAAAAGGAAGTTGTGGCCAAAGAAGGAATTGGGTTTGCACCCAAGTCCAAGAGCAAGAAGAAGAAGAACAACAAGACCAATCATCCTCCTCCTCTCAAACAAACGTTCGTGAAAGAGGGAGAGGGTGCTCCTAAGAAGAAGAAGGAGAAAGTGAAGGGAGTTGATGTCCAAAAGGGCAAAAGCATTTCCTCAAACAAAGCCGGCGACTTTAACCCGTCATATGTGTTGTGCCGTGCTAGTGATGGACATGTTTATGCTAGATTTGTTGGTTCTTCCTATGAGTACATTGAATGGTCTATTTGGGTTCCCAAGACCCTTGTTACTAACATCAAAGGACCCATTACTAAATGGGTACCTAAAACCAAGCATTGATCTCGTGTAGGTGTTTGCTTCCGGTGGGGGATCATGGTTGCTCGACAGTGGAGCAACAAATCATATGACCGGGAGCAAGGACTTGGTGGTGGACGTGCAAGAGATTCCATCTATGCCCACCAATGTCGAGTGGGGTGATGCATCACATTCTAAGGTATTGGGTCTCGGCAAGGTTGTCATTTCTCATGATCTAACGATCGAGAAAGTCATGCTTGTTGAGTCCCTTGCATTCAATTTACTTTCCGTTCGTCAACTTGCACTCATGGGCTTTGCTACATTCTTTGATATTGATACCGTGGCCCTCTTGTGGAGCAAGACTCTTAAAGTAGCCTTTGTTGGGCATGTCGAGAACAGTCTCTATGTGATTAACTTCTCGGAGCGACCCACTAAGACCGTGACATGCCTAATGGCTAAAATTGACGTGGGATGGCTTTGGCATCGCCGTTTAGCCCACGTCAATATGAGATCTTTGCAAAGTCTTCTCAAGGGGGACCATGTTCGTGGACTAACAAATGTTAGTTTTGCCAAAGATCGTGCTTGCAGTGCTTGTATCGAAGGAAAGCTTCATGAAAAGGCTCACCCTCCTTCAACCATCATCTACTCGAAGAGACCCTTGGAGCTCCTTCACATGGATATCTTCGGGCCTCCATCTTTTGATAGTCTTGGAGGGAGAAAGTATTGCTTGGTGATTGTGGATGATTATTTAAGGTACACTTGGGTATACTTCTTCAAGAGGAAGAGTGAGACTCAACAAACCGTCATCGACTTTGCAAATGAAGCTCAACGTCAACATGATGCAAAGATCTTGACAATAAGAAGTGACAACGGCATCGAGTTCAAGAACTACACCTTGGATGAGTTTCTTAGTGATGAGGGGATCAAGCATCAATATGCGGCACCTTATACCCCTCAACAAAATGGTGTTGCGGAGAGGAAGAACCGGACGTTGATGGATGCGGCAAGGACCATGATGGTGGAGTTCAAGTCTCCGTACAACTTTTGGGCCGAAGCCATCAACACCGCATGTCATGCATCCAATCGGCTCTATCTTCGCAAAGGCTTGAACAAGACTCCTTATGAGATTCTCACCGGCAACAAGCCCAACCTCAAGTACTTCCGGGTGTTCGGTTGTAAGTGTTTCATTCTCAAGAAAGGTGTTCGTTTGTCTAAATTTGAGGCTAGAGCTCATGAGGGCATATTTGTTGCTATGCTACAAACTCTCATGCTTACCGTGTCCTCAACAAGTCCACCGGACTCATTGAGGAGACATGTAACGTGGAGTTTGACGAAAATAACGGCTCCCAAGTGGAGCAAAGTGGTACTTGTGATGTAGGTGATGAAATTCCTCCCCAAGCCATAAGAAGAATGGGTATTGGTCAAATCCTACCCATTGAGGAACCCCTTGTGGCCGAAGGAGAAGGACAATGCTCTACTCAAGTAGAGCCATCACCTCATCAAGACCCACACGCTTCCGAAGAACAAAGTGAAGGCCCTCAACCTTGTGAACAAGACCAAGGGCAAGATCAACCTCAAGATGGTGGTGAACCTCTAAATGATGCCCAAGGTCAAGTTCTCCCCCTCGAGCAAGTTCAAGATCAAGAGCAAACTCAAGCTCAAGAACAAGCTCAAGATCAAGAACAAGCTCAAGACGGCGCTCAAGATGATCAAGTCAACCCTCCTCCCTCCACATCCGAGGAGGAATTAGAGCGTCGGGCCGCGAAGATTGCTTCCAAGCTCACCACTCAAGGCCATCTCATGGAGAATGTAGTTGGAAGCCTAAGAAAGGGGGTAAGCACTCGTAGACAATTAGCAAACTATTGTGAACATCACGCGTTTGTCTCTTGTGTTGAACCCCAAAAGGTCTATGAGGCGCTCGAAGACTCGGATTGGCTCAATGCATGCATGAAGAACTCAACAACTTTGAGTACAACAAAGTATGGAGATTGGTGCCAAGGCCATCGGGGAATCACAATGTCATTGGAACCAAGTGGATCTTTAAGAACAAGCAAGATGCTCATGGGAACATCGTTCGCAACAAGGCAAGATTGGTAGCACAAGGCTACTCCCAAGTCGAGGGTATCGACTATGGTGAAACCTTTGCTCCCGTTGCTCGTCTTGAATCCATACGTTTGTTGATTGCCTATGCTTCTCATCACAACTTTAAGTTGCAACAAATGGATGTGAAAAGTGCTTTTCTTAATGGTCCTATTAATGAGTTGGTTCATGTCAAGCAACCCCCCGGGTTCGAGGACCCCTACTTCCCGGATCATGTGTATCAACTCGATAAGGCACTATATGGCCTTAAACAAGCCCCACGTGCGTGGTATGACCACCTTACCGAGTTGCTACAAGATCGTGGATTTAAAGTAGGACAAATCGATCCCACTCTTTTTACTAAGAAGGTCAACGGGGAGTTGTTTGTATGCCAACTATATGTTGATGATATTATCTTTGGTTCTCCTAACAAAGCTTTCAATGAGGAATTTGCCGCTCTCATGACCTCCAAGTTTAAGATGTCTTTGATGGGAGAGTTGAAGTTCTTCCTTGGGTTTGACATCAAACAAAGAAGAGAAGGAACCTTCATCAACCAAGCCAAATACACTCAAGACATGCTTAAAAGATTCAAGCTAAGTGATGTCAAGCCGGCTTCTACACCAATGCCTACCAAGTGCCAACTTGACATCGATCCCAATGGTAAAGCGGTGGATCAAAAGGTATATCGCTCCATGATTGGCTCCTTGCTTTACCTTTGTGCATATAGACCGGATATCATGTTGAGTGTGGGGATGTGTGCACATTTTCAAGCCGCACCAAAGGAAAGTCACTTTGTGGCGGTCAAGCGAATCTTTCGATATTTGGCTCATACCCCAAACTTTGGCTTATGGTACCCAAGAGGAGCAAACTTCAAGCTTGAAGGTTTCACGGATTTTGATTGGGCGGGAGACAAAGTGGATAGGAAGTCCACTTCCGGAGGGTGCCAATTTCTTGGTTGCTCTATGGTAAGTTGGTCTTCCAAGAAGCAAAGTTGTGTGTCTCTCTCGTCCACCGAAGTGGAGTATGTGGCGGCCGGTAGTTGTTGTGCTCAACTCCTATGGATGAGGCAAACTTTAAAGGAGTACGGTGTCATTTGTGACAAAGTGCCTCTTTGGTGTGATAATGAAAGTGCCATCAAGATTTCTCTCAACCCGGTGCAACACTTCAAGACAAAGCACATTGAGATTCGGTATCACTTCATCCGGGATCACATTAGGCAAGGGGAGATCGAGCTCAAGTATGTCAACACTCATGATAAGCTTGCAGATATTTTCACGAAGCCCTTGGATGAAGCAAGATTTCGCGAGTTAAGGCATGAGCTAAATATCATTGATTTGAGCAATGTGACTTGAACCCGTGCACCCCCCACCACACTCATCTTGTTGTCTAGTTTAGGTGTAGGCATGGAGATAGGGGGAGTGTTGTTCTCTCAATGAGCTCTCCCTCCCCCCATTATGCATAAAACGATCAACTCTTTCACATTAGCCATTTTTTATGGTACTTGTGCTTCAAAGACGAGTTTTGGTCATGGGCCCAAGGATAATTCTTCGCGGTGCCATACCAATTAACTCAAACATAGGTGGCTCCGGCCACCGCCCTCTCTTGAGAGAGGTCAGAGCTCGCTCTTCTTTTGTTTGGTTGCTTTAAAGGAGTGGGTTCCGGTTCGGTGTTCGTGTGTGTGTTGTCTTGTTGGTCCTTTTCTTGTCCTCGCCTTGGTTGCTTTGCTTTTTGGTTGCTTTGAAGGAGTTTTGTCTAGAAGCATGTTTTTCTGGTTGCTGGCGGTACTACCGCCGCTGGCGAGCGGTACTACCGCTCCAAGCGGTACTACCGCTCCCCAGCACGGTACTACCGCTGAGAGGCGCGGGCGAGGGTTATATCAGGGGCAGGGGGAGTTTCTTCTCCCCCATACCCATTCGCACGCCCACACGCCTGTTCCTCTCTCTCTCCAGCAACCGGCACTGCGGGAGGGCTCCGGCGGATCTCCCTCTCAGGGCCGTCCCTCTCCATTCCATTCGGTGGAGACGATCCCCACCTTGTCCTCTTGCCATGGATTCCGGTATTGCCCCCGTTCTCTTGTTCTTTTTGTCTAGGTTTCCAATCTAGCATCTTAGGGGCAGTAGCAGTTTGCATCTCTAGATTTTTGGCCAAATCTAGGCTTGAGTTGGATGGAGAATGCTTCTAGGCAGTTTGGATTGATGTTTGGTTGGAGTATTTTTGAATTTGGTAGGACGGTAGTGCCGGATCTGACCACGGTAGTAGGAAACTGTTGTTTCCCCGCCCCGAGTGGTACTACCGCCCTCTATAGGGCGGTACTACCGCTTGGAGCGGTACTACCGCTCCCTGTGGAGCGGTACTACCACTCATGGAGGTACTACCGCTAGCAGGTCGCGGTACTACCGCTCTCTACCAAATTCCACTCTACTTCTACCTTTCCGTGATATTTTGCTCGTGCTTTGTGGCTTATGCTTGTGCTTTCTGGTTGTTTGCGTGTTATTGTGTGTGCTTCCAGGTGATGAGGTCCCTGAGCATCAGGCTCGTCGTGTCAATCCCGGACGTGCCACGTCCAAGCGCTACCGTACCACCGAGCCTGCCGGAGGGTCCTGAAGTGCTCCACCTCCACCTCCACCTCCACCTCAACTCCAGAAGAAGTCAGGGGTCAAGCCAAAGCCCGGCAAAACAGTGCCAGAAATGCCGCCAAAGGAGTTCTGGGCGAGGCGCCGCCGCAATCCGTATGAAGCTGACCAAGATCCCACTTGTTCAACCGTCCGTTCTGGAACAGGTTCCAGTTTGCCATCTTCTTCGATGTTCTCAAAGCGAAGAAGAATTTCTTTGTCAAAGTGCACTCCATCGACACCGACCATATGGAGCAAGATCCTGACTACTTTGGTGAAGCTCTTCAGATGTGCACTCAACTGAACATTCTTGGGATCATGAAATTCAACAAGGACTTTGATGCTGATATGGTGGCCCAATTCTATGCCACGGTTCACCTTGGGACTGATGAGGATAGGACACTCACCTGGATGACCAATGGCAAGTTGCTTTCTGTCAAGTGGAGAGCGTTCATGCAGTTGATTGGGGTGCAAGATCTTGGTCTTGAGTCTCCTGTTGGCTTTCGCCCGCACGCCCGCGCCCATTGCACTCACAAGCAAGCTCTCTGGCCATACTGCACTCTGAAGATCAACCAGGAGACACAGAAGGAAACCTATGAGCTGCCTGCCTATCTGGATATCCTTCACCGTATCTTCAGAGAGACCCTTTTCCCTCGCATTGGGAATCTAGACCAGGTCCACTCTTATCTCGTGGACATGCTTCTTTTCTGCCAGCGTGAGAAGGAAAATCCCACCGGAGAGTCTTTGGATATCTCTCATGTTATGTGGTCTGAGCTGCTGTCTGCTATCTCCGAGCGCAAGTGCCCGATCTATGGTCCATTCATCATGCTGCTCATTGAGAAGGCCTGGGATCATGTATATCCTAAGGTGCCACTGGAGTCTGGAGAGTTGATCTCTCACGATGTCAAGCGTCTGAGGAAGAAGGATAACTGGGGCACTTAGGCCCCTAAGACTGGAGTTCCTTCGTCTGCTGCTGCCATGGAGACAGAGGAGGAGCCTGCAGCTGATGATGATGAGGATGATGACTACATGCCTTCTGAGGCAGAGCCCTCTTGGGCTAAGAAGCTCAAGTCTAAGATGAAGAAGCTGTTCTGCATGGAGGCTCACGGTCAGTACATGACTCATGTGGCTGAGAAGAAGGCTCGAGGTCGTCACAAGGAGCTCATGCGACAGTTGGGTGCTACCGTCAAGAGTGGATCTGAGGACCAGCTTACTGAGGAGGAGGAGTGGATTCAGCAGCACTGCCCGTGGACCGATTCTGAGGCCGATCACTTCCAGACTAACGACGGTGGTGCCGATGATTTCGCTGGGCTCTGATGCGTGTGTCCCTCATTTGCTCTCACCTGGAGCCGTAGCAACACTCCCTCTCCTTTTTGGTGTCTCGATGCCAAAGGGGAGAGAGTTTAGGGATTTGCGAGTTGTGTCTTTTGTCTCTTATTTGTGTCTTGTTCGTGTTTTGCTCGCATTTGCTTTGGTTGGTTTGTCTGTGAGACCTAAGTTCGAGTGAGACTTAAGTACGAGTCATATGGTGTGAGACATATGCTACCTTACTTTTCAGTATCATTATCTATGTCACTCTAGCTTATGAGTTGCGTGCTTTTCTTGTTATATCATCTATGCTGCTCTCATACACCATGCTTAGATTGTTGGTCTCTAAAATATAGGGGGAGCTTTGATCCTAGTATGTGTGCTGTGCAGTCCAAAGCACTTATCTAAATAGCACACATCTAGGGGGAGCCCATCTACATGTTAGGACCGTGGGGTTTGTATGCTTACTCTATATCTTGTTTATGCAAATCCCTTATTGTCATCAATCCACCAAAAAGGGGGAGATTGTAAGGGCATATTTATCCCCTAGTGGTTTTGGTGATTGATGACAATGCTTTTGCGGACTAATCGTGGGCGTTAAGTTCTTTCAGATAATCATCCATTGGCTCGAGACGATTTCCTCCCCTCGGTGTTTTATTCAAGACGGTGTAGCTCCTTCGTTTCGTTGTTGGTGGACTAGTTTCGTAGGAGTCACCGTACTATTAAGAGGGGATCCACTTTGGTAAGACTAGGGTGCAATCAACACGTACACATCCTTATCACACCCATCGTCTTCCTTTTGCAACTCTGGAGCCGCAACTTCTCTTCCGTACCTGCTTCGCCCTGTGCTAGCGGTAGTACCGCGATCTCCAGCGGTAGTACCGCCGAAGCCCTCCAGCGGTAGTACTGCTCCATGGAGCGGTAGTACCGCTCCCAGTGGTAGTACCGCTCCATAGAGCGGTAGTACCGCTCGTGGGCTTCGGCCGTAGTACCGCAGCAGTACCGCGCCTACTACCGCCTCGATTCGAGAAGGTGTTTTCTCGTGTCGAGTTTTGCGGCACTAAAAGCGGTAGTAGTAGCGGTAGTACCGCTCGGAGCGGTAGTACCGCTCCTACTCCCGCGGTAGTACCGCTCTGGGGCCAGTGGCCTGGCTTCCCCTCCAGCGCGGTAGTACCGCTGGGTAGGGAGCGGTAGTACCGCTCTCAGCGGTAGTACCTCCCTGCCCCAGCGGTAGTACCGCTCTGTGCGGGGCTGCACAGTGAGGTAACGGTTGGATGTGTTCCCACACTATATAAAGGTGTCTTCTTCCTCCAAGTTGACTCACCTCTTTCCCCCAAAGCTCCATTGTTGCTCAAAGCTCCACTTTCGCCCGATCTCTCTCCCTAGCCAATCAAACTTGTTGATTTGCTCGGGATTGGTTGAGAAGGCCCAGATCTATACTTCAACCAAGAGAAATTTGATTCCCCCCACTTATCCCTTGCGGATCTTGTTACTCTTGGGTGTTGAGCACCCTAGACGGTTGAGGTCACCTCGAAGCCATACTCCATTGTGGTGAAGCTTCGTGTTGTTGTTGTTGTTGTTGTTGTTGGGAGCCTCCGATTGTTGTGGAGATTGCCCCAACCTTGCTTGTAAAGGTTCGGTCGCCGCCTTCAAGGGCACCAATAGTGGAATCACGGCATCTCGCATTGTGTGAGGGCGTGAGGAGAATACGGTGGCCCTAGTGGCTTCTTGGGGAGCATTGTGCCTCCACACTGCTCTAACGGAGACGTACTTCCCCTTAAACGGAAGGAATTCCGGTAACACATCCTCGTCTCCACCGGCTCCACTCTTGATTATTTCGTGCCTTTACTTTTGCAAGCTTACTTGTTGTTACATCCCTTGCTTGCTTGTGTACTAGTTATTATTGCATCATATAGGTTGCTCACCTAGTTGCACATCTAGACAACCTATTTTGTTGCAAAGTTTAATTTGGTAAAGAAAAGGTTAAAAATTGTTAGTTGCCTATTCACCCCCCCCCCTCTAGTCAACCATATCGATCCTTTCAACGTGCTCTGAAGGCCAAGGCAGTCTCTGAGTCTGAAATAAGGACTCTACTAGCAGCCTTGGTGACCCTGAAGAACTGAGCCAGGAACTAGCACTACTCGTGAAGAAATTTCAGAAGTTCTCAAGACATGGTCGCTTTGGAAAACCCTCAAGGAGCAATGATTCCTCATCCAGTGACTACAAAAAGAGGCTATGCCACAAATGCAAGAACCCTGGTCACTACATCCAAGATTATCCTCAGTGGGATAAGGAATCAAAGAAGAAGAAGTACAAGGATTACAGTTCTGATGACGCAAAGAAGAAGAAGAAGAAATCTTCAAAATCTTCATCATCAAAATCCTCGAGGTCTTCATTTCACAAGAAGAGCAGCTCCAAGAAGGCTCGGGCATTCATTGGCAAGGAAATGGACTCTGAGGCTGAATCTGAGGAACATGAGGACGAGGAGGCATCTGAGGAGTCAGAGTCTGGTGTGGCGAGCCTAGCTCTTGCTACTGCATTCGTCAGCAAGTCTATCTTCAATTCTGAAGAAAATGGCTTCACCAACAAGGCTGATGAAGGCAATGATGACTACGCCACCTATTGCTTCATGGCAAAGGGTGCCAAGGTAAATAAATACGCCTCCTCTGACTCTAGTGAGGATGAATGTGATGAAAACCTCAAGCCCAGCTACTCTAAACTTGCTAAAATTGCTGTGAAACAACAAAAGGCCTTTGAAAAGGTTCAAAACATGCTAGATAAAAGTGATGATATGTTGGGTGAAGAAATGGATCGCACTAAAACCTTGACTGAAAATCTTCAGAGACTTCAGTCCAAGTTTGACAATCTTCAAGGTCATCATAACACTCTCTTATCTGATCACGAGAATCTTTCTTATGAATTTCTTCAAAGAAAGCAAGATCTTGAAAAGCTAAGAGTGGATTATGAAGATCTTTAGAAGGAGGGCAATTCATTACTTGCTCAACAAATCAGCGCTACTCGGGAAGAATTTGTTCCTCCATGTCTGAAGTGCATTGAACGTGAAACTGCTAATTCTTCACCTGAATGTTCAAATGCTTCTAATGGTACAAATTCCTCATATGTCTCTGCTATCACTAATTCCTCATCTGAGAACAATGCAAGTATCACTGATGATGCAGGGCTGAAGGAATTGTACATGACAGGCATGTACAAAAGCCTCAAAGGGCATCAGACTCTTTGTAATGTGCTCAAAAAGCAGATCCTCAACAGAAACCCTAGGAAAGAGGGTATTGCCTTTGAGAGGAAACTCAACGCTGATGGAACATACTGGAAGCCTGAGAAGTACCCCAAAACCTCATGGGTTGCTGCAAAGGGACCTCCAGTTGATCCATCTAACTTATCTGGCTTTACATGTGAATCTCCTCATTCTTCTGATGAGTCATTTGACTCCAACTAAAGTGTTCAAAAATCAGAATGGTGAAGTATTTGCTAGATATGTTGGCACTAAATGCAGGAACGGTTCCCCTATGAAGAAAATCTGGGTTCCCAAAAGTTGCCTTGAAAGTCTTCAGGTGAATGTCCTCATGACACCACCTGTGAAGAATAGGAACTCCAGATCAAATTCTTCATATAAACCAAATTCTTCATATGGATCCAAGTCCTCATATGGACCAAATTCCTCACATGGATCAAATTCCTCAACAGTATTAAAGTCCTCATATGATCATCATCGTGCTAACCCTTCTGTTTCGCAGGGTAGAGCTAAGGGCTATGAATATGAGCATTACTCTTCAAATCATTATGTTCATAAGTCCTCGAAGAATTTCTCTGCTTATTCATATGCTTACCCTAACCCTTCTTATGTGAAACGAAGTTGACTGGCGTCTATGCCACCTTTCTCATATGGTGCTCGCAGAGTGATGAATTCTTTGCCACCCCTTCAGATGTGGGTGGTGAAGAAAAAGAACTAATCTCTTATGCAGGGTCAGGTCACCAGATGTGCTCAAAACGTCTGAAGAATTTGCTGGAGACCTGAACAATGCCTGATAGGACGCAGGCTAATTATGATGAAATGAACTTTCATTTCACACGTCCTCAAACTGTTTATCTATTCAATTTGCTCGAAGAAATTGATCTGATGATATTGATGTCATATTCTTCACTGATGAAGTATATGAGTTCGTAAGTTGCACTAATTCATCTGCAGGATGAACAACCCAAAGCCAATGAGTGGGTCCTCGATAGTGGATGTACGAATCACATGACGGGTGACAAGAATCTATTGATGGATGCTCCTTTATCACCGTCACATCTGAAGCATATCATCTTCGCTGACAAAGGCAAAAGTCATGTATTGGGTCTAGGTAAGGTTGTGATCTCTAAGGACATACACATGGACAAAGTCATGCTTGTCGAGTCCTTAGGAGTTAGGATACAATCTCATGTCTGTCTCAATGCTTTGTGATCTTGATATGGTGGTTGTCTTTGGCAAGTATCGTTGTGTTGTGATCATGGAAGCTAACAATTCCAAAGTCTTCGAAGGCTTTAGGTGAGGAGACTTGTACATTGTTGATTTCTCTACAGGACCACAACCGGCTGTATGCTTACTTGCAAAAGCTTCAGAAGGCTGGCTATGGCATCGATGACTTGGTCATGCTGACATGAGGAATCTACACACGCTCGTGAAGAAGAAGCATGTCATTGGCATTGAGAATGTCAAATTCCTCAAGGATCACTTATGCGGAGCTTGTGAAGCTGGAAAGATGAAAAAGGCCAAGCATCCAGCGAAGACTATCATGACTACCACTCGACCATTTGAATTGCTTCACATGGATCTCTTCGGTCCTAATCATTATTCTGCTGTTACAAATGATGCATCTCTATATGGCTTTGTTATTGTTGATGATTATTCTCATTACACATGGGTGCACATTGTCACTTACAAACATGAGGTGCAGGAAGTCTTCAAACGATTTTCCTCGAGGGCTTCAACCAACTTTGGTGTGAAGATCAAGCACATCAGGAGTGACAATGGAACTGAGTTCAAGAATTCCGGTCTGGATGACTATCTTGATGAACTTGGTATTACTCATGAGTTATCTGCTCCTTATACTCCTCAACAAAATGGCGTCATGGAGCGCAAGAACAGAACTCTTGTTGAGATGGCTTGCACTATGCTTGATGAATACAAGACGCCTCGTCATTTTTGGAGTGAGGCAATTGATACTGCGTGCCATATCATCAACAGAGTATATCTTCACAAATTCTTCAAGAAGACTGCCTATGAACTCCTCACTGACAATAAACCCAATGTGAGTTACTTCAAAGTCTTCGATGCTAAATGTTGGATTAGAGATCCTCATCACACTTCTAAATTTGCACCGAAAGCACATGAGGGTTTCATGCTTGGTTACAGAAAGGACTCGCACACCTACAAAGTCTTCAACAACGTTCTTCACAAGGTTGTTGAAACTGTAGATGTGCGGTTCGATGAAACTAATGGCTCGCAAAGACAGCACCTACCTTCTGTGGTAGATGAACCAACACCTGAGGATTCTATAAAATTCAAAGCTACTGAGGATGTCATTCCCACTGAAGAATCTGCTGAAGAATTCATTCCAGAACGTGATGAACATCGAGCTGGCGCACCTGAAGAAAACGGAGATGAGGAAAATGCTCCTGAAGAAAATGCAGATCAAATTCCTCAAAGATAACCCGATCATCCTCGTATTGCAAATGAAGTGCAAATCGAGAAGATCATCGATGACATTGAAGCACCAGGTCCTCTCACACACTCAAAAGCTTCACATTTGTCTAACTTTTGTGGGCACTTTGCTTTTGTCTCTATCACAGAGCCCACTAAGGTAGATGAAGCATTTCTGGAGCCTGAGTGGATTCAAGCTATGCAAGAAGAATTACATCAGTTCGAGCTAAACAACGTCTGGAACTGGTCAAATGTCCAGATCCTCGCAAGCACAACATTATTGGCACAAAGTGGATATACCGCAACAAGCAAGATGAAAATGGCCTTGTGGTGAGGAATAAGGCACGGCTTGTAGCTCAAGGCTACACACAGGTTGAAGGAATTGACTTTGATGAAACTTTTGCACCTGTTGCTAGACTTGAGGCTATTCGCATATTACTTGCTTACGCTAACCATCATGATATTATCTTACAACAAATGGATGTGAAAAGTGCATTCCTCAATGGTAAGCTTGAGGAAGAAGTATATGTTGCTCAACCCCCAGGTTTTGAAGATCCAAAGAATCCTGACAAAGTCTTCAAGCTCAACAAGGCCCTGTATGGCCTCAAGCAAGCCCCTCGGGCATGGTATGATACCTTGAAGGAATTCCTCATGAAGAAAGGCTTCAAACCCGGTTCACTAGACCCAACTCTTTTCACTAAGTCTTATGATGATGAATTGTTTGTGTGCCAAATATATGTTGATGATATCATTTTTGGCTGTACTGACCAACGATATAGTGATGAATTTGCCTATATGATGAGTGAAGAATATCAAATGTCTATGATGGGAGAATTGAAATTCTTTTTAGGTCTTCAAATTCGTCAACAGTGCAATGGGATATTCATATCTCGGGAGAAATACCTCAAGGACATATTGAGGAAATTCGGCATGCAAGATTGCAAAGGAGTCAAGATTCCAATGCCCACAAATGGCCATCTGTGCACTGATGAAAATGGTCAAGACTTCGATCAAAAGGTATACCGCTCCATGATTGGCTCTTTATTGTACCTATGTGCATCTAGGCCAGATATTATGCTTAGTGTTTGCATGTGTGCCCGATTTCAAGCTACACCGAAGGAATCACACCATAAGGTTGTGAAGCATATTCTTTGATACTTAGCTCACACACCAACACTTGGATTATGGTATCCCAAGGGCTCTTCTTTTGATATCATTGGATATTCAGACTCTAACTATGCTGGCGATCGCGTGGACCGCAAGTCAACATCAGGCACATGCCATTTCCTCGGACGATCTTTGGTCTATTGGTCCTCGAAGAAACAGAACTGTGTATCACTCTCCACTACAGTAGCTGAGTACATTGCTGCTGGATCGTGCTGTGCTCAACTACTATGGATGAAGCAAACATTCAAGGACTATGGCGTCAATGTGAAGAATGTGCCTCTCTACTGTGACAATGAGAGTGCTATCAAGATTGCTCATAACCCAGTTCAGCACTCGAAGACCAAGCACATCCAGATTCATCATCATTTTCTTCGTGATCATGTGTTGAAGGGCGACATCTCCATCGACCACGTTAGCACTGAAGATCAACTAGCCGATATCTTCACTAAGCCCTTGGATGAGAAGAGATTTAGCAAGTTGCGGTGTGAGATAAATATCCTAGAATCTTTGAGTGTTCTCTGAAATGGATACACATCCTAACGCTTATGCTGACTTGATGACTTAGATGCGCAACACACGAAGTAATGTTTTTCTTCAATCAATGAAGACTAACCCTCTAAGTGTGAAGAAATTAATGAAGAAATTGATTCTCAGAGCCCTACAACAATTGTATGTGGTGTCTGAAATCAGCTTTCTTATACGATGGGTTACGCCACCACCCAAAGTTGGAAATCTTCAATTTGAGTTTTTCTTCGTTTTTGAAATTCCTCATTTTTTTTCAAATTCTTCAACTTTGCATTGTCTTCACTCTTTCCGGTGGTGTTCTTCATTGGAATATCTATATATGAGTTTTTATGTCCTCTACAGCATTCACTTATTGCTAATTCTATAAGTTGATTTCATCTGCTAAGTGAATGTGATCGGACCCTTCCCCCTCTATGCTAAACTCAACCCAGTCTATTCACAAATTCTTCATGTGCATTCTAATTGAAACTTGTTCAAAATCTTCACTGTGTCCTTGACAGCTGAAGAAATTGCAAACGGAACTTTTAAAACTTATCTTATCTAAATTTTCGGCTTTGCCGCTCAAACCGTTCCACTTCTCATGACAATACTTATCTATTCACCCACGATCCTACACGATCGCCACCTCTCAGTACGTGGGTGACACATGTCAAGCGAATGAGAAGGGCCAGGGGCACGTTCGTCCGATTTCCTCGGGCGAACAGTTTTTCACTCCCTCTATAAATACCCCTGCCTCTTCCTCACTTCACTTTCACCTTGCTCGCTCTCACTCCCGCTCAAGCTTCCCGAAACCCTAATGCATCCGCTACTTCATCATCGCCGGTGAGGAAGAGCTTCACTGCCTCGACCTCGTTGTCATCGTACTCGTGCCGGTTGCGGATTTTTTCACTCCGCCGCCGCCGTAGCCGTCTTCCTCTGCCGAGTTAGGGTGTGGAAGATCTAACTTGACGAACTTCACATCTACACTTCCCAGTTCGTCGAGTTCTTCACTACGGGTAATTAAAAGTTACTTTTACTTCCCTCTTTGATTCTCATGTTTTCTTGAAAATCTTCAAAGGTGTTTATTCTTCAAATCTTCACACACATGAACACCTCACATGTCATCGGCTCTTTATTCATTTCTCTAGGCAATGATTTTCTTCAAGATTCCTCCATTGTGTGGATTTTCAATCTATACAACTCTGGAACCTAAGAAAAAGAACGCTTAGTGAAATTCCTCAAGACTCATCTGGTCAAATTCCTCAAACCTATTCATTTTTGAAAAACCTTCTGAGAACGCATATGACCTCTCCAAATTCCTCGCAACTATACTCTGTTCACAGGTACAAATGTCCGCTGCTGAATCACTAGGTTCTCATCAACTTAACTCATTTGCAGTGTTCCTCGAAGAAAAGTTGCACACCTCTTCAGAAACTTCAGTTGTTCATATTCCTCAGCTAAAGAAAATGGCTGATAAGAAGCCACAGAAGGGAGGAAAGAGGCCTGAGGTCAATACTGCGTTTGAAATCCCTGAGGACATTTATGCTGGATACCGCACTCCTGATGAGGCCAAGTTTGGCAAGGAGGACAAGAATCAGTGCAAGGTGCGCATACAATAGATAGAGAGGAGATGGGCACAAGAATGGATGGAGTACAGGTATGTTACTCCCAAGTATATGAAGAAATTCGCGCTCAACCCTCCATGCTCAAGACCTCCATTGGCACCAGGCCAGGTGGCAGATCCCACCAGCCTCAAGCGCGGTGAGGACTATGCTGATGAATGGGCAAAGCGCCAGGCCAAACTGGCCAAGCAAGAAAAGGAAGCAGTGAAGAAATTCAACGCAGACTCTGCTCCTGCCTCTGCTGAGGCCTCTGTTAGTCAACCGAAGAAGGCAATGCATAAGAAGCCTGCGCATAAGTCAAGCGCTTCTCCTTCAATGCCCTCACGACCAAGCTCCTCTGCAATGCCCTCAAGGCCAGATTCTTCAAGGCCCTCACGGCAAATTCCTCATACTGCTCCTTCAAAGTCCTCAGCTCCTCCGTCAAAGTCTTCAGCTGCTCCGACCAAATCCTCGGCACCTGTGCATCTTGCCATGTGCCAAAGGACCCAAGGCATCTCAATTGCCTCAGGAGCATCTGCAAGTTCCTCAGCTGCACCAAAATCCTCAGCTGGCCCCTCTATGCTAAAGAAAAAGGCCACTACTGGACGAGGCCTTCGACCAAGTCCTCACAAGAAGCAGGTTGCCTTCCAAGTGCCCTCTGATGATGATGAGGCTGATGATGAAGAACTTGCCGAAATCATCAGAGACAGGCAAGCCAGGGCCGCTAGAGCCCAAGGCAGCAATGTGCCACTGATGTTGGATCCAAAGTTGATCCTCGATTACATTGACCTATGGCACAAGGACCCCAACACGCCTTTGCTGGAAATGAACCTCACTCCTGGTCAGAGTCATGTTTTGACTGCCTTCATTGAGGAAGAAAAGTGGAAATTTGAACAAGGCAGATGTTTGAAGAAAGCACAGTACAAGAAACAACGCTACCTCAAGGACATTGTCCTCACTCTCACCCCTGGTCAGCTCATTGCTTTGCAAGTTGAAATCAAGCAATTGAGTGATGAATTCGATTGCTACTACGTTGATTGGAAGGGCGCCAAGGTGCGGTTCGTCAATCTGACGAAGAAATTCACTTCAAGTGCTGCTCCTCCTGTGCACATTGAAGTTACTCAGGCTGAAGCATCTGCTCAGCCTACTGAAGAACATGCCAGCACCGCTGATAACAATCAGGATGCTGAAGAAACTGAGAGTGCCAGGGCTGATGACTCCATTCCAGCCGCTGAAGATATTGCCAGGGCATCCACTAGTGGTGCGCCTGAAGAAAGTGAACAAGTCAGGGCAACTGCGTCAGTTGCGCCTGAGGAAAATGAACCAAAGTCCTCTGCACCTCCTGCGCCTACACCAACTCCGATCCTTCCATCTGCATTAGATGCAAAGAAGACCAAGGCTGCCGAGCGTGCAGCTGTGAAGAAAAGGAAGGCATCTACTTCATCAAATTCTTCAGCTCCGAAGAAGATGAAGTCACTGACTAGCTCAATTGACAACCCAATTGATGTCGTTCCAGTCTCCTTCATGCCATCAAAGGACCTTGTTCCTTTTGGTGAAGATTATGTGATTCCCAATGAATCTGATGAAGAAACTCCTTCTACTGCTTCGACAGAGCAGTTGGACGAAGAAATTGAAGTGGATGAAACCCCTTCAACCCCAGTCATTTCCTCACATATGCCTCAGTTCACTGCTGAAGAGGCAGGTGTTGAAGAAATGGAAGATGAGGATGTGGACATTGGCTGTACCACTCCTATGCTCAATGATGATTTCTGGGTCAATCAGCACCCCAACTCTCCAATGTTCACTCCACTCCAAGCAATTCCTCAGTCCCCTGCTGCTACTGAAGTGCAAATGGGATCTGAAGAACCTCATGCAACCCCAAGTGTTCATGAAGAAATTCCAGCCACTAGTGCTGAAGAAAATGTCAATGAAGAATGAAGAACCAGGCTGAAGCTGCAGAAGAGCCTGAAATTCCTCAGCCTGAGGAACCTGAGATTGCAATTCCTGAGGTGGTGATGCAATTGACTGACACTCCTCAGCCCAAGCCAAATGATCCCTTCTCAAAGAAGCAAAAATTCAATGCTGATGATTTCTTCGGCGAGCACGTGTTCTTCACTGAATTCAACCCCTATGACAATGCTCGTCTTAGAAGGAAGCATTTCTGGACTACCAGCCAGGCCAACTTCTATTCCTCACTGCTCTTCAACAAGGACAAAGTCTTCGATCACGAGCATATTCCTCATGTGGACATGGAATCAATGACGTGCTTCTCTCAAGTCCTCAGCATGCTTCATGATGCAGGCTTGCTCAACTCCTGCTCTGACATAGTTGACTGGAATGAAGAGATTATTCTTCAGTTCTGCGCAACTCTGCATAGCACAGGTGATGCTGCTGACGTCAACTCGTGGGTGTTGGACTGGATGACTGAAAACACTCATTACAAGGCACCAGCCTCTGAATTGCTTCGTGCCTTACCAATCAGTCCTCCACCTGACGGTGCTCGTTGTCTGTATGATGAGCCTGAACTCACTGCTCACTATATGCAAGTGCTCATGAAGCCGCTGAAGCCTGGTCAAGCCCCAAGAACCAAATTCCTCGTGAAGGAATTGCTCTATGTACCAAGAACCATCTACCGCATTCTGACGAAGACCATGAGTCCTATCAAAGTCCATGACTCATCCGATGAAGAAATTATCGGGATGATGAAGAATATGCTTTTCAACATAATGCATGGCATCCCCATAAACTATCATGATTTCTTCATGAGGACTCTGGCGAATGTTGCACTTTCACCATTTGAGCTGAAGCCTTACGCGTCGTGGATCATGAGATTCCTCAGAACAAGGTCTTCACTCGACTACAAGGCTGATTTTCAGAATCACCTCAGCTACTTGCCCCCTATTGAAGTCCTCAAGCAGACAATTTCCTCATCTGATGAGAAGGGCAAGTCACCAGCCGTTATTGATGAAGGCATTCGTCCATTGGATGGTCAGTTCCGCAAAGCTGCATCTTACTCCACCAATGATGACTCTGCCACTCATGATTCTGCTGCCAATGCTACCAAGTCATGTCCTCAAGCTACTGCTCCTCGTGTGATGATTGACCGTGAGCTGCTTATAAGTCTTCACCAGAAGGTGGATCGAAACCACAAGTGGGTTAAGCGTTAGTTTGGCTCTATTCTTCACAACATGACTTCTACACATAATGCAGTGAAGAAAAACCATTACTACCTCCATGAAGTGTTTGATCGCACCTAGGCTATTCTATCACATCTATATGGTGAAGAAGATTTGAAGCAAATGGACTTCAAGGAAGACTTCGACTGGTCTGCTCCTCCACCGAAGAAATACAAGAAGGTCAAGGTTCCTTCCTTGGTGGCCAGCTCATATTCTTCATCACACGCCACGGACGAGTATGAAGACTTGGACGACACTGCAGCAGGCCCTACAATGACTCAAGACCCTGACAACGCTGGCGCTCCTCCATCATCATGATATTCTTCAGGGGCGTTAGTCCTCAGTTTCAACCCGTTTGGTCATTCGATGACAAAGGGGGAGAAATTTGAGTTAGTCTTCAAGCGGGTCTATCATATATGGGCGTTTTTTTGCTAAGTTACAACTCTCGTTCTTCTGATGACTTTGCTGGATCGAGTTCTAATCTTAAACTCTATGGTGGCCTGGTACTTTTGCTGTGTTCTTCTGCATGCTTGCTCCTCATTAATGTCAATGCATGCATGCTGAATTACATCAGTCACCATATTTCATCATGCATTTCAAATTCTTCATATTATATATCAAATGCATGTATGAATTATAAGATATAGGGGGAGATCTCCATGATTATACTCTTCAAGTGTGCATTGCTTCAAAAGCAAATTCCTCACTATGCACATCTTCAGGGGGAGTTCTTCTATATCTTGCAATCAAATTCCTCAGTATCAGTATTTACACTTCATATGTTTATCCCCATTGAAAACTTAACCTATATTGTCATCAATCACCTAAAAGGGGGAGATTGTAAGTGCATCCAGTACCCCTTAGTGATTTTGGTGTATTGAAGACTTATAGGTTAAGGGACTGATGCGTGTGTGAGTGTACGCAGGTCTACAAGTCTATGAGGAGTTTGATATTTACAGAGAAAGTCGACCCCTAAAAATTGAAGTTCTTCAACTAAAGACTTTGGATTGCTGAAGACTTTCTAAAGACTTTGAAAGTGAAGAAATTGGTGTGACCTTGAAGACTTGGTATTCATTCGAGGAACATGAAGCGTGAAGACCTTGTTTTCGTAGTTTCATTTTTCTCTTTCTTGAGTCATAGGAAACACCGTGCTGTTAAAGGGGGTCGAGGAAATACTAAGGAAAAATTTCCATGTGATGCTCAACTCAAAATCCTACACCTACCAATCCCTTCGAGTGAAGCCATTGGAAATCTCGTACAGTTCAGTCATATTCTTCAGTGACAGAGACGAAGTTCTTCTGGTCTCTGAGGAATTTGTTCTGACTGAGGAGTTAGGAATTCGCCAGTGTGAATTGCCTACACAGTGAGGAACATGATACCCCTGAGGAATTTGAGAGTCAAATAATTCCGACCGTTGCTGTGCTATGCGCCAGCTGTCCCAAAATATCTACCCACCTAACGGTCATATCAGACAAGGGCATTTATGTCTTATCATGTCGGGCTGCTCCCTAGGCTATAAATAGCCGCCCCCTTCAACCACTAGCTGGTTGGCTGCTCCGAGAGAAACTGACACTTGTCAATTGAGAGCATCCCATCCTCCGAGAGGACTTTGAGCGAAAATCATCAATTGAGGAAAACCCAAACCCAACACCTACAAACCCAAAGTGATTGAGCATCACTGAAGAGATTGATCATGCGTGGATCCGACGCTTGTTTCCTTTGAAGACTGTGCTTCTTCCAGACGGTTAGGCGTCAAGGTCTAGAGCATCCAAGAGGAATTGTGGATCGCCGAGTGACCGAGTTTGTGAAGGTTCGGAAGTCACCTGAAGACTTACCATGAGTGATTGGGCGAGGTCTGTGTGACCTTAGATCAAGGAGAATACGGTGAGGAATGTGTGTCCGGGACTGGGTGTCCTCGAGTTTAAATACTCAGTCGCTCCAACCAGATGTACAACTGAGACAGCAGTTGGAACTGGTCTACCAGATCATTGTCTTCACTGAGCTTACTGGTTCTATTTCCTCAACTCTTTCATTTCCTCATGTCTGTTGTTGTGTGCCTGTTCATATCTGTTTGAAGACTTTGACTGAAGACTTTCTCAATTTCCTCAGTTCAATTTCTTCAGTCTGTCCGTCTTCTTTCTTGTGTTATCCTGTGTCTACGCTTTCTGTACTCTGTGCTTGTCTTCATTTCATCATGATGACTATGCTTGTGTTCCATTATGTTTACTTCTGAGTACTTATTCCGCTGCAAGTAGTTCTTCACTTAGGAATTTCCTCACCAGCAAATTCCTCAATGAAGAATTCATAAAAATTGCCTATTCACCCCCCCCCCCCCCTAGTCGATATAACGCACTTTCACTTATCATCTCAATGTAATTAGCATTATTATATTATGTTGTAAAAAGAATATAGAGTATTAGCAAACTTGATCGGTTTTGTTGTCGTGGTCTCGTGGATACTGAACATTACAAAATTTCTGGAACAGCAATACACCCGATCATGTATCATGATTCATGAGCCAAATTCTTCACAATTTTCTAAGGGACAACAAGTTTACTTCGACACCGAGAGATTGGCCTTCTCAATTGTGTTATGAAACAGATGTGTTGTCCTATAAAGTTGTGTAATTCTCGTTTGTGTTATGGTAACATGTCCTTGTGCAAACACACTATTTTGCAACTTCGCCGGGCAAGAAGCTCTAAATGACCTATTGTGATAACCGTTACTACGTAGAAATCGTCATCAAGGGTTTGCAGTACAATGGTAGTATGAATGCTTAATTACTTATGTAGATGTAAATAATTCATATGCGGGCGTTGCTATCAGGTAGCCATATAATTTTCAATTATGCATCTAATTCCTTTCAAGAGCCGATTCAGAATAATTTTCATGCTTACTTTTTTTAATGCTAGATGATACCCCCATGTTGTTGTGGGAATTGCAATATATTTTAATGAAATGTGGTTGTATGGAACATGAATACTGATGGGGAACGTTGCATGAAAAAAAATCCTACAGAACACCCAAGATCTAGTCTAGGAGATGCATGTCAACGAGGGGGAGTGTGTCTATGTACCCTTGTAGACTGAAAGAGAAAGCGTAGTCGTACTCTTCGCGATCCAATCACGATCAAATCCGATCTAGTGCTGAACGGACGACACCTCTGAGATTAACACATGTTCAGCTCGATGGTGTTCTCTCCTTCTTGATCCAGCAAGCGAGGGAGAGGAGGTAAATGAGATAGAGACCAGCCCAACGGTGAGGTGGTGGCAGCGGAATTCTGGCAGGCCTTCACGAAGCATGTACTGAAGAAAGGTGGGAGGAGTTGGGAGAGACAGAGGGCAAAGGTGGAAGGGTGCAGCTCCCCCAGCGCCTCCCCACTATATATAGGGGTGAGGGAGGGGGCACCGGCTCTAACCCCTCCTCCAAGGGAGGGGGCGGCGGCCTAGGGGGGCGGCTTGCCTCCCAAGCCAAGGGGGTGCCTCCCACCCCTAGGGTTTCCACCCTTTGGCGCATGAGCCACTTCGGGGGCTGGTGCGCCTGACCCAACTAGGGCAGGGCGCCCCCCCCCCCCCCCCTCCACACACGCACAACCCATGTGGGTCCACGGGGCTGGTGAACCCCCTCGGTGGACCCCGGAATCCCTTCGGTGCCTCCAGTACAATACCGACATGCCCGCGAACGTTTCCGGTAGCCAAAACAGGACTACCCATATATAAAACTTTACCTCGGACTAAACTAGTGTTGACTTGAGGGCAAAATAAACAAAATTTATTGCTATTATAGGTCACTATTCACACTATTTTGGTCGATTCTTTTAAAGAAGTCAACATGAGTATTTCTTTTAGTGGAATTCTTTTTCAAGTACAATGGAAGGTAAGTTTATTTCAAAATTATTTTCAATTTTTTTGACTTTTTGTGTAATTACTAAAAAAGAATCCGTATAAGGTGTATATACACCCATAGACCAATGGTTCTCTGTCCGATCTAAAAGTGGCTATATATACAATACAACTATATAAGGGTAGATGAAATAGTGGGAAATCCCCCTCAAATAATAGTAGAAAAACATGAAACCCCAATGCGTGATAATATAGCAATGATTCATAAAGGCGGATAACACCGCATGAAAGGCGTGCAAAATGAGTACCCTGAATCGGGATTACAACTGCAACATATCCCCCCCGCTACAGCATAATGAGAACACATAAGGACCCATTTATCAAACCTCAAAGAAAAAATCCGCCGCAGAAATGTGCGGGCATGACAGTAATTTTCACATATAGTGCATTCGAAGATCTGTAAAGAAAAAAAAACACGTAACAATAAAGAAAATTGGAAAAAGGAGTTGGCATTGGGGGCAGTTAAGTTCGGTGAGCAAAGTCCAACTGGGCTACGGCTGGAGGAGTAGAACCCCGCAGCACAAGGCCGTCGTCGACGGCCTGCCCGTGGAACAGACGATGTTCCATGAACGAGAGCAAGGGGTTACGGGCCAATGCTTCGTCCATTACTGCCTTCTCTTTTTATAACTTCTGACGAAATATTTCGAGTGAAATAACTTTACTATGTCACCCAGGCCCACCGAACAAACACCCATGCCAACTCCTTTAGCCCTCCGAGGCTGGAGTTACAAACGTGCGCCACCACGCCCGGCAGGTGAGACGGACGGGTGCTACGTATATATGCAGGTGCACGTCGTGCTCAGCCAGCAATGTGGTACTATTTAATTAGTCTAATCAGGTTTGCATTTCTTTTGAGTAAGACCTACTAATAAGGTTTGCAGGGTTTAGGGTCAGGCTTGCACGGGCCGAAATAACGAACCAGAAAGCCTATCAAGCATTACTGCTCCTGGCCCAATAATAAAAAGGTGACACAACAATGTAGGCGTATTTTTTTTCCCTTTCTAGCGCAAAACAAGAACACGGAATGATCCGTTTTCAACTCCTCAAGTCAGAGCAAAAAACGTTCTCAAAAAAAAAAATCAGAGCAAAAAACAAAAAACTCACTCGGCCGTCGCTGTTTTCCTCTGGTCCCTGGCGGCTGTAACCCTAGCCGCCGCCAGGACAGGCCGATCTTCCAACACCGTTCTCCGCCGGCGACCTCGGTCGTCGGTGGTGAGGAGTCGCCGGATCCATGTGTGTGGATCGTTTTTACTCCTTCGTAGTCTAGGTTTTTAGGTTGTTCATCGTCTTTGCTTCGGCGGCGATGATGACGACGCTGAATAAAGATTCTTCGGAACCTTCCTTGACAAGGCCATCGGTCCTATGGTTGGGGACGGATTTGAAAATCAGTCTGTTCAAATAATGATGGCGTGGCGGCGGCATCCTCGTGGTGGATCTGTGTCCTCGGGCTCCACCGTTGTGACGGTGTTTGCTCCAGCGTCGGCGCGGAGCTTGGGAGGTAGTCCAGGAGCGGGTGCAGATTATGTTCTGCATCGACGACATCTGGAAGACGGAACATGTGCTGGGCTTCATGGATGGCAGGTATGGTTTCCTCCTTCGGCGTCTTGGTCGTGGTGGGGTGCCAGAGCTAGAGTTCGATGGCGTGTCCGGGGTGTTGCCCCGGTCTGATTCGTTCAACGGCAAGGGCTTCACTTTTGGTGAGCCACCTTGGAGGTCGGCAAAGTTGCATATCAGCGATGGATCCGCGTCGAGCTCGGGTGAGGAGGTGATTCGTCATTCTTTTCTTTGATGGCTACTTTGGTGGTGCCGAAGGCAGGTGATGAGTGTTGGTGTCAAGCTCAGAGATGCTCTGCTATCTTTTCAGTTTTTTCATGTCGGTCTTCACGTGACTTGTATTTTGTTCTTTACGATATAAATGAGACACGTATGACCATGCAAAAAAAGAATGATCCGTTTTCAAAGGTAAACGATTCTGGCCAGGCGTAGCAACGATTTTTTTTTCTACCCTCTACCCCACAATTTTCTTTCTATTTCCTCTCACCAACCGCAGTCCACCCGGTTTTTATCAACCACCATAATTAAAAGAATGAACTATTTGGTAAGTGCCGATTTAATCAATCCGGAGAAATCACCCAAACTGGCGCTCCCTCCATGTAATCGTCGACTACAGCAACAGGTTGTTCTCCTACGCCATGTCCGCCCACGACATCTGCACCTTTCGTGTGCCTGCTGCAGTTGTCGTTGTTGCGGCTGCGATGGCGAGGATGATGGGGGATATGAGTTCCACTAGCTCGGTTTTGAATGAACGGTAGATGCCACGAGGAAGCCGAATCGGAGTCCTACCCCGAGGGCTCGACCTACTCGTTCGCGGCTATGGCGGATGCCGAAATCGTCGGCGATGGCAAATTCGTTTGTGTCGTACTACCCTGCACGAGCGTCATCGGATCATCGTCCTTGTGGCCGGCTGCAGCCATAGATGGCGGAATTACATTGCGTTATCGCATATGAAATTATGCCCGCCATAGGACCTATAGGAAGATTAGGGCGACATATTGAGCCAATAATTTTTCATTCAACTGTGTTGAGGTCGCACTGCTTAAACAGAGAGATTAATCATCAGCACAAAGATGATGAATGGATTGGCAGTGTGATATTGTAGAGATATGCAAGTCAAAGAGATGATATATGACTAATTCAGGTTCATGCATATACTCAAATAAAATGAAGAAATGAAGCCTATAGTGTGCATCCTCGTGACTATATGCAGAATAATTAGATCTGAATGTGGATATGTGCATCCTCATGACTATATTGGTTGAAGAAATGGTTGGAAAACAGGAAACATCGATGCGTGATGGTGTAGCAATGATTCGCAAAGGCGGATAACACTGCATGGAAGGCGTGTAAGTGAGTACCCTGGATCGGGATTACAACGGGAACACATAACGACCCATTTATCAAACCTCAGAGAGAAAAATCCGCTGCAGAAATGTGCAGGCATAACAGTAGTTTTCGCATATATCGCATTCGAAAATCTGTAGAGGAAAATAATAATTGAAAAAATAGTTGGCTCCCCACAAAAAAAGAGTTGGCATGAGGGCAGGTTCGGTGAGCAATCCGACTGGGCCACGGCTGGAGGCGTAGACCCCGCAGCACAAGGCCGTCCCAGCCCAGGAGGAGATGACGGCCTGCCCATGGAACCGGCGCGATGTCGCCATGTTCCACCATTGAAGAGCCTTTTCTTTTTACTAGATGACCCGGTTGCGCCAATGGCGCAAGAACCCAATTAGAAACGATGTTAGTAGGAAGTAAGTAGATGTAGATGGCTCAAGACCCCAGTTAGAAACGATGTTAGTAGGGAGTAAATAAATGTAGATGACAATGTAATATGAATTGTATTAACTTAGATCGGTTTTCAGATGGAAACAATACAATGTTCGGAGGGGGGGTGTATATAATGTCAGATACAATAATAGTGTTTTAAGCACGCAGCTTAGTATCAATAGGCAACCAGACAGCTTATTTAAAGCCAGAAGACAGAAGGCTCAAAGATCTCAAAGATAAAGAATATTACAGTCAGGACTGCTGGTCTACGTGTCTAGCATGACTTCACCAACTGCCACCACGACGCGCAGCACTGACCACGTGTCTAGCATGACTGTTGGTCCTTGTTCCATCGACCAGTTCAAGGTATGTGTCGAATGCTTCATGTTCCTCTCCCCACTGTACTGAAGTGAGAACACCTTGGGCTCCATCTTCACGGTGGCTCACAGTACAGCTTGGCAGCGGAGCGGCTCCTGCTGCAGCTCGGAGGTGCTCCGGCTCCATCTGCATCTCAGCGACCCGGCAGCTCGGAGGAGCTACGCCTCCATCTGCATCTCAGGCGGCCCAGCAGCTCCTGCTGCAGCTCGGAGCTGTGGAATCGGCAGATGGTGCCGCCCTTGCTTGTATCCGCGACCCACTGTGAGTGGAAGGAGAATCTCATTTCATTCAGATGAGGAGATATTAGCAAAATAAATGCTTAGCATTACAGATAGTACATAACAATCAAACTTTTGCTACTGAAGTGCATGTCCTTTTCTCTGAAATTAATGGTCGGGTGGAACATATATATTCACCAAGTATATCCCCTCTTCTCAGACCAAGACGACAGAATGAGGTATCATCTGTTTCCTAATTACACTGTAACCTGAAATCTGTGTGCATACGTGCATGGGCATATCCATTTATTCCTAATAGGAAAATATGCCAAAACATCGGTCACTTTCTCTTTTGAGCTGGAAAGACCGATCACTTGGCTAATATGCATGCAAACGCCTCTAATCTAAATAGAGGAACTGAAAAATCAGTCACTATGATTTTATTAACTATATACATATACGTTCCAGTCAAGCGCCTTTCTAGAAAGTGACATGCTTAGCTGTGATTTCTTAAATATTCACCACCAAATATTGAAAGGTAGAATAATATCATCATCCTTTTAGTTCCCATCCATATGGAGGAGCATAAAGATAGCAAAATGTTAGTACTGTATGCACCTTTAACTAAAGTATCACCTTCATGGCTAGCAACAAGAAAAGGAGCTTGAAAGTTTTGAATCTTCTGTTGGACACAACAATGGTGTGAACTGATTGGATAAGAATATAACAAATATTTGCTATCTTCATCTGCAGAGAGAGAACATATTCACATGATAAATTAGCAGCCAATTGTCCAAACTTAAAAACAGAATGCAATGCGAAGAACCGCCCACCCAATCATTGCCAACTACATCGCCAGCAGTATATTGAGAGAAATCATCAAATCTGGCCAGAAGAAAAGGTCCCCATGTAGCTACCTTAATTAGTATATGTCCAAAATATTGTTTCCCAAAAGAAACATGAGTTACAGTTTAGTAGGACCGAGAAGGATTCAAGATTATAAAAGGAGCTGGGATACACATTCTTATTAAAGTTATTGGTTCAGATCTGTGTAGCTTTCAGGGGGCTACCAATCAATCCATATGTCCATCCCTACAATACTTTCAGGAGGGTACCACTCAATCCATTTGAGCATCTCCTTTTTGCATTAATAGAAGAGGAGCTAGCATACCTGCAGATGGGTTGGTGATGGTGAGGTCGCCAGCAAGTAGACCTAGCTGCAGAGGACACCGCCTCCCCCACGCTGTACTGCGTCAAACCTGGAAGTGCACATATTAAAGCAAGAGTTTATCTGCCACATAAGAAAGCACATACATAAATGCAGCAACAATTGAGTTGGGCACACACGAACATTGACAAAGCAAATAAGGAGAAGGCATGCGACTGGCTACCGAAAATAGAGGAAACCGCACAAGCATGGATATGAATACATAAATAAATATACACACGGCGACCCAACCTTGAGTCACAGAACCTCTTTTCCTTCAATCATGCCAGTGCCTCGAGAATGATTTGTCTTCGTACACATGCTAGCGGTTCCCACGATATTTTGTGGTAGCAAATATAAACACTCGACACTTGTTTAAAAGAAGAGAATGTCATGTTCCAAGACTCTAAAAGGACCGGCTGAAGAGTCATATAGATGCATGCGTGTTAATTGGCTACAATCTTGATGGCATGCAACTTTGTAAACTTCTATTTAGAACAAATTAGGTAGCTAAATTAACAACCAAGAGTACAGTGTCGATCCTTATTATCCAAATTATGCTAGCTAGTGGACGCAAATAATGAGCATCGAAGTAAAAAAAAGGGACAGGTAGTGACAGCTGGGTACACTGACAGGAAAATCTGCAAGGCACAATATGAAATTAGGATATGTCACTCGATGACTCTGCACATCTAGAATAGGATGGCAAATTTTAAGTAGAACACCGCCCATATTCTTTTTTCTTATCTTGTCTACGGGAGTTAGCTTTGAGAAGTGTAGAATTTGCACACATAATAGTTTGATAATCTGAAATGAGTGTGTGTGCGCCAGAATTGTTATTAAATAGGATAGCATATACATTAGCTTGGAAAAGGGGACTACATATCATTGGACCCGGACCCAGCTCTGAATAGAGAACCTACATTTCGTATCCAATAATTGAAATTTGTGCGATACATCCATAAAGGAATATTAGCAGGACATGCAGAAATTGGTGGCCGGACATATTGTTTAAGCAAATAAATAGCCACTACTTGTGCGCAACGGAGCACGTACAAATTCAGGAACTAAGCTTTAGTAACGACCGCATGGTTGATGTGGGAAAAACAACATAGCTATTGCAGCACTGAGCTGTGAGCCTTGCATGATGTGCAGGTAGGCTAGCTTGATGGTGGAAAATCAGTGGCGATATGTCCACATTGGTATTGAAGAGCTTGACAGATGTAATCACTTTCAAAAGGAGACCACATGTGTTTGGATTCAGCTTTAAACAGGGGAGTTTATTTGACACACCTCTCCTCCTTAATCAAATGGTTAAGGTCTAAAAATATATAATGGTGAGCACAAGAGCAGAGTAGTCATGGTTGAGCATGGCCAGTTAACTCTAAAAGAAGAAAGTCTGTGATATTACACTTAATATGTAAAAGAGGCTCAAACAATACAAATTCAAAATAAAAATAATGCTCCTACAGGATATTTTGTATTTACAACATCAGACAGTACCATCAAACGCTATATATTAGTTAGCTAAGTAGGAATCTCTCATCGGATTGTCCTCTAAATAATACCATGGAGGCATGAAACTAAGTATTTTCGGTCAGGAAAACAAAGATGCCAGCTTCCACCATGAATCGCAGAATTTTCATATAGTTGTGCTCACAAAGCTGTTTAAACATAAAAGGAAACAGTAGTACCTTGTATATTTGTACAACCTATCAAGAACAGAGTTGTCAATTAATCTCTTTGTATTGATGCCCTCATCACCAGGCCCACTATCACTGATACCTTCTCTTCCGGAACCATAAGTAGTGTGGTCATTGTAGAAATATGACAAGTTATATTCTACTTGTGTCTATCTCTATCTTGTGATTCCACTGCCCACTGCCGTGGTTGCACTGCTCATGTCGGATTAGAGTTATGGTGCCCTGAGAAACATGAGCAAAGTTTGAATAATCCAGTGGTTATATTCTACTTAAAATGGGACCATTATGCATAATATTATGTATGAATCGCTATGAGAGAGAACTGAACAAATTATATAGCAAACTGAGTGTCGTATTCAATTATATCCATGGAAAATATATTACGATCTCGAAACTACAGCAGTGTACAAAGAAGCGACAACCAACTAAGGAAGCGGAAGCGGACGCTGACAGAGATGACAGAGCCAAGTCTGGGAAGGATGACAGTCGGATAGATATCTCATCTCTGCTTCTGCTCATCTCCGTTTATTAAGATGCGACAACATATGTATATATATGATGTGCACCCAACTCTGTCTTGAGCATTGCCTGCTGCTGAACCTGACCAATCTATTTCAGATTCTACAACCTGAATGCATAATTTCTTGGATCCCATGACCTGAATGAGGTAATGCAAAGAATCGTAGCACAAAATTTCATTTGAAAATATACATTCAAGGCCAGCAAGGCAGAACAGAACTTAAATTAGAAGCAATGAAGAATAAGAATAAGCTCCTGCAGAATATAAATCAAATTAAGTTTCATGATGGTGGAAAGAGAGCAAGCCATATATAAGGGAGCTACAAAATGTTGATCTTGGACAACATGGCATCAGGGACACACTTGTAAAGACAAAACCAATAGAAAGACGGTTGTGCTTTAATTTAAGGGTAAGATGGTCCATGGCCTGGTGATAAAGAACAATTGGATTCACAATTAAAATAATGATCTCATGCAGCAACAACTTCAGTTATACATACATCTATATAACTGGCGCAGTTGCAGGTTTTTTTTTGGGGGGGGGGGGTGTCTTTTCCAGTACCTGAACCTCCAGCTGCTGATTTTTTTGAACCATCGGTTGCTCAATGCAGCACCAACGCTTGTATTCTTCCTCAAGCATTCCAATCACCTGGCACCTCAAGTATGCTATGTCCAAAATAGCTTAAAAGCATAACATAAGTTTGTAGGTTCATTAGAGTCTAAAGATGATATTACAGAATTGAGAACCAAAGTGCAGGTCATGCAATGGATCCAAGGTCTAACCTTTGTCTAACTGATTTTCTGCATGATGATGGAGAAGTTCTATAGACAGAGATAAGCAGGTTCATGACACAAGGCTTCAATAGACAGGGAACCAAATGATTATACTCAATATTCAAGTCAGATAGAGAAAATATTGTATTTCTGCCACATCTTTGAGGAACTGCATCCAATCCGACCATAGTATGCACCGATTTTCAACATAAGCTTGCTCTTCATTCATGTCCTGTATAATCTCACATGTGAACCAGTGGCGTGAGGCAAAAAATAATAATAAGAAAGGAAAACTTGAAATGTTCAATGCACGCGCACACACACGCGCGGGCACGCGCACACAAGCAATTGTATTACAATTCAATTTCAGCCGAAGATTTGAAATGTTCAATGCATCACTCGTCTGCTTAGAAATTAGAAATTACCATGTCCAAAGCCGAGTAATAGGCCGGAGGCAGCCATGGGAGGAGGAACGCCTACTCCCTCTCGCCTTTGGCCTTCCGAGTTGATCTTTTGACTGCGGAGGCAGCCATGGATGGAGGAGGTGATGGATCTGGAGAACAGGAAGGTTCCTCATCTGAACTAAACTTAACTGAAGAACAAATGTGAGGTTTGTACCACTGCTGCTCATCGTGTTCCATGGCCAGCTGGGGAAGATGTGAGTCAGCCGGAGCGCCATGCGCCACCTGCTGACCTGTAACAGGGGGCTGCGGCGGGGTCAGATGTGTGGGGCACGGAGCAGGGAGGTGGCTAGCGTGCCTACTAAGATGGGGACTACAAAACAAGCTAAAACAGGTGAGAGGCAAGGGAAGGGAAGAGGGAGGAGGATCCATACCTTAGCACGCGAGGACAGCGCCGATGGCCCGACGGACTGCTCGTCCTGGGAAAGCCGGGGACACCGCCGCGGCGCAGCATGCCTAGGTCCATCCGCCGGACCGTCGCTTGGGGAGGAAGTGCGTGAGCCGCTGCCACCCCTCTCCCCGGGCTCCATTTCCTTCCCCATCTGGCGGCGCCCCGCGGACTCGTCCCATGTTCGGCTGGAGAAGAACAGGATGGAGCAGATGCCTGCGGCTCGAGCTCCTCCCGGGGTCGCCGCTGCACACGTGGAGATGGAGGCGGGGTGCAGCCTCCCGTGCATCGCGCCCGAGCCCCAGCCTCCTCGCAGCTCCCGATCCAGGAACGGATCGAGCTGCCGCCAACCGCCAGGTCGCGCCCGACCTCGCCGGCGCAGGCCGACGCCGGCCGCCACACCTCCCTCCCCTCTTTCCTCTCTCTTTCTCCCTCCTCCCCTCTCCTTCCTTCTCTCTCTCCCTCTCATCTTCTCTCTCTGCTAGGGTTCGTGCGGGAGGAGGGGATTGGGGAGGCTAGGGTGGGGGCTGGGGATGGGCGGTGGCTGGGGATGACGAGATGCCGCCGCGCATGAAGAGGAGAGGAAGGCGACGCGAGGAGTTGCGCCAGCCGGCGGGGGAGACAGGCGGCCGAGAGGGAGGGGGGAAGCAGCGGCGGCGGCGGCATGGAGAGGAGCAGGATGGGAAGAGACGAGGGAGATATTTCTGCAGCTGCCTCTGTCCGCTCTCGCTGCCAGAAAGGGGGTTCGCTCGCTGTGGCGCACTCTTCCCTCGCGTGGTGCGCTGCGCCCTCGCTGTTTTGCGGTGGTTTTTTACTCTCGCGTGGTGCGCTGCGCTGGAGGCCTTTGTTGTGACTACCACTCTAGCAGCTTTTATATGTTAGATACATTTCTGAAATACGTATATGTTTGAGTGAAATAACCTCAATATGCCACTCAGGCCCACTGAACAAACACCCACGCCAACTCCTTTAGCCCTCCGAGGCTGGAGTTACAAACGTGCGCCACCACGCCCGGCAGGTGAGACGGACGGGTGCTACGTATATATGCCGGTGTACGTCGTACTCAGCTGGCAATGTGGTATTATTTACTTAATCTAAAGTTTGCAGGGCGAACGAATTTAAGGGGGTCAGGCTTGCTGGGCCGGCCGCAACGTCGTGATTAAAGAAAGGATTAGCGCTCCTGGCCGGCCCAGTAATAAGAAGTGACAATGCATTTCTTTTCCTTCCTACTACTGTGTACTGTCGCATAACGAGTCAGAACACAATAACGAGAAAACAGAATAACCCTTTTTCAAAACGCAATGCAAAATTAACCCCAAAACTGTGCTGGCACGACACTGGTTCTCTCCTATAGTGAATTCAAAGTCCTGCAAGAAACAAATACTCCCTCCGTTCTTAAATAAGTGACGTGGTTTTAGTTCAAAAAATAATAACATACATGAGCTTCGCATTTCACAGGATAAACAAAGTGCAAAATAAGAGTTGAAACGGAAATATAATCACCACCACTGGCATCAATAGTTCGGCTATCTTTTGAACCGGTTTCGACATGCCTCAATCTATTAATTAAGAAGAAAACTTGAATAGATAATTAACGAAAAATCAACCAAAGACAGTCACAACACACCCTAAACTGACGGACCGGCAGGTCTAGCTACCCATATTCACTGAACAGAGAGAAATGGTACAAGAGACTGCTCGGTTAATTAACGGGAAACCGGGCTAAAATCCAAATAAACAGACGAATCCACTTAGCTAAACAAGGTTTATAAGCACCGATGGACTAACAAGACACCCCTGACACATCAGGATCCACTACAAGACTCATGAGCCCACAGAACATAAAGATACGCGTATTCGGTATCCGATCCAACGGGGTGTGCTACATTTTGCACAAGAAGAACCAAAGCAATTGTTATCATGCATCATCGGTTGTCATCCACTAACCTTGGTGTAGCAATAGCACGGAGAGGCACGGCCTTCGTGAGTGTCACCCCAAACTTTTCACACATATCAATCCCACTTCTCTCCACCTCCGTCGGGAGCCTCCACTCGAACCGATGCAACAACGACCCGAGAACTAGATGCACCATCCTGATCGCAAGCGGCATCCCTGGGCACATCCGGCGCCCCGCACCAAATGGGATCAGCTCAAAGTCTCCGCCTCTATAGTCCACCGCCCTTCCGAGAAACCTCTCTGGCATGAACTTGTCTGGATCAGACCAGATAGCCTCATCCCGGCCCATCGCCCACACGTTCACCAGCACACGTGCGCCTTTGGGTATCGTGTAACCAGCGATTCTTATGGTCGTCTGAGCTTGGCGCGGTAGCAGCAATGGAGCGGGAGGGTGCAGCCGGAAGGTTTCTTTGATCACAGCTTGGAGGTAGGGCAACCTGTCGATGTCAGGTTCTTCAATGTCTCTCCCAGAGCCGATGACTCTTGCAAGTTCGTCGTGCGCTTTGGCCATTGATGATGGGTTTTGAAGAAGCTCCGCCATTGCCCACTCTATTGTGCTGGAGGTTGTGTCACTGCCAGCAGCAAACAGGTCCTAATAAGACATATAGATGTGTTGTGAAACAATCAGTATTGGCAAAAATATTTATCGGATGCAGTGACGTTATTATGTATCGTGGATGGGCAAAATAAGTATTTTGAGAAGCTATACTATTTTTGATCGTATATTCAACCACGGCCATTGTTTCCATATGAATATTTTTTCGATAAGGGGAATATATTAATATCAAGCGGATATCAATTACACCCGGCCAAGCTAGTCGAGACATCAAGGATGCACACAGCCAAAAGAAAAAGAAAAAGAAAAAAACTACCGAACCGATCAGCGGAGCAGCAGGAACTACCACCACCAGACACCACACCCGGATTGCAAAAACAAAAAAAAAAGGTTCTCCAAGAACGACGCCTCCAAGAAGGAAACTGTGCACCAACGCCTTCGTCGCCTGATCATAGATCATGGGTTTTCACCCTGAAGGAAGTCCAACTAGACTCCAGACAATGCCTTCAACAAGGATACGGATAGACATCCGCCATTGCCAGGTACAACCAGTGAAGGTCAGACCTATGGTTTTCACCCCGGAAGTCGAAACGTTGTGCCCAAAGAGCACCACCAAGAAGAAGTCCCACTGTGTTATCGCCCTGCTAGCCGAGACAGGTCCATAGTCTTCACCGCATCCAAACTCGCCTCCGTATCACTTGAAATCTCGAACTCAACATGAGCCATAAAGATCCACTGGGGTCATTCGATCCGGTACAACCATCTTGAAATTCCCCATCATTATCAGCACCAGATAATCGCCGGTAAATATGCCGTTGCGTACCTCATGGTGCCGACAAACTTTAGTGAGACAGGTCCACGACAAAGACCGATAACAGCGATCGAAAATCAGGCTGTTTGCCGGTGCGGAGATATAGTCGAGGTGACCTCACGAAGCAATACCCACCATGTACTATCCCTCTTAAGCCCGATGTTGGGGACGATCACTCTTGGCGCCCGACGGTCAATGTGTTGCGGCACCAGATTGCCAACAACACCACAGACACTTCTAGCACCCACGAACTCACTCCGGTCGCAACTCTGTGTCGCGTGGACCAGATGCACGTCCGTGAGTGGCTCATCACCCAGCGGTTCATGTGCTGCGGCGGCAAATTGCCGACGATACCACAAACTTCACTGAACCCACGAACTCGATCCGGTCGCAACATGGTGTCATGCAGACCAAATCTGCGTCCACGAGCGGCTGGCGGTGCTATGATGATCTGACTGCTGCGATCTTGTGCCGTTGGCCTCACGATCGGGCCGTTGCCGTCATGTGACGATGGCTTCATCATCTGGCCGCCGCATTCCTGCGTCATGGCCTCGCGATCTGGCAGGTCGCCGACCTTTGGATCTGGACGTCGGAGTTGGATGCATGTCAAGCCACCAACGACTTGCATGCGGGTCTGGATGCATCCTGGCCCATGCACATGCACACGGGCGCTGGGATATGATCGTGCGCAGACTTGATCTGTAGACGGCCGCCGGCCGGAGCGCAACTACGCAAACTCAGATCAGATCGGAGATGACCGGATCGATGAAGACTGTGCAGGCTAATCAAAAGGAAAATAGGCAGGAGCGTCCCGCCGCCGCCGTTCGCCATCGGACGGCCTCCTCCAGCGGCGGCGGGGAGGGAGGTCAGCGAGGGGTGGCTGACGGCTGGGGCGGTAGGGTTCCCCCGAGTCATCCGGCACGGACGACGCGAGTCATCCCATATGGATATGCATGCTGGTAAAAACAACAAGTGACACAACATATAAAAAAGAAGAAAGACAAATAAAAGAAAAAAATTACGGATCTTCATGTAAGATCTATCGAATATGGCATCAACTGAGACTTCGTTAAGTTTCGGTTGACTGAGAATTAGTAATCTCGAAACAACAATCTTCCTACAAAATTTGCCCCGGCCGTAAAAATAAGTTTGCGGAGCGTAATTTGTTTAGTGCAACTTGGTAGACAGCGACCAAAGGAACCTTATGCACATGGCTATGACGTGTTACGTACCGAGAACAGCGACCGCAGCGTGTCGCGATCCAGCAGCGCGGCCTGGTCGTCGTCCCGCTCCGCGACATCCAGCAGCACGTCCAGGAAGTCGCCGCCGTCGTTGTCGTCGTTTTTCTTCCTAGGCTCGCCGGCGGCGTCGCGCGCGCGGCGGCTCAGCCTCTGGTCCACCTCCTTGTCGAACACCAGGTGCAGCCGCGCGAACAGCTGCGCCAACTGCCGGCGCAGGCCCTGCAGGTCGGCCGCCGCGAGCGCGGGGAAGAAGTCGGACACGTTCGGGCTGCCGGCCACCTCCATGATCTCCGCCACCAGCACCTGGAACCCCTTGGACCCTCCGTGGTCGTCGAGGCTGGTCACGTCCGTCGAGAACACGGTGCGCGACAGCAGGTTCAGGCTGGTCGTGAACGCCACACGGCCGACGTCCACGGCCGCGCCGTCGCGCGCCAGATTTGTGACGTGGGCCGCGAGCTCCCGCACCTTCTCGGCCCGGAGGCGCTGGAGCGCGTCGAGCCGGTGCGGCGCGAACAGCTCCGTGGCCATGATCCGGCGGAGGGACCGCCAGCGCGGCGCGTGGGGCAGCCAGGCCACGGAGCTCCTGGCGTGCGCGCCGACCGCGTCCTGCACGGCCCGGGTGGCGAAGACGGCGTCGTGCTTCTGCAGGAACTCGCGGGCAGCGTCCGGGGAGGAGACCACCACCGTGGTGACCGCGCCCAGGCGGAGCGACATGAGCGGGCCGTGGGTCCTGGCGAGGCGGGCGAGGGAGCGGTGCGGCTGGTCGCCGAGGAGGTGGAGGCTGCCGATGAGCGGCAGCGGGCGGGGGCCTGGAGGAAGGCCGCGACGGCGTGCCTGCGCGAGGAGGTCTAGTAGGTAGACGGAGAGGAGGAGGGGGACGACGAGCCATGGCAGCCACGGAAGAAGAGAAGCCATTCTCAGAGAGCTCCGTTAGTGTGTGAAAATATAGTGAACAGTGTGACAATGAATTTAGCACGCGTATGGTTAGGTGATTAGGTGCCCCTCTACGCTGGCCACTGGTTTTGTTTGTGGTGAAGGTAATCCTGGTGGGTCCTAATCCTATTGGGATTGTGTTGCCAACCAATGGAAATCCCTGGATTGATGACGAGCTATGTCGGCATTTTGGAGCTCAGCCTCTATGGAGGCTCATATCTTGAAAATTCAAAATTCATACTTTTTGGTTCAAAAAAATCTGGAAAAATTGTACAAGTATACAAGGATGTGATGTGTATGTGTGTAAAATTTGAGAATGAAATACCTTAAGATGTGATCTGTGCATAAAGAACAAAGTCATGAATTTTTCGGATAAATAGTATCATGTGTTGAAAAGGCACAGGTTCGTCTTTTTCGCACAGCCCTTATTTCGCGTATTTCGTCATGAAATTTTACACACACGTGTCTTATGCTAGCAGAGGCACCCTCCAACGAACGTTAAGAAGACCCTAATTGCCAAGATTTAACTAATGAAAAAATGACATGCTACTTTAATAAAAAAAATGTCATCTCTCAAATATTATAAAAATAAAATGAGTACGACTAGAAAGGTGGTATGAACTACAAAAAATTAAAAAAATTCATTCTAAACTTTAAAACTGCAATCCTCGGGTTAAAAATCCCTTGAAAAAAAAAATCTATAAATTGGGAAAATGCCATGCTGTGAAAAAAATTGATGCGCGACTTTATAAAACTGTCATCCTCTAGATAAAAAGTTCTATCTGGCCCGAAAAAAAAGTGTCATGCCAATAAAAATATGTCATCCTCTCAAACATTAAGAAATACCATCCTATTTGTAACAAAAAGTGCCATCCTCTCAATAATTTAAATGTCATCCTATTATTGATAAAAATGCCATCCTATTATTAAATAAAAATGCCATTCGCTTAGTAAAAAAAATACCATGCCAATAAAAATAAAAATGTCTTCTCTTAATAATAAAAAGTGCCATCTTATTATTGATAAAAATGTCATCCTATTGTTAATAGAAATGTCATCCTATTGTTAATAAAAATGCCATACCATTAAAATAAAAAATGTTATCTCTCATTAATAAAAATATCATGCTCTGAGAAAATGACATGCTATAAAAAAATAAAACTGCCATTCTCTTATAAAAAAAGCCATCCTCTTAAAAATTGCCATGCTATAAAAAAACTGCCATTTGAAAAAATGAAAAAAAATCAGGATTTTCGGTATTGCAAAATATGTGGCATTTTAAACACAAAACATTCACAAAAGCCCTCTCATCATGCGGTGATGGGCGCCTGAGCATACGCAGGGGGTCGCGGTTCGATCCCTCACCTAGTTATTTTTTGGAGAGAAAAACAAACGGGCGTTCGTTAGAAGCAGCTGAACAGCAAACTACTCCAACAATCCTACACGGCGTCGGCTCTGTGTCGAGATTCGTGCGATCGCAGTGAGACAGTTCGCTAGGATTGGCCCCCTGACGAACTGTTGTCAGGTAACATTTTTGTAAAAAGAAGCTATCTCTAACTGAAAGGAAGATAATTAATCTTATGGCTCTCTCTGTTTTCTTCTCTATCTTTAAGTTAACTAATAAGATACGTAGGACTCTTTATTTTACTGGGTGAGAATCAGATTACGACTGTTGTGCTAAAGTCGCACGCCCAAGTAATGTAGGGCAAATGATACAATCTCCCAAAAAATTCCACTTCACTTAGAAATGATATTATGAGGATAAGTAAGGAATTAATAGACCGCGGGGGGGGGGGGGGGGGGGGGGATATACCCCCTGTCTTGATAGAAAAAAAAGGCATTGTCTACATCCAAAACCGGATCGAAGGTAATCAACCATTTTTCTACCGCAATTTTTTAAGCGATAGGGAGAAGTAGATGGGGAGGAGCTATCCATCCAGCCTCCGGTGGCCAAAGAGACGATGGACGAGGGCATGCCCGACGGCTTAGTCACTCCACCGCTGCTCGTCCAACTACCTTCTATGATTTCTAAGCCCAAATGGGAGAAAGATATGGTAGAGAAAAGACATATGAGCATGGAGGACTTCAGGCTAGGAAACCACATCCAGTGGTGGAGCCTGGATCTAGAGTTAGAAGGGGCCAGATGAATCAAACTTGTGATACAGGGGCCGAACCATGACTACTGAAAAATTCCTCTTCACTTTGTAATGTTATTAAGAGGATAAGTAAGCACTTAATAGATCATGTTGGTGGAGGGGGGGGGGGCATGGCCCCCTTGTCTTGAATGGGGCACCCTCTATCTTGAATAGGGTCTTTAAGAAAGAAGCCCTATCTACATCTGAAACCGGATCGAAGGTAATCAACCACTTTTCTACCGCAGTTTCCGAAGATATAGCGAGAAAAATATGCGGAGGAGGTCTCTACCCAGCATACACCGGCAGAAGAAATGATGGACGAGGGGATGGCCAGCGGCTTACTCACTCCACCACTGGTCGTCCAACTATCTTCTATGACTTCTGAGCCTAGACAGGAGAAAGAGATGGTAGAGAAAAGACATATGAGTATGGATAATTCATGTACACAGGGGGCGTAGTCACTCCACCATGCGCTCATCTACACTTCATGAACAGTAAATACATGTACATATGAAGCTGGTAGTCACCCTATCATGTGCTCATCTACCTGATAAACAGCAAATAAAAAATATAGTAAAAAAAACTAATCTTGCTGGCATCGAAGATGCTTCAACGCGCAAGGAGCGTGCAAAATTTCGTGGTGTTTGGACATGCGAGGAGCTCTAGGCAAAAAAGAAAAAATTGGGCACAAACATTGTGTTTTTCAAAGTATCTTTCACAACCAATTTTTTGCCACAACCTCTTCGAATGTCCAAACATCATGGATTTTCACATCACGCACTCGAGCATCTTGGATGACAAAAAAATTCATACGTTTACTTTTTCTCTTTTTGCTATTTCAAAATATTTTACTGTTCACCGAGTCGCTGCACTCTATGAGTGTAGAGCATACTTCTGCACCTGGGCACCAAATCGTTGCATTTATGAGTATAGAGTATACCGGAAGGACGGCATTTTGGTGCTGGGGAGCATATGGTAATGGTGATGAACAGTAAAAACAAAAGAAATAAAAAAATCATGGCGATATGACATCATAGAAGCTCTGGACAAAAAGAAAACAGAGTTTTGAGAAAGGTTCAGAATTTTTTGATTTTGGAGCACTGATTTTGGCTTTTCAACCTCGAGCTCCTCCTATGTCACATTTCCATGGAACTTTGCACTCCCACAGAAAACCTGTTCATCTTTGATGTATATAAAATTTTCAGATATGTTTGAATTCTTTTGCTATTTTATTAGATTTTACTATTCATCCCAGATCAGATGTGTTCGTGTCCAGCTATGGATTTACGGTATACCGGCTTGATTTCTGACTTCAGTTTATCTTTATCTTTATCTTTACTCTTTATCTTTACCTAATATATTTTATATTTTTTAATATTAAAGGGAGAATTGTTTCTCCAATTTTTTGTTCACGGTGGGACCCACATAATTTTCGTACGTCCCAGGCGTTTTATTGTGCTCCTGATTCGTTTCTGTTAAAAAAACACAGGACGCACAGAGCCACAATGGGCCGGCCCATTAGCGTACAAACGGCCCGCACCAGTAAAAGAATTTCCACGTACAAACAGCCCGCACCAGTAAAAGAATTTCCAAGAAAAAGTACTATGACGCAAAGAATCGAACCCAGCCGCTCATGCTAGAGCACTCAAATGCTAACCACTAGACTAAACAAGACTAGGTGTTCAAGTAGCACTACAAAAGTTTAAATTAAGTACACAGTCGCGCCAGATACTCAGAGGATTTTTTTAAGTGAATATATTTTAGAACGCGAAAATTTTGCAAAGTTGTTAATAAAAAGCTACAGCCGAACATTTTTAAAGAACAATATTTGTCTTTTTATTTTTTTGAATCCTGAGTATTTTCTAAAACATGAACACTTTTTAAAAAATAGGAGGTACTGTTGTGATTATTTCTCGAATTTGCAAACATTTTAAAAACACAAATATTTTTTGAACTTTAAATCTGAAAAGACAAACTTTTTTGTAAACATGTTTTTTTCTAAAACCGGGAGATAATGTAGCTAGTTTTTTTTAATCTATACTTATATTAATAAAACTTGGTGGGATTTTGAAATATGCCCACATGATGTTTTGTTTTACTTCATTTTGTTAAACTAGGGATATGGAAGGAATATTTTTCTCTGTCGCGTCTTCACGTACAACCAGTCTCACTCGGCCCAGTGACTCCCGTCAAAATGCATGAGTCCAACTAAGATTTCATGGTTTATCTGACACAAACTACTCAATTTACATGATGACACAGACATATATTGTGTGCAGTGCTTTTCCCTATTATATTAGCCAGATGGTAAAAAAAAATTGTGTTCAACGCTCTTGATCTTCATCGGACACGAAGGCGGCTCAACAATCCAGCTATTGGACCTTGCCAACCTTGGTTAGTGACAAACGGTACTGCGACCACTGGCGACGAGTACAACAAAGACAACAAGCGGAAACATGTGTTTGGTGTTATATTGAAATGAAGGATGTGGACCTGAGAATGAGGTATTAGTCATGTTTATTTTGTTATGGGCATGAGCGCGCGGTCTTTAGCCATGCTCAGTGGGTAAGGGCGGATGAGGGCAGTTTTCTTCCGTTGCAACGCACGGGCATGTTTCCTAGTCTCACTTTTTTTTTGCGGGTGATGTTTCCTAGTCTCACTTAAAAGAGGGCAAGTTGGAAGTGCTAGATGTGTGCCATATAGCAGGAAGCACAGTATAGACAGTGAGCCTGGCAACGATCCTAACTCCATAGAGACAGAAACGATCACACATTGCTCACTAGTAATGATCGTCACAGCCAGAAAATTAAGAATCATCTTAATTGTCTACCACACAAAACGCTAGCCCTTCCGAGGAAGACTAGAATAGAGTGTGTGAGGGCCGCTGGAACCCCATGTTTTCCCTTCGTGGAAGCCCCACCGACTAAGGCTCCGAGTTCGGAATTACTTCGCTCAGTAACTCCGACGCGGAGCGGAACGGCATACAGTACAAATACGGAGAGCGGCGAACAGCCCGCTCGCGCGCTCCGCTTCCGGACGACGGAGCGGTGGTTTCCCGAACACAGCCTAAGAATTATCTACTCGATCTTTTTTAAATATAAGCTTTTTAAAGATTCTAGTATGAACTATATATGAAGCAAAATAAGTGAACCCACGCTCTAAAATACGTCTATATACATTCCTATGTGGTTTGTATTGAAATCCTTAAAAATATTTATATTTAGAAACGGAGGGAGTACGATACAAATCGCACCACCATGTCTCTCACACAAATTCTCTGACATCCATCAAACATCTGACGGTTCATGCTGCATTTTTCTATTTTTCACATGAAGGCCCCGCTTCTATTCCCCGTTGCCCTCGGCCCTGGCCTTCCGGAGGCCTTTTTGCTTTGCAGCAGCACCTCAATCAACGTTATCCTTCTTGGGAGCTCCTACTGGACGCTCGTTGCGTCCAACAACGCGCCGACGCACAGGGGGCGCCGCGACTGGGCCGGCCGAAGCTAGCGAACAGCAGTAGACCTAAAAGAAAAATGTGACGCCTTGTGACAATCAAACCAAGATCTCCTGTCGCCGAAGAAGTGCCATTACCACTGGATCTAGCGTAAGTTGCTGTATATACAACTGCACGAAATAATTAAAGAACAGTGGTATCCCCAACCCACCAGGGTGCAAATCCTGGTGCTCGCATTATTTCCTGGATTTATTTCAGGATTTCTGGCGATGTGCTTTCAGTGGGAGGAGACGTTCCCGTCGACGACGAGGTGCCTACGGTGACTTCGTAAATCTCAAGATGATATGCCGGCTCAGTCTCTCGGAGGTGCTCATAGGGGTAGGGTGTGCGTGTGTGCGTTCATAGGGGTGAGTGTATGCGCGTGTATATGAGCGCTTGTGTCTGTACTGATGCTCAAAAAAAAACCAGTGATGATATTTTTTTTTAAATTGAACACTTAACAATTTTTTAAAAAAAACGCGAGCACATTCCAAATTCGTTAACAAATTTTTAAAAGCTCACACATTTTCAGAAAATGTGGTTTTTTTAACTAATGAACAATTTTTGAAACATGTTTTCTAAAACTATCATTTTTTTTCAAAATGCAAACATTTATTGAATTCCACCAAATAATGTAACATGAACATATTTTGAACTTCTGGAACAGAATTTGGTAAAACAAACATTTTTTCAAACTGGAACATTTCTTTGAAATTCCAGACCAAAATTTGGAACGTGTTTTTTTTAAATGATACTTTTTAAAACTCCTTAAAAAAATTGAAAATAAGAACATATTTGAAAATTTCTTAACAATTAGTGAAACATGAACATTGTTTTAAACCCTCAAACAACACTTTAAAGCATGAACATTTTTTGAAATTTGTGATTTTTTTAAAAAAACACGTGAAATTTTTTTGAATCTCCTAAAAAATTTGGAAACATGAAACTTTTTAAATTTTGCAACAATTTTTGAAATGGAATTATTTATTGAAATCTCCAATTTTGCTGAAAAGTTGTGGAACATTTTTTAAAAGTGAACAATTTTGGATAACAACACTTTAAAACATAAAAAATTAATGTTTGAACAAAATTTTAAATTCGGAACATTTTATGAAATTTTTGAATTTAAGGATAAACAAAAAAGAGCAAAAGGACAAAAGAAACAAGAAAAAGGAAATAATATAGAAAAGAAGAAACAAAAATGAAAAACCAAAAAAGCGATAAAACCAAGACAACAAACCAAAACCGGAAGAAAAAGCAATACAGAAAAATACGAATGGAGAATGGGTCGGCCCACTGCATTGCTCTCTCGCGTATCCGCTTATGCGAAGCGCCGAAATTATGACGCAGTGAGCATCCTATAGGATTTACCATCCTTCTTCGTCCTTTTCAGTGGAACACGCTCCTTCGCCTCTTTATCACGCTTCTCGTTGTCATCGGCCATCTTGTTTCTCTCGGCCTTCTTCTCCAGCTCGTCCATGAGACGCACCTTGTTCCTCTTGGCCTTCTTCTCCAGCTCGTCCATGAGACAGCTGATGCAAGCATCTTCGTCACGCTTAGACGCTATCGGGCACTCCGCGACGTCTACGGCTGTCATCTGCACAGCCTCCCACGCCAGATTAGTGCGGTCTCAAGCTTGTCCAGGTGGTTCATCGTGAACACAATGATCCGATCAGCACCGTTTACCGACCAGAGCCCGTCGATTAAGTTGGGCAAAAAATATAGCAAAATATATTGAGGCGCCTGAGCCATTGGATGCACATCGGATGGACGGGAACAAAGTGACTGAAACAAAAAGTTTCTTCAAGCGCCTACCTTATGGTCAACCCCATTATGATAAATTGATAACCAACAAATCATAACGAGTCCATTGAATGTGCAGCTAGCTACTACCCCTTTCCCCCAATTTGAAGACCCCACACTGCATTTTGAAGAATAGGGCAAAAGATTTACAGGACAATGAACAGTCAATGTTACCTACCCGCCTTTGTGGTACAAAACATTTTGAAGGGAGATGTACAGGACAGCTCCCAAACCAAATACAAAATGAAAGGCGTGTGCCTCCATGTTCAATCAGCGACATGAATAGACACAACAGGTGGACATAACAGGGACTGGTTAGCATACAGAACAGGAAGGACATCAGCGAAACTGTCTCCTATTGACGGTCAGGTCAGATACTGATCTGGTGAACATGGTACGATCTTATGCCCGATGAATTCGCTTCAGATGTCCTCAGGCTTCGAGTGTCGAGATACCATGGAGCGCTTTGTCAACGAGGTGGGACACGGAGCAAAACTCTAGGGGGACTGCACAGATAGATAACACCAATTATAAATTTATAATCCAGTCTTATAACGTTTCTAACACTTGATAAGTTGTCATCTCACATCGTCACCACATATCACATCTGTCTTTTACTGAACTGAAGCAACAGGGTAACATATTATGTGCTACAGGCTGACATTTCCAAAGTGGCACGTTTGATATGCTAAGGACCTGTTGATCCAATCCCGGTTTTCTTTAAGTAAATTGGTTTTACTGTGAATTCAGCTAGTGTTCAAGGTAAAATAGTTTAATTTAATTGCCACCCTGGTTTTTCCTCCATGACTTTAGTAGCACACAGGAGTATATCCTGCTGTACACACACATTGCAAGAGCTAAACTAGCACTTAACACTATGACAGACCTATTATACTTGAAGAGCCTGGTCAGGGAAAGAAACAGACCTGATGAGCTCTGAAGTTGAACGAATGGTGACCAAGCTTCAACAGTTAATGGGTTATTTTACATAAATTATGTCCTCCTCATCCGGCTCGTCTCCCTCCCAGTCACCATCTTCTTCTTCTGCTATATCTGAAGCTTCTCCATCTTCTTCACCATTACCTTCTGTCTGCTCCCCTTCATCCTTTATGGTACTCCCTCCGTTCCAAAATAGATGACTCAACTTTGTACTAACTTTAGTTCAAAGTTGGGTCATCTATTTTGGAACGGAGGGAGTAGATGATGTTTTGGTAGTTCATTGAAGTACCAAAACGTCATATATTAGGAATGGAGGAAGTATGGACTAGGTAGATAGAAATCTTCTTCAAAAACAAGTGCACACACACACACATGCAAGCCCAGGTCGCTTTACTGATGTATGTAGGACATGAATCAGTGTAGGATGGTACTTTTACGACTCACCCAACAACCTTCCACCTTGCTGGTGTATACATATAGTCTACTGCTCCATCTACTCTCGCTCAGGTATACCTGCGTTTGGCATCAAACTCTGTCTCTCCCTCTCTCTGTCTATGTACTCGAGATAATACCCATTTCCTTTGCTATCATTTGCATAGTACAACGATGAGAAAAGGGAGGAAAGAGCTAGAAGGATGGAGTGACAAGAGAAGGAAATAAATAGAAAACATTATGGAATAAGAGGCGTGGGGAAAAAGGGGATGTGTGAAAATAAAAACATTATGGAACGCTGCGCGGAATAATTTCATGGCGTGTCCTCCTCCATCGCAAAGAAGTTATCGCCACTAGTAGAAAAGGGGGCATTTGTCCCGGTTCGTAAGGGCCTTTAGTCCGGGACTAATGGGTCGTTACTAATACCTCCCCCCTTTAGTCCCGGTTCTAACACGAATCGGGACAGATGGGCCTCCACGTGGCCGATGCGCCGAGCCCAGGCAGGGGGCCTTTGGTCCCGGTTGGTGGCACCAACCGGGACCAAAAGGCATCCATGCGTCAGCATTTCAGTGGTTGGGGTTTTGGTTTTTTTTTGAAGGGGGGTGGGGGTTTTGGGGGGTTAATTTAGGTGTTTCATATATTGTGTTAGCTAGCTAATTAATAGAGAGAAGTGTCCTCTCTTATGTCCGTGCTTGGTCGACGCTACGTACTATACATAGAGAGGCCCTCAACACGCTAGCTAGTAAGAAAATGAAGGGAACCATTAAGTACAGAAGTTTTTCATGCATACCGAGAGAAGTGATCGATCAACCTCTCCTTCTCCGAGAGATTGGTCGAACAATAAGTTTTCATATTATCTATCCGACGCTACTGGCTACATACATATACAATATGTAAGATCTCTTAATTACAATCCCCTAGCAATTGAAATCAACTTCCACATGGTATTCTCCGGCTTTATTGATGATGTGGTCAAGAAAGAATCCCGCCAATTCCTCTTGAATTGCTTTCATGCGATCTTGTTCTAGGAGTTCATTCCGCATCTGCCACGTCTAATTTGAAGAAGGGGGTTAATTAATACATATATATAAATGAAATCAATAGAAATGATGGTGTAATAAAATGAAATTGTGAATATTATTGCTTACGCACTTCATATTGTCTTTTAGAGTAGCCCCGCTTATTTTTCAAAGTCGCGTTGTAGATGAACTCGCACACGTAGTATCCACATAAATCATTCCTTTGTTCCTGCCACAAGCACTTTACGAGAAATAGAGGTCAATCAAACTGATAATGAAACATTATAAATGGCATTGATGAAAGTATAGCTATAGAATCAACGGGAGTGCGCGCAACTAGCTAGCCAGTAGTACTTACTTTCGGGTATGTATATCGCAGCTCCTTCGGCAGTCCCGGAGCTTCTGCGGTGAACTGTTTCCAAACCCTGCAAGACAGAAAATAATTATTATTACATGAGATATCAGGAAATGAGCAAAAAGTTGCCGATATGGTGCGAAAATGACCGATTGAACTTACTTGTTGAGCAATTCAGTCATGTCCGCATAGGTTTCGGGATCTTTTCGTCTCAAGTCTAAGACGGTTACTAGTCCCCGCTCAAGCTTAATCTCCAGAAGAACATAGTGGAAGCTGCGCACGCATGCATAACTCATCAATTACATTACTATAACCTCGCTCGAGTAATAAGGAAAACCGAATATGCACACGACAGTAACACTCACTTGAAGTTGTAAGGAAAGAGTATGGTATCTTTGTTTTGATTTTTGATCAACGATTGTAGCAAGTTGGCCTCGGCCTCTTCGGCGTGCTTTTTAACCTGAATATAATCTATGATATTTGTGTTATTGAACCCAATATCATACATTTCTTGTTTTCTGCACTCGACGAGCTTCAATCTGCATAATATATTGAGGATAATTAATTATAAATACATGCAATGAAAGAGCCGAGCTATATATAGAGACTTAATGACAGAAATAGTACTTACAGACAGTAGCAAAAGACCGTTAATTTATCGAGGGCCTTTTGATTGAAGAACGCGAAGAACTCCTCAAATGGAACAGGCAACAGATCAGTTCCAACGAGGTCATGCTCCTCTTTAATGTTTAGATACAAACTATTCGTCCCCCCAGACTCTCTGCAGGTTTTCATGTACCAATTATGGAATCTTCGCATCATCGTTGTTAGAGATTTTTCATCTTTGACGAGAGGCTTCCCGTACTCGTATCTGTGTTCGTCCACCTCCATAAAATCAGGAAGTTGATTGTCAGGCAGGTAATCTGATAGATTGCCATAACCGGCCACCGTCCCCGGAGCATTAGCGACGATATCGCCGCTACACACATTGAGCGGGGGCACGATTGATTTGCTTGTTTGCCGAGCTGGGCAATTTTTTTCGCAGCTGCTCGTTCTCTTGACCTTTGATGTCTAACAGTACTTCCCGACCGCTCCGCTTGGAGATATGTCTGTTCAGTAATGCGCTCATAGTTGGTTCTCGGTGAAGACTTTGCTGGTTTCCTCAGGGCATCGAGAGTGCGCTTTGCTTTCACCGGATCTACCTTCTCCTCCGGAGGTGGATGTCTCTTTGCTTTCAACCCTTCAAAGAAGTCCTTCACTTCAATCCGCACGATCTTCGCGTTTTCCTCCTTGGTCCTCTCGTACAGTAACTTCTCTAGAGGCTTGAGAGGAGGACCGTATCTGTATTGCCTCCCGCCTCTGGCTGTACTGCTAGACGCCGGAGCAGACGGAGCGGCTGCGGCGTCTGTCTTCTTTCGTGCTTGCTTACGAGGCGGAGGAGAAGGACTACGACACGCCGGAGCAGCCGGGGCGGCGGCGGGTCTCTTCCGCCCTTGCTGGCGAGGCGGAGAAGGAGGAGGCTGCTGGCTGCTCGGGCGCACCGGCGTAGGCGGAGAAGGAGGCGGAGTGCCGCCACGCGCCGAAGAAGGAGGCCCAGTGCCCTGATCGTCACTCGCCGGAGGAGGAGGCGGAGTGCCTTGACTCGCCGGAGGAGGAGGAGGAGGCGGAGGCGTCCAGTTCGGAAGGTTGATGAGCTCCTTCCGCCATAGGCATGGAGTCTTCAGAGCAGAACCCAGCCTAGTCTCCCCTTCACCGGTAGGGTGGTCAAGCTGGAGGTCCTCAAATCCCTCCGTTATTTCAATCACCATCACCCTAGCATATCCTTCTAGAATCGGCCGACAGTGAAAAGTTGCGCCGGGTTCAGTAGGATAAACAGAGCCAACAGCCGCCTTGACCTTCAAATTCATCCATCGCGTCATAATGTGGCAATTTTGATACTCCGTGATAGCATCCATGGGATAGCTGGCAGGAGCCGTCAAGACATGCTCCGGCTGAAGCAGCTCGGTGGAAGCCACGCTGCTTCTCCGCTGAGATGGCGGGGTAGCTTCGGGGGAAGCTTCGGCAGGTCGTTTGCTACGATCTGCTTCTCGTTCCTCTAGCCCCATTACCCTTTCGTGCAGCGCCTGCAGTTGGCTCTGCTCCAGTTTCTTCCTCCTCTCCTGGGTTTTGTAACCCCCTACGTCCGGAAAACAAACCTTCCACAGAATGGAGCCTGGCGTGCCTCGTGTCCGTCCAGGGTGCTCAGAATTCCCGAGGGCCATTGTGAGCTCGTCCTTCTCCCTATCTGGAACGAACGTCCCTTGCTGCGCTGCATTGATATAGTGCCAAAGCTCTTGACTGGTATTTTCAGTTGCTCGTCCGTCCAACGGCACTTCCCTGATACAGGGTCCAAGGTTCCGCCAGCCCCGAAGAACCAAGTCCGGCAACGGTCTGGCCAGTTCATTTTCTCTGGTCCGATCCCTTTATCAAGCAGATCATTCTCAGCCTTGGACCACTTAGGCCGGGCTTTGAGGTAGCCACCTGACCCCGTGCGATGGTGAAACTGCTTCTTCGCAGCATTTTGCTTGTTTGTCGCCGACATCTTCTTACTCTTTTTTGATGTCTTGTGGGACACAAATGCGGGCCAGTGATCTTTGATCTTCTCATATTTGCCGATGAATTCTGGTGTCTCTTCTTTGTCGACAAACTTGTTCAGCTCTTTCCTCCACCTCCTGAATAGGCTTGCCATCTTCTTAAGAGCACAAGACTTGATTAATTGCTCTTTAACTGGCTTCTCCGGATCCTCCTCTGGTGGTAGGGTGAAATTTGCCTTCAGCTCAGTCCAAAGTCATCTTTCTGCATATCATTGACATAAGACACCTCAGGGTCTTCCTCCTTAGGCTTATACCATTGTTGGATGCTGATCGGGATCTTGTCCCTAACAAGAACCCCGCACTGAGCAGAAAATGCATTCTTTGTCCGGATGGGTTCAATCGGTTCGCCATCGGGCGCGATTGTTGTGATCTCAAACCTTTCATCCGAGCTCAACTTTTTCTTTGGTCCTCATCTCCTTACCGAAGTTGTGCTCGATATGGAGGGCTAGAAAAAGGAAGAAAGACGAGAGTTAATTAATATGTGTACATATACCAAAACAATGAATGCATCAATTAACTAGTCAGCACGGGCTTAACTAATATATATATATACCTGGCCGGACTCGGTTCGGTCACCGGAGCAGTCAACACGGTCTCCTTCTTGTACCTCCATTGGGTCACCGGAGCCATCATGAACATAGCCCTCTTCTTGTACCGGCATTAATGGGCCGGAGCCATCATGAACATAGCCCTCTTCTTCACCCAGTCCTTCCTGACCATCGGCGTCGTTGAGAAATGACGCAACGACATCACTTCCTTGTGAGATTATGTCCCCCAACATTGCTTCTATTGCTTCGTCTCGGGAGTGCTCCATAGTTTCTGCAAATATTTACAACATGTCAATTATTATTCAAACATGGTACAGATGGATATATATTAGTGGCAAACGTAGAACTAGCTAGCTAATCACAATAAGGAATCATCTTAGTGGCCTCGACGCTGCTTCTCTATGGTTTGGGGTGGCCTAGACAACGCTTCAAGGGTTTGGGGTGGCCTCGACACAACGCTTCAAGGGTTTGGGGTGGCCTCGACGACAACGCTCTTTTAACTTGGTAAATTTGGGTGGCCTCGAGAGAGTTTGTCGGGTAGGGGCGCGGAGGGAGGGGGTAGGAGACCAACATCGTTTTCTCTCTAGGGTTTGGGTGTCCTCGAGAGTTTTGGTCGAGCGAGAGGGCCGAGGGGGGTGCTGCCATGGTATAAGTTATCACGGTCGAGAGGGGGTATATATATCGACCGCCCCTCATGTCGAAGTTATCCGGGAGGGGGTTATATCAACAATGACGCGACATACATATACATGGGAAAATAATGTTATCGGGGAGGGGGTATCGGTACCCCCCCTCATGTTGAAGTTTCTTCTTTCTCCTCTATTCCTTTCTTCTTCTTCTCCTCTTCTTTTTCTTCTTCTCCCTCGTGTTGAAGTTATCGGGAGGGGTATATCGACGACGACAGAGGAGAAGATCGAAGAAAAAAGAAGAAGAAAAAAAAGAGGAGAAGAAGAAAGGAATAGAGGGGAAGAAAGGAAGAACAAGAAGAAAAAGAAGGAGAGGAAAAAGTAAAATAAGTCCTCTCCTTCTTTTTCTTCTTCTTCTTCCTTCTTCCTTCTTCCTCTTTTCTTCCTTTTCCTTATTTTACTTTTTCCTCTACACTAACCTAAAGCACTAACCTAAAATCGATATCTACTAACAACCTAAATAAAAAATTACTACATATATGAAAAAACATATATAAACAAAAAATGCTATGAACATTATATTCATACATACGTAGCCACATCCATTCATCATATAGCTACCACATACATATATACATTATATATATGAAAAAAATGCAATGAACGAAAAAAATACACATGTATATATGAAAAAAAGCGGGCCGGGGCTCACATCGGGGGCGGCACACGAGGGCGACGGCGGGGGCGGCGAGGGCGTCGGCGACGACCACGGTGGGGGCGCGGGCCGGGGCAGGGGCGTGGCCGGCGACGACGGCGACGGTGGGGGGCGGGTCGTGGGGCAGGGGCGCGACCGGGCACGCTCGGGGGCGACGGCGACGGCGACGACGAGCGCGGGCGATGACGACGGCGTCGGCGGGGGCGGCGGGCGGCGTCGGGGCAGCCTGGCGGCGACGGGGCAGGGTGACGACGGGGGCGTGCGGACGGCGTCTGGGCGGCGCGCGGACGGCGTCTGGGCGGCGGGCGGCATCGGGGCAGCGGACGGCGTTGATCTGGGCAGCATGGCGGTGTCGATGAGCTCTGCGTCATCGGGCGGGCCGGAGGGCAACTGGCGATGAGTTCGTCAAATTTTCCTAAGTGCTCTTATATACCGAGGCTTTGGTCCCGGTTCGTGAAACCAACCGGGACTAATGCACCCTTTAGTCCCGGTTGGTGGCACCAACCGGGACTAAAGGGGAGCATTGGTCCCGGTTCGTAGCACCAACCGAGACTAATGCACCCCTTTAGTCCCGGTTGGTGCCACCAACCGGGACCAATGGGCCTTGCACATCGGCGTGGTGGTGGGAGTTTAGTCCCACCTTGCTAGCTGAGAGAGAGCCGCACCTGTTTATAAGGTGCGATGCGCCAACCCTCTCGAGCTCCTCTCTAAAGCAGGCTTTCAGGCCTAATCTGTCTCTATGTGCCTGTGGGCCTACTGGGTTTACTACGGGCCTGAATCCTGGCCCATTTTTGGGTTTCTAGTCGTATTCAGACCATGGGGGCCCAGTAGGAGGCACTTTTTTGTTTTTTTTCTTTACTTATTGTTGCTATTTTTATTTTCTTTCCAGTTTTTTTGTTTTGTTTTCTGCATTATTTATTTTCTTTTGTTTTTTGCTTTATTTTTTAATTCTTTTTGCTTTTAGTTTTAGAAAAATTATAAACTTTCTGTTAGTGCCATTAGTTTTCAAATTTGAAAACACTTTTTTTTTGTTTTCTTTCTTGCTTTATTTATTTTATTTTGTTTCTACTTACAACAAAATACTTATTGTTGCTATTTTTATTTTTTCAGTTTTTTTTGTTTTCTGCATTATTTATTTTCTTTTGTTTTTTGCTTTATTTTTTAATTCTTCTTTGCTTTTAGTTTTAGAAAAATTATAAACTTTTTTTGTTTTTTTGTTTTCTTTGTTGCTTTATTTATTTTATTTTGTTTGTACATACAACAAAAGTTGAAAGTTGGCATGGTATCATAATTTCACCCACATAGCATGTGCATGTACAAAACGAACAATGATATCATACTCGTCTGTTACAAAGTTGCCATGGTATCATCATAATAGTTGCGGGAGAAAGTCTCACTTTTTCTTCGCTTGTGTCATTTTCTTATTGCGCCGTAACCATGGATAATCTTCATCGTTTATCAGAATGCTGGGGTCAGCCTTGACTTTGAAGGGAGGAATTTCATGAAACTTGTCATAATCTTCAGACATGTCTGTCTTGCCCTCCACTCCCACGATGTCCCTTTTTCCTGAAAGAACTATGTGGCGCTCTGGCTCATCGTATGATGTATTTGCTTCCTTATCTTTTCTTTTTCTCGGTCTGGTAGACATGTCCTTCACATAGATAACCTGTGCCACATCATTGGCTAGGACGAAAGATTCGTCAGTGTACCCAAGATTTTTTAGATCCACTGTTGTCATTTCGTACTGTGGGTCTACCTGTACCCCGCCTCCTGACAGATTGACCCATTTGCACTTAAACAAAGGGACCTTAAAATCATGTCCGTAGTCAAGTTCTCATATGTCCACTATGTAACCATAATATGTGTCCTTTCCCCTCTCGGTTGTTGCATCAAAACGGACACCGCTGTTTTGGTTGGTGCTCTTTTGATCTTGGTCAATCATGTAAAATGTATTCCCATTTATCTCGTATCCTTTGTAAATTAATACAGTCAAAGATGGTCCCCTGGACAACAAGTACAGCTCATCACAAACAGTGTTGTCACCTCTGAGACGTGTTTCCAACCAACTGCTGAAAGTCCTGATGTGTTCACATGTAATCCAATCGTCGCACTGCTCCGGGTGTTTGGAGCGTAGACTGTTCTTGTGTTCATCGACATACAGGGTCACCAAGGTAGAGTTCTGTAGAACTGTGTAGTGTGCTTGCGACCAAGAATATATGTCCCTGCATATTATTGAGTCCCTTCCAAGCGTGCCTTTTCCAGTCAGTCTCCCCTCATACCGCGATTTAGGGAGACCTATCTTCTTAAGGCCAGGAATGAAGTCAACACAAAACCCGATGACATCCTCTGTTTGATGGCCCATGGAGATGCTTCCTTCTGGCCTAGCGCGGTTACGGACATATTTTTTTAGGACTCCCATGAACCTCTCAAAGGGGTACATATTGTGTAGAAATACGGGGCCCAGAATGACAATCTCGTCAACTAGATGAACTAGGACGTGTGTCATGACATTGAAGAAGGATGGTGGGAACACCAGCTCGAAACTGACAAGACATTGCACCACATCACTCCTTAGCCTTGGTATGATTTCTGGATCGATCACCTTCTGAGAGATTGCATTGAGGAATGCACATAGCTTCACAATGGCTAATCGGACGTTTTTCGGTAGAAGCCCCCTCAATGCAACCGGAAGCAGTTGCGTCATAATCACGTGGCAGTCATGAGACTTTAGGTTCTGAAACTTTTTCTCTACCATATTTATTATTCCCTTTATATTCGACGAGAAGCCAGTCGGGACCTTCATACTAAGCAGGCATTCAAAGAAGATTTCCTTCTCTTCTTTGGTTAGAGCATAGCTGGCAGGACCTTCATACTGCTTTAGAGGCATGCCATCTTTTTCATGGAAACGTTGCAGGTCCTCCCGTGCCTCAGCTGTATCTTTTGTCTTTCCATACACGCCCAAGAAGCCTAGCAGGTTCATGCAAAGGTTCTTCGTCACGTGCATCACGTCAATTGAAGAGCGGACCTCTAGGTCTTTCTAGTAGGGTAGGTCCCAAAATATAGATTTCTTCTTCCACATGGGTGCGTGTCCCTCAACGTCATTCGGCGCCGGGACCCTTTTCAAAGATTACATGTAAATCATTGACCATAGCAAGTACGTGATCACCGGTACGCATGGCGGGCTTCTTCCGGTGATCTGCCTCGCCTTTGAAATGATTGCCTTTCTTTCGACATTGATGGTTGGTCGGAAGAAATCGACGATGGCCTAGGTACACATTCTTCCTGCAGCTTCCCAGGTATATACTATCGGTGTCAAGTAAACAGTGCGTGCATGCGTGGTATCCCTTGTTTGCCTGTCCTGAAAGGTTACTGACAGCGGGCCAATCGTTGATGGTCACGAACAGCAACGCCTTTAGGTCAAATTCCTCCTGTTTGTGCTCATCCCACGTACGTACACCGTTTCCATTCCACAGCTGTAAAAGTTCTTCAACTAATGGTCTTAGGTACACATCAATGTCGTTGCCAGGTTGCTTAGGGCCTTGGATGAGAACTGGCATCATAACGAACTTCCGCTTCATGCACATCCAAGGAGGAAGGTTATGTTGAGGAACGTAGTAATTTCAAAAAAATTCCTACGCACACGCAAGATCATGGTGATGCATAGCAACGAGAGGGGAGAGTGTTGTCCACGTACCCTCGTAGACCGTAAGTGGAAGCGTTATGACAACGCGGTTGATGTAGTCGTACGTCTTCACGATCCGACTGATCCAAGTACCGAACGTACGGCACCTCCGAGTTCAGCACACGTTCAGCTCGATGACGATCCCCGGACTCCGATCCAACAGGGTGTCGGGGATGAGTTCCGTCAGCACGACGGCGTGGTGACGATGATGATGTTCTACCGACGCAGGGCTTCGCCTAAGCACCGCAACGATATGACCGAGGTGGAATATGGTGGAGGGGGGACCGCACACGGCTAAGGAACGATCACGAAGATCAACTTGTGTGTCTATGGGGTGCCCCCTGCCCCCATATATAAAGGAGTGGAGGAGGGGGAGGGCCGGCCCTCTCTATGGCGCGCCCTAGGGGAGTCCTACTCCCACCGGGAGTAGGATTCCCCCTTTCCTAGTAGAACTAGGAGCCCTTCCATGTAGTAGGAGTAGGAGAGAAGGAAAGGGAAGAGAGAAGGGAAGGAAGGAGGGGGCGCAGCCCCTCCCCCTAGTCCAATTCGGACTAGGCCTTGGGGGGGCGTGCGGCCTGCCCTAGGCAGCCCCTCTCTCTTTCCCGTATGGCCCAATAAGGCCCAATACTTCTCCCGGCGAATTCCCGTAATTCTCCGGTACTCCAAAAAATATCCGAATCACTCGGAACCTTTCCGATGTCCGAATATAGTCGTCCAATATATCGATCTTTACGTCTCGACCATTTCGAGACTCCTCGTCATGTCCCCGATCACATCCGGGACTCCAAACTCCTTCGGTACATCAAAACTCATAAACTCATAATAAAACTGTCATCGAAACCTTAAACGTGCGGACCCTACGGGTTCGAGAACTATGTAGACATGACCTAGAACTATTCTCGGTCAATAACCAATAGCGGAACCTAGATGCTCATATTGGCTCCTACATATTCTACGAAGATCTTTATCGGTCAAACCGCATAACAACATATGTTGTTCCCTTTGTCATCGGTATGTTACTTGCCCGAGATTCGATCGTCGGTATCCAATACCTAGTTCAATCTCGTTACTGGCAAGTCTCTTTACTCGTTACATAATACACCATCCCGCAACTAACTCATTAGTTGCAATGCTTGCAAGGCTTAAGTGATGTGCATTATCGAGAGGGCCGAGAGATACCTCTCCGACAATCGGAGTGACAAATCCTAATCTCGAAATACGCCAACTCAACATGTACCTTTGGAGACACCTGTAGAGCTCCTTTATAATCACCCAGTTACGTTGTGACGTTTGGTAGCACACAAAGTGTTCCTCCGGTAAACAGGAGTTGCATAATCTCATAGTCATAGGAACATGTATAAGTCATGAAGAAAGCAATAGCAACATACTAAACGATCAAGTGCTAAGCTAACAGAATGGGTGAAGTCAATCACATCATTCTCCTAATGATGTGATCCCGTTAATCAAATGACAACTCACGTCTATGGCTAGGAAACTTAGTCATCTTTGATTCACGAGCTAGTCAAGTAGAGGCATACTAGTGACACTATGTTTGTCTATGTATTCACACATGTATTATGTTTCCAGTTAATACAATTATAGCATGAATAATAAACATTTATCATGAAATAAGGAAATAAATAATAACTTTATTATTGCCTCTAGGGCATATTTCCTTCAGTCTCCCACTTGCACTAGAGTCAATAATCTAGTTCACATCGCCATGTGATTTAACACCAATATTCATATCTGTATATGATTAACACCCATAGTTCACATCTTCATGTGACCAACACCCAAAGGGTTTACTAGAGTCAATAATCTAGTTCACATCGCTATGTGATTAACACCCAAAGAGTACTAAGGTGTGATCATGTTTTGCTCGTGAGAGAATCTTAGTCAACGGGTCTGTCATATTCAGAGCCATATGTATTTTGCGAATATTCTATGTCTACAATGCTCTGCACAGAGCTACTCTAGCTAATTGCTCCCACTTTCAATATGTATCCAAATTAAGACTTAGAGTCATCTGGATTAGTGCCAAAACTTGTATCGACGTAACCCTTTACGACAAACCTTTTGTCACCTCCATAATTGAGAAACATATCCTTATTCCACTAAGGATAATTCTGACCAATGTCCAGTGATCTACTTCTAGATCACTATTGTACTCCCTTGCCAAACCAGGGCAGAGTATACAATAGGTCTGGTCCATACCATGGCATACTTTTATAGAACCTATGACTGATGCATAGGGAATGACTTTCATTCTCTTTCTATTTTCTGCCGTGGTCGGGATTTGAGTCTTACTCAATTTCATACCTTTGCAACACAGGCAAGAACTCTTTCTTTGACTATTCCATTTTGAACTACTTCAAAATCTTGTCAAGGTATGTACTCATTGAAAATCTTATCAAGCGTCTTGATCTATCTCAATAGATCTTGATGCTCAATATGTAAGTAGCTTTACCGAGGTCTTTCTTTGGAAAAAAAACTTTCAGACACTCCTTTATGCTTTGCAGAATAATTCTACATTATTTCCGATCAACAATATGTCATTCACATATACTTATCAGAAATGTTGTAGTGCTCCCACTCACTTTCTTGTAAATACAGGCTTTACCGCAAGTCTGTATAAAACTATATGCTTTGATCAACTTATCAAAGCGTATATTCCAACTCCGAGATGCTTGCACCAGTCCATAGATGGATTGCTGGAGCTTGCACATTTTGTTAGCACCTTTATGATTGACAAAACCTTCTGGTTGCATCATATACAACTCTTCTTTAAGAAAACTATTAAGGAATGCAGTTTTGACATCCATTTGCCAGATTTCATAAAATGTGGCAATTGCTAACATGATTCGGACAGACTTAAGCATCGATACGAGTGAGAAAATCTCATTATATTCAACACCTTGAACTTGTCGAAAACCCTTTTTGCGACAAGTCGAGCTGTGTAGATAGTAACACTACTATCAACATCCGTCTTCCTCTTGAAGATCCATTTATTTTCTATGGCTTGCCGATCATCGGGCAAGTCCACCAAAGTCCACACTTTGTTCTCATACATGGATCCCATCTCAGATTTCATGGCCTCCAGCCATTTCGTGGAATCTGGGCTCATCATCACTTCCTCGTAGTTCGTAGGTTTATCATGGTCTAGTAACATGACTTTCAGAACAGGATTACCGTACCACTTTGGTGCGGACCGTACTCTGGAAGACCTACGAGGTTCTTTAGTAACTTGATCTGAAGTTTCATGATCATCATCATTAGCTTCCTCAATAATTGGTGTAGGAATCACTGGAACTGATTTCAGTGATGAACTATTTTCCAATTCGGGAGAAGGTACAGTTACCTCATCAAGTTCTACTTTCCTCCCACTCACTTCTTTCGAGAGAAACTCCTTCTCTAGAAAGGATCCATTTTTAGCAACGAATATCTTGCCTTCGGATCTGTGATAGAAGGTGTATCCAACAGTTTCCTTTGGGTATTCTATGAAGACGCACTTCGCCGATTTGGGTTCGAGCTTATTAGGTTGAAAACCTTTTTCATATAATTAAGCATCGCAACTCTAAACTTTAAGAAATGACAGCTTAGGTTTACTGCTAAACCATAGTTCATACGGTGTCGTCTCAACGGATTTAGATGGTGCCCTTTTAACGTGAATGCAACTGTCTCTAATGCATAACCCCAAAAGGATAATGGTAAATCAGTAAGAGACATCATAGATCGCACTATATCCAATAAAGTGCGGTTACGACGTTCTAACACACCATAACTTTGTGGTGTTCGAGGTGGCATGAGCTGTGAAACTATTCCACATTGTTTTAGTTGAAGACCAAACTCATAACTCAAATATTCGTCTCCGCGATCAGATCGCAGAAATTTTATTTTCTTGTTACGATGATTTTTCCACTTCACTCTGAAATTCTTTGAACCTTTCAACTATTTCAGACTTATGTTTCATCAAGTAGATATACCCATATCTTCTCAAATCATCTTGTGAAGGTCAGAAAATAACGATACTTGCCATGAGCATCAACACTCATTGGATCGCATACATCGGTATGTATTATTTCCAATAAGTCAGTAGCTTGTTCCATTGTTTCGGAGAACGGAGTTTTAGTCATCTTGCCCAAAAGGCACGGTTCGCAAGCATCAAATGATTCATAACCAAGTGATTCCAAAAATCCATCTTTATGGAGTTTCTTCATGCGCTTTACACCGATATGACCCAAATGGCAGTGCCACAAATAAGTTGCACTATCATTATTAACTTTGCATCTTTTGGCATCAATATTATGAATATGTGCATCACTACAATCGAGATCCAACAAACTATGTTCATTGGGTGTATGACCATTGAAGGTCTTATTCATGTAAACAGAATAACAATTATTCTCTAACTTTAAATGAATAACCGTATTGCAATAAACACGATCAAATCATGTTCATGCTCAACGCAAACGCCAAATAACATTTATTTAGGTTTAACACTAATCCCGAAAGTATAGGGAGTGTGCGATGATGATCATATCAATCTTGGAACTACTTCCAACACCCATCGTCACTTCCCCTTCAACTAGTCTCTGTTTATTCTGTAACTCCTGTTTCGAGTTACTAATCTTAGCAACCGAACAAGTATCAAATACTCAGGGGCTACTATAAACACTAGTAAGGCACACATCAATAACCTGTATATCAAATATACCCTTGTTCACTTTGCCATCCTTCTTATCCACCAAATATTTAGGGCATTTCCGCTTCCAGTGACCATTTCCTTTGCAGTGTAAGCACTCAGTTTCAGGCTTTGGTCCAGCTTTGGTCTTCTTCATGGGAGTGACAACTTATTTGCCTTTCTACTTGAAGTTTCCCTTTCTTTCCCTTTGCCCTTTTCTTGAAACTAGTGGTCTTGTCAATCATCAACACTTGATGCTCTTTCTTGATTTCTACCTTCGTCGATTTCAACATCATGAAGAGCTCGGGAATCATTTTCGTCATCCTTTGCATACTATAGTTCATCACGAAGTTCTAGTAACTTAGTGATGGTGACTAGAGAATTCTGTCAATCACTATCTTATCTGGAAGATTAACTCCCACTTGATTCAGGCGATTGAAGTACCCAGACAATCTAAGCACATGCTCACTAGTTGAGCGATTCTCCTCCATCTTTTAGCTATAGAACTTGTTGGAGACTTAATATCTCTCAACTCGGGTATTTGCTTGAAATATTAACTTCAATTCCTGGAACATCTCATATGGTCCATGACGTTCAAAACGTCTTTGAAGTCCCGATTCTAAGCCGTTAAGCATGGTGTACTAAACTATCAAGTAGTCATCATATTGAGCTAGCCAAACGTTCATAATGTCTGCATCTGCTCCTGCAATAAGTTTGTTACCTAGCGGTGCATTAAGGACATAATTCTTCTGTGTAGCAATGAGGATAAACCTCAGATCACAGATCCAATCCGCATCATTGCTACTAACATCTTTCAACACAATTTTCTCTAGGAACATATCAAAATAAACATATGAAAGCAACAATGCAAGCTATTGATCTACAACATAATTTGCAAAATACTACCAGGACTAAGTTCATGATAAATTTAAGTTCAATTAATCATATTACTTAAGAACTTCCACTTAGACAGACATCTCTCTAGTCATCTAAGTGATCACGTGATCCAAATCAACTAAACCATGTCCGATCATCACGTGAGATGGAGTAGTTTCAATGGTGAACATCACTATGTTGATCATATGTACTATATGATTCACGTTCGACCTTTCGGTCTCCGTGTTCCGAGGCCATATCTGTTATATGCTAGGCTCGTCAAGTTTAACCTGAGTATTCCGCGTGTGCAACTGTTTTGCACCCGTTGTATTTGAACGTAGAGCCTATCACACCCGATCATCACATGGTGTCTCAGCACGAAGAACTTTCGCAACGGTGCATGCTCAGGGAGAACACTTCTTGATAAATTTTTTAGTGAGAGATCATCTTAAAATGCTACCGTCAATCAAAGCAAGATAAGATGCATAAAGGATAAACATCACATGCAATCAATATAAGTGATATGATATGGCAATCATCATCTTGTGCTTGTGATCTCCATCTTCGAAGCACCGTCGTGATCATCATCGTCACCGGCGCGACACCTTGGTCTCCATCGTAGCATCGTTGTCGTTACGCCATCTATTGCTTCTACGACTATCGCTACCGCTTAGTGATAAAGTAAAGCAATTACAAGGCGTTTGCATTTCATACAATAAAGTGACAACCATATGGCTGCTGCCAGTTGCCGATAACTTCAGTTACAAAACATGATCATCTCATACAATAAAATATAGCATCACGTCTTGACCATATCACATCACAACATGCCCTGCAAAAAAAAGTTAGACGTCCTCTACTTTGTTGTTGCAAATTTTACGTGGCTGCTATGGGCTGAGCAAGAACCGTTCTTACCTACACATCAAAACCACAACGATAGTTCGTCAAGTTAGTGTTGTTTTAACCTTCGCAAGGACCGGGCGTATCCACACTCGGTTCAACTAAACTTGGAGAAATAGACACCCGCTAGTCACCTGTGTGCAAAGCACGGCGGTAAAACCAGTCTCGCGTAAGCGTACGCGTAATGTCGGTCCGGGCCGCTTCATCCAACAATACCGCTGAACCAAAGTATGACATGCTGGTAAGCAGTATGACTTGTATCGCCCACAACTCACTTGTGTTCTACTCGTGCATATAACATCAACGCATAAAACCTGGCTCGGATGCCACTATTGAGGAACGTAGTAATTTCAAAAATTCCTATGCACACGCAAGATCTTGGTGATGCATAGCAACGAGAGGGGAGAGTGTTGTCCACGTACCCTCGTAGACTGTAAGCGGAAGCGTTATGACAACGCGGTTGATGTATTTGTACGTCTTCACGATCCGACCGATCCAAGTACCGAACTGTAACGCCCTCGATGCGGCTATATCTCCCACGTGTCGAAGCACGACTTAGAGGCATAACCGCATTGAAAGCAATGTCGCAAGTGAGGTAATCTTCACACAACCCATGTAATACATAAGGGAAAAAGATACATAGTTGGCTTACAATCGCCACTTCACACAATTACATGAATAAAGCATTACATCATCCAAATACAATCAAGGTCCGACTACGGAACCAAAATAAAAGAAGAACCCCAAATGCGACAAAGGTCCCCGATCGACCCCAACTGGGCTCCACTACTGATCAACTAGAACGAAACAACACAAAGGGCAAGATCTTCATCGAGCTCCTCCTTGAGCTTGGTTGCGTCACCTGCTCGGTGACATAGGCACCTGCAAACTGGTTTTGGAAGTATCTGTGAGTCACGAGGACTCAGCAATCTCACACCCGCGAGATCAAGACTATTTAAGCTTATAGGAAGGATGGAGTAATGAGGTGGAGCTGCAGCAAGCACTAAGCAAATATGGTGGCTAACATACGCAAATGAGAGCGAGAAGAGGAGCAAAGGAACGGTCTTCAACTAGAAATGATCAAGAGGTGATCCTGAACTCCTACTTACGTCATACATAACCCAAAAACCGTGTTCACTTCCCGGACTCCGCCGAGAAGAGACCATCACGGCTACACACGCGGTTGATGTATTTTAATTAAGGTCAACTTCGGGTTTTCTACAACCGGACATTAACAAATTCCCATCTGCCACATAACCGCGGGCACGGCTCTCGAAAGTTTAGACCCTGCAGGGGTGTCCCAACTTAGCCCATGACAAGTTCTCGCGATCAACGAAGGAATAGACCTTCTCCCAGGAAGACCCGATCAGTCTCGGAATCCCGGTTTACAAGACATTTCGACAATGGTAAAACAAGACCAGCAAGACCTCCCGGCGTGCCGACATCCTGATAGTAGCCGCGCGTATCTCGTCTCAGGCCACGACCGGAGGAACACTACGTACGGCAACCGATGATACCCCAAGTTTCCTAGGGGCGGCACCGCAAGTGGCTCTGGTTTGGACCAACACTTAGACAAGCATTGGCCCAGGGGGGCTATAATAAAGATGACCCTTGGGTTAATTACTCCCAAGGGAAATGTAGGTGGTGGTGAGGCAAATGGTAAAACCAATGTTGGGCCTTGCTGGAGGAGTTTTATTCAAAGCAAACTGTCAGGGGGGTCCCATAAATCACCCGACCGCGTTAGGAACGCAAAATCCGGGAACATAACACCGGTATGACGGAAACTAGGGCGGCAAGAGTGGAACAAAACACCAGGCATAAGGCCGAGCCTTCCACCCTTTACCAAGTATATAGGTGCATTAATAAAATAAGAGATATTGTGATATCCCAACAAGTAAACATGTTCCAACACGGAACAACATCTCCATGTTCCAACAAGGAACAAACTTCATCTTCACCTGCAACTAACAACTCTATAAGAGGGGCTGAGCAAAGCGGTAGCATAGCCAAACAACGGTTTGCTAGGAAGGATGGTTAGAGGCTTGACATGGCAACATGGGAGGCATGATATAGCAAGTGGTAGGCATCGTAGCATAGGCATAGCAAAAGAGCGAGCATCTAGCAAGCAAAGATAGAAGTGATTTCGAGGGTACGGTCATCTTGCCTGAAATCCCGCAAGGAAGAAGAACGATTCCATGAAGAAGACAAACGGACGTAGTCGAATGAATCCTCACAACTCCGGAACGAAACCGAAGCTAACGAGAGAAGCAAACCGGAAAGAAGCAAGCAACATGGTAAACACACAAGCATAAACATGTCAAGATGCACAAACAAGTATGATGCATGTCCGGTTTACTGAGGCATGGCATGGCAAAGTGCAACAAACAATACTACAAGTTAAGTGGAGCTCAATATGCAACGAGTTGCATATTGACAAAACACCACATCAATTATTTAGTTCTCTCTCGGTTATGCTACTCATCAATATTAAATGTTATTAAACATGGCAAGGGGTGAAGCATAATGAAACTACCTAACTAGGCAAGTGTAAATGAGGACGGAACAACAGACAACAATTCCGGAAATCCCCATATCACTTAGTGGTTTAATGCAAACACCATTTTAAGCGTTTTAAATGTTGTTATCATGATGCGGATGCCATATACAAGTTTTAAGCAATTTTTATGAAAATGTTGACATAAGCATGTTATGAAACATTTTGGTCACCATGGCAGAACAAAAAGGGTGCCACGGTGGCGAAACGGAAATGGTGCCACGGCAACATTCCGATGATCCGACAACTCATCAAGATGTCGGTGCGAACGAAAGTGTGGATGTGCAGAACATGCAAAAGATGGTGAGGTGATCCCAGATACCGGGTTCCCACGGGTTAGTGACATGGAAACGAGTGACAATTCGGACACGGTGCAAACACGAGCATCTCATACAACACACATTCATTCACGGGCGTCGTCTCGGGGTTATACCTTCGAAGCATGCGTTTCGGGGCGGTTCAAAATCGTCGAGGGAAGTAGTCGTTCACGGGTCGTAGGGGAAGTAGTTGTACACGTTCGTCTCGGAGAGGTACTTGACGAATCCAACATCTTCGGGGCGACGGTAGTGGTTCACGGACGTCGTGGAAGTAGTCGTTCACGGCAACGGTAGAGGTACTCGCGATCTTGGCGACGGTAGTGGTACATCTCGTAGTGGAACTTGGTGATCCGAAGGGGTACTTGGCGCATCACCGTGTAGTCGAACTTGGTGGTCTTGAGGAACGGTAGTGGTACTTGGAGAGATACACGGCCACGGTAGTCTTCAGACTTGGTTTTTCCGTGCATGACTCCACGGGTCCTGGGGTAACTCGGCGATGGCCAACAGGCATAGTGATGGGGTCGCAGCACCATGGGGATGGAGGTGCTCGGCTCCCCTCGGGCGTTGCCGGCTGCTGGTGGAGGAGACGCGCGGGCGAGGTGGCTCCTGGTCGCCGTAGAGGAAGTAGAGGATGGCGCAGGCACGATAGGAGGAAGGGAGACGCGAGGACGCATCGGGTCGACGGGGCGGCAGAGGCGCAACAGCAGGTCGACGCCGTGGGGGCGAGGCGGCACTGCACTTGGCACGATCTCCGGTGAAGGCGGCGCCGCTTGAGGCGGGGTCGGGCTGCGGGTGAGGTAGTGGCGCCATGGATGAAGGGAGCATGAGCTCGGGGAGGAGGCCGAGTGCTATGGCACAGGAGAGGAAGGGAGGCGGCAGCGGGGACGGCTGCGGGGGAGCTCGATGCGATGGGTGGCGATGGGGACGCGGGGGAGAAGGAAGGGCGAGGCCTTGGGCGGAGGCGGAGGCGCGAGGAGGAGATGGGGATCGAGGCTGCGCGTGGGTGGCGGCGAAGGGGTCGAGGAGAGGATGGGGATCGAGCGCTGGGGATCAGGGAGAGAGCGTGGTCGGGCTAGGGTTAGATAGGCGGGTCCGGCTGGGCCTGAAGAGGTGGGCTGGGTCGGCCCAGGTGGAGAAAGGAGTGGCCAGAGGTCTGGCTGGGCTCTCTTCTCCCTCTCTCTTTTATTTACCAAAAGCAGTAAATAGCAAAGAAAGAAAAAGGAGATAAAGAAAGGGTTGGAGAAATAATTTGAGCATGGGGGTAATTTTCCCGAACTCGCAAAAATATGCTCGTTCCAAGAAAAATAGAAAGGCCATGATTGAAAGATTTAGATTCAAACTCATTTGAATTTAATTCAAATGATTTGAATAGGAAGTGAGGGTTGGGAAGGTCCAAAAATGTTCGGATTTTTGGTGGAGCTCCGGAATATGATGAAAGAATATATGGCAAGGTCGGAGACCAAGAGTTAAGATAACAAAGGCATTAGGATAATTTGCAAGTGTGTTATGGTGATTTCCAAATTAATGGAATATTTTTATATAGCTCCCTAATAATAGTAGGAGACTTTGAATAAGTTTTAAAGAGAAATCACCATGTGAATATCCCTCGATTTAAATAGATCAAAAGATCTATGCAATTTATTTAGTTGATGTTTTAAAAAATTAATGATATGATGGCATGATGACATGATGCAATGCAAATGATGCAAGGATGAATGCAACGAACAAAACAAAACACACGACGAATCTCGGAATAGCTGGAAGTCTTCTGGAGCGTCGGTCTCGGGGCATTACAACACTCCACCACTACAAGAGGATCTCGTCCCGAGATCTAGGATGGCACCGGAGAGAAATGGAAGAGGAAGAGAAGAGGGTAAACTAAGTTGCTTCTTCGACCAATGAGTGAAACCACGAACCTTGAGAGGTTGAGCAAAATGAAAGAAAGAAAACCACGAAGATGAACAAAGTTGAAAACACTGTGTTAGAAAAGAGGCACAAGGGATACGATGAGAACCAAGAGGTTTAGTGATAAGATAGATATTGAAACCACTCCGGTTAAAACTAGATAGAGAAGGGATAAGATTGATATAATTTGGGCAGCACTCCGACTGAAAGAAGAAGGAAAACTTGATAGGATGAAAAGAACTTGAAGAGATGGCACAACACTCCGGTTAAATGGATAAGCATGAAAAGAACACGATCCTCACAATTCGAGATGATGAGTGAAGAGAGCAACATCACAATGCCTCCGGAAGAAAGAATAGAAGATAGATCATTGGAATAACAGAATGGAGAAGAAAATGCCAACTTCTGCCACAAATGAGCTTGGAAAGCACCCTTCCAAGAAGGTTAGAACGGGGTTGTTGGGAAAAACCGACAACAAAATGAATAAGCTTGTAGTGGGCTTATGGAAAACATCTCAAAACTATGAGGTGACAACCGGCCACTAACGAAAACAATTGACTTGATTGAGAGCACCAAAGAGATGAAAAACTTCTTCATCGAGAAGATAGGAGAAAACTCGGATCATTGATAGCACCATAATTAGCAATATTCCTTAGGGAAGGCTGTAGGTGAAATATGACACAAGATGACTCCAACGAAGAGATTGATGGATTTAAAATATCTCATTCTTGACAACATGTGAATCATGAAACACGAACTCAATTTGTCAAGAATGACATAACACCACCTCAAAAGCTAAGGTAGAACGAATTGCACTTTGAAATGCAAGATGAAGAATACTTGAGCTCCTCAAAACAAAACATGTGTTGAGCACCATGTTTATTTTAGAGTATAGCTTGGCGGGTCATAACCTCGAGAGAAATCTTGAAGAACAATTGAAGAATGAAGAGAATCCTTGACGAACCACCATGTAGAGCCTCCATGAAGAACTCTGGTAAACAAAAGGAATGAAAAGAAAGAGAAATTGAAAACACAAGGTGAATCCTTGCAATGATTTAGCTGGATCTCCGTGATAATTAGAGCTTGGAACTCCGGGAAAAAGAGAAGATAAAACAAATGAAACCGAGAATTTTAAGGGCCTCCGGAATAAAGAATTAATCACTTGGAAGAACAAGAATAAGAATTATGTTATGCTTATCCTTCACCAATTAAATTGATGACAATCAACGGATTTGGCATACTACTTATTCTCGTAGAAAGGATTAAAAGAGATATATCAAAACTTGAGAAGGTCTTCAACGAACCACCGGTAGGATTGGAACAACAAATGAATTGATATGATGAACAAGTAAGAGAGATCTTGAAAGAACCACCGTAAGAATTGAAAATGATCGAAGTAGGGGTGCATCACCGGTAAGAATTAGCAAATGAACGAAGGTACTTGAGACAAACTAGATACATGAGAACAAAGAGATCAAGAACTGATTAGAGGATATTCGATTGATGCACCGGCAATATAGGAGAATGATAACTGATAGCTGAGAATGAATAAACCTGAATTGATGGACTCCGGATGAAAAACTGAGGAGACTCTTGAATATCTCCTGATGGGTGAAAAAGATTCTCACAATCGAAAACAATTATGAGAGGATGGCAACAAGCTAGCACCATGAATCTTGAAGAGAATAGAGCAAGATTAAAGAGAAACTCTTCTTCGATCTTCAAATGATGAGAATGACAACGAGAAACACCACCAAGAATTGTTGAGGCACACCAGAAGAATCAAAAGCGAAGAGGTTGAGCCAACTATGAAAATAATTTGAAAGATCTTGGAGAAAAGCATTTGACTGATGATAACTCATTCTTACGTCAAACTTGGAGAAGAATTTAGGATAGCTCTGGGAAAATAGAAGAGTCAGGTAAGATCCTGGGAAAAGACCTGTGGGTTAGGGCCCACTCAAAAGAACACCGTTGAAAAGATTTAAAAGAGATGTTGCACCGGTTGAATTAAATGACTTGAATGAGATACCAATCTCGAAAGAGCTTGAACGAATGCAGAGTGGAAACACGAATCTTCGAGATATCTTGAGCACTCCGGAATAACAAATAGCGAGAAGTAGAATGATAATGAGGTGCACCGGTATGAGAAGACATTGAAATGAGGAAAAAGGTATGATCAACAAAACTTGACTTGAATCCACCGGAGAAGAGAAAGGAATGAGGAATGACGAACTAGTAGAACATCTTCTTGAGAACCACCGGGTAAGAACATTGACAGAAAAGAATGGAGAAACTTCACAAAAATAAAAGGATACTTGGTAAAGAAATCTTAGTCCTTGAGGAAAAAGGGTGGGTGGGCGGGAAAAAAAACAAAGGCAACTTGGAGACGGATGAAACAAACACCGTTGAGAAGAAATGATAATTGGTCTTGCTGATGTTCAAGTGATCGGATCCACTTGAAGAGAAACACGCTGGTTGAAAAGGATTGACATGACAATCTCGATTGTCGAGAAGGATTGGTATTCACATCGGAGTATGAGAACACCATTTCGGAAAGGTATGGAATCAACACTTGACATTGAAGCAACTCGAATACCACAACTCAAAACAAAAACAAAGGACTGGCTTGCAGAATAAGCCGGAACAAACATATGATAGAGATTTCGTCCGAAGTTTTCGTGGTGGGGCCTACACGGGCTCGATCGTACAGCACCATCATGTACAAGGCAGTGCACATGACATACGAAGCGTCCCCGAGTTGGCATAGCCAAGGACTCTTTAAGACACAACGAGACCACTGTAAAACCAACCGTGAATAGGCGGACCACTAGACGTCGAACCCCAATTTCATATCATACATCCGTCAGAAAGATATCCTAAGAGCTACTTGAATTCCCACCTATGAAACTCCCGAAATTTTCCGGTTATGCAATCAGGTGTTGGGGATACAGGGGAAGCATAATATCTCACCCAAAACTAGCAATCCCTACATCCAGCTGTATCCATCCGTCAACACATAACCAAGAAACCTTCGGAAATCGTGTACCTCAACCTTCGAAAAGCATCCATTATACGAGTCATGGCCATACTCCCGTACTCACCTCAGTACTGGGTTATCGGGGTTATCTCACCAACAACTGCATAAAAGAGATTTTCGATGTCGGCGTACTAAACTCAGGTATTCCAGAACTGCAACGATAAAATTATGACGACAACACCTCAGAGCTCAACTCCCCGGGACACTTCCACTAAACCCCTGACAGGAGGCACCAAGACAATGTTCTCATCATAAAACCATCGGAACGATTCCAAGATACCCGCGTGATCCTAAAAAAAAATTTAGTGAAATTTGAGAAGAGAAGAGTCAAAACTCTACGTCAGGATGCCTTACCAGAGCGATGAAGAGACTGGGGAGTAAAAAAGAATTCCTAACTCTCCGATATATATAATCCTAAATGACTCCAAACATTTTTTCTAGACACAACTCGGCCGCTAAAAACGATAAAGCAGTGGGGCTCCTAAGGTCGGGGAAGGCTCTGATACCAACTTGTAACGCCCTCGATGCGGCTATATCTCCCACGTGTCGAAGCACGACTTAGAGGCATAACCGCATTGAAAGCAATGTCGCAAGTGAGGTAATCTTCACACAACCCATGTAATACATAAGGGAAAAAGATACATAGTTGGCTTACAATCGCCACTTCACACAATTACATGAATAAAGCATTACATCATCCAGATACAATCAAGGTCCGACTACGGAACCAAAATAAAAGAAGAACCCCAAATGCGACAAAGGTCCCCGATCGACCCCAACTGGGCTCCACTACTGATCAACTAGAACGAAACAACACAAAGGGCAAGATCTTCATCGAGCTCCTCCTTAAGCTTGGTTGCGTCACCTGCTCGGTGACATAGGCACCTGCAAACTGGTTTTGGAAGTATCTGTGAGTCACGAGGACTCAGCAATCTCACACCCGCGAGATCAAGACTATTTAAGCTTATAGGAAGGATGGAGTAATGAGGTGGAGCTGCAGCAAGCACTAAGCAAATATGGTGGCTAACATACGCAAATGAGAGCGAGAAGAGGAGCAAAGGAACGGTCTTCAACTAGAAATGATCAAGAGGTGATCCTGAACTCCTACTTACGTCATACATAACCCAAAAACCGTGTTCACTTCCCGGACTCCGCCGAGAAGAGACCATCACGGCTACACACGCGGTTGATGTATTTTAATTAAGGTCAACTTCGGGTTTTCTACAACCGGACATTAACAAATTCCCATCTGCCACATAACCGCGGGCACGGCTCTCGAAAGTTTAGACCCTGCAGGGGTGTCCCAACTTAGCCCATGACAAGCTCTCGCGATCAACGAAGGAATAGACCTTCTCCCAGGAAGACCCGATCAGTCTCGGAATCCCGGTTTACAAGACATTTCGACAATGGTAAAACAAGACCAGCAAGACCTCCCAGCGTGCCGACATCCTGATAGTAGCCGCGCGTATCTCGTCTCAGGCCATGACCGGATGAACACTACGTACGGCAACCGACGATACCCCAAGTTGCCTAGGGGCGGCACCGCAAGTGGCTCTGGTTTGGACCAACACTTAGACAAGCATTGGCCCGGGGGGGCTATAATAAAGATGACCCTTGGGTTAATTACTCCCAAGGGAAATGTAGGTGGTGGTGAGGCAAATGGTAAAACCAATGTTGGGCCTTGCTGGAGGAGTTTTATTCAAAGCGAACTGTCAGGGGGGTCCCATAAATCACCCGACCGCGTTAGGAACGCAAAATCTGGGAACATAACACCGGTATGACGGAAAGTAGGGTGGCAAGAGTGGAACAAAACACCAGGCATAAGGCCGAGTCTTCCACCCTTTACCAAGTATATAGGTGCATTAATTAAATAAGAGATATTGTGATATCCCAACAAGTAAACATGTTCCAACAAGGAACAACATCTCCATGTTCCAACAAGGAACAAACTTCATCTTCACCTGCAACTAACAACGCTATAAGAGGGGCTGAGCAAAGCGGTAGCATAGCCAAACAACGGTTTGCTAGGAAGGATGGTTAGAGGCTTGACATGGCAACATGGGAGGCATGATATAGCAAGTGGTAGGCATCGAGGGCGTGACACGAACGTACGGCACCTCTGAGTTCAGCACACGTTCAGCTCGATGACGATCCCCGGACTCCGATCCAGCGGGGTGTCGGGGATGAGTTTCGTCAGCACGACGGCGTGGTGACGATGATGATGTTCTACCGACGCAGGGCTTCGCCTAAGCACCGCAACGATATGACCGAGGTGGAATATGATGGAGGGGGCACCGCACACGGCTAAGAAACGATCACGAAGATCAACTTGTGTGTCTATGGGGTGCCCCCTGCCCCCGTATATAAAGTAGTGGAGGAGGGGGAGGGCCGGCCCTCTCTATGGCGCGCCCTAGGGGAGTCCTACTCCCATCGGGAGTAGGATTCCCCCTTTCCTAGTAGAACTAGGAGCCCTTCCATGTAGTAGGAGTAGGAGAGAAGGAAAGGGAAGGGAGAAGGGAAGGAAGGAGGGGGCGCAGCCCCTCCCCCTAGTCCAATTCGGACTAGGCCTTGGGGGGGCGCGCGGCCTGCCCTAGGCAGCCCCTCTCTCTTTCTCGTATGGCCCAATAAGGCCCAATACTTCTCCCGGCGAATTCCCGTAACTCTCCGGTACTCCAAAAAATATCCGAATCACTCGAAACCTTTCCAATGTTCGAATATAGTCGTCCAATATATCGATCTTTACGTCTCGACCATTTCGAGACTCCTCGTCATGTCCCCGATCTCATCCGGGACTCCAAACTCCTTCGGTACATCAAAACTCATAAACTCATAATAAAACTGTCATCGAAACCTTAAGCGTGCGGACCCTACGGGTTCGAGAACTATGTAGACATGACCTAGAACTATTCTCGGTCAATAACCAATAGCGGAACCTGGATGCTCATATTGGCTCCTACATATTCTACGAAGATCTTTATCGGTCAAACCGCATAACAACATACGTTGTTCCCTTTGTCATCGGTATGTTACTTGCCCGAGATTCGATCGTCGGTATCCAATACCTAGTTCAATCTTGTTACCGGCAAGTCCCTTTACTCGTTACGTAATACATCATCCCGCAACTAACTCATTAGTTGCAATGCTTGCAAGGCTTAAGTGATGTGCATTACCGAGAGGGCCCAGAGATACCTCTCCGACAATCGGAGTGACAAATCCTAATCTCGAAATACGCCAACCCAACATGTACCTTTGGAGACACCTGTAGAGCTCCTTTATAATCACCCAGTTACGTTGTGACGTTTGGTAGCACACAAAGTGTTCCTCCGGTAAATGGGAGTTGCATAATCTCATAGTCATAGGAACATGTATAAGTCATGAAGAAAGCAATAGCAACATACTAAACGATCAAGTGCTAAGCTAACGGAATGGGTCAAGTCAATCACATCATTAGGAATAATGATGTGATCCCGTTAATCAAATGACAACTCATGTCTATGGCTAGGAAACTTAATCATCTTTGATTCACAAGCTAGTCAAGTAGAGGCATACTAGTGACACTATGTTTGTCTATGTATTCACACATGTATTATGTTTCCGGTTAATAAATTATAGCATGAATAATAAACATTTATCATGAAATAAGGAAATAAATAATAACTTTATTATTGCCTCTAGGGCGTATTTTCTTCAGGTTATACATACATAGAGTCACGGGCCAGGTGCTGTGATTGCTGCTCTGCTCCCCGAAAGGATTAATGCCATCCGCGCTTAAAGCAAACCATACGTTCCTTGGGTCACTTGCAAACTCATCTCAGTACTTTCTCTCGATTTTTATCCACTGTGACCCGTCAGCGGGTGCTCTCAACTTCCTGTCTTTCTTACGGTCCTCACCGTGCCATCGCATCAACTTGGCATGCTCTCCGTTTCTGAACAGACATTTCAACCGTGGTATTATAGGAGCATACCACATCACCTTCGCAGGAACCCTCTTCCTGGGGGGCTCGCCGTCAACATCACCAGGGTCATCTCGTCTGATCTTATACCGTAATGCACCGCATACCGGGCATGCGTTCAGATCCTTGTACGCACCGTGGTAGAGGATGCAGTCATTAGGGCATGCATGTATCTTCTGCACCTCCAATCCTAGAGGGCATACGACCTTCTTTGCTGCGTATGTACTGTCGGGCAATTGGTTATCCTTTGGAGGCTTCTTCTTCAATGTTTTCAGTAGCTTCTCAAATCCTTTGTCAGGCACAGCATTTTCTGCCTTTCACTGCAGCAATACCAGTACGGTACCGAGCTTTGTGTTGCCATCTTCGCAATTGGGGTACAACCCTTTTTTGTGGTCCTCGAACATGCGATCGAACTTCAGCTTCTCCTTTTGACTTTTGCATTGCGTCCTTGCATCGACAATGACCCGGCGGAGATCATCATCATCGGGCACATCGTCTGGTTCCTCTTGATCTTCAGCAGCTTCGCCCGTTGCAGCATCATCGTGCACATTGTCTGGTTCCTCTTGATCTTCAGTAGCATCACCGTATTCAGGGGGCACATAGTTGTCATCGTACTCTTCTTCTTCGCTGTCTTCCATCATAACCCCTATTTCTCCGTGCCTCGTCCAAACATTATAATGTGGCATGAAACCCTTGTGAAGCAGGTGGGTATGAAGGATTTTTCGGTCAGAGTAAGACTTCGTATTCCCACATATAGGGCATGGACAACACATAAAACCATTCTGCTTGTTTGCCTCAGCCACTTCGAGAAAATCATGCACGCCCTTAATGTACTCGGAGGTGTGTCTTTCACCGTACATCCATTGCCAGTTCATCTGCGTGCATTATATATAATTAAGTGTGTCAAAAATCATTAGAGAACATCATGAATAGATAATTAAGTGACCAAATTAATAGAAGTTCATCATCACATTAAAACCAAAGTACATACATAATTCTCATCTAACAACATAAAGCTCTGCAGAGCATCTAAATTAATTAAACCATATATTGAAACTATGTAAAACATTTCAATGCGAAAACAAATGCGATCATAATCGCAACCAAGGTAACAACTGATCCAACGGCATAATGATACCAAGCCTCGGTATGAATGGCATATTTTCTAATCTTTCTAATCTTCAAGCGCATTGCATCCATCTTGATCTTGTGATCATCGACGACATCCGCAACATGCAACTCCAATATCATCTTCTCCTCCTTAATTTTTCTTATTTTTTCCTTCAAGAAATTATTTTCTTCTTCAACTAAATTTAACCTCTCGACAATAGGGTCGGTTGGAATTTCCGGTTCAACAACCTCCTAGATAAATAAAATCTATGTCACGTTGGTCGGCATAATTTTCATAAACAATAAATAAACCAATAGTTATGAAAAGATAATATATACCACATCCGAATCATAGACAGGATGAGGGCCGATGAGGGCGGATACCAAAACCATCGCACTATATAAGATGCAATAATAAAAGTAAGAAAATAATACAAGTATCTATCTAAACATACAAGTAAGAATATTTTCCCTTTCAGAAAAAAGACAAGAACAAGAGGCTCACCACGGTGGTGCCGGCGATGAGATCGGCGCGGGCGATCGACGGCGGTGAAGACGGGGACGGGACGCGACGGACCGCTAAACCTAGACAAATATTGAGAAAAATGGAGTTTGGAGGTCGAGCTTGGAGAGGAGAAAGCTTAAGTAGTGTGGCTTGGGCATTCCATCGAACACCTTGTGTGCATAGGAGGTGAGCTAGAGCACCACAAAGCTCTCCCCTCGCCGGCCAGGAAAAACAGAGCAGTGGGAGTGCTCTGCTCGCGGGCGAGGGGTATATATAGGCAATTCATTGGTCCCGGTTCGTGGCATGAACCGGGACTAAAGGGCAGCCTTTGGTCCCGGTTCAAGCCACCAACCGGGACCAATGATGATGGGCCAGGAGCGAGGCCTATTGGTCCCGGTTCGTCCCACCACGAACCGGGATCAAAAGGTCCAGACGAACCGGGACCAATGGCCCACGTGGCCCGGCCAGCCCCTGGGGCTCACGAACCGGGTCTAATGCCCCCATGGGTCCCGGTTCTGGACTGAACCGAGACTAATGGGCTGGCCCGGCCTGAACCATTGTCCCCTTTCTACTAGTGCGCCCACGTATCCCCGAGCCTTTCATCAGAAAGGGTATCATCACCCCTGGCTGCAACAACATCTTCTCCCACACCATACCCCCAGCAGCTTTGCCCTATGTGTGGTGCGCTTGATACTTGCAGACACGCTCTTCTCAGCTGTCCTAGCGGCAAGAAGTGTTGTATGTGTGTAGATCACGACGAATGTGCTAATAGCTGTATTTCTGATCTGCACAAAACTCTACAGAGGGAGGACTTCGTCTGCATGGTGAAGTATCACTGCTTCACCACTAGAGCAACAGGATGGGCCATTGACTTCATCATTGGTAGATGTGCATAGAATGGATCTCGACAAATAAAAATACTACTTATTTGGGTAAAGTGATGAACACAAGTTCACCTTTTTGCTTTTTTATACTTGCAACTAAATTATACTATTAATCAAGACATGACTACACGTTTACTAGCTTTAAGTTCGTATCATTTCTTTTGAGTTTTATGTACTACATAGTTATGTTAGCTAGTCAGCTGTACCTTGTAAGGAATTAATTTTACAAATGCACGATTCTTGTTTTCTACTCCATTATCTCTTAAACTCCATGTTTTCACCGCCAATGACGTATTGTCTTATAATGGTTACATCATCTAAACAAATAAGACTAGAAGAACGTCCGCGCGTTGCAACTGGGCCACATTAACTTTAAGAGTTCAATATTACGACATTGGCGACCTTTTTTACCATCAAATCCTCTCACACACACACTCTCTCCCCCTCCCTCTTCCTCACTCTCTCTCCCCCTCTCTCTCTAACACACACACATAGCCTATTCTCCCCGCCAATAAGACTTACTCAATTGGCAATAATGTGTGGACTTGTGATGAGCTTGACTGAACTAATGGATAGTGTGATATATTCCCCAATCATTTAACAATGAAATTTCAGAAATGGAAAGATTATGTAACACCTCAAGCCGTTAGCTACAGTGACCTCCCCCTAACGATGCCATGTCATCGGGCTTGCTAAGCCAAACTGCCACTTGATAAGAATCAAAGCCCAATTCAAATTTAAAATAAAGTCAAATAAATTATTTCGTCAGACAGTAAAACTAAAATGTCACCATATTCTATAAATTCCACTGATCTTTGACATGTTGAGCCCAACATTATTTGACCCAAAAATTAAATCTTGTCAAATTAATAAGAGGTCCAACAGTAATTAAAATAACCAATTAAATATAAACCTAATTTTATGTATTTCCTTTTGGCCACCTAAAAATATTGTGCTTGAATTGTGTGCATAGTTTCACAATTAACAAAATCCATTTAGTTGATATAAGAATAAATAGAAAACGGTGTTAAAAAGGAGAAACAAATTAGAATACATTAAAAACCAAAAGGACGATGAAAAAGGGGATTCCCCCTACCCCCGGGCCTTGCCACCGAACCGGCCCAGTGGTCCAGTCCCCGCACGGTCGTCTTCTCCTATTCCCCGAGCCCGTCGCTACAGAGCCGGGCTCCCGCCCGACCACCTCGCCGGCATCAAAGGGGAATGGATAAGGGTGACGCCCTGCCTCCCCTGCCCCTATGGCCTCACTCCTCCTCGACGCGCCCTCCCAGATCCACTTCTCCTCCTCACTCGCTCGATCCCGGTGATCTGGACGAAGTCAGATGCCACGGCCACCATGACCGACCCCGTCCACACGGCCACTGCCCTCCCTGTTGGCTAGGAGCTTGTCGAGGAGCTCCGAATGCCTCCGCTACTTCGTCTGCGCCAACGAGATCAAGTCCAGCACCGCCAGATCGACGTCGTTGCCGTCTTCCTCAACCTTCGGCCACCGCGAGATTGACGTTCGATCCGCGCCGCCCCGAACTCCCCTGTCTTCCCCTAGGGTGCCATTAACACCGTTGTGATCTCCTCTTGCATTTCCCCAGTTTCCCCTCTCGTTTGCTCTTGTTAGGTATTTCGCCGTGGCCGAGAACCGCCGTCCGCCATGGCCATTGCAGGGGTAGCCACTGAGCTCCTCGGATTGACCCCGTGGCACATGCCCGCTCCTATGCGCGCCCATGCCCGAGCCTTCAGCTCTTCTTCCGCGCCCGCGGGGCCACTCCCTCTCTGGCTCTCCATGCCCACACACGTGCCACACCGCGTCCGTCGCGCCCGCCGTTGCCATCACGCTCGCCACAGCCACCGCACCACTGTGCCCCGCGCGACGCACACCCTGGCCGCGCGTCACACTCTCGCTGGCTGCGCTCGCCCCGTCTGCTGCCGCCTATCCCTTCGCTCGCCCCGCTGTCGCGCCCCTGCCTCGCGCCGCCTCCTGTCGCGGCCATCTTCTGCCGGCCGCCCCCTCAGCCACGCCGGCCGCATCTCTGCCCTCCACCGTCAGCCGCTCACCTCGCCTGCTGCGTGCTTCTTCCTGCTGCTATGCGCTGCTCTACCACTGGTACGCTGTTGCGCCATGCCCTCGACACCGCCGTGGACAAACATGGCGAAGGGATTGTCAATGGAGTACGAGGAGGAGGTGGCGGAGAAGGTGTGGAGAGGCAAGAGGTCTAGGGTGGCGTCGGCTGGCTATGGTGGAGGTGATTATGCGAGAAGGAGCCGGAGCGGAAGGAGAGGTCACAATTGAAAAAAATCGCAAAAAACTCATAACCTGGAGATCTCATTCCAAAAAAATGCTAATATCGATGGAGGGGAAATTTCCTTCAATAGGTGGAAAACATAGGAAATATTGGATGTTATCAGGAAAGGTAAAAATTTAGGAAAGTTAGGATTTTGAACTGATTTCTATGCAAATGGGGTTTTATTGTTTGGTAACATGATATCAGTGCCTGCCCGTTTGTGACGTGTCTGATTAGGAAAGTTTGCAAATGTTAAGAAACTATTTATTGGGAGGAAAGTTTGTGAGAAATCGATTAATTTAGATAAGTTTGTTTCTTAAAAATTTGTTATTTGTTTCCTAAGACAAATTGAACCAATAAAAGGAATCGATTGATATGAATAATTTAAGGAAGTTAGATCCATGATTTGTTATATGTTAGGAAAGTCCTGGTTGTAATAAAGAGTGGAGAGAAAAATAAACCGATAGACCACGATGGGAGGGGGTGATGGGAGGAGAGACGGAAAAAACCCAGCGGAAATAAACCGTGGAGACTATTCACCAACTGCTCCATTAGGAGTAGAGATAAATTGATTAATACGTTAACCAATGTGTGATACATCATATAGAATAGAATAGTTATGACCCCATTGCAAAGAGCGGGCAATTACCTATATTGTAAAACATATTGAGGTGCCTGGGCCATTAGAAGCACATCTGATGGACGGGAACAAAGTGACTGAAACGGAAAAAAAATCTCAAGCGCCTAACATATAGTCGCCCCCAAATCTTGTAACCAGCAAATCATTGAATGTGTAGCAAGCAACCCCTTTGGCTCAAATTTAAGACACCGCACTGCATTTTGAAAAACAGAGCAGAAAATTTGCCCTTCCAATTTTTCACGGGAAGCTTGAAGTTTGTATCTTACAGGACTGGACCGCCACCAAAATTGTGTGCTCCATTATCTTCGTGACAGTAAATGTTACCTACCTGCCTTTGTGCTAGAAAATATTTGAAGGGAGATGTACAAGACAGCTCCCAAACCAAATACAAAAATGAAAGGCATGTGCCTGCCTGCATGTTCAACCAGCGAGATGAATAGACACAACAGGTGGAGATAACAGGGACTGATTAGCAAACAGAACAGGATGGACATCAGCAAAACTGTCTCCTATTGAGGGTCAGGTCAGACACTGATCTGGTGAACATGGTATGATTATTATGCCCGCTGAATTCGCTTCAGATGTCCTCAGGCTTCGAGTGTCGAGATACAATGGAGCGCTTTGTCGATGAGGTGGACACAGAGCAAAACTCTAGGGGAACTGCACAGATAGATAACACCAATTATAACATTTCTAACACCTGATAAGTTCTCATCGTCACATCGTCAGCACATATCACATCTGCTACTTGATGAATTGCAGGAACAAGGTAACAGATTATGTGCAACAGGCTGACATTTCCAAAGTGGCACGTTTGATATGCCAAGGACCTGTTGATCCAATACAGCTTTTCTTTTAAGAAAATTGGTTTTACTGTAAATTCAGCTAGTGTTCAGGTAAAATAGTTTAACATTACCTGTCTGCCTTTGGCCTTGCATCTTACAGTTGCAGGACCACCACCAAAACGGAACCAACAGACAACATTGCCTATCTACCTTTGGCCTTTGCACCAGAAAATAATTTAAATAAAGATCTAAGATAGCTCCTAGACCAAATAGAAAATTGAAAACTGAAAGGCAAGTGCCTAGCTCCATGTTCAGTAAGATGAACAGACACACAACAGGTGGACATAACATAACAGGGACCAGTTAGCATACAGACAAGGATGGACATCAGTGGAAACTGTCTCCTATTGATGGTCAGATACTGAACATAGAATGATGATAATGCGCCCTCTCAATTGGCTTTAGATATCGTCAGTCTTGAAAGAATGGATATTGCCCTGATTCTTCCAATTGGCAGCATAGACGTCTCTGCGAAGCTCTTCAAGCGTTGAGATACCATGGAGCGCTTTGTCAACGAGGTGAACGTGGAACTAAACTTTACGAGAACTGCATAGATGGATAATGCCAATCATCACATTTCTAAAAACTTGGTAAGTTCTCATCGTCAGAACATGTCGCATTTGTCACTTACTGAACTGCAGTAACAAGGTAACAACATATTACATGCTACAAGTTGACATTTCCAAAGTGGCATGCTTAATATAGCACTAGGGACATGTTGATCCAATCCAGATTTTTTTAATTAAATTGCCTGTACTGTAAATTCAGTTACCGCTGAAGTTAAAATAGTTTCTTTTTAGTTGCGCACCTAGTGTCTCATCCATGACTTTTATTAGCACACAGGAGTATATCCTGCTGTACATACGCATTGCATGAGCTAACCTAAATACTATGGCAACCTGCCATACTTGAAGAGCTTGCTCAGGGCAAGAAACAGACCTGATGAGCTCTGAAGTTGAACGAATGGTGACCGAGCTTTGAGAAGGAGTGGGCTATTTTACATAAATTATGTCCTCCTCATCTGGCTCATCCCCCTCCCAGTCACCATCTTCTTCTTCTGCCATATCTGAAGCTTCCCCATCTTCTTCTTCACCAGTACCTTCTCTCTGCTCCCTTTCCTCCTTTAGTTTGTCCAATATAGTAAGAATCTGCAGAAGTGAGTCGGTTAGACAAAGATCTTCCTGGTACATATGAGAAAAATATGAAAAATGCTCCATGTAATGATTCTTTGTGGTAACAATGTAGTAGATCCTACGGCAGATTAAAATGCCCAGTATGTAGGCATCGACAAAACATATACAGTGAGTCTTATCCATATAACAAGCAAATGATGATTCTAGTTTTCACCTAAACTGAACTGCAAATACACTACAAAATGTAACACTACAGAGAAGCAAACGGCTGTGACGTACAGCGTGCAAATTGCAAGGGAAAAGAAACAGGATCGGTTAAGACAAGAATGTCATACTACGTTTTACAACAATCGCAGAAGGCAGTATTGAATTATCATGTATCAAATATATGCTCAGACAAACGAGTGTGTCAATAACTCTGCTCTGCAACACCGGTAAAAAATAGCAGGCAGTGAATAAGCTACATAAACTAAATTGAGTGAACATAAACTAGTGAAAAAGTGAAAAACAGGTGAAAGCTGATGGTGTTGGTGCAACTGGATGATCTATTTTTTCAGCAACACTCGAACAAACTGGCATTTTGTAACACGTCGATGTCTGTCAGAAGAAAACAAAAAATCAAGCATACCCTGCTTCCGCGCTCCATGGACTCGTCCTCAATGAACCGTATCTCGGGCGTGAGGCGCAGCTTCATCCGCTTGCCAATCTGGCTCCTGACGTACTTGGTCTTGTCCTTGAGCCCGGCCATGGCCACCTTCTTCCCCCTCTCGTCCCCGAACACGGACACATACACCTTGCACACCTGCAGACACAGACCAGAGCAGAGACAATGAGCTCAGCATCACCCCCCACAACCCACCGTCCCAGATTGCAGCGCGGCCGCATGGTTTCGAGGGAGGGTCCGGGCGTGACCTGGAGGTCGTTGGAGAGCTCGACGTCGGCGATGGTGGTGAGGGAGGAGAGGTAGCGGTCGGCGCCGAGGGCGGCCTCGGGGAGGACGGCGCGCTGCATCACGGGGTCGCGGGTCAGCATGTCCGCCAGCTCCCGCTGGATCTGCTTCGCCACCATCCGCACCCGCCGCTCCTTGGCCATGCACCGCACCACGCGCAGCGACGTCCACGACGACGGCCACGGCAGCCGCCGCCGCACAGAGACGGGCGCCGCGGCGGCGAGGGCCCGCGGCAGCGGCGGGGACACCAGCGGCCGGCACGGGAACATCCTCGCGGTGGTGGGGGATTTTGCGCCGCGGTGAGGCCGTCGGCCGTCGCTGTGGGGAAGTGGGGAGGGGATAGTGTTGAGAATCCAACAATATCTCCCGGCTTGATTTAAAAGAATTCCCAAAATAATGTGCAAATAGTGTATGGTTATAAAAACCCTTTGTTAAGTCCTTTTTCTATTAGAACTTTTTTGTATCCATAGGAAATTATGTACTTACACTATTATATGGTTAGACTTTAGCTTCTTGTTGGACAAATTACCCATGGTGCTCGTGTCATGAACAGTGGCGGTGCCAGGATTTTAATCATGTGTAATCAACTCAATGTTGTGTAGTCAAGATGTATGTATTTCTATGAATTTTGTATTGTTTTTTGCATGGTTTGTGCTTATATATACTTTTTCCACAAACCTGTGTAGTCAATTGACTACACAGCCAACATGTGGCTTCGCCACTGGTCATGAACAAATGTGTGCCAGTGTAATAGTTGTTCTATACTCTATATATCGCCAATTACATGTGGTCCCTGCCTTCCATGAGGGCATGTACAATGGAGGCATTAGTTTGGTGCTGCTCCAGTCTTTCCACATAGATAAATGTGTTAGAGCATCAGCATATGGCCTTAACCACCCAACGCATGGCTACCTCATTAGCCCGCACTTTAATCTCTCGTCATCCAACTTTTACTCAGTTCCCATGCGATGGCTGAAGGTCACATGCCATACAGAGCTAGTGCATGCTATACGTTTCCTCCTTTCTCCCTCCCTTTTCCTCTTTTGTCAGTGAGGAGCCCGACTCCTCTGCAGAAGCGGCTTTGCTCTGCAAGCAGCACCATTCTTCATTTTGGACCACCCGAGCCGACGTGGACGGCTGGAGCACCTGTCCACGGTGTAGCATTGGCCATGCCCTGATTGAAACTTTGATCATTTTGGTGTGACGCTTTAGCCGGAGTAGAACATGGAAAAGGCATCGCGGAGAGGATGGTTTTAAGACGCGAGAGCGGTATCGATACCCTATTACACAGTTTCTGGGCGGAATGAGATTCATATTGAGCTGCTAATTGATAGGGCTACCAAATTACGACCTAACCATACCAAACATCATCTTTCGTTATCAAATGACACCATGAACAGACCATGTTACAAAAAAATTGCACGAAGCAAACATATCTCTAAGGACTTGTTTGGTTAAAATAAAGGTAATGTAAATGCAAACGTAACAAAATAACACCCCTAAAGTAAATGTAATGGGTAAAAGTCGACGTGTTTGTTTCAACATTGTAACTATAATCCTCTGCAATCTTCCAACATGTTTCAATCACAAGGTAGGATGCAACCAAAAATTCACATAAAAAATGGGAAGAATCAATTAATTGAATCATGAACAAGAATTACTAGAACATGTCCGTAATTTGAACAATTCAGAATTTGCCAATTTTACAAATGACCCAAATATGGTGAAGAACTCAAACAAGAAAACATGAGGAATAAGAAAGAGATCTACACTATTAAGCAGAGAAGGTACCAATGCCAAATCATGTGAGAGGGAATGCATGAAAGTTGAAGGGAAGCTCAATCAGTTGATACTAAAAAGGCCATCTCAAACACAACGCTTGTGAGCGAGCGCTAGGGAATCTCATATCTCATATTTACTAATCGGAAGCACCAATAAAGCCTTCATGTTAATCCTCATAATTAAGCATATTGTCCATCCGATCTTGGGTATTCATTATCTATAACCGTCCGATGAGATATCTTAGGAGTCCTGGCCCAGTGTCCCACGTGATGATGAAAACATCTCCCTGTAAAAAAGAAAGAACATCCCTCAAGGACTTCTTCCTCTCTCGATCTTACCCCACGAGGCACGCACACATAATCCACAAATCCCTAGCGGTACTCTTCAATACCAGGTCTTGCTCCTCCTCCTCATCTTCACGCCATCCAATATGAGCCCCAACCGACGAATCTCTGCCAGCGCCAAAGCTCTTGAAGGTCATGATAATGCCATATGAGGCCAGCGCCCCAATCCCTCTCATCCGTGTTGTATAGCTTGACCATGGCCACGACTTGATCGAGGTAGTGCTATCAGCCAGATTGGATGTCATGCCCTACTTTATGATTTAGTACTTCAGTGGAGTTTCCTAAGATATTGGTTTTTAAATCGCTAAGTTGATTTGTGTACGTGTGCGTTACTGTGCAAAGCTAGCCTGATAAGCAGCTTGATCGACTCATGCACGAGCAGAGCACACACGCATCTTGCTGTGGAATTAGGTACGTGAAGATGATTTGGCTTGCTGTTAATTTATTCAACTAGACGGATACTCCGCGCGTTGCTGCGGAACATTTAGTACGTTTTCAAGTGATTAACATAATCATTAGAAAGTTGTTTCTTAAGCATACAAAGACAGCACTGGTCTCTTTTTGGTTGTTCGCAGGGAATTGGCATGTGGTTAAGGATGCACTAAACATATCAGCGGCTTTGCAATTTGTGTTTTGAAGATTAGTCATAGAGCATTGAACATTAGTTTTGTATACACATGAATATTGAATAAGATTTCATAAACATTTCTGTCTGTCGAAGGAAGATGTATTGAGAGTTGACTTAATTTTGCAAGCTGGAAATTGACATGACACCGGAGTAAAGTTTTGCAGAACTGCAAGTAGCAATCAAAATGAAATTAGTTTCCAGCAATGGGTCAGCATCACATATGATATTTTTGGACTACAGCTAAATATAGTGAACAACCATCATCGACTGCGATCTGTAGAGATTTTCTTTCTTTTATGATGTACCAAACAGAATTTTAAATAAAAAAATTAGCACCTTAATTAGGCAAGATAAATAAAAATCTCCAAAGGGACCACCAATTTCATAGTACATGTTTGGTTAAATCGAGCTCTGCTGCAACTACTAAGCAATTAAGAAATATGCTAGCTGATATATTGATCTCTGATTTGGTTGAATACTTGAGAAAGTTGAAAACATAATACTTGCAAGAACTGACAAAACATGTTGGTGATGGCACCCGGAAGATACTCTTTGCTCTTCGATGATATAAGAACTGCAAAGACGCGTGCGTAACGGCTCATGGCAGAAGATTGATCTGATTGCCGATATGTGACAATGGTCAAATGCAGGGGCATTAGGAAGATGCCACCGATGACTCCTAATATTGTATTTGTATAAACAATAAGAGAGGTAAAATGCATCGAAGCAAGCGTCAAGGAAATCACTAACCTGCAGATTCTTGAGTTAGGCTGTGTATACACTATCAATGTATGGAGTAAGTTAGAATCAGAATCAAAGAGTATCAGAAATTCAGAATGGACAAAAGAGTAACCACTTACAGATTTCTGTTATTGTAATAGCAGGATGTGCTTCCTGTAATTTTGTCAAAGAAACATTAGCTTGCTGAGACGTGCCGATAAATTGGAATAAATTGTAATGTATGGAGTAATTTATAATGTTGGCAGCAGCCTATCAGATCGGTTGTGTAAGCCTGTAAAGGTACATGTGTCTTTGTTCTGTTTTTTGCAAGCTTCTGTGCAGCTTCAGACTGCCAGAGTAATTGTCCTAGCCCACATTATAAATTATGACCCTGCTGTAATTGGCCGCACTTTCCAGCCATCCAGCGACCCCAGCAGGCCGAGGTATACTGTCCCAAACAGCAAAGCAGTCATGCACTGCTGCCACGCCGTCTCGTCTCCGGGCATGAACTGCACGGCTGGTTGTTGTAGAATTGCACCCACAGTCGAACAGTCCCACGGGTAAGACGTTACCTGATCCTGTGCATGCGCTAACAAACTGGCTGCCATGGCAGCGGTGATCTATTGCCACCGTAGCGGTTTACAGGGCAGTTTCAACACCAAGCATGTCCGTGAGAGACTTGTTCGGGAACAGGCACCGCGGTGAGAAACTGAGCGTGTAAATCTTGCCTCCCATGGCCCGCATCAACCTTGTACGGCGACGTCGGGTTCCTCTTGAGGTCGTCGTAGACTCGTCGTACCTGGACGGGGCTTCCATGTCAAAGTCCAAACATTCCAGCACCTCGTTGCCGAGCAGGTGGGCACGACCACGACGGTGCAGGTGCGGCCGTGCGGACAACCAAGCCTCGTTTCACCAAACTTCCTCACCTGTCGAGGCCCGCCACAGCTGGTCCCCGCCCCGTCCCTGCCTTCGACGGCATGCCTGGCGGGACTCGAAGGCTGAGCGATGAGGACATGGGCCGTCGCTGCTCCGAGAGGTCTCTCCGCCGCGAGGGGAGCGCACCGGAGCAGATGACCGACTTGAGCGGCAGCGCAGGCTTGTTGAGGAGCTCAGAGATGCGATCCTTCCACCCCTTGCGCGCCGCCGCTCCTCCTTCTATGTCCTCCTTACCCACTCAACAATTTCATATCAATTAGGAGTAAGATTTAAGGGATGCTGATGCGATCGTGGTGGTGCTGGCCAAGATTTCTAGACACCGAAGAAGGTAAAACGATCGGCCATGTCTCTTTGAATGCCCACAATCGATCATGTCTCTTCGGATACCTGCGTCAGTTCGAGTCATGTAGGAAGACTGAGAGTTATGGACATGCGGCACACTTTCCGTGGAAATAAATCGGTGACACATCGGTTCCTTCACAAAAATCGAAACAGTGGTATGGGAAGCGAACGTGCAGACCACAATCGTGTGGGTGCAACACAAGCCATGTTGAGTCGCGACTCGCGAGTAAAGATGTGGGGACAAACCGGAGAAGCATGGTGACATGGCAATGCTGAGGTGAACAATCTACATGTTAAAAGAATGCCTTGTAGTGAATATGACGTGGAATCTCTGCATGTAGAGAGAATTGGGAGCAACTTCTTAAGAATGTAAGATTCTCTGGCGAGAACCTCACATGAACCTGCTGATAGAAATTAGTTCGGTGTTTGAGGATACGTATAACGCTTCCGCTTCGGTACAACCCCGACACATCAATGGCCCAGATTAGAAGATACCCCATCGTAGGGAAGGGCACGATGCGAATTCCAGTTAGTGCGGCGTACCGCGGCGCGCAGACGTACGGCCGCTATACGCCCATACGTGGGCGAGGGGGCGATGTACGCCATGTCAGGGGCGGCCCACGCGTACTTAGACTAACCACCGCCGTCCGCCCGCATTAATCCGGCGCGGATTACGGTGGCCATTTATGCCGCACAGCGGCTAGTCCAATCGCCGGCGTCGGTCAGTGCGCGGCGTCGATTCCCACGCTGACCGCCTGCCGCACGCCACCGCTTTGACCGCCTGCGCACGCCGCCCCCTCGCCTGCCGGCATTAATCGCCGGCACCAACCCTCGTCCCTCCTCCGACCCTATAAAAGTCGGCCCCTCCCGCCGTCGGTCGCACCCCGCTCTCGCCTCCCCACTCGCTGACACCCACCTCCGCCTCTCGCGCCCCCTCTCTCTGCCGCCGGCAATGACCCGCCCCAACCTGACCCTGGAGGAGGCGGAGGAGCTCGCCCACTTCGCCATCCCTACCGCGCCGGACGTCCGCCTACCGTCGAGGTGGCGGCTCAGCGTCGACGGTATGCCGATCGCGCCGGTGCCCGACGTCGGCACGCCCCTCTTCGCCCGCGCCGTCGGTCTATACCAGGCGCGGCTCTCACCGGAGGAGCGGGCGGACCCGCAATATACCCCCAACCACCCCTGATGGGCGGCCGGCTTGCCAACGACCACGACCGCCGCCTCCACGCCTACGTCGGCCCCCGCCCGCCCATGAAGCACAACCGCGTGGTGTGGCACCACCTCTGGGACGGGCGCTCCTTCGAGGAGGTCGTCGCCCCGTACCGCGCACAGGCGGCCGCCGGCGTCGTGCCCGCCCCGACGAGCTACGGGTACTCCCACTTCCGCCGCGGCGAGACGCGCTCCGCCCGCATCAACCTCGGCTCCCGCGCACCCCCGCGCGTGCCCCTCAACGGCATAGGTGGCGACCGCGGCTCTGTCCGCCTCGGCGAAGGCGATCGACGGACGGTGGCGAGGGACGTCGCCGGTTCCAGCCGCGCCGGGTCCAGCCGCGCCCCTCCACCGGAGCTGGAGGATCCAGAGTCGGTGTTGCTGGCGGAGTACAGGCGGCTGGCGGTGGAGGCCGGCGACTCGGCGGACATGTCGGGCTACTTAACGATGATCCGGGAGTCGAAGAATGTCCCGATGCCGCCGCCCCTCGTCCAGGAGTACATGCAGCTCGCCCCGGTCACCGTCCACCCGGAGGACCCGCCGGACTTCCCCGGCTACCACGTCGCGGTGGCGGACTCGATGGTTGCGCCGGCCGCGCCCGCGGTGCTCGTGGTGCCCCTAGACGACAGCAGCGGCAACAACAACAGCGACGACGGCGACGGGCTCTGTGATGACGCAGACTTCGGCGGCGTCGAGGACGAGTAGTTTAGCTTAATTAGTCTAGTTTTGAAATGGTGTTTAGTTATCTTTAGTTATTTTCGTAATGTCATTTAGTTTCGAGGCGGACTAGTACTATGTAAAATATTTTTGAAAACTAGAATGAAACATAGAGTGTTTGAATGGATGGTTTAAAAATATTGTTTAAATATTGAGTGTTTGAATTGATAGCGTTGATTAAATTTGTTTTATTGTACAAAATTATTGTAAAAAAAATAAAAAATAGAAAAGAATTAAACTAGAAATGCTAAAAAACTATGAAAAGTAGGAAAGTAAATAAAAAACGAAACAACGGGAAAAATAAATAATATTAGCAAAAAAGAATGAAAAGATTTTTTTTTAAAAAAAATTAGTTTGAAAGGATACCATTTTTTAAAATTGTTCTATTGTAAAAAAATTAAAATCACAAAAGAATTAAACTTGAATTGTTAAAAAACCATGAAAATTAGAAAAGTAAATAAAAAGAAACAAAGGGAAAAAATAATTAATATTAGCAAAAAAGAATAAAAAGAAAGGTTTTCTTTTTAAAAGGACCGCCGGCCCGGTGCCGAACGAGGCGTAGTAGGTCGATCCCGATCAAGTCGACGGCGAAAGGGAAGGCTTTTCGGCCCCGCAAGGCCCACGGGCCCAACCAGGCGGCGTAGTAGGCGAGGGTGAGGGAGTCCTGGACTAGGGGGTGTCCGGATAGCCGAACTATCATCTTTGGTCGGACTCCTAGACTATGAAGATACAAGATTGAAGACTCCGTCCCGTGTCCGGATGGGACTTTCCTTGGCGTGGAAGGCAAGCTTCGCGACACGGATATGTAGATCTCCTACCATTGTAACCGACTCCGTGTAACCCTAGCCCTCTCCGGTGTCTATATAAACCGGAGGGTTTTAGTCCGTAGGACGAACAACAATCATACCATAGGCTAGCTTCTAGGGTTTAGCCTCTCTGATCTCGTGGTAGATCTACTCTTGTACTACCCATATCATCAATATTAATCAAGCAGGAGTAGGGTTTTACCTCCACTGAGAGGGCCCGAACCTGGGTAAAAACATCGTGTCTCTTGTCTCCTGTTACCATCCGTCTAGACGCACAGTTTGGGACCCGCTACCCGAGATCCGCCGGTTTTGACACCGACATTGGTGCTTTCATTGAGAGTTCCTCTGTGCCGTCGCCATCAAGAAGGATGCCTCGTCCCGTCTTTAAAGACGGCACCGTTGCTAAAGGAGCTTTAGCCATCGGCCAAGCTCTCCGACTAGGCGGTTTTCTTATGATCGCCTGTTCGGCCGCCGCGCCAACGATGACCTCTCGGGTCATCGAAAGCAATCTTCATGTTAACTCGGAACTTGGCGAGCAGCTAGATCCGATGGAGCTCTCCTCCTTAAACGAGCTCTTGGATCGCATCGCCGCCCTGGGAGTCGCTACAGACTACGATCAGATTGGGCCTAAAACCGATCTGAGAGAGATCAACTCTTCCCAGGCTACCCACCACGTTGCTGTGGTAGAAGAACAGTACGGCGACCCTTCTACTATATTAAGGACTATCTATGTCTGGATTCCCGACCCCTCCATGCCGGATTCCCGCGGAGGGACGGACGTTGAGGGAGTCCTGGACTAGGGGGTGTCCGGATAGCTGAACTATCATCATTGGCCGGACTCCAAAACTATGAAGATATAAGATTGAAGACTTCGTCCCGTGTCCGGATGGGACTTTCCTTGGTGAGGAAGGCAAGCTTGGCAATACGGATATGTAGATCTCCTACCATTGTAACCGACTCTGTGTAACCCTAGCCCTCTCCGGTGTCTATATAAACCGGAGGGTTTTAGTCCATAGGACAGACATAACAATCATACCATAGGCTAGCTTCTAGGGTTTAGCCTCCTTGATCTCGTGGTAGATCTACTCTTGTACTACCCATATCATCAATATCAATCAAGCAGGAGTAGGGTTTTACCTCCATCGAGAGGGCCCAAACCTGGGTAAAAACATCGTGTCCCTTGTCTCCTGTTACCATCCGCCTAGACGCACAGTTCGGGACCCCCAACCCGAGATCCACCGGTTTTGACACCGACATTGGTGCTTTCATTGAGAGTTCCTCTGTGTCGTCACCTATAGGCCCGATGGCTCCTTTGATCATCAACAACAACGCGGTCCAGGGTGAGATTTTTCTCCCCGGACAGATCTTCGTATTCGGCGGCTTCGCACTGCGGGCCAATTCGCCTGGCCATCTGGAGCAGATCGAAAGCTACGCCCCTGGCCATTAGGTCAGATTCGGAAGTTTGAACTACACGGCCGACATCCGCAGAGATTTGATCTTCGACGGATTTGAGCCACAGCCAGGCGTGCCGCACTGTCTCGATGGGCATGATTTAGCTCTGCTGCCGGGCAGTGCCCTGGAGGCCGCACAAGAGTCCGCTCCGACCCTTGGTTCGGAGCCGACGACGCCAATCGAGGATGGGTGGTTGGACACCGCCTCGGGGGCTTCTACCTCTACGGCGATAGAGCCGAATACCGACTCTGTCCCTTGTGAAGCTCGTGACTCCGAGGTGCCGGACTCCTCGCCGGACTTCGAACCTCCCGCGCCCCTTCCAATCGAACCCGATTGGGCGCCGATCATGGAGTTCACCGCTGCGAACGTCTTTCAGCACTCGCCTTTTGGTGACATCCTGAATTCGCTAAAGTACCTCTCTTTATCAGGAGAGCCCTGGCCGGATTACGGTCAGGACGGTTGGGATGCGGACAACGAAGAAATTCAAAGCCCACCCACCACCCACTTTATAGCCACTGTCGATGACTTAACCGATATGCTAGACTTCGACTCGAAGACATCGACGGTATGGACGACGATGCCGGAGACGACCAAGAACCAGCACCCACAGGGTACTGGAAGGCCACCTCAACTCACAATGTATACATGGTGGATACACCTAGAGGAAGCGATAACAAGGAACAACGGGACGCTGCGAAGGATAATTCCCCCGAAAAATAGCCGAAACGGCGCCGCAAGCGCCGCCAAAAGTCCCGCCTCGACAATGACAGCACCCATGTAGACCCAGCCATAGAGCAGGGCGAACCGGTGGACGACGAACATGCCCCTGAGCAACTATCCGAACAGGATGAATTAAATAAGCAATCCACCCCAGGCGAAAACAATAGTCCGGATGATCTCACACCGGACACATCGTTGGAGCAGAAAAACCTCCACAAAAGGCTCGTCGCCACTGCACGAAGCCTGAAGAAGCAGAAGCGGAAGCTCAAAACAGCGGAAGACGTACTCAGAATGAGATGGAGCAAAGTACTCAAGACCGCAGACAAATACGGCGATAGTCACCAAGCAAAAAGCTACCCGAAGCGTAAACTACTACCCGAATTTGACGAGGAGGCCGTAGAGCCCCCACAATCAAAAAACAAAGAGGCCGCCCAGTCGGATGGACGACCACATGGCAAACAAAGAGCGGCAAGCGGCACCGCACACAAGCCGGCACATGATCCATATAAGGATCCTCGTAAAGAGGACGGCCCGGTCAGGTCCATTTATGGGTCCAGAAAGCAAGCTTCAGAAAGCAAAACAACACGTCGAGTATTCGAAAATCACGGCACACCCAAATACAGGGGCGCCGCACACCCCTTATGTTTCACCGATGAGGTGCTGGATCATGAATTTCCATGGGGATTCAAACCCGTAAACATAGAGGCATACGACGGAACAACAGACCCTGGAGTCTGGATTGAGGATTACATCCTGCACATACATATGGCCAGAGGAGACGACCTCCACGCCATAAAATACCTACCCCTCAAGCTCAAAGGGCCAGCCCGACATTGGCTCAAAGGCCTCCCAGAAAATACCATTGGAAGTTGGGAAGAGCTCGAGGATGCGTTTCGGGCAAATTTTCAGGGGACTTATGTCCGCCCTCCAGATGCAGACGATTTAATTCACATAACTCAACAGCCCGGAAAGTCAGCCCGTAAATTCTGGAACAGGTTCCTCACCAAAAAGAACCAAATAGTCGACTGTCCGGACGCCGAAGCCTTAGCAGCCTTCAAACATAACGTCCAAGACGAATGGCTCGCCAGACACCTCGGCCAGGAAAAGCCAAGGACAATGGCCGCACTAACAAGCCTCATGACCCGCTTTTGAGCGGGAGAGGATAGCTGGCTGGCAAGATGCAGTACCAGCGACCCAAGTACATCCGAAGTCAGGGATGGAAACAGGAAACCACAACGCAAAAAGGACCAGCCCCGAACTAAGGGAAACGGTCCAAAGGGCACGGCAGTCAACGCCGGGTTCAAAAGCTCTCGACAGAACAACAAAACACCGCCTCTCAAGGACAACAGCGACGAGCTATCCAACCTAAACAAAATCTTGGACAAGATATGCCAAATCCACAGCACCTCCGGGAAGCCTGCAAACCATACCCATAGAGATTGTTGGGTCTTCAAACAGTCCGGCCGACTTAATGCCGAACACAAGGGGCTCGCAACACCAAGTAAAGACGATGACGAACCCCACAAGCAGAGCACCGGCAAACAAAGGAATTTCCCACAAGAGGTCAAAGCAGTAAATTCACTTGATGTGACAACAGGCAAAAATAGAGCGGCGCCCATTAAAATACGTGCCGCACGGTCCACCCCAGTGGAGTCCAGACACTGGCTATCAAAACCAATCACCTTCGACCATCAGGACTACTCCGGAAGTATCCGGAACGCAGGATGGACTGCCCTGATATTAGATCCTATAATCGACGGACTGCAATTTACGCAAGTCCTAATGGACGGCGGCAGTGATCTAAACCTGTTATATCAGGACACAATCCGTAGAATGGGGATAGACCCAACCAAAATACGCCATAGCAACACTTCCTTTAAAGGAGTGATGCCAGGCCCATATGCCCATTGTACGGGCTCTCTACCACTAGAAGTTGTGTTCGGCTCATCCGACAACTCCCCTCGCGAAAAGCTAGTCTTCCACATCGCCCCATTTAAAAGTAGCTATCAAGCACTATTGGGACGCGAAGCTTTCGCCCGCTTTAACGCAATACCGCATTATGCATCTCTTACACTCAAAATGCCCGGTCCACGCGGCATAATCTCATTAAAGGGAAACCTCGAGTGTTCCTCGAATAATGAAGAAAGTGAGACTGCCTTGACAGCCACACATTAATCCGGCTTTGTCGATCAAAGCCCCCAAACAGGTCATCCAGACCCCGGACACGGTTAGGCGAGTCCGGCGCAAATAAACAAGGGGCTTACCAGCCGCGTACCCCCTTACAAGGGGCTGCACGCATGTACCATAAGAGACAATAAAGCTCAATCTTATTCGTTTTTTGAATTATACTCTGTTTATACATCTTTCGCACGATCCTTTTTCAAACTAAGTTCTTCTCTTTTACAGATGAACACCGTGCTACGCCCGTCCAGGATATGGCACAACAGAGACACAGGCGCAGATGTGCAGTAGGGACCCATTACAAGGATTCTTTTCAGATTAAGACCCTGCGTAAACCTTTCTTACTGTCTCTTGTTGATAAACATCCCCCGGTTCCCCACTATAACCGAGGAGGAGGCTGGCGTTTTGGCATCGGCCGCGTCAGAAATTTTGCGCGTACTTGGACACCAGGGGCTTAGGGCATTGTTCTGCCCGTTTTCATAAAGACCGAATACCTTAGGGAGTGTTCGGCATCTCGAGTTAGGCCTTATATGCATCATCTCCGAATCATGTCTTTGGTCAAATGTTGGGTTTTCCCGGCTCCCGTGTTTTGCTGCCTTACGTTCCGCTCTATCGGCTAACGCGGCACCAGGAGAACTACTGCGATTGTGCCCCGGTTCGTCCAGGTGAGCACCTCAGTAGAGAAAGCCGAAAACTGACTGTCATGATACAGCGAGAGACTGGTTAACCACTCGATCGACCACCAGAATGTTTAGAATTCCTCCGCTTTAACGAAGGACCGTTTCCCGGTCAGGCACATACGCGCCCCGAAATTCGGAGAGCGCAGTGCCCCTAGGGGCTATATAGTAGCCCCACCATTGAACTCCTATGGCTAAGTGAAAGTGATAAAGCATTATAGACCGGTTGCCTAGTTTGCTACGCTATCACCTCCTTCACAGGACCAAGACGTTGGATTAAGTGTGAAAATGCGCTATTTCTCGCAAACACCCCCGCACTATGTGCGTGGGGGCTGAAGCCGAAGACTGTCATCTTTTAGGTGATATACACATATACGTTAAACGGCCGCACAGGAGGAATTCTAACACTTGAACGCACAAGTATAAAAAGCCCTTATATTATATTCGAAGCATAGCTTCACAAATCATACATGTCATTTGAACATAACATTTTTCGAGCACTGCGTCTCTATTAAACGAGCGCCCTGCAGGACTTCCCCAAAATAGTGCTCGGCTGGTAATTGGCTCCTGTCCGAATCCTGGGAAGCAACGTCGGTGGCCTCCATCTCTGCCCAGTATGTTTTGACACAGGCAAGTGCCATCCGTGCACCCTCTATGCATGTCGACCGCTTCATCGCCTTGATATGCGGCACCGCATCAAGGAACTGCTGCAGCAAGCCAAAGTAACTCTTCGGCTCGGGCCTTTCCGGCCATAGATGAGCCACGACATCCTTCATGGCAAGTCCGGACAACCTATTCAGCTCGGCCCACTCGGCTAACCGATCGGTCAATGGAAGTGGACGCTCCGGACTATGGAATTGCAACCAAAAAATCTCTTCCATTCCGTGATCCTTCTGGCCTCGGAAGTGTGCAACTGCGTCTGCGGCACTCGCCGCCAAATTCAGATAGGCATCCTCCGCACCCCACAACTGTCCCAACTGAGCATACTTCGGATCCGTGAACTTCCTACGTAGCAGAAAGGGCTTTTCAGCCGCAATATCCCCGGCCTGACGTAGCTCCTCCTTTATAGCTCTCATCGTGGAGCGGGCATCCTTGGCTTCGGCGGTGGCCTTCTTCAGGCCCTCTTGCTCCGCTTGGCGTTCTCTTTCAAGAAACTCATAGCGGTCGGTAGCATCCTTCAGCTTTACGGCCATTTCGGCCATTTCCTTCCTGCTTCGGCAGTAAGCAGCCTGTTCGGCTTTTAGCTCTTCGGCCGCCTTCAAGGCAGCCGCATTACTTTTTCTGGCTTGCTCCTTGGCTCGGGCAAGCTCTGCCCGAAGATCTTCCATAGCAGCGGCACCATCTGCGTTAAGCATACATGTAGTAAGGCACGGGCGTCAAGCTCCCTTACCAGTTGTCCGTGGGGAAGCCACATACCTTATGACTCATCAAGTCGCTTATTGACCAGCGCGATGTCCGCATCCGCAACGTCAAGTTGCCGCTTCAGTTCGGCAACTCTATCAGTCCGGCTGGCCACCGAACGCTCCGCCCCCTGAATAGGAAGGGCGACATCTTAACACTGAGATTATGATCCTCGGCACGCCGTCACTTTTGACAACGTACCGAGTCTCAGGGGCTACTATCTATACAGGGTGCATTCTATATGCAAAACTGTCAGAAGGTATATCATTTTCGCGTACCTCAAACCCCGTTAGTAAACTTCTGACGGCTTCATGCAATCCGCTCTCAGCGGATGAAATCCTTTCAATCACCGTACCCATTAACGCATGGTGATCTTCTAAGATAGATGCTCGCCCGAGCAGAACCTTCAGCTCCTCCGACCGCACACCAGTTGGTGCCGGACCTCCCGGCCCCGCCGGACTCGGGGAAACCCTCCGCGACGACACCTCAGGGTCGTCCGCCCCCCCTGATGGCGCGGCAGATGGAGGCGTTTCGCTCTCCATCTTCTCTGGACGAAGATCCCCCGAAGATGAGCTCTGCTGAGAAGGGTTGAGATCCGAACTACAAGGTAAAAACTTCGGTCATCCTCAGAAATAAAAACATGGTTGTCTCTTATTACAGAACTCCCCTTTCTACTTACGGCTCGCTGGAGGGCTGATTCCCTTGGGGAAATAGTACGGCCGGGGCCCCTCCTGGCGCAGGACCCTCTGGCGAAGATTTCTTCCCCCGCTTTGAGGCCTTGACCTCCGGATCTTCAGAAGCGGTCCTCTTCTCCCCTTGGAGGGAGGGATTCTTGATCCCCCCTTCCTTAAAGGCCTCCTTAGCGGAGGCGGTAGCTTTCCTGTTCCCCCCTTCGCCCTCTTCCAAAGGCACAGCCTCCAGCATCTTGGTTAGCATCGGATCCGGCGCGGTCTCAGGGAGGGGGGCCGGACACCTTATTAGCTTTGCTTTTGCTATCCACTCCTATTCAAGGGATGGCTTTTGAAAGGGCAAGTATTATGATAAATGTATGTATAGCATGTCCGGGCACAGGAACTACTTACTTGAGTATCCGGGCGATTGCAACTCAGACCTGCGTCCTCGGTCAAGTCCGGACACACTCTTGTGATCCGAAGAACAGTTTATACATCTCCACGGGCGTCGCACCAATGAAGTGGTGGAGAGCTCGCGGTCCCTCCGGATTGAATTCCCACAGGCGGAGAGGGCGACGTTTGCAGGGCAGAAGGCGCCGAATCAGCATAACCTGCGCCACTACGACCAGATTGATCTCCCTCTCTTAAAGGTCTCGAATCCGGCCCTGCAATATTGGTACGTCCTTGGACGGCCCCCAGTCAAGCCCTTTGTTGACCCATGACGCCAGCCGTTGTGGAGGGCCCGAGCGAAAGGCGGGTGGAGCCACTTGCCTGGTGCCCCTGGGAGCAGTGATGTAGAACCACTCCTGTTGCCACAAGCCAAGCTCCTCTTGAAAAGAGCCCTCGGGCCATGGAGCATCGGCCCTCTTGCTTATAACTGCCCCTCTGCACTCTGCCTATCGCCCCTCGATCATCTTCGGCTCCACGTTGAAGGTCTTGAGCCACAATCCAAAGTGAGGGGTAGTGCGGAGGAAGGCTTCACAGACAACAATGAACGATGAGATGCGGAGGATGGACTCCGAAGCCAAGTCATGGAATTCCAGCCCATAATAAAACATGAGCCCCCTCACGAAGGGGTCCATCGGGAAGCCTAAACCCCGACGGAAGTGAGACACGAACACCACGCTCTCACCAGGCTCGGGAGTAGGAATGACTTGCCCTTGGGCGGGCAGCCTATGCGAAATCTCGCAGGTTAGATACCTGGTGTCTCTCAGCTTTAGCACATCTTCTTCCTTGACGGAAGAGGGCATCCACCGGCCCTGTAGGTCGGAGCCGGACATTGTCAAAGGTCCGAAGCGCCTGAATCCGGAACCTTAGTTGTTGGAACTCGAGGCGAGGGGCGGATTCGATTGAGATTTAAGAAAAGGAACGGGCCTTGGTCTCATTATAAAGGGGTAGAATACCAAGAGCCGTCCCCGTGACCGTTTGGGACTCGCCTTCGATGGAGGGGGCGTGCCGACGGGCGCGGTTGGGTTACCCACGTCCGTATTGATGAGAATCCCGGAATAAGGGGACACGATCTCTGCTTTGATAAGACGTGCCAAGGAAACCGCTTCGCTAAATGCGCTGAGGTGGAACAATAAAAACAATTCGAGTGAAGGCTTGGCCGTGGCGTGACGTCATGCCACGAAATACGTCAGCAGATTGAAGTTGTGTAAATATTATTCTCTCTACGGTAGTATGTGGAATTTATTTTGCAGAGCCGGACACTATCCTGGTGTTCAAAATCTTCTATGAATTATTCGGAGGAGGAACCCGCCTTGCAATGCCGAAGACAATATGCGCGCCGGACTCGTCGTCATTGAAGCCTGGTTCAGGGGCTACTGAGGGAGTCCTGTACTAGGGGGTGTCCGGATAGCCGAACTATCATCATTTGCCGGACTCCAAAACTATGAAGATATAAGATTGAAGACTTCGTCCCGTGTCCGGATGGGACTTTCCTTGGCGTGGAAGGCAAGCTTGGCAATACGGATATGTAGATCTCCTACCATTGTCACCGACTCTGTGTAACCCTAGCCCTCTCCGGTGTCTATATAAACCAGAGGGTTTTAGTCCATAGGACAGACATAACAACCATACCATAGGCTAGCTTCTAGGGTTTAGCCTCCTTGATCTCATGATAGATCTACTCTTGTACTACCCATATCATCAATATCAATCAAGCAGGAGTAGGGTTTTACCTCCATCGAGAGGGCCCGAACCTGGGTAAAAACATCGTGTCCCTTGTCTCCTGTTACCATCCGCCTAGACGCACAGTTCAGGACCCCCTACCCGAGATCCGCCGGTTTTGACACCGACAGATGTCGATCAAGTCCTGACCTAAAGTCAGGCAGCGGGCTGGATTCATTGGACAATATCCAAAAACCCGCGCTTCCAAGTTCGGAAACTTTTCGGCCCTTGAGTCTTAGATTGGACGGGGTTCCGGATTTAATTCCACCCGCCCACCCAAACATAAGCGATCTATCCCGAATCCGGCAAGAGCCCACTGAAATAGTACACCATTACTGGGCCAGATTCCTCCTGGTTATGGACAGGATAAAGGACTGCCGCGAGGAAGACGCAATTTCACTTTTCTGCAGTAATTGCACGGACAAGGGAATCCTAAACGCCATAAGTCGTCGTGAAATTACACGCTTTGCCGACTTGGCGTCCATAGTACGAAAGTACTGTGTGATGGAGAGCGCCTGGAAAACCAAAACCAAATTTTGGGATAATCCGGCCCCGACTACAACCCTAGTCCGAAATAAAAGGGTGCACCATCTCCAGGCACCTGGGTTAAATACCAAAAAGCAAAAAAACCCTAAAGGGTATGGAACCGTACTGGAGGGATGGCTCAATGGACCCTGCAAAATTCATAGTACAGAGGGCGCCACCCCAACTCATTGCCTTCGAGCATATTGGATACTACGGCAGGTGGCCAAAAGTGGCGAAGAGCTTCTAGCTCCAGAGAACCAGCCCAGCAACACCAGTACGGTATTAACAGTCTTCGAGACTTTCGCATCAAATAATATGCGGAAACGAACACTCCGCAGCCTTGCCGAAGTCTACCAAGTAGCAACAATAAATCCATGGAGTGACACGGCTATTACCTTTAACGCCAGTGACGAACCTAAATTCCGAACAGCCCGAGCACCAGCCGCATTGGTCCTCAGTCCAATAGTGGACGGCTTTCGCCTTACCAAGGTACTCATGGATGGCGACAGCGGATTAAACCTCATTTACGAGGAAACACTTCAAAAAATGGAAATAGACTGGAGCCGCATTGAGCGAAGCAGCACAACCTTTAGAGGAATAATCCCTAGTCGGGAAGCATGCTGCACAGGAAAAATTACACTAGATGTGGTGTTCGGCTCGCCGGACAATTACAGGTCCGAGGAGGTCACGTGCCAAGAGGCCCCGTTCAGCAGCGGATATCACGCTTTATTAGGGAGAGAGGCATTCACAATTTTTCAAGCTATACCCCATTACGGGTACATGAAGCTCAAAATGCCCGGGCCCAACGGAATCATCACTCTTGCCAGTGATTCGGACATAGCACTCCGCGCCAAAAATAAGACAGCCGCACTAGCCCTCGAGGCACTATCCGAAGCCCTAGCGGCAGAGGAACTCACTGCGCTGCGCTCCACGGTGAACAGGGACGATGTGATACTCGATAAGAGATCCAAGTCCACCTCTTTTAAGCCAGCGGACGAAATAGTCAAATTCCAAGTCCATCCAACGGACCCTACAAAGACGGCATCCATTGGGGCATAGTTAAACCCTGATGTAGACGCCGCGCTACGAGAATTCCTACGGGAAAATTGGGACATTTGTGCCTGGCACCCTTCAGACATGCCAGGAATCCCACGCCGGCTGGCCGAGCACAGCCTAAATATCCTAAAAGGATTCAAGCCAGTCAAACAGGCTCTTCGGCGATTTTCCGAACCCAAGAGACATGCAATGGGAGAGGAGCTAGCCAAACTATTGGAAGCCGGATTCATCAGAGATATAAAACATCCGGACTGGCTAGCAAACCTGGTGATGGTACCAAAGAAGGATAAATCCTGGTGCCTATGTGTCGACTTCAAGGACCTTAACAAGGCTTGCCCAAAGGATCCCTTCCCCCTCCCCCGCATCGATCAAATTATCGACGCTACCGCAGGGCATGATTCATTGTGCTTCCTTGACGCATACTCCGGCTACCACCAAATCAAGATGGCGGAGCCAGACCAAGCCGCAACAGCATTCATCACTCCATACGGCCCATTCTGCTTCAACACAATGCCATTCGGGCTCAAAAACACCGGCGCAACATATCATCGCATGATTCAGACATGTATGGCAAACCAGATCGGCAAAATAGTGGAGGGATACGTAGACGATGTGGTCATCAAATCCAAGCATGTCGAAACTCTAGTAGACGACTTGAGGCTCACATTCGACAATCTCCGAGCATATGACATTAAACTCAACCCGGAAAAATGCGTTTTCGGCATACCAACCGGAAAGCTCTTGGGCTTCATTGTATCCGGTAGAGGAATTGAAGCAAACCCAGCCAAGATCCGAGCTCTGTCACAATTGGATATCCCAAAAGACCTCAAACAAATACAAAAATTGACTGGATGCGTAGCGGCTCTAAGCCGCTTTATCTCCCGCTTAGGAGAAAAGGCATTACCCCTTTATCGCCTCCTGCGGTGCACCGAACACTTCGAGTGGACGGATGCCGCCGCGGCCGGACTCGAAGAAATAAAAGCCATATTGGCAACAAATCCGGTCCTGGCCGCGCCCAACATGGGCGAACCAATGCTGTTATACATCGCGGCAACCCATCAAGTTGTAAGCGCGGTGCTCGTTGTCGAACGAGAAACGGACGGACACAAGTTCCCTCTTCAAAAACCAGTTTACTACGTGTCCACTGTCCTAACTCCATGCAAGTCCCGGTATCCACATTATCAAAATATAGCGTATGTGGTGTTCATGGCATCCTGGAAGCTGCGGCACTACTTCCAAGAGTGTTCGATAACAGTAGCCTCCGAAGTAACTCTTGATGACATTATAAACAACCGCGACGCAACGGGCCGGATTGCCAAATGGGCCATTGAGCTCCTCCCATTTGACATAACCTATAAACCACGGCGAGCTATCAAGTCGCAAGTTTTGGCTGACTTCGTCGCCGAATGGACTGAAGCCGAACTCCCTAAAGAGTACGGCGCATATTCCAATTGGATCATGCACTTCGACGGCTCCAAAATGTTGGCCGGCCTGGGGGCTGGTGTCGTCCTGACGTCCCCAACCGGAGACACAGTCCAATACATACTCCAGATAATGTACACGGACTCCAACAACGCAGCCGAATACGAGGCCCTTCTACATGGCCTCCGGATGGCGGTCTCCATGGGCATTAAACGCCTAGAGGTGCGCGGGGATTCGAACCTCGCGATATCCTAAATAAATGAAGACTTCGACGCCAAGGATCCGAAAATGGCAGCTTACCGAAACGCCATCCTAAAAATATCAGTTCGGTTTGAAGGGCTCGAATTTCACCATATAGCCCGGGATAATAACCAGGCGGCGGACGTATTGGCACGCATCGGCGCAAAGCGCGATGCCGTCCCTCCCAACATCTTCCCGGAGCGGCTTTTCAAGCCATCCGTACTATGGGAAGGGGAGTCCGGAAACAACAATCCGGACCCAACCGCACCGCCCAACACCGAACATTCTGACACAATCGGCGGTTCTGCCAATGAAATAACAACTTCAGCCCACGAAATAATGGCAGTCATTGCCCCGTGGACCGAACCATTCCTAGCCTACTTAACTAGGCAGGAACTTCCCGAGGACCAAAACGAGGCCCGCTGCATAGTACGGCGATCTAAAGCCTATAAGGTCCATGAGGGAGAGCTTTATAAGAAAAGCACAACCGGAGTCCTTCAAAGGTGTATCTCCAAAGAGGAAGGGCGAAATCTTCTGGCTGAAATTCATGCCGGACTCGGTGGGCACCACGCTGCAGCCCGGGCCCTTGTAGGCAAGGCCATCCGTACAGGATTTTATTGGTCAACGGCCCGGGCAGACGCTCAGGACTTAGTCCAACGATGCGTCGGTTGCCAGCTCTTTGCTAATCAAAGCCACATGCCACCCACTGCCCTGAAAACTATACCCATCACCTGGCCGTTCGCGGTCTGGAGGCTTGACATGGTTGGACCCCTTAAAGGAGGAACCCACAAGAAAAAATACCTATTGTTCATGGTGGATAAATTCACCAAATGGGTAGAGGCCAAGCCAGTCAAGACGGCCGAATCCGGACCTGTGGTAGACTTCATATCAGGGGTAGTACACCGTTACGGCGTCCCCCATAGCATCATCACTGATAACGGCACGAACTTCACGACCGACGAGGTTAAACTCTGGTGCAAAAACATGGGCATCAAGCTCGACTACGCTTCAGTCTATCACCCTCAAACTAACGGTCAAGTCGAGCGAGCAAATGGTCTAATCATGAGCGGCATTAAACCTAGACTAGTGCGGTCCCTCAAGGAATCTAACACGCACTGGGTAGAGGAGCTCGACTCCGTACTCTGGGGGCTGCGCACCACGCCGAATCGCACTACCGGATTCACACCATTTTTTATGGTATACGGCGCAGAGGCAGTTTTGCCCTGCGACATAATTCATGACTCACCTCGCGTGCGCATGTATGAAGAAAGAGAAGCCGAGCTGGATCGGCAGGACAGTTTGGACGCCTTAGACAAGGAGCGCGACGTGGCAAAAGCTCGTTCCGCATTCTATCAACAGCGGGCTTGAAGATATCAAAGCCGAGAAGTACGGGCCAAAACTTACAATGTTGGCGAACTAGTTCTACGCCTGCCGGACAAGAAAAAGGACAAACTCAAGCCCAAATGGGAAGGTCCCTTCATCATTGACCAAGTCCTGACCGGCGGAGCGTACCGTCTGCAAAATGCATCGGATAACCGACTCGAGCCGAACCCATGGAACGCAGCCCGTCTCCGAAGATTCTACGCCTAGCGCCGGACTCTTAGTTTGTCTCCTTCCTCCGTCTACATTTTATACTTTAGCTGTCTTTTATTTCTCTCCTTCTCCCTCCTTTTTTCTCAAAGCCTTTGGAGGCTCGTCTGTGCATTGTTCGCAACACTTGACGTGCTACTCGCGCTCATTATACCTGGGGGCTTCTTTAACAAAAGCTTATTTATACGGGCTTTATGCCCTACACATGTGTCACACTTCCGCATGTACCTGTGCTTCACCATTATATGCATCGATATGACTTAAGTTTTGGCCAAGCTTGGTTGCCTGGCTCCTGTGCTTACCCCTACGTTCCCGATTGTTCGACTAGGCGGTAAAGGGAGCACCTCTGCGATTGTTACTGCCGGGTCAGGTGGATGTGTACCTCAGACTGGGTGAAGCCGAAAGCTAGCGTTCTTAAGGGAATATTCGGTCGGTGAACTAAAAGACGATTTCTTACCTATTTATTTATCTGCCCCCAGATGCTTTCCTGCTTTTTTCGCAGTCCGGACATGCACTTTAGGGCATGCCTCCCAGGGAAAGTAACCCCTAACGGAACTATTCTCCCTGGAAGATGTTTCTTACTAACCATGTAATATAACATAACTAGTTGGGCACTTGTCTGATAAAGCACTAATGACCCCTACGCCTGGTCTCCATGCATGCCCCGGTTTTTTATAACTGCAAGGGTATTCGGACACACTCCGGACTGTCGGGTCCCGAGGTTGAAGCGAAAAGGTCCGCTACGACAAACGATCTACAATCCGGCTAGAAGGCATTTTACATGTCATTTTAAATTTCATAGTCAAACTGACTGATCGTATTCCTCTTCAATACCATCTAACAGGCTGTCTAGTTTACAGTCCCGCTGGGAATACTTTGCGGCCAACTCTACTTGGCCGTACACTAAGCTCACAAGGATCTCCTTCCCATCGGGCCCCATAGGTCCGACCTCGGCCTTATGGTTTGGGTCAGCCTTCGTGTACCGCGTCTTCACCATGGCCCAGGCCTCCCTGGCGCTTTGACGGCAGGCCGATATCTTCCATAGCCGGAAGCGCCGCTGTGCTCCCTGAAGCTTCTCTGCAAGCTCTCCAAGGCCTTCGGGTAGGGAGATGGATGGCCACAAGGCCTGGGCGACGCCTCTCATCACCTGTCGAACTCGTTCGTGCAGTTGCAGCAGCTCGGGAAGTAGGTCACCCGTTGAACCGGGCATTTCCTCTGCAGGACGACCTGTGAGCATACCTACAGAAATATTTCTGTTAGTCGACTTCCTTGCCGAACTCTTTTTTAAGGTTCGTTCAAGCACTTACTGAAAATGCCGCGACGAAGCCGCCGATTCTCCTTAACGGAGTCAGACAGCTGGGCACGAACATCTTTTAGTTCCTCGCCCAGCTCGGTGTTGGCATCTTGGAGGTTATTCTTCTCTTGCCGCACCCTTGTAAGCACATTCTCGCCGGCTTTTAACCGTCGCAGGAGCTGTTGCTTGTACGGATCTACCCCGGCGCCATCTGCAATGTTATTGTCAGACTTATACACACGCCGCACTTCACAAACTACTTATTTTTCGAAGTATATATTACCAGAGGGGGTCTCTGTGGCTCCCCCTGTGGCAGCTAGTGCGCCTCAAGTTGGGCCTTGCACTCTTGAAGCTCCTGGGACAGTTGGGTATTCTTTTCTGTAAGATCCTGCATAACAAATGATCCTTAAATCAGTTATTCTAACTATTTTAAGTCTCGGGGGCTACTGGCATATATAACTGTCAAAATTCCTCACCCGTATGTCTTTCACATACTGCACCGTGGCTCTGGCTAGACCATCTTGAGCGGCACGGAGGTGCGCATCTCCCGTATTAAAGGCATTCAATGCCTCTTGGGAGAAACATGCGTCATGAAGAATTGTCTGGCGGCGCCTATGATTCATGGCGCTCTCCACCTCGGATTTGGTGGCGGACAATCTATTGGCATCCTCCGTTGGAGGAGCATCCGACGTGCGCCTTGTGTTCGCCTCCCCTTCCGGACCTGGCTTTGAAGCCTGGCCGACGGAGGTTCGGTTGGCAACCTCTCCGGACACGGTCCTGTGAGCGCTCTTTTTCCTGAAAAGATCACGAGCGTTAGTATGCCTTCCAGGAATCTTTCCTTGAAACACGGAGGTGCGCCATACCGCTGCGGCGACGTCTCGATCCGCACCGCACTTCTTTTCTGCCTGCTGGGCCGAGCTGCCCCTTGTTGGCCAGCCGCCGCGGGCTCGGCTTCCCGCCTCATAGGCACCCCCTGCAGAACACCATTGGTATGCGGTGATCAGAAATAAGCACGGATGGGTCATGGTATCAGGACTTCGGTCACAGTTACCTCGGAAGCTGGAAGTATTCCAGGGTAGTCGGCCATAATGGCGACCAAAGCATTATCAATGCTAAGTTGGTGGAACACCTGTAAGTGCATCTAGCGCCCCTTAGTGATTTTGGTGTATTGAAGACTTATAGGTTAAGGGACTGATGCGTTTGTGAGTGTACACAGGTCTATAAGTCTATGAGGAGTTTGATATTTACAGAGAAAGTCGACCCCTAAAAATGAAGTTCTTCGACTGAAGACTTTGATATTCTGAAGACTTTCTGAAGACTTTGAAAGTGAAGAAATTGGTGTAACCTTGAAGACTTGATATTCATTTGAGGAACATGAAGCGTGAAGACTTTTGTTTTCGTTGTTTCATTTTCTCTTTCTTGAGTCATAGGAAACACCGTACTGTTAAAGGGGGTCGAGGAAATACTAAGGAAAAATTTCCATGTGATGCTCAACTCAAAATCCTACACCTACCAATCCCTTTGAGTGAAGCCATTGGAAATCTCATACAGTTCAGTCATTTTCTTCAGTGACAGAGACACAGTTCTTCTGGTCACTGATGACTTTGCTCTGACTGAGGAGTTAGGAATTCGCCAGTGCGAATTGCCTACACAGTGAGGAACATGATAGCCCTGAGGAATTTGAGAGTCAAATTTCCGACCGTTGATGTGCTGCGCGCCGGCTCCCAAAATATCTTATCCACCTAACGGTCATATCATTGAAGGGCATTTATGTCTTATCATGTCGGGCTGCTCCCTAGGCTATAAATAGCCGCCCCCTACAACCACTAGTTGGTTGGCTGCTCCGAGAGAACTTGACACTTGTCATTTGAGAGCAACCCATCCTCCGAGGACTTTGAGTGAAAATCATCAAGTGAGGAAAATCCCAAAACCAAACCCCCACAAACCCGAAGTGATTGAGGATCACTGAAGAAATTGATCCTGCGTGGATCCGACGCTTGTTACCTTTGAAGACTGTGCTTCTTCCAGACGGTTAGGCGTCAAGGTCTAGAGCATCCAAGAGGAATTGTGGATCGCCGAGTGACCAAGTCTGTGAAGGTTTGGAAGTCACCTGAAGACTTACCACGAGTGATTGGACGAGGCCTGCGTGGTCTTAGTTCAAGGAGAATACGGTGAGGACTGGGTGTCCTGAGTTGCGGCTCAGTGACTAGGTGTCCGGGACTGCGTGTCCTCGAGTTTAAATACTCAACCGCTCCAACCAGACGTACAACTGAGACAGCAGTAGGAACTGGTTTACCAAATCATTGTCTTCACCAACTAACTGGTTCTATCTCCTCAACCCTTCCATTTCCTCATTACTGTGTTGAATGTTTGTTCATATATGTGCTTGAAGACTTTGACTGAAGACTTTCTCAATTTCCTCAGTTCAATTTCTTCAGTCTGTTTGTCTTCATCTTGTGTTATCCTGTGATTACGCTTTCTGTACTTTGTGCTTGTATTCATTTCATCATGATGACTATGCTTGTATTCTGTTATGCTTACTTCTGAGTACTTATTCCGCTGCAAGTAGTTCTTCGCTAAGGAATTTCCTCACCAGCAAATTCCTCAGTGAAGAATTCATAAAAATCGCCTATTCACCCCCCCTCTAGTCGATATAACGCACTTTCAATTGGTATCAGAGCGAGGTACTCCCTTGTTCTGTGTGATTTTGGTTTAACCGCCTGGAGTTTTAGTTATGTCGACCGCAGGTATGATCAAGGTCTCTGCTGGGTGTCCTACCTTTGATGGGACGGACTACCCCTACTGGAAGAACAAGATGCGAATGCATCTTGAGGCAATTGATAACAATCTCTGGTATGTTGTAGAAAATGGTGTTCCCTCTGTCTCACCCTCACTGAACGCTACCGATGTGAAGAGATTCAAGCAACTCGATTCTCAAGCGAAGAATATATATGTGGCCATCTGAGCAAAGGACAGTATGGAAGAGTGAGTGCTTTGGAAACTGCTAAGCTTATCTGGGATAGGCTGTCCAAAGTAAATGAAGGAGTTTCAACTCAGCGTGACTCTCGAGTTGATGTTCTTCGGAATCTCTTCAACCGCTTCAAAAGACTCGACAATGAAAATGTACAACAAACCTTTGATCGCCTCACTGACATCTCAAATGAGCTTCAAGCCCTCGGTGCCACTGACATCACTGATCATGAAGTAGTGAAGAAACTGTTGAGATCGCTTGATTCCTCATTTGATACTCTGGGACTGATGATACAAGAACGTGCTGACTACAAGTCTCTTGATCCTGCTGATATCCTCGAAAGGCTAAATACTCACGAGTTCCAGCTTGCTGAAAAGAGAGATCTCTATGGTTCAAACTATGGCAAACCATGTGCCCTGAAGGCCAAGGCTGTGTCTGACTCTGAATATGAGGATTCTGGTAGTAGCCTTGGTGATCCGGAAGAATTGAGCCAGGAGCTAGCACTGCTCGTGAAGAAATTCCAGAAGTTCTCAAGACGTGGTCGCTTTGGAAAATCCTCAAGAAGCAATGATTCCTCATCCAGTGACTATAAGAGAAGCTGTGCCACAAATGCAAGAAACCTGGTCACTACATCCAAGATTGTCCTCAGTGGGAAAAGGAAATGAAGAAGAAGAAATACAAGGATTATAGTTCTGATGATGCAAAGAAGAAGAAGAAATCGTCAAAATCTTCGTCATCAAAATCCTCGAAGTCTTCATCTCACAAGAAGAGCAGCTCCAAGAAGGCCCGGGCATTCATTGGCAAGGAAATGGACTCTGAAGCTGAATCTGAGGAAAATGATGAAGAGGAGGCATCTAAAGAATCTGAATCTGGTGTGGCAAGTATGGCCGTCGCTACTGCTTTCGTCAGCAAGTCCATCTTCATCACTGAAGAAACTGACTCAACCGACAAGCCTGATGAAGATAATGATGACTACGCTCCCACCTATTGCTTCATGGCAAAAGGTGCAAAGGTACTCAAATACAACTCCTCTGAATCTAGTGAAAATGAATCTGATGAGGATCTCAAGCCCAGCTACTCTAAACTTGCTAAGATTGCTGTGAAACAACAACGGGCTTTTGAAAAGGTTCAAAACATGCTAGACAAAAGTGATGATATGTTGGGTGAAGAAATGGATCGCACTAAAGCCCTGACTGAAAATCTTCAAAGACTTCAGTCTAGGTTTGACAACCTTCAAAGTCATCATAACACTCTCTTATCTGATCATGAGAAACTTTCTTATGAATTTCTTCAAGAAAAGCAAGATCACGAGAAGCTTTCCTCTGAATTTCTTCAAAGAAAGGAAGATCTTGAAAAGCTAAGAGTGTGTTATGAAGATCTTCAGAAGGAGCGTGATTCATTACTAGCTCAACAAATCAGCGCTTCACAGGAAGAATTTGTTCCTCCATGCTTAAAGTGCATTGAACGTGAATCTGCTAATTCTTCACCTGAATGTTCAAATGCTTCAACTGTCACAAATTCTTCATCTGCCTCTGCTATCACTAATTCCTCATCTGAGGACATTGCTAGTATCACTGACAATGCAGGGCTGAAGGAATTGTACATGACAGGCATGTACAAAAGCCTCAAAGGGCATCAGACTCTTTGTGATGTGCTTAAAAAGCAGATCCTCAATAGAAACCCTAGGAAAGAGGGTATTGCCTTTGAGAGGAAACTCAATGCTGATGGAACATATTGGAAGCCTGAGCAGTACCCCAAAACCTCATGGGTTGCTGCAAAGGGTCCTCCAGTTGATCCATCTAACTTATCTGGCTTTACATGTGAATCTCCTCATTCTTCTGATGAGTCATTTGACTCCAACTATAAACTGTTCAAAAATCAGAATGGTGAAGTATTTGCTAGATATGTTGGCACTAACTGCAGGAACGGTTCCCCTATGAAGAAAATCTGGGTTCCCAAAAGTTATGTTGAAAGTCTTCAGGTGAATGTCCTCATGACACCACCTGTGAAGAACAGGAACCCCAGATCGAATTCTTCATATGGACCAAATTCTTCATATGGATCCAAGTCCTCATACGGACCAAATTCCTCACATGGATCAAATTCCTCAAAAGGATCAAAGTCCTAATATGATTATCATCGTGCTAACAACTCTGTCTCGCAGGGTAGAGCTAAGGGCTATGAATATGTGCATTATTATTCAAATCATTATGTTCATAAGTCCTCGAAGAATTACTCTACTTATTCATATGCTTACCCTAACCCCTCTTATGTGAAACGAAACGGTTTGGCATCTTTGCCACCTTTCTCATATGGTGCTCGCAAAGTGATGAATTCTTTGCCACCCCTCCAGATGTGGGTGGTGAAGAAAAAGAACTAATCTCTTCTGCAGGGTCAGGTCTCCATATGTGCTTTAACGGTTGAAGAATTTGCTGGGGTCCTGACAAAATTGCCTGAAAGGACGCAGGCGAATCATGATGAAATGAACTCTCATTTCACATGTCCTCATACTGCTATATCTGTTTACTGCTTGATGAAATTCATCTGTTGAACTTGATATTATATTCTTCACTGATGAAGCATATGAGATTGTAAGCTACACTAATTCATCTGCAGGATGATCAACCCAAAACTACTGAATGGGTCCTCGATAGTGGATGTACGAATCACATGACTGGTGACAAGAATCTATTGATGGATGCTCCTTTATCACCGTCACCTCTGAAGCATATCATCTTTGCTGACAAAGGCAAAAGTCAGGTATTGGGTCTTGGTAAGGTTGCAATCTCTAAGGATAAACACATGTACAAAGTCATGCTTGTTGAGTCCTTAGGATACAATCTCATGTCAGTCTCAATGCTTTGTGATCTTGATATGGTTGTTGTCTTTGGCAAGTATCGCTGTGTTGTGATTATGGAAGCTGACAATTCCAAAGTCTTCGAAGGCTTTAGGAAAGGAGATCTGTATATTGTTGATTTCTCTACAGGACCACAACCAGCTGTGTGTCTACTTGCAAAAGCTTCAGAAGGCTGGCTATGGCATCGACGACTTGGTCACGCAGGCATGAGGAATTTGCACACGCTTGCGAAGAAGAAGCATGTCATTGGCATTGAGAATGTCAAATTCCTCAAGGATCACCTATGCGGAGTCTGTGAAGCTGGAAAAATGACCAAGGCCAAGCATCCAGCGAAGACTATCATGACCACTACCCGTCCATTCGAATTGCTTCACATGGACCTCTTCGGACCTAATCATTACTCAGCAGTCACTAATGATGCATCTCTATATGGTTTTGTCATTGTTGATGATTACTCTCGATATACATGGGTACACATTGTTACTTACAAACATGAAGTGCAGGAAGTCTTCAAACGATTTTCTTCAAGGGCTTCAACCAACTTTGGTGTGAAGATCAAGCACATCAGAAGTGACAATGGAACTGAGTTCAAGAATTCCGGTCTTGATGCTTATCTTGATGAACTTGGTATTACTCATGAGTTATCTGCTCCCTATACTCCTTAGCAAAATGGCGTCGTGGAGCGCAAGGACAGAACTCTTGTTGAGATGGCTCGCACTATGCTTGATGAATACAAAACGCCTCAGCGTTTTTGGATTGATGCAATTGATACTGCGTGCCACATCATCAACAGAGTATATCTTCACAAATTCTTCAAGAAGACGGCCTATGAACTCCTCACTGACAAGAAACCCAATGTGAGTTATTTCAAAGTCTTCGGTGCTAAATGTTGGATTAGAGATCCTCACCACAACTCTAAATTTGCACCGAAAGCACATGAAGGTTTTATGCTTAGTTACGGAAAGAACTCGCACACCTACAGAGTCTTCAACATTGTTCTTCACAAGATTGTTGACACTGTAGATGTGCGGTTCGATGAAACTAATGGCTCGCAAAGAGAGCACCTACCTTCTGTGTTAGATGAACTAGCACCTGAGGATTCTATCAAGTTCAAGGCAACTGAGGATGTCATTCCTACTGAAGAATCTGCTGAAGAATTCATTCCTGTTCATGAAGAACGTCGAGCTGATGCACCTAAAGAACATGACGAGGAAAATGGTGCTGAAGAAAATGCTGATCAAATTCCTCAGCAACAACCAGCTCATCCTCGCGTTGCAAAAGAAGTACAAGTGAGAAGATCATCGATGACATTAGCGCACCAGGTCCTCTCACACGCTCAAAAGCTTCACATTTATCTAACTTTTGTGGGCACTATGCTTTTGTCTCTATCACAGAGCCCACTAAGGTAGATGAAGCATTTATGGAGTCGGAGTGGATTCAGGCTATGCAAGAAGAATTACATCAGTTCGAGCTAAACAATGTCTGGGAATTGGTCAATCGCCCAGATCCTCGCAAGCATAATATCATTGGCACAAAGTGGATCTACCGCAACAAGCAAGATGAAAATGGCCTTGTGGTGAGGAATAAGGCACGACTAGTAGCTCAAGGCTACACACAGGTTGAAGGAATTGATTTCGATGAAACTTTTGCACTTGTTGCTAGACTTGAGGCTATTCACATATTACTTGCTTACGCTAACCATCATGATATCATCTTATATCAAATGGATGTGAAAAGTCCATTCCTCAATGGTAAGCTTGAGGAAGAAGTATATGTTGCTAAACCCCCAGGTTTTGAAGATCCAAAGAATCCTGACAAAGTCTTCAGACTCAATAAGGCTCTCTATGGCCTCAAGCAAGCCCCTCGGGTGTGGTATGATACATTGAAGGAATTCTTCGTGAAGAATGGCTTCACACCCGGTTCACTCGACCCTACTCTCTTTACTAAATCTTATGATGGTGAACTGTTTGTGTGCCAAATATATGTTGATGATATTATCTTTGGTTGTACTGACCAACGTTATAGTGATGAATTTGCCTATATGATGAGTGAAGAATATCAAATGTCTATGATGGGAGAATTGAAATTCTTCTTAGGTCTTCAAATCCGTCAGCAGCGCAATGGCATATTCATATCTCAGGAGAAATACCTCAAAGATGTACTGAGGAAATTCGGCATGCAAGATTGCAAAGGCGTCAAAATTCCTATGCCCACAAATGGCCATCTATGCACTGATGAAAATGGTATTGACTTCGATCACAAGGTATACCGCTCCATGATTGGTTCTTTATTGTACTTATGTGCATCTAGGCCAGATATAATGCTTAGTGTTTGCATGTGTGCCCGATTTCAAGCTGCACCAGGAATCACACCATAAGGCTGTGAAGCATATTCTTCGATATCTAGCTCACACACCAACACTAGGATTATGGTACCCCAAGGGCTCTGCTTTTGATCTCATTGGATATTCTGACTCTGACTATGCTGGTGATCGTGTGTACCGCAAGTCAACATCTGGTACCTGCCATTTCCTCGGACGATCTTTGGTCTGTTGGTCCTCGAAGAAACAGAATTGCGTATCACTGTCTACTGCTGAAGCTGAATACATTGCTGCTGGCTCATGCTGTGCTCAACTGCTTTGGATGAAGCAAACCCTCAAGGACTATGGTGTCAACGTGAAGAATGTGCCTCTCCTCTGCGACAATGAGAGTGCCATCAAAATTGCTCACAACCCAGTTCAGCACTCGAAGACAAAGCACATTCAGATTCGTCATCATTTTCTTCGTGATCATGTGTTGAAGGGCGACATCTCCATCGAGCACGTGAAGACTGAAGAACAGCTAGCTGATATCTTCATAAGCCCTTGGATGAGAAGAGATTTAGCAAGTTGCGGTGTGAGCTAAATATCTTAGAGTCTTCGAATGTTCTTTGAAAAGGACACACATCCTAACACTTATGCAAAATTGATGACTTAGATGTGCAACACATGAAGAAACGTTTTTCTTCAATCAATGAAGAATAACACTCTAAGTGTGAAGAAATTAATGAAGAATTTGATTCTCAGAACCCTACGACAATTGTACGCGGTGTCTGAAATCATCATTTTTATACGGTGGGATACGCCACAACAAAAAGTTGAAAATCTTCATTTTGAGTTTTTCCTCAGTTTTTGAAATTCTTCAGTTTTTCAAATTCTTCAACTTTGCAAAATCTTCACTGGTTCCGTCGTTTTTCTTCATTGGCTATATATATATATATATATATATATATATATATATATATATATATATATATATATATATATATATATATATATATATATATATATATATATATATATATATGAGTTTATGTCCTCTACAGCATTCACTTATGGCTATTTCTTCAAGTTGCGTTTTCTACTAAGTGAATGTGATCGGACCCTTCCCCCTCTATGCTATACTCAACCCAATCTATTCACAAATTCTTCATGTGCGTTCTATTTGAAACTCGTTCAAAGTCTTCATTGTGTCCTTGTCAGCTGAAGAAATTGCGAACGAAACTTTAAAACAAATCTTATCTAGATTTTCGGTTTTACCGCTGAAACCGTTTCGCATCCCACGATGCATTATTATATTCACCCACGATCTTATACGATCTCATCTGCACAGTACATGGGTGACACATGTCGCGTGAAGGAGAAAGGGCAGGGGCATGTTCGTCCCAAAATCTTCGGGCAAACAGTTTTTCACCGTCTCCCCCCTTCCTCACTTCATTTACTCCGCTCGACCGCGCTCTCTCTCGCTCGAGCTCCTCAAACCCTAGTGCCGCCGCTACTCCATCGTCGCCGGTGAGGAAGAGCTTCGCTGCCTCGACCTCGTCGCCGTCCTACTCGCGCCGGCTGCGGAAATCTTCACTCCGCCGCCGCCGTAGCTGTCTCCCTCTGCCAAGTTAGGGCGTGGGAGATCTAACTTGATGAACTTCACCGCTGTTCATCTTAGTTCGTCGTGTTCTTCAGTTCGGGTAATTAAAAGTTACTTTTATTACTCACTTTGATTCTCAAGTTTTCCTGAAAATCTTCAAAGGTGTTTTATTCTTCAAATCTTCACACATATGAACACCTCACACACTGTATGCTCTTGATCCATTTCTCTAAGCACTCATTTTCTTCAAGATTCCTCAATTGTGTGGATCTTCGATCTGTACAACTCTGGAACCTAAGACAAGAACGCTTAGTGAAATTCCTCAAGGCTCAACTGGTCAAATTCCTCAAAACTTGTCTTTTCGGGAAAAAAAAATCTTCTGAGAACGCATATGACCTCTCCAAATTCCTCGCACCTACACTCTGTTCACAGTTACTCATGTCCGCTGCTGAATCACTAGGTTCTCATCAACTTAACTCATTTGCAGCGTTCCTCGAAGAAAAACTGCATACTTCTTCAGAGTGTTCAATTGTTCAAATTCCTCATCTGAAGAATATGGCTGAAGGAAAGAGACCGCGGAAAGGAGGAAAGAAACCTGAGGTCATGACTGCTTTCGAAATCCCTGATGACATATACAAGGATTATTGCACACCTGATGAAGCCAAATTTGGCAAAGAAAACAGAAATCAGCGCAAAGTACGCATTCAGAGGATTGAACGAAGATGGGCACGAGAATGGAGGGAATATCGATATGTTACTCCAAAGTACATGAAGAAATTCGCCTTAAATCCTCCATGCCCAAGAGCTCCATTGGCACCTGGCCAAGTAGATGATCCCACCAGCATCAAGCGTGGTGAGGACTTTCCTAAAGAATGGGCTAAGCGCCAAGCAAAATTGGCAAGACAAGCCAAGGAGGCAGTGAGGAAATCCAATGAGGATTCTGCTGCTGCTGCTACTGCTGAGACCTCGGTCAAGCCGAGGAAATCAATGCCAAAGAAGCCTGCTCGCAAGCCAAGTGCTTCACCAATAGCGCCCTCACGGCCAAGTTCCTCAGCTATGCCCTCACGGCAAATTCCTCAGACCGCTACTGCTCCACCAAAGTCCTCAACTCCTGTGCATCTGGCTACATGTCAAAGGACTACGGGTTTTTCTATTGCTTCTGGTGTCTCAGCAAGTTCCTCAGCTGCACCAATGTGCTCATCAGGCCCCACACTGTTGAAGACTAAAGGCAACAGCTGGACGCGGTCCTCGGCCAAGTCCAAGGAAGAAACAGGTTGCATTCCAAGTGCCATCTGATGATGAAGCTTCTGATGAAGAACTTGCAGAAATAATCAGAGACAGACAAGTGAAGGCCGCTAGAGCCAAAGGCACATCTGTGCCACTGCTTTTGGATCCGAGGAAAATCCTCGATTACATTGACCTCTGGCACAAGGATCCAAACACCCCATGCCTGACTTTCAACTGACTCCTGGTCAAAGTCACATGCTGACCCATTTCATCACTCAAGAGAAATGGAAGTTTGAAAAGGCCAGGGAAATCAAGAAGGCTCAATACAGGAAGGAGAAGCTCCTGAAGAAGAACGTTGTCAGAATGACACCTGAGGAACTTCTCCAGGCTCAGTCTGAGATCCAAGCCCTCAGCAAGGACTTTGATGCATACTATGCCGATTGGCAAGGAGCCAAAGTGAGATTCATCAACCTGACAAAGAAAATGTCAATTGTTGCAGCCCCATGGCAATAAGAAAATCCTCAGGCTGCGGACTCTGCTCAGCCTGCTGAAGAACATGCCAGCACCACTGATGACTTTCAGCCTGCTGATGAAAATGTAAGTTCCAGGGCTGATGACTCCATTCCAGCCGCTGAAGAAATTGCCAGGGCATCCATTAGTGGTGCGCCTGAAGAAACTGAAGAGATCAGGGCAACTGCATCAGTTGCGCCTGAAGAAAATGAACCAAAGTCCTCAGCTCCTCCCGCGCCTACACCAACTCCAATTCTTCCTTCTGCCTATGAAGTGAAGAAGACCAAGGCTGCAGAGCGAGCTGCAGTGAAGAAAAGGAAGGCATCAGCTGCGTCAAATTCTTCGGCTGCAAAGAAAATGAAGCCTATGACCAGCTCTCTTGAACATCCAATTGATGCAGTTCCGATTTCCTCCATGTCGTCAAAGGAAATTGTTCCTTTTGGAGAAGACTACAAGATTCCAAGCGGATCTGATGAAGAAAATCATTCTGCTGCTTCGTCAGAGCAGATTGATGAAGAAATTGAAGTGGATACAATCCCTTCAACAACTGTCAATTCCTCACCTATGCCTCAGTTCACAGCTGAAGAGGCTGGTGTTGAGGAAATTGAAGATGAAGATGTGGATATTGGATGCACTACACCAGTGATGAACGATGACTTTTGGGAAAGTCAGCATCCCAATACTCCTCTTGTCGGTGTCAAAACCGGCGGATCTCGGGTATGGGGTCCCGAACTGTGCGTCTAGGCGGATGGTAACAGGAGACGAGGGACACGATGTTTTTACCCAGGTTCGGGCCCTCTCGATGGAGGTAAAACCCTACGCCCTGCTTGATTAATATTGATGATATGGGTAGTACAAGAGTAGATCTACCACGAGATCAAGGAGGCTAAACCCTAGAAGCTAGCCAATGGTATGATTGTTGTAATGTATGTTGTCCTACGGACTAAAGCCCTCCAGTTTATATAGACACCGGAGAGGGCTAGGGTTACACAGAGTCGGTTACAATGGTAGGAGATCTACATATCCGTATTGCCAAGCTTGCCTTCCACGCCAAGGAAAGTACCATCCGGACACGAGCCGGAGTCTTCAATCTTGTATCTTCGTAGTCTTGGAGTCCGGCGGACAATGATAGTCCGGCTATCCGGACACCCCCTAGTCCAGGACTCCCTCAGTAGCCCCTGAACCAGTCTTCAATGATGATAAGTCCGGCGTGCATAATGTTCGGCATTGCAAGGCGGGTTCCTCTCTTGAATAATCCAGAGAAGATCATGAACACCAGGATAGTGTCCGGCTCTGCAAAATAAATTCCACATTCCACCGTAGAGAGAATAAAATGTACACTTAGTTCAATCTGCTGACGTATTATGCGGCGTGACATCACACCGCCACCAGGCCTTTGTTTGAATTATTATACCACCTCAGCATGTTTAGCGAAGCGGTTTCCTTGGCACGTCTTGTCGAAGCAGAGATCGTGTTCCCCTTATTCCGGGATTCTCATCAATACGTGTGTGGGTAACCCAACCGCGCCATTGATGGTGGCGCTTGGGAGATAAGCGAGTTTTACCAGGCTGGTGGGGGACGTATAGTTTTGTCCGCCCATATATAAGGGATAAGGATTCACCTTCTCACCTACGCCTTCTTCCTCCTTTGCTCATCCATCCCTGCGAACTCAAGCTCCAACGCCCGAGCTCGCGCCTCTCGCCTCAACCTTCTCCGAATATGTCCGGAGCGGGAGGTAAATGGTTAGCCTCCACCGTCAAGGAGGAGGACATCACCAAGTTGCGCAGCGCCGGATACCTTTCCGGCGATATCGCGCATCGGCTGCCCGACGAGGGGCAGCTCATCCCTACCCTCGGGCCTCACGAGAGGGTCGTATTCCTCCCCCACTTCCTCTGCGGACTGGGCTTTCCGCTCCATCCATTTGTCCGGGGGCTCATGTTTTACTACGGCCTGGATTTCCATGATCTGGCGCCGAACTTTATCCTCAACATCTCGGCGTTTATCGTCGTGTGCGAGGCCTTCCTCTGCATCCGGCCCCACTTCGGCCTGTGGCTCAAGACCTTCAACGTCAAGCCGAAGGTTGTGAAGGGTACGCAAGCGGAATGCGGAGGCGCCATGTTGGGCAAATTGCCCAGCGTCCCTTGGCTGGAAGGGACCTTCGTGGACTCCGTCAAGGGGTGGCAATCGGGGTGGTTTTATATCACCGAGCCACGCAAATCCACATGGGCGGTGGCCCCCGAGTTTAGATCTGGCATCCCCACGCAGCTCACCTCTTGGAAAGAGAAGGGCTTGCAGTGGGGGAATCCGGTGGAGGTGACGGGACTCCGAGCATGTATCAAGAAGATGGTGAGCAATAAGCACAGGCTCGTCGACGTGGTCCAAGTCATGCTCATCCGGGGGATCCTCCCATGCCAAGAACGGGCATTTAATTTGTGGGAGTTCAATCCGGAACAACACCAGGCGCTAAACGGGCTCTTCGATACAACATACGAAGGCGCCTGGAGGGTGCTGTTCAAGGGCGCCGAAGCCCCCGCGTCCGCGACCGAAGACCGGGGATTCAGCTCGCAGTATCCAACTGACGAGGTAAGTGATTCAACCCCATTACGGGACACTTGTGATAATTAGATTGACTCTAGTGAGGCTTCATTCTGCCTCTTCCTTTGACAGGAATGGATGGAGAAGGCCAAGCTGCTCATCAGCCCGGCTCCCATGCCAGAAGACCCAGCGGACGCCCGCTTAACAGGGCTGCTGGTTCCGGCACCGCACGTGGTGCCGGAGAAGAAGGCCAAGAAGGTGGCCGCGGGGACTCGAAAGAGTTCCCGCAATCAGGCGTCTGACGACGACGAGGACTCCTCCCCCGAAGACGAGGAGGAGGAGTACTCTCTCCCGGAGGAGGGAGAGAAGAAAAGGAAGGCTTCCCCCATCGGGGAGGCCGAAGGGTCCAAGAGGGGGAGAACTATCCCCCCGGACAATTTCGCCAACATCAGCGTTGGTGAGGATGAGTGGCCTCCAAGGGCCAGGCGTCCGGCAAGATCGTAAGTATCCGGATCCTTGATGTGTAATTTCTTTTATGTCGCGTAGTATCCTTCTAACGCCGCATTCTGCCCGTAGTCCGGCTAATGATGATCTCCCCGACTCATCGAGCGGGTCATTGGCCTCGTCGGATGTGAATTCCATCCCGACTGCCTCCACCCCATGCGCCGACGAGGACGTCAAGGTGGGATCCCAGAGAGGGATCCATCAGGAGGAGGCTCCGGAGGCGCCGTCAGGCAGCCTCCCGGACTTCGTGCCGGACTCTACATCGGAACCCGCAGTGGTTCCAGAGTCCGGCAAGTGGCCCCTTCGAAAGAAGGGGAGGACCGTGACACCGGCGGCCTCCGTCCAACCGGAGGCGCCGGATAACCTACTGGAGGCGCTTAAAGGCGCTTCCATCGAGGAAGAACACCGCACTATCATGAGTGCGGTGATTAAGAAGGTTCAGCTTGCAAAGAGCGGGCTGACCGAAGCCTGCAGCAGCCTTTTAACAGGCTTTGAGGTAAGAAGTAAAAATTATGTAATATAATACCGCATAGAAAGTAGCCCCTGATGCTTAGTTCGGTGTTCGGAAAGAAAAGCCGGACTAAGGATCTTTAACAAGATATACGCAGGGTTGCCTAAAATATGTCAATATGGGTTTGCAGGCTGCGCTGCTGACCTCTACCGCACTAACGGCAGAGGTTGACGTGCTGAAGAAGGGACTCGAGCGGTCCGAGCAAGAGCTCGGCCATACAAAGAAGCAGCTCGAGGAAAAAGAAGGTGAGTAACACCTCTTTGAATAAGTACCTTACAGAAAAGGATTTTGGTTGCAAATAAAATTAACAAGGATAATATGTGTATTGCAGGGGCCACTAACGAGGTGGCAGCCCTGCGGGATGCTGTGTCCGCGGCCGAACGCAATGCGGCCGCGGAACGGGCTGAGCGAGAAAAGCAAGAGGCACGTGTGGCGGAAGTTCGGCAAGAGCTCCAGGTTCTCACAGAAAAACATGAGAGTTTGGAGCGTGACTCCAAGACTCGAGAGTCCGAGCTTGCCTCGGCTCTCGAAAGTGCCAAGTCCGCCAAGGCCGAGGCCCGTAAGGCCCTTCAGGAGGTTGAGGACATAAAGAAGATAGCGGCGGGTAAGGCGTTTTTCATGCAAAGCAGGCATGTTAATGTGAACTACCTGACACTTACCCGCATTCGGAGCTCTCCAGGGGCGTTTGCAGATCTGCCGCGTAGTGCGTCTGATGCCTCCGCATTCTATCGTGGCGAGGAATGGAGCTCAACGGAGAAGGTCTTCTGGTCTCAGTATACTGAGGCCGGCCATCCGGTGCCCCCAAGCGACCAGCTGAAGCAGTTGGTCAAACTCCACAAGGTAGCTGAGGAGGCCATGAAGGGCCTCATAGTCCGGCTGTGGCCTGGACAGGCCATGCCTGGTAGCTACTTTGGCCTCATGCGGTGGCTGGTGGATGCATGCCCCAGGCTGGATGTAGTCAAGTGCTCCGCCTGTATCGAAGGTGCTCGTCGGGCCCTTGCCCGCATAAAGGTGCAATGGGGCAAGTTGGATGCGGAGAAGCTTCTCACGGACCCACCGCCGCCAGGAAAGGAGTATCGCACGCCGGAGAAGTATTATAAAATTGTCCTGAAGAGAGCCTGCAATATTGCAGATGAGTGCTCCCGAAATGTAATCTTTGAGTGAACTCGCTGTTTATTTATCCTGTGCGCTGAAAACTTCGTTCATATGCGCCATGAGCAATGCTTGTTTGATTTAAAATATTACCTTCTGTGCGGCCATTTGTAAAATCTGAGAGATGGCAAGTCGTTGGCTTCAGCCCCCAAGCCACAAGTGCTGGGGTGTTCGGGATAAACTTGAGCACTCTTGTTCCCATATTTGGGTCCATCTAGGGAGGCGCTCAACACGACGAACAAGGCAACCGGACTTATAATGCTTGAACACTCTCACTTAGCCAGAGAATTCTATAATTTTAAATTTCGGCGAAGCCCCTGGTATTCGGAAGACCGAATCCGGGGCGCTATCCACGCCTTCATCGGACATTATCCGGAACTTCGCTCGAAGCGGCGTGAGTCTTTAAGGACCCGAAAAAACCTCTCGAACAGCGACCAGTCTCTCGCCTTATCATGCCAGTCAGTTTTAGCTTTCTCCACTGAGGCGTTAACCCGGCTCAACCGGGGCGCAATCGCAGTGGTTCTCCTAGTGCCACCTTAGCCGACAGAACGGAACGTAAGGCACCAAAACGTGGGAGCCGGGCAAACCCAACTATTGACCCAAGACATGATTCGGAGCCGATTCATATAATGCTATAAGTTCGGGGTGCCGCACTTGTGAAAGTGTTCGGACTTTATCACACCATAGAGTGGGGAACATAAGCCCCCGGTGTATTATGCCGTACCAAAATATACGGGTGCCAGATGTCATATAATGAGCATATATATATAAAATGTGATGCAATTGCGATCATAAAGGCGCTGCATTATTAATGAAAGAAAAGTCTGCAAGTAGAGCGGACTGATGCAAATAGTGCGGTAAGCAAGGGATTTGGACTAAATAAACATGTCCCCCTCCAGGGATGAGCTGCGGATTTGGTGTATATAATCGAATTTAATGCTCGTAATTGAGACCACCTGAGTGTTCGATGCGGCCTTCTTTAGTCCCTGACTGTTGCATCATGAATTCGGCAGGTTCACCGCCGGACAGGGCTTCTGGTTAACAGAGTCCTGTGTACAAAAAAGAAGAAAATAGTAAAAAAAAGAGGGGCACATTTGCGAGCCCCCGGTGTGGTCGAACCGCACTCTGGGTCCGTTGTAATCGTGCCCCCTCCCCTGTGCCCATGGTATCTCCAAAGCGTAATGATGTACGCGGAGTGTTATTCTTGCGATCATGCGCGGGCGAGGGTTGGGGCCGCATTGCTACGCATGCTCTGATCGTGCCAGGTTGTCTTGGTTGGCATTGCTCCGGGCGCGCTTTGCTGTATCCGGCCGTTTAACGGCCGGACTCGAGAATTGCCTTAGAAGGCTGCTCTGTACTTCTGCCGCGAGAGCCGCTGTATGTTCCTCCGTTCGGAGGGAGCGTTCCGTATTTCCATTGACCGTGATGACTCCACGAGGGCCTGGCATCTTGAGCTTTAGGTATGCATAGTGCGGCACCGCGTTGAATTTGGCAAACGCAGTTCGCCCGAGCAGAGCGTGATAGCCGCTGCGAAACGGGACTATGTCAAAGATTAACTCTTCGCTCCGGAAATTATCCGGGGATCCGAAGACCACTTCCAGTGTGACTGAGCCTGTGCAGTTGGCTTCCACTCCTGGTATGACACCTTTAAAGGTTGTCTTTGTAGGTTTAATCCTTGATGGGTCTATGCCCATTTTGCGCACTGTATCCTGATAAACCAGGTTCAGGCTACTGCCGCCGTCCATCAGGACTCTCGTGAGGTGGAACCCATCGACGATTGGGTCTAAGACCAATGCGGCGAATCCGCCATGGCGTATGCTGGTCGGATGGTCTCTTCGATCGGAAGTGATCGGACAAGAGGACCATGGGTTGAATTTTGGGGCGACTGGCTCCATCGCATAGACGTCCCTTAGTGCGCGTTTCCTCTCCCTCTTGGATAAGTTGGTCGCGTATATCATATTCACCGTCCGTACTTGTGGGGGAAAACCCTTCTGTCCTCTGTTGTTCGGCGGCCGGGTCTCTTCCTCGTCGTCGCTATTTAGCCCCTTGTCATTGTTTTCGGCAATTAACTTGCCGGCCTGCTTGAACACCCAGCAATCTCTATTGGTGTGGTTAGCTGGCTTTTCAGAGGTGCCATGTATCTGGCATGAGCGGTCGAGTATTCGGTCCAGGTTGGACGGACCCGGAATGGTTCTTTTAAATGGCTTCTTCCGTTGACCGGGTTTAGAGCCTCGAAATCCGGCATTGACCGCCGTATCCTCCTTATCGTCGCCGTTAATTCGGCGCTTGTGTTTGTTTCGACGTGACCTGCCGTTGTTGTCCTTAGTATCCGGACTGCCACAATTTTTACGGAGATTGTTGCTGCGGGCTAGCTAGCTGTCCTCTCCCGCACAAAAGAGGGTCATTAGCGATGTGAGGGCTGCCATGGATTTCGGCTTTTCCTGCCCCAGGTGCCGGGCTAGCCATTCGTCCCGGATGTTATGTTTGAAGGTTGCAAGGGCCTCTGCGTCCGGACAATCGACGATTTGATTTTTCTTCATCAAGAACCATGTCCAGAATTGTCTGGCCGATTCGTCTGGCTGCTGAATGATGTGGCTTAGATCATCGGCGTCTGGTGGTCGCACATATGTGCCTTGGAAGTTATCAAGGAATGCGGCCTCCAGGTCTTTCCAACACCCAATTGACTCTGCTGGCAAGCTGTTAAGCCAATGCCGAGCTGGTCCTTTAAGCTTGAGTGGGAGGTATTTTATGGCGTGGAGATCGTCGCCGCGAGCCATATGGATGTGGAGAAGATAGTCTTCGATCCACACCGCGGGGTCTGTTGTGCCATCGTAAGATTCGATGTTTACGGGTTTAAACCCTTCTGGGATCTGATGATCCATTACTTCATCAGTGAAGCATAACGGGTGTGCGGCGCCCCTGTATTGAGCAATATCGCGACGCGGCTCGAGAGAGCGCTGTCTGCTGTGTTCGGCCCGGCCGGGGTTATTGTATCCGGCACGATGGTATTCGTCGTGGGTCGTACGGCGCCCACGTGATCCATAGATGGATCTGGATTGCCTTGGTTTGTCCTCCAATATGTCTCGCAAGTCCGGCGCGTTCCCTCTTGGCTTCGTACTTTTGGAGCGATGCCGGGGTATGGTCTTGGCTGGGGGCCTGGATGCCTCTCTGTCACGACCACGGGGTGGTCGGTCAGCCATATCGTGCGCTGGTGATGGATGTACGTATGCTTCCTCCTCTAATCGGGGGAGCAGCTTGCGTTTTGGGTAACTTTTGGAGGGACGTTCGAGTTTATACTCTTCGGCCGCGAGGACCTTGGTCCATCGATCGGCCAGCAGGTCCTGATCAGCTTGAAGCTGTTGTTGCTTTTTCTTTAGGCTGTTTGCTGTGGCGATAAGCCTGCGCTTGAAGTGCTCTTGTTCGACGGGGTCCTCGGGTACGACGAATTCGTCATCGTTGAGGCTTGCTTCGTCTTCGGAGGGAGGCATATAATTATGATCCTCAACCTCTTCGTCTGCCGCCCCCTCATGAGGGCTTGCTTCTGCATCCTCCCGCGCTGAGTCTTGCTGGAGGGGATTGTCTTCGGCACTCTCTGGAGTATTATTATCTCCTGTGCCGGAATCTCCATTCTTGCCGTGGCGAGATTTAGAGCGGCGCCGCTGACGCCGGCACTTGGGCTGTTTCTTTAAGGGATCTGCCTCCGCTGTTTCTTCGCCGTCCCCATCTTTTGGGGTATCCACCATGTATACGTCATATGACGAGGTGGCCTTCCAGGGCCCTGTGGGCGCTGGTTCCTGTTCGTCTCCGGCATCGTCGTCCATAGCGTCGATGTCTTCGGAGTCGTAGTCTAGCATGTCGGTTAGATCGTCGACAGTTGCTACAAAGTGGGTGGTGGGTGGGCTCTGAATTTCTTCGTCGTCCGTATCCCAACCATCCTGGCCATAATCCAGCCAGGACTCTCCTGATAACGAGAGATGATTTAGTGAATTCAAGATATCGCCAAAAGGCGAGCATTGGAAGATGTCTGCGGCGGTGAATTCCATAACCGGCGCCCAATCCGGACCGATTGGTAGGGGCGCGGGAGGTTCGGAGTCCGGGGAGGAGTCCGGCGCCTCGGAATCACGAGTTTCGCAGGGGACAAGATTAGTGTTCGGCTCCATCGCCATGGATGTTGAAGCCCCCAGGGCGGCGTCTATCCACCGGCCCTCGATCTGGGCGATCGGCTCCGGGCCAATGGCCGGAGCGGATCCGTGTGCGGCCACCAAGGCACTGTTCGGCGGTAGAGCTAGATCATGCCCATCATACAGTGCGGCGCGCTCGGCTGTGGCTCGAGTCCGTCGAGGATCAAGTCGCCGCGGACATCGGCCGTGAAGTATAAGCTTCCAAATCTGACCTGACGGCCAGGGGCGTAGCTTTCGATCTGCTCCAGATGGCCAAGCGAATTGGCCCGCAGGGCGAAGCCGCCGAATACGAAGATCTATTCGGGGAGAAAAGTCTCACCCTGGACAGCGTTGCAGGTTGAAGATGCCATCAAGCCTATCGGTGACGACACAGAGGAACTCTCAATGAAAGCACCAATGTCGGTGTCAGAACCGGCGGATCTCGGGTAGGGGGTCCCGAACTGTGCGTCTAGGCGGATGGTAACAGGAGACGAGGGACACGATGTTTTTACCCAGGTTCGGGCCCTCTCGATGGAGGTAAAACCCTACGTCCTGCTTGATTAATATTGATGATATGGGTAGTACAAGAGTAGATCTACCACGAGATCAAGGAGGCTAAACCCTAGAAGCTAGCCTATGGTATGATTGTTGTAATGTATGTTGTCCTACGGACTAAAGCCCTCCGGTTTATATAGACACCGGAGAGGGCTAGGGTTACACAGAGTCGGTTACAATGGTAGGAGATCTACATATCCGTATTGCCAAGCTTGCCTTCCACGCCAAGGAAAGTACCATCCAGACACGAGCCGGAGTCTTCAATCTTGTATCTTCGTAGTCTTGGAGTCCGGCGGACAATGATAGTCCGGCTATCCGGACACCCCCTAGTCCAGGACTCCCTCACCTCTCTTCACTCCTATTCAACAGATTCCTCAGTCCTCGGCAACAACTGTTCAAATGGGCTCTGAAGAAACTCATCCCACTTCCTCTGTTCATGAAGAAATTCCAGCCACTAGTGCTGAAGAACCTCCTACTGCTGATCCACTGATTGCACAAGTAGAGGAACCAGAAATTCCTCAGCCTGAAGCACCTGAGATCGCGATTCCTGAGGTAGTACTGCAAATCACTGACATTCCTCTGCCGAAGCCAAAGAATCCGTTCTCAAGCAAACAGAAGTTCAAGGCTGAAGACTTCTTTTCCGAGCATGTGTTCTTCACTGATTACAACCCATATGACTCTGCTCGCATAAGGAAGAGGCGTTTCTGGACAGCTAGTCAAGCCAACTTCTATTCCTTAGTGCTATTTGACAAGGACAAAATCTTCGATCATGAACATATTCCTCACGTGGATATGGAATCTCTGCCATGCTTCGAGCCAGTCCTCAGTGTTCTTCATGATGCGGGATTGCTCAATTTCTGCAATGACATCAGTGATTGGAATGAAGAACTCATTCTTCATTTCTATGCCACACTGCATATCACTGGAGACGCTGAAGATGTAATTCATGGGTGTTGGATTGGATGACTGAAAACACTCACTACAAGGCACCGGCAACTGAATTGCTTCATGTCCTTCCTCTTGATCCTCCCCATGAAAGTGCACGTTGCATCTACAATGACCCTGAACTGACAAATCATTATATGCAAGTGCTCATGAAGCCTTTGAAGCCAGGGCAGGCCCCACGAACCAAATTCCTCGTCAAGGAATTGCTCTATGTGCCTAGGACTGTCTATCGCATCCTGACGAAGACAATGAGTCCTATCAAAGGCCACGACTCAAATGATGAAGATGTCGTTGGCATCATGAAGAATATGCTTTTCAACATCATTCATGGCGTTCCCGTCAACTTCCATGATTTCTTCATGAGGACTCTGGCTAATGTTGCTATGTCACCTTTTGAGCTAAAGCCCTATGTGCCTTGGATTATGAGATTCATAAGGGCAATATCTTCACTGAATTACAAATCTGACACTCTGAACCATGGTAGCTACTTGCCTCCCATTGAAGTCCTCAAGTGACCCGTTTCATCATCTGATGACAAAGGCAAGGCAGCTGCTGTGATCGATGAAGGCATTCGTCCATTGGATGGTCAATTTCATCTGGCTACATCTTACTCTACCAATGACGATTCTGCCACACATGACACTGCCGCAAATACCTCAACCAAGCAAAAGCCTCAAGCCACAGCACCCAGGGTGATGACTGACCGTGAGTTACTCCTCAGTCTTCATCACAAGGTTGATCGCAATCACAAATGGGTAAAGCGTCAGTTTGCTGCAATTCTTCACAACATGACATCAACCCATAATGCAGTGAAGAAAAATCATTATCACCTTCATGAAACCCTCAACCGCACCTGGGCTGTCCTCACACATGTCTATAGCACGGAAGAACTAAAGGCTATGGGTCTCCAGGAAGCATTTGACTGGTCTGCACCTCCTCCGAAGAAATTCAAGAGGGTCAAAGTTCCTGATCTGGTGGCCAGCTCTTATTCTTCATCGCGTGAAACTGATGAGTATGAAGATTTGGACGACACTACGGCAGGCCCTGCTACAACAAACAACCCCGACAACGCTGGCGCTCCTCCATCAACTTGAAATTCTTCAGGGGCGTTAGTCCTCAGTTTCAATCCTTTTGGTCATTTGATGACAAAGGGGGAGAAATCTGAGTTAGTCTTCAAGCGGGTTTATACTATGGGCGTTTTTGTTAAGTTACAACTCTCGTTCTTCCGAAACTTTTTATTGGATCGAGTTGTAATCTTAAACCCGATGGTGCTCTGATACTTTTGGATGGTGCTTTTGTTGCACTATGCTCCGATACTTTTGATGCTTTCGGCATGCTTATTCCTCGTTAATATTATTGCACGCATGCTGAATTTCATCAGGCACCATATTTCATCATGCATTTCAAATCCTTCATATTATATATCAAATGCGTGTATGAATTACAAGATATAGGGGGAATTCTCCATGATTCAACTCTTCAAATGTGCATTTCCTCAAAAGCAAATTCCTCACTATGCACATCTTCAGGGGGAGTTATTCTATATCTTGCAATCAAATTCCTCAATATCAGTATTTACACTTCATATGTTTATCCCCATTGAAAACTTAACCTATGTTGTCATCAATCACCAAAAAGGGGGAGATTGTAAGTGCATCTAGTGCCCCTTAGTGATTTTGGTGTATTGAAGACTTATAGGTTAAGGGACTGATGCGTTTGTGAGTGTACACAGGTCTATAAGTCTATGAGGAGTTTGATATTTACAGAGAAAGTCGACCCCTAAAAATGAAGTTCTTCGACTGAAGACTTTGATATTCTGAAGACTTTCTGAAGACTTTGAAAGTGAAGAAATTGGTGTGACCTTGAAGACTTGATATTCATTTGAGGAACATGAAGCGTGAAGACTTTTGTTTTCGTTGTTTCATTTTCTCTTTCTTGAGTCACTGGAAACACCGTACTGTTAAAGGGGGTCGAGTAAATACTAAGGAAAAATTTCCATGTGATGCTCAACTCAAAATCCTACACCTACCAATCCCTTTGAGTGAAGCCATTGGAAATCTCATACAGTTCAGTCATTTTCTTCAGTGACAGAGACGCAGTTCTTCTGGTCACTGATGACTTTGCTCTGACTGAGGAGTTAGGAATTCGCCAGTGCGAATTGCCTACACAGTGAGGAACATGATAGCCCTGAGGAATTTGAGAGTCAAATTTCCGACCGTTGATGTGCTGCACGCCGGCTCCCAAAATATCTTATCCACCTAACGGTCATATCATTGAAGGGCATTTATGTCTTATCATGTCGGGCTGCTCCCTAGGCTATAAATAGCCGCCCCCTACAACCACTAGTTGGTTGGATGCTCCGAGAGAACTTGACACTTGTCATTTGAGAGCAACCCATCCTCCGAGGACTTTGAGTGAAAATCATCAAGTGAGGAAAATCCCAAAACCAAACCCCCACAAACCCGAAGTGATTGAGCATCACTAAAGAAATTGATCCTGCGTGGATCCAACGCTTGTTACCTTTGAAGACTGTGCTTCTTCTAGACGGTTAGGCGTCAAGGTCTAGAGCATCCAAGAGGAATTGTGGATCGCCAAGTGACCAAGCCTGTGAAGGTTTGGAAGTCACCTGAAGACTTACCACGCGTGATTGGACGAGGCCTCGTGGTCTTAGTTCAAGGAGAATACGGTGAGGACTGGGTGTCCTGAGTTGCGGCTCAGTGACTGGGTGTCCGGGACTGCGTGTCCTCGAGTTTAAATACTCAACCGCTCCAACCAGACGTACAACTGAGACAGCAGTTGGAACTGGTTTACCAAATCATTGTCTTCACCAACTAACTGGTTCTATCTCCTCAACCCTTCCATTTCCTCATTACTGTGTTGAATGTTTGTTCATATCTGTGCTTGAAGACATTGAATGAAGACTTTCTCAATTTCCTCAGTTCAATTTCTACAGTCTGTTTGTCTTCGTCTTGTGTTATCCTGTGATTATGCTTTCTGTACTCTGTGCTTGTCTTCATTTCATCATGATGACTATGCTTGTATTCTGTTATGCTTACTTCTGAGTACTTATTCCGCTGCAAGTAGTTCTTCGCTAAGGAATTTCCTCACCAGCAAATTCCTCGATGAAGAATTCATAAAAATCGCCTATTCACCCCCCCTCTAGTCGATATAACGCACTTTCAATTGGTATCAGAGTGAGGTACTCCCTTGTTCTGTGTGATTTTGGTTTAACCGCCTGGAGTTTTAGTTATGTCGACCGTAGGTATGATCAAGGTCTCTGCTGGGTGTCCTACCTTTGATGGGACGGACTACCCCTACTGGAAGAACAAGATGCGAATGCATCTTGAGGCAATTGATAACAATCTTCAAGCAACTCGATTCTCAAGCGAAGAATATCATATGTGGCCATCTGAGCAAAGGACAGTATGGAAGAGTGAGTGCTTTGGAAACTGCTAAGCTTATCTGGGATAGGCTGTCCAAAGTAAATGAAGGAGTTTCAACTCAGCGTGACTCTCGAGTTGATGTTCTTCGGAATCTCTTCAACCGCTTCAAAAGACTCGACAATGAAAATGTCCAACAAACCTTTGATCGCCTCACTGACATCTCAAATGAGCTTCAAGCCCTCGGTGCCACTGACATCACTGATCATGAAGTAGTGAAGAAACTGTTGAGATCGCTTGATTCCTCATTTGATACTCTGGGACTGATGATACAAGAACGTGCTGACTACAAGTCTCTTGATCCTGCTGATATCCTCGAAAGGCTAAATACTCACGAGTTCTAGCTTGCTGAAAAGAGAGATCTCTATGGTTCAAACTATGGCAAACCACGTGCCCTGAAGGCCAAGGCTGTGTCTGACTCTGAATATGAGGATTCTGGTAGTAGCCTTGGTGATCCGAAAGAATTGAGCCAGGACCTAGCACTGCTCGTGAAGAAATTCCAGAAGTTCTCAAGACGTGGTCGCTTTGGAAAATCCTCAACAAGCAATGATTCCTCATCCAGTGACTATAAGAGAAGGCTGTGCCACAAATGTAAGAAACCTGGTCACTACATCCAAGATTGTCCTCAGTGGGAAAAGGAAATGAAGAAGAAGAAATACAAGGATTATAGTTCTGATGATGCAAAGAAGAAGAAGAAATCGTCAAAATCTTCGTCATCAAAATCCTCGAAGTCTTCATCTCACAAGAAGAGCAGATCCAAGAAGGCTCGGGCATTCATTGGCAAGGAAATGGACCCTGAAGCTGAATCTGAGGAAAATGATGAAGAGGAGGCGTCTGAAGAATCTGAATCTGGTGTGGCAAGTCTGGCCGTCGCTACTGCTTTCGTCAGCAAGTCCATCTTCAACACTGAAGAAACTGACTCAACCGACAAGCCTGATGAAGGTAATGATGACTACGCTCCCACCTATTGCTTCATGGCAAAAGGTGCAGAGGTACTCAAATAAAACTCCTCTGAATCTAGTGAAAATGAATCTGATGAGGATCTCAAGCCCAGCTACTCTAAACTTGCTAAGATTGCTGTGAAACAACAACGGGCTTTTGAAAAGGTTCAAAACATGCTAGACAAAAGTGATGATATGTTGGGTAAAGAAATGGATCGCACTAAAGCCCTGACTGAAAATCTTCAGAGACTTCAGTCTAGGTTTGACAACCTTCAAAGTCATCATAACACTCTCTTATCTGATCATGAGAAACTTTCTTATGAATTTCTTCAAGAAAAGCAAGATCACGAGAAGCTTTCCTCTGAATTTCTTCAAAGAAAGGAAGATCTTGAAAAGCTAAGAGTGTGTTATGAAGATCTTCAGAAGGAGCGCGATTCATTACTAGCTCAACAAATCAGCGCTTCACAGGAAGAATTTGTTCCTCCATGCTTAAAGTGCATTGAACGTGAATCTGCTAATTCTTCACCTGAATGTTCAAATGCTTCAACTGTCACAAATTCTTCATCTGCCTCTGCTATCACTAATTCCTCATCTGAGGACATTGCTAGTATCACTGACAATGCAGGGCTGAAGGAACTGTACATGACAGGCATGTACAAAAGCCTCAAAGGGCATCAGACTCTTTGTGATGTGCTTAAAAAGCAGATCCTCAACAGAAACCCTAGGAAAGAGGGTATTGCCTTTGAGAGGAAACTCAATGCTGATGGAACATATTGGAAGCCTGAGCAGTACCCCAAAACCTCCTGGGTTGCTGCAAAGGGTCCTCCAGTTGATCCATCTAACTTATCTGGCTTTCCATGTGAATCTCCTCATTCTTCTGATGAGTCATTTGACTCCAACTATAAACTGTTCAAAAATCAGAATGGTGAAGTATTTGCTAGATATGTTGGCACTAACTGCAGGAACGGTTCCCCTATGAAGAAAATCTGGGTTCCCAAAAGTTATGTTGAAAGTCTTCAGGTGAATGTCCTCATGACACCTGTAAGTGCATCTAGTGCCCCTTAGTGATTTTGGTGTATTGAAGACTTATAGGTTAAGTGACTGATGCGTTTGTGAGTGTACACAGGTCTATAAGTCTATGAGGAGTTTGATATTTACAGAGAAAGCCAACCCCTAAAAATGAAGTTCTTCGACTGAAGACTTTGATATTCTGAAGACTTTCTGAAGACTTTGAAAGTGAAGAAATTGGTGTGACCTTGAAGACTTGGTATTCATTCGAGGAATATGAAGCGTGAAGACTTTTGTTTTCGTAGTTCCATTTTCTCTTTCTTGAGTCATAGGAAACACCGTATTGTTAAAGGGGGTCGAGGAAATACTAAGGAAAAATTTTCATGTGATGCTCAACTCAAAATCCTACACCTACCAATCCCTTCGAGTGAAGCCATTGGAAATCTCATACAGTTCAGTCAATTTCTTCACTGACAGAGACGCAGTTCTTCTGGTCATTGAGGACTTTGCTCTGACTGAGGAGTTAGGAATTCGCCAGTGCGAATTGCCTACACAGTGAGGAACATGATAGCCCTGAGGAATTTGAGAGTCAAAATTCCGACCGTTGCTGTGCTACGCGCCGGCTGTCCAAAATATCTTATCCACCTAACGGTCATATCATTGAAGGGCATTTATGTCTTATCATGTCGGGCTTCTCCCTAGGCTATAAATAGCCGCCCCCCACAACCACTAGCTGGTTGGCTGCTCTGAGAGAACTTGACACTTGTCATCTGAGAGCAACCCATCCTCCGAGGACTTTGAGCGAAAATCATCAAGTGAGGAAAATCCCAAAACCAAACCCCGCACAAACCCAAAGTGATTGAGCATCACTGAAGAAATTGATCCTGCGTGGATCCAACGCTTGTTACCTTTGAAGACAGTGCTTCTTCCAGACGGTTAGGCGTCAAGGTCTAGAGCATCCAAGAGGAATTGTGGATCGCCGAGTGACCAAGTCTGTGAAGGTTTGGAAGTCACCTGAAGACTTACCACGAGTGATTGGACGAGGCCTGCGTGGTCTTAGTTCAAGGATAATACGGTGAGGACTGGGTGTCCTGAGTTGCGGCTCAGAGACTGGGTGTCCGGGACTGCGTGTCCTCGAGTTTAAATACTCAGCCGCTCCAACCAAACGTACAACTGAGACAGCAGTTGGAACTGGTTTACCAAATCATTGTCTTCACCAACTAACTGGTTCTATTTCCTCAACTCTTTCATTTCCTCATTACTGTGTTGTATGTTGTTCATATCTGTGCTTGAAGAATTTGACTGAAGACTTTCACAAATTCCTTAGTTCAATTTCTTCAGTCTGTTTGTCTTCATCTTGTTATCCTGTGTTTACGCTTTCTGTACTCTGTGCCAGTCTTCATTTCATCATGATGACTATGTTTGTATCCTGTTATGTTTACGTCTGAGTACTTATTCCGCTGCAAGTAGTTCTTCACTAAGGAATTTCCTCACCAGCAAATTCCTCAGTGAAGAATTCATAAAAATCGCCTATTCACCCCTCTCTAGTCGATATAACGCATTTTCAATTGGTATCAGAGCGAGGTACTCCCTTGTTCTGTGTGATTTTGGTTTAACTGCCTGGAGTTTTAATTATGTCGACCGCAGGTATGAAGAAAGTGACATGCCCTATCTTTGACGGTCATGACTATCCCAAGTGGAAGGCCATGATGAGGTAGCGCCTCATGGCAAGGAACAGCGAGCTGTGGACCGTTACTGAGATTGGTCTTACTGATCTATGCAAGATGGCAAATGCTGATGATATTCGCAAGTACACTCGACTTGACATCATAGTGAAGGATATCATCTGCTCCTGCCTATCCAGAGATCAATTCGGGCGAATTATGCATCTTGGCAATTCGAAGCTCATCTGGGACCGAATCTCTGATGTCTATGAAGGTCATCAAACTCGTCATGATCCCTGGTTTGAGGACTTCAAGGAATCTCTCAAAACGATGACTTTCGAGCCAGAATCATCATCTTCTGCATCTTGTCTCATGGCAAATGGTGCTGAGGTAACCGAATGCTCCTCATCCGAGTCTTGTGATAGTGAATCTGATAATGATGAATTTGACAATGATGAATCTGATGATGATATTGAATCCTGCTATACCAAACTTATTTGCATTGCCACTAAACAACAAACGGCTTTAGAACAAACTCAAGATATGCTAGAAAAAAGTGATAATATGTTGCGCAAAGAAATGGATCGCACTAAAGCCTTGACTGAAAATCTTCAGAGACTTCATTCTAGGTTTGATAACCTTCAGGGTCATCATAACGCTCTCTTGTCTGATCATGAGAAACTTTCTTATGAATTTCTTCAAGAAAAGCAAGATCACGAGAAGCTTTCTCTTGAATCTCTTCAAAGAAAGGAAGATCTTGAGAAGCTAAGAGTGTGTTATGAAGATCTTCAAAAGGAGCGCGATTCATTACTAGCTCAACAAATCAGCGCCTCTCAGGAAGAATTTGTTCCCCCATGCTTAAAGTGCATTGAACGTGAATCTGCTAATTCTTCACCTGAATGTTCAAATGCTTCAACTGTTACAAATCCTTCATCTGCCTCTGCTATCACTAATTCCTCATCTGAGGACATTGCTAGCATCACTGACAATGCAGGGCTGAAGGAACTGTACATGACAGGCATGTACAAAAGCCTCAAAGGACATCAGACACTTTGTGATGTGCTCAAAAAGCAGATCCTCAACAGAAACCCTAGGAAAGAGGGTATTGCCTTTGAGAGGAAACTCAATGCTGATGGAACATATTGGAAGCCTGAGCAGTACCCCAAAACCTCATGGGTTGCTGCAAAGGGACCTCCAGTTGATCCATCTAACTTATCTGGCTTTACATGTGAATCTCCTCATTCTTCTGATGAGTCATTTGACTCCAACTATAAACTGTTCAAAAATCAGAATGGTGAAGTATTTGCTAGATATGTTGGCACTAACTGCAGGAACGGTTCCCCTATGAAGAAAATCTGGGTTCCCAAAAGTTGTGTTGAAAGTCTTTAGGTGAATGTCCTCATGACACCACCTGTGAAGAACAGGAACCCCAGATCAAATTCTTCATATGGACCAAATTCTTCATATGGATCCAAGTCCTCATATGGACCAAATTCTTCACATGGATCAAATTCCTCAACTGGATCAAAGTCCTCATATGATTATAGTCGTGCTAACAACTCTGTCTCGCAGGGTAGAGCTAAGGGTTATGAATATGTGCATTATTCTTCAAACCATTATGTTCATAAGTCCTCAAGGAATTACTCTGCTTATTCATACGCTTACTCTAACCCCTCTTATGTGAAGCGAAATGGTTTGGCATCTTTGCCACCTTTTTCATATGGTGCTCGCAGAATGATGAACTCTTTGCCACCCCTCCAGATGTGGGTGGTGAAGAAAAAGAACTAATCTCTTCTGCAGTGTCAGGTCTTCAGACGTGCTCTAACATCTGAAGAATTTGCTGGGGACCTGACGAAATTGCCTGAAAGGACGCAGGCAAATCATGATGAAATGAACTTTCATTTCACACGTCCTCCTACTGCTATATCTGTTTACTGCTTGATGAAATTCATCTGATGAACTTGATATCATATTCTTCACTGATGAAGCATATGAGATTGTAAGTTACACTAATTCATCTGCAGGATGATCAACCCAAAACCACTGAATGGGTCCTCAATAGTGGATGTACAAATCACATGACTGGTGACAAGAATCTATTGATGGATGCTCCCTTATCACCGTCACTTCTGAAGCATATCATCTTTGCTGACAAAGGCAAAAGTCAGGTATTGGGTCTTGGTAAGGTTGCTATCTCTAAGGATAAGCACATGGACAAAGTCATGCTTGTTGAGTCCTTAGGATACAATCTCATGTCAGTCTCAATGCTTTGTGATCTTGATATGGTTGTTGTCTTCGGCAAATATCGCTGTGTTGTGATTATGGAAGCTGACAATTCCAAAGTCTTCGAAGGCTTTAGGAGAGGAGATCTGTATATTGTTGATTTCTCTACAGGACCACAACCAGCCGTATGTCTACTTGCAAAAGCTTCAGAAGGCTGGCTATGGCATCGACGACTTGGTCATGCAGGCATGAGGAATTTGAACACGCTTGCGAAGAAGAAGCATGTCATTGGCATTTAGAATGTCAAATTCCTCAAGGATCACTTATGCGGAGCATGTGAAGCTGGAAAAATGACCAAGGCCAAGCATCCAGCGCAGACTATCATGACCACTACCCGTCCATTCGAATTGCTTCACATGGACCTCTTCGGACCTAATCATTACTCAGCAGTCACTAATGATGCATCTCTATATGGTTTTGTCATTGTTGATGATTATTCTCGATATACATGGGTACACATTGTTACTTACAAACATGAAGTGCAGGAAGTCTTCAAACGATTTTCCTCGAGGGCTTCAACCAACTTTGGTGTGAAGATCAAGCATATCAGAAGTGACAATGGAACTGAGTTCAAGAATTCCGGTCTTGATGCATATCTTGATGAACTTGGTATTACTCATGAGTTATCTGCTCCCTATACTCCTCAGCAGAATGCCGTCGTGGAGCGCAAGAACAGAACTCTTGTTGAGATGGCTCGCACTATGCTTGATGAATACAAAACGCCTCAGCGTTTTTGGATTGATGCAATTGATACTGCTTGCCACATCATCAACAGAGTATGTCTTCACAAATTCTTCAAGAAGACTGCCTATGAACTCCTCACTGACAAGAAACCCAATGTGAGTTATTTCAAAGTCTTCGGTGCTAAATGTTGGATTAGAGATCCTCACCACAACTCTAAATTTGCACCGAAAGCACATGAAGGTTTTATGCTTGGTTACGGAAAGGACTCGCACACCTACAGAGTCTTCGACATTGTTCTTCACAAGATTGTTGACACTATAGATGTGCGGTTCGATGAAACTAATGGCTCGCAAAGAGAGCACCTACCTTCTGTGTTAGATGAACCAGCACCTGAAGATGCTATCAATCTCAAGGCAACTGAGGATGTCATTCCGACTGAAGAATCTGCTGAAGAATTCATTCCTGTTCATGAAGAACGTCGAGCTGATGCACCTGAAGAACATGATGAGGAAAATGGTGCTGAAGAAAATGCTGATCAAAATCCTCAGCGACAACCAACTCATCCACGCGTTGCAAAAGAAGTGCAAGTGGAGAAGATCATCAATGACATTAGCGCACCAGGTCCTCTCACACGCTCAAAAGCATCACATTTATCTAACTTTTGTGGGCACTATGCTTTTGTCTCTATCACAGAGCCCGCTAAGGTAGATGAAGCATTTCTGGAGCCAGAGTGGATTCAGGCTATGCAAGAAGAATTACATCAGTTCGAGCTGAACAATGTCTGGGAATTGGTCAATCGCCCATATCCTCGCAAGCATAATATCATTGGCACAAAGTGGATCTACCGCAACAAGCAAGATGAAAATGGCCTTGTGGTGAGGAATAAGGCACGACTAGTAGCTCAAGACTACACAGAGGTTGAAGGAATTGATTTCGATGAAACTTTTGCACCTGTTGCTAGACTTGTGGCTATTCGCATATTACTTGCTTACGCTAACCATCATGATATCATCTTATATCAAATGGATGTGAAAAGTGCATTCCTCAATGGTAAGCTTGAGGAAGAAGTATATGTTGCTCAACCCCCAGGTTTTGAAGATCCCAAGAATCCTGACAAAGTCTTCAGACTCAATAAGGCTCTCTATGGCCTCAAGCAAGCCCCTCGGGCGTGGTATGATACATTGAAGGAATTCTTCGTGAAGAATGGCTTCACACCCGGTTCACTCGACCCTACTCTTTTTACTAAATCATATGATGGTGAACTGTTTGTGTGCCAAATATATGTTGATGATATTATCTTTGGCTGTACTGACCAACGTTATAGTGATGAATTTGCCTATATGATGAGTGAAGAATATCAAATGTCTATGATGGGAGAGTTGAAATTCTTCTTAGGTCTTCAAATTCGTCAGCAGCGCAATGGCATATTCATATCTCAGGAGAAATACCTCAAAGATGTACTGAGGAAATTCGGCATGCAAGATTGTAAAGGCGTCAAAATTCCTATGCCCACAAATGGCCATCTATGCACTGATGAAAATGGTATTGACTTCGATCACAAGGTATACCGCTCCATGATTGGTTCCTTATTGTACTTATGTGCATCTAGGCCAGATATAATGCTTAGTGTTTGCATGTGTGCCCGATTTCAAGCTGCACCGAAGGAATCACACCATAAGGCTGTGAAGCATATTCTTCGATATCTAGCTCACACACCAACACTAGGATTATGGTACCCCAAGGGCTCTGCTTTTGATCTCATTGGATATTCTGACTCTGACTATGCTGGTGATCGTGTGGACCGCAAGTCAACATCTGGCACTTGTCATTTCCTCGGACGATCTTTGGTCTGTTGGTCCTCGAAGAAACAGAACTACGTATCACTGTCTACTGCTGAAGCTGAATACATTGCAGCTGGCTCATGCTGTGCTCAACTGCTTTGGATGAAGCAAACCCTCAAGGACTATGGCGTCAACGTGAAGAATGTGCCTCTCCTCTGCGACAATGAGAGTGCCATCAAGATTGCTCACAACCCAGTTCAGCACTCAAAGACAAAGCACATCCAGATTCGTCATCATTTTATTCGTGATCATGTGTTGAAGGGCGACATCTCCATTGAGCATGTGAAGACTGAAGAACAGCTAGCTGATATCTTCACTAAGCCCTTGGACGAGAAAAGATTTAGCAAGTTGCGGTGGGAGCTAAATATCTTAGAATCTTCGAATGTTCTTTGAAAAGGACACACATCCTAACCATTATGCAGAATTGATGACTTAGATGTGCAACACATGAAGAAACATTTTTCTTCAATCAATGAAGAATAACACTCTAAGTGTGAAGAAATTAATGAAGAATTTGATTCTCAGAACCCTACGACAATTGTTCGCGGTGTCTGAAATCATCATTCTTATACGGTGGGTCACGCCACCACAAAAAGTTGAAAATCTTCAATTTGAGTTTTTCCTCTTTTTTGAAAGTCTTCAGTTTTTCAAATTCTTTAACTTTGCAAAATCTTCACTGTTTCTGTCGTTTTTCTTCATTGGATATATATATATATATATGAGTTTATGTCCTCTACAGCATTCACTTATTGCTATTTCTTCAAGCTGTGATTTCTGCTAAGTGAATGTGATCGGACCCTTCCCCCTCTATGCTACACTCAACCCAATCTATTCACAAATTCTTCATGTGCGTTCTGATTGAAACTCGTTCAAAGTCTTCACTGTGTCCTTGTCAGCTGAAGAAATTGCGAACGAAACTTTAAAACAAATCTTATCCAGATTTTCGGTTTTACCGCTCAAACCGTTCCGCATCCCATGATGCATTATTTTATTCACCCACGATCTTACACGATCTCATCTGCATAGTACGTGGGTGACACATGTCGCGTGAAGAAGAAAGGGCAGGGACATGTTCGTCCCAAAATCTTCGGGCGAACAGTTTCTACCGTGGCTATAAATACCCCTCTCCCCTTCCTTACTTCATTTACTCCGGTAGGTCGCTGTCTCTCGCTCGAGCTCTCCTCAAACCCTAGCGCCACCGCTACTCCATCGCCGCCGGTGAGGAAGAGCTTCACTGTCTCGACCTCGTCGCCGTCGTACTCGCGCCGGCTGCGGAAATCTTCACTCCGCCGCCGCCGTAGCCGTCTTCCTCTGCCAAGTTAGGGCGTGGGAGATCTAACTTGACGAACTTCATCACTGTTCATCTCTGTTCGTCGTGTTCTTCAGTTCCGGTAATTAAAGGTCACTTTTATTACTCGCTTTGATTCTCAAACTTTTTTGAAAATCTTCAAAGGTGTTTTATTCTTCAAATCTTCACATATGAACACCTCACACACTGTATGCTCTTGATCCATCTCTCTAAGCACTCATTTCTTCGAGATTCCTCAATTGTGCGGATTTTCAATCTGTACAACTCTGGAACCTAAGACAAGAACGCTTAGTGAAATTCCTCAAGGCTCAACTGGTCAAATTCCTTAAAACTTGTCTTTTCGAAAAATCTTCTGAGAACGCATATGACCTCTCCAAATTCCTCGCACCTACACTCTGTTCATAGGTACTCATGTCCGCTGCTGAATCACTAGGTTCTCATCAACTTAACTCATTTGCAGCGTTCCTCGAAGAAAAACTACATACTTCTTCAGAGTGTTCAATTGTTCAAATTCCTCATCTGAAGAAAATGGCTGAAGGAAAGAGACCGCAGAAAGGAGGAAAGAAACCGGAGGTCATGACTGCTTTCGAGATCCTTGATGAAATATACAAGGATTATTGCACACCTGATGAAGCCAAGTTTGGCAAAGAAAACAAGAATCAGCGCAAAGTGCGCATTCAGAGGATTGAACGAAGATGGGCACGAGAATGGAGGGAATATCGATATGTTACTCCAAAGTACATGAAGAAATTCGCCTTAAATCCTCCATGCCCAAGAGCTCCATTGGCACCTGGCCAAGTCGCTGATCCCACTAGCATCAAAAGTGGTGAAGACTTTCTTGAAGAAAGGGCTAGGCGCCAAGCAAAATTGGCAAGACAAGCCAAGGAGGCAGTGAGGAAATTCAATGAGGATTCTGCTGCTGCTGCTGCCATTGAGACCTCGGTCAAGCCGAGGAAATCAATGCCGAAGAAGCCTGCTCGCAAGCCAAGTGCTTCACCATCAGCGCCCTCACGGCCAAGTTCCTCAGCCGCGCCCTCACGGCAAATTCCTCAGACTACCGCTGCTCCACCAAAGTCCTCAGCAGCCCCCTCCAAGTCCTCAACTCCTGTGCATCTGGATACATGTCAAAGGACTCAGGGTTTCTCAATTGCTTCTGGTGTCTCAGCGAGTTCCTCAGCTGCACCAATGTCCTCATCAGGCACCACTCTACTGAAGACAAAAGCAACAGCTGGACGCGGTCCTCGGCCAAGTCCAAGAAAGAAATAGGTTGCTTTCCAAGTGCCCTCTGATGACGAGGCTTCGGATGAAGAACTTGCAGAAATCATCAGAGACAGACAAGCAAAGGCCACCAGAGCCAAAGGAACACCTGTGCCCCTGCTTCTGGATCCGAAAAAGATCCTCGACTATATTGACTTATGGCATAAGGATCCAAACACTCCAATGCCTGATCTGCCTCTGACTCCTGGTCAAAGTCATATGCTGACCCATTTCATCTCTCAAGAGAAATGGAAGTTTGAAAAGGCTCATGAGATAAAGAGAGCACAAGCTAGAAAGCAGAAGCTTCTGAAGAAGAACGTTGTCAGACTGACACCTGAAGAACTTCTCAAGGCTCAATCTGAGATCCAAGCCCTCAGCAAAGTTTTCGATGCATACAATGCTGATTGGCAAGGAGCCAAAGTGAGATTCGTCAATTTGACGAAGAAAATGACAACTGTTGCAGCCCCATCGCAACAAGAAAATCCTCAGGCTGCAGACTCTGCTCAGCCTGCTGAAGAACATGCCAGCACTGCTGATGACTTTCAGCCTGCTGATGAGAATACAAGTTCCAGGGCTGATGACTCCATTCCAGCCGCTGAAGAAATTCCCAGGGCATCCACTAGTGGTGCGCCTGAAGAAACTGAAGAGATCAGGGCAACTGCACCAGTTGCGCCTGAAGAAAATGAACCACAGTCCTCAGCTCCTCCTGCGCCAACACCAACTCCAATTCTTCCTTCTGCTTATGAAGTGAAGAAGACCAAGGCTGCAGAGCGAGCTGCAGTGAAGAAAAGGAAGGCATCAGCTGCGTCAAATTCTTCGGCCGCGAAGAAAATGAAGCCAATGACCAACTCGCTTGAAAATCCTATTGATGCCATTCCGCTTTCCTCCATGTCATCCAAGGAAATTGTTCCTTATGGAGAAGACTACAAGATCCCAAGCGGATCTGATGAAGAAAATCATTCTGTTGCTACCTCAGAGCAGTTTGATGAAGAAATTGAAGTGGAAACATTCCCTTCAACGCCAGTCGTTTCCTCACCTATGCCTCAGTTCACAGCTGAAGAGGCTGGTGTTGAGGAAATTGAAAAAGAAGATGAAGATGTGGATATTGGATGCACTACACCAGTGATGAACGATGACTTTTGGGAAAGTCAGCATCCCAATACTCCTCTCTTCACTCCTATTCAACAAATTCCTCAGTCCCCGGCTACAACTGTTCAAATGGGCTCTGAAGAAACTCATCCCACATCGTCTGTTCATGAAGAAATTCCAGCCGCTAGTGCTGAAGAACCTGCTGCTGCTGATCCCCAAACTGCACAAGAAGAGGAACCAGAAATTCCTCAGCCTGAAGCACCTGAGATTGTCATTCCTGAGGTTGTGCTGCAAATCACTGACACTCCTCTGCCCAAACCGAAGAATCCGTTCTCTAGCAAGCAAAAATTCAAGGCTGAAGACTTCTTTTCTGAGCATGTGTTCTTCATTGATTACAATCCATATGACTCTGCTCGCATAAGGAAGAGACGTTTCTAGACTGCTACTCAAGCCAACTTCTATTCCTCAGTGCTCTTTGACAAGGACAAAATCTTTGATCATGAACATATTCCTCATGTGGATATGGAATCTCTGCCGTGCTTCGAGCCGGTCCTCCGAGTTATTCACGATGCATGACTACTAAACTTCTGCACTGATATCTGTGATTGGAATGAAGAACTCATTCTTCAGTTCTATGCCACTTTGCATATCACCGGAGATGCTGAAGATGTCAATTCATGGGTGCTGGATTGGATGACAGAAAACACTCACTATAAGGCACCAGCAACTGCATTGCTTCGTGTCCTTCCTCTTGATCCTCCCCATGCCAGTGCACGTTGCATCTACAATGACCGCGAACTAACAGATCATTATATGCAAGTGCTCATGAAGCCTTTGAAGCCAGGGCAGGCCCCACGAACCAAATTCCTCGTCAAGGAATTGCTATATGTGCCTCGGACTGTCTATCGCATCCTGACGAAGACAATGAGTCCTATCAAAGGCCACGACTCAAATGATGAAGATGTCATTGGCATCATGAAGAATATGCTTTTTAACATCATTCATGGCGTTCCCGTCAACTTCCATGATTTCTTCATGAGGACTCTGGCTAATGTTGCTATGTCACCTTTTGAGCTGAAGCCCTATGCACCTTGGATTATGAAATTCATAAGGGCAAGATCTTCACTGAATTACAAGGCTGACACTCTGAACCATGGTAGCTACTTGCCGCCCATTGAAGTCCTCAAGCGACTAGTTTCATCATCTGATGATAAGGACAAGGCAGCTGCTGTGATCGATGAAGGCACTCGTCCATTGGATGGTCAATTCCGTCTAGCTACATCTTACTCCACCAATGACGATTCTGCAACACATGACACTGCCGCAAATACATCAGCCAAGCAAAAGCCTCAAGCAACAGCACCCAGGGTGATGACTGACCGTGAGTTACTCCTCAGTCTTCATCAGAAGGTTGATCGCAATCACAAATGGGTGAAGCGTCAGTTTGCTGCAATTCTTCACAACATGACCTCAACCCATAATGCAGTGAAGAAAAATCAGTATCACCTTCATGAAACCCTCAACCGCACCTGGGCTGTTCTCACTCATGTATATTCCGCGGAAGAACTGAAGACTATGGGTCTCCAGGAAGCATTTGACTGGTCTGCACCACCTCCGAAGAAATTCAAGAGAGTCAGAGTTCCTGATCTGGTGGCCAGTTCTTATTCTTCATCGTGTGAAACTGATGAGCCTGAAGATTTGGAAGACACTGCGGCAGGCCCTACTTCAACGAAAAACCCCGACAACGCTGGCGCTCCTCCATCGACTTGAAATTCTTCAGGGGCGTTAGTCCTCAGTTTCGATCCTTTTGGTCATTGGATGACAAAGGGGGAGAAATCTGAGTTAGTCTTCAAGCGGGTTTATACTATGGGTGTTTTGTTAAGTTACAACTCTCGTTCTTCCGAAACTTTTTATTGGATCGAGTTGTAATCTTAAATCCGATGGTGCCCTGATACTTTTGGACGGTGCATTGTTCTCTGACTTTGATGCACTGTGCTCTGATACTTTTGATGTGTTATTCTGCATGCTTATTCCTCGTTAATATTATTGCACGCATGCTGAATCTCATCAGGCACCATATTTCATCATGCATTTCAAATTCTTCATATTATATATCAAATGCATGTATGAATTACAAGATATAGGGGGAGATCTCCATGATTCAATTCTTCAAATGTGCATTGCCTCAAAAGCAAATTCCTCACTATGCCCATATTCAGGGGGAGTTCTTCTATATCTTGCAATCAAATTCCTCAATATCAGTATTTACACTTCATATGTTAATCCCCGTTGAAAACTTAACCTATGTTGTCATCAATCACCAAAAAGGGGGAGATTGTAAGTGCATCTAGTGCCCCTTAGTGATTTTGGTGTATTGAAGACTTATAGGTTAAGTGAGTGATGCGTTTGTGAGTGTACACAGGTCTATAAGTCTATGAGGAGTTTGATATTTACAGAGAAAGTCGACCCCTAAAAATGAAGTTCTTCGACTGAAGACTTTGATATTCTGAAGACTTTGAAAGTGAAGAAATTGGTGTGACCTTGAAGACTTGGTATTCATTCGAGGAATACGAAGCGTGAAGACTTTTGTTTTCGTAGTTCCATTTTCTCTTTCTTGAGTCATAGGAAACACCGTACTGTTAAAGGGGGTCGAGGAAATACTAAGGAAAAATTTCCATGTGATGCTCAACTCAAAATCCTACACCTACCAATCCCTTCGAGTGAAGCCATTGGAAATCTCATACAGTTCAGTCAATTTCTTCAGTGACAGAGACGCAGTTCTTCTGGTCACTGAGGACTTTGCTCTGACTGAGGAGTTAGGAATTCGCCAGTGCGAATTGCCTACACAGTGAGGAACATGATAGCCCTGAGGAATTTGAGAGTCAAAATTCCGACCGTTGCTGTGCTGCGCGCCGGCTGTCCAAAATATCTTATCCACCTAACGGTCATATCATTGAAGGGCATTTATGTCTTATCATGTCGGGCTGCTCCCTAGGCTATAAATAGCCGCCCCCCACAACCACTAGCTGGTTGGCTGCTCCGAGAGAACTTGACACTTGTCATCTGAGAGCAACCCATCCTCCGAGGACTTTGAGCGAAAATCATCAAGTGAGGAAAATCCCAAAACCAAACCCCACACAAACCCAAAGTGATTGAGCATCACTGAAGAAATTGATCCTGCGTGGATCCGACGCTTGTTACCTTTGAAGACTGTGCTTCTTCCAGACGGTTAGGCGTCAAGGTCTAGAGCATCCAAGAGGAATTGTGGATCGCCGAGTGACCAAGTCTGTGAAGGTTTGGAAGTCACCTGAAGACTTACCACGAGTGATTGGACGAGGCCTGCGTGGTCTTAGTTCAAGGAGAATACGATGAGGACTGGGTGTCCTGAGTTGCGGCTCAGAGACTGGGTGTCCGAGACTGCGTGTCCTCGAGTTTAAATACTCAGCCGCTCCAACCAGACGTACAACTGAGACAGCAGTTGGAACTGGTTTACCAAATCATTGTCTTCACCAACTAATTGGTTCTATTTCCTCAACTCTTTCATTTCCTCATTACTGTGTTGTATGTTGTTCATATCTAAGCTTGAAGACTTTGACTGAAGACTTTCACAAATTCCTCAGTTCAATTTCTTCAGTCTGTTTGTCTTCATCTTGTTATCCTGTGTTTACGCTTTCTGTACTCTATGCCAGTCTTCATTTCATCATGATGACTATGTTTGTATCATGTTATGTTTACCTCTGAGTACTTATTCCGCTGCAAGTAGTTCTTCGCTAAGGAATTTCCTCACCAGCAAATTCCTCAGTGAAGAATTCATAAAAATCGCCTATTCACCCCCCCCCCCCTCTAGTCGATATAACGCACTTTCAACACCACCTGTGAAGAACAGGAACCCCAGATCGAATTCTTCATATGGACCAAATTCTTCATATGGATCCAAGTCCTCATACGGACCAAATTCCTCACATGGATCAAATTCCTCAAAAGGATCAAAGTCCTCATATGATTATCATCGTGCTAACACGGAGAAAATCCTCCTTTTCCCCTTTGTACAAGCCGGACAAGATCCTCACCAGATCGGCGACCGATCCCGGCCCCTTTACAGCCATGGCGGGTGGCATCATCCTCCCCGTTGAAATCCCACATGGGGTGGCCCCTATACCGGAGCGGCTGCACCCCCCCCCCCCCCCCCCCCGCATAATGCATGTGGCCATGACTCCGATCATAGTCAGGCCGGAATGAACTAATAACCTTATTCGGCTCATTAGGTAGAGGACATCCCTGTCATTTTCCCACTGGGGGCTCCGCGGGCGCCAGCTTAGGCGTTTCTTCAAGGGAGCATTGCTGAACTTCGGGAGGCCGGTCCGAATGGGATCCGGTAGCGGGGCGTCTTCTACATAAAACCATTCCGAAGGCCAGTCTTCGGACGCCTTCTTCGGGGTTCCGGAAAGATATCCGGTCCCGACGATGCGCCGTAGTTCGGCTCCGCCAACTTGATATATTGACCCCTCATGAGAACGGGGTACCAGGCAAAACAATCTCTTCCACAGCGCGAAATGAGCCTCAATGCCCAAAAACAGTTTGCAAAGGGCCACGAAGCCCGCGATGTGCAGAATGGAGGCAGGCGTAAGGTGGTGCAGCTGGAGGCCGTAGAACTCCAGGAGCCCCCAGAGAAACGGATGTATTGGAAATCCGAGTCCTCTTATTAGATAAGAGATAAAGCATACCCGCTCTCCTTTGGAGGGATTGGGGACACTCTCCGCCTGCTTTCCACCCTTGTAGGTGGCGAGTCCGGCTCGAACCGGAACCATAAGGCTGGGGGAAGAAATCCCTTGTCTTGGAGCGTCACTAACTCACTGTGCGGGACTGAGCATCTCTCCCAATCTCCAGGCTGAGGGCTGGAAGCGCGAGAGGAGGAGTCGCGTCGACTGTCCATGATGGAATAGATTTTTGTCAGAGGCGCTCCGATGAATGCTCGCAGAAGGAGGATGGTGTGATTCGGATCTAGATCCCCGTCTCTTTTATAGGCGGCTCATTTGTGCAGCTAGGGGGGTAAATATAAAGATACCCTGGCTTTTCGCATTCGTTCGACACGTGGAAGATGGCCATTATTGGGCGTGGAAGCCAAGGAGCGCAGCATTTATAAGAAGCCGGACACTATTCGATAGGTACATGGAATTTGGAGAAGAACCCGCCTCGCAATGCCGAAGACAATCTACGCGCCGGACACATCGTCATCGAAGCCTGGTTCGGGGGCTACTGAGGGAGTCCTGGACTAGGGGGTGTCCGGATAGCCGAACTATCATCTTTGGCCGGACTCCTAGACTATGAAGATACAAGATTGAAGACTCCGTCCCGTGTCCGGATGGGACTTTCCTTGGCGTGGAAGGCAATATTGGCGATACGGATATGTAGATCTCCTACCATTGTAACCGACTCTGTGTAACCCTAGCCCTCTCCGGTGTCTATATAAACCGGAGGGTTTTAGTCCGTAGGACGAACAACAATCATACCATAGGCTAGCTTCTAGGGTTTAGCCTCTCTGATCTCGTGGTAGATCTACTCTTGTACTACCCATATCATCAATATTAATCAAGCAAGAGTAGGGTTTTACCTCCACCGAGAGGGCCCGAACCTGGGTAAAAACATCGTGTCCCTTGTCTCCTGTTACCATCCGCCTAGACGCACAGTTCGGGACCCCCTACCCGAGATCCGCCGGTTTTGGCACCGACAGAGGGAGTTATTTTTTTAAGGAGTACAGCGGGGTGGGGCGGGGCGTGGTATTTCAGCCGGTGCGGGCGAGCTCCGGTAGGCGAGGTGGGACTAAAATCAGGACCTCGCCTCCCCGCGGGCGCTGTGCGTACTGCCGAGGTGGGCTGCGTGGGTCGCCTGCGCGCGTGCGAGCGATCGAGGGTGCGGGGGCGGTCCGAAGGCACACTGCATGTGCACTTTGTTAGTCCCACCTTGCCCGCCGAAGGACGCCCCGACCGCCTTAAATAGCCGTGTTCAGCCACCCTATCAGATAAGATAGTTAGTAATAATTTGATTTGACTTACACTATACGGGCAGCTCTGGTGTAGCTGCCCGGACAGTGTAAAATCTCAAACGATTATTACACTGCCTAGACAGCTATAGCAGTGCTGCTATAGTAGTGTAAACTCAAATCATATCATTACTAGCTATCTTATTTTTGCCAGTTTTTCATTCTACGCAAGTTTGTCTCACCTCATTCAAATTACATAATTAGTACCTATATTATTTTTTAATATTTGCCACACCTCATTCAAATCACATCACGTAGTACCTATATTATTTTTGACCGTTTGCCAATCTAAGCAAGTTTACTCATGTCGCGTCACGTCCGAGGAGTGTGTTTAGGTTTCATAGCGTGGAAAATCATAGTAAATTCTCGGAGGTTAGAAATGGCCCGAAAACCTTTCATGCTTGCTTGCCATGAGTGTAGAAACGTATGAAAAAAATTTGGGCCCATTTGAAGGGTGTCGAAGAAAACCCTCCGTCGGGACGGGGCCTTCCCTCCTACCAGAACGGCGTGCGCTGAGGAAGGTCATTTTTTGGCCATCTTCAGAACGACCACAAATTTTGCGACAGGGTAGGCATGCCCACCGTAGGACCCCTCAAAAAAGTTCATCATGTTCCGAGCACACTCTCATCTCACGTCACGCCCGGGGAGTGTGTTTCGGTTTCAGAGCATGCAAAATCATAGAAAATTCTCGGAGGTTCGAAATGGCTAGAAACCTTCCATGCTTGCTTGCCATGAGCGTATAAATGTCTGAAAAAAAATTGGCTCCATTTGAAGGATGTCAAAAAAAAACCTCCATCGGGACAGGGCCTTCCCTCCTACCAGAACGGCGTACGCTGAGGAAGGTCATTTTTTGGCCATCTTCAGAATGACCCCAAATTTTGCGACACGGTAGGCATGCCCACTGTAGGACCACTCGCAAAAGTTTAGTGTGTTCCGAGCACACACTCATGTCGCGTTACGTCCGGGGAGTGTGTTTCCGTTTCAGAGCATGGAAAATCGTAGAAATTTCTCGGAGAATCGAAATGGCCCGAAACCTTCCATACTTGCTTGCCGTGAGTGTACAAACGTCTGAAAAAAATTGGGGCCATTTGAAGGATGTCAAAAAAACCTCCATCAGGACGGGGCCTTCCCTCCTACCAGAATGGTGTGCGCAGAGGAAGGTCATTTTTTGACTATCTTCAGAACGACCCCAAATTTTGCGACAGGGTAGGCATGCCCACCGTAGGACCCCTCGCAAAAGTTCAGTGTGTTTCGAGAAAACGCTCATGTCGCGTCGCGTCCGGGGAGTGTGTTTTGGTTTCAGAGCATGGAAAATCGTAGAAATTTCTCGGAGATTCGAAATGACCCTAAACCTTCCATGCTTGCTTGCCATGAGTGTACAAATGTCTGAAAAAAATTGAGGCCATTTGAAGGATGTCAAAAAAAAACTTCTGTCGGGACGGGGCCTTCCGACCTACCAGAACGGTGTGCGTAGAGGAAGGTCATTTTTTGACTATCTTCAGAATGACCCCAAATTTTGCGACAGGGTAGGCATGCCCACCGTAGGACCCCTCACAAAAGTTCATCGTGTTCCGAGCACACACTCATGTCGCGTCGCGCCCGGGGAGTGTGTTTCGGTTTCAGAGCGTGGAAAATCATAGAAATTTCTCGGAGATTTGAAATGTCCCTAAACCTTCCATGCTTGCTTGTCATGAGTGTATAAATGTCTGAAAAAAATTTGGGGCCATTTGAAGGATGTAAAAAAAACCTTCCATCGGGACGTGCAAAAAAGTCATCAGGCGTGGATAGTCATACCTTACAACACTGATGCAGGTCATGCTGTATCAGTCCACAACAATTGTGGAGTCACAGAGCAGAACCTGCATAAGCATAGTGAGGTATGGCTACCACAATCAAAGAATTGATGTCGTATACGGATGAAGCTATTTAAACACATGACTCGTCGTCAAAATTAGCAATGTGGGACTAAAAATACAACACTGTGGGCGGTTGGCACCCCCAGCGGCGGCTGCAAGTCTCGTAGAGCGCCTCGGCATCAAGGGCGGCGGCCTAGGCGGATGTGCGCGGGGTGGCCCTGGCGATGGGTCGCCCTGCTGGTGCTGGCTAGGCGCCCCCTCGGTCACGCGGGTGATGAGGCGACGGCGGTCCATGGTTGCTGGTGTGCATCCCTCCCGCCAGGTATGCCACTGAAGGAAATATGCCCTAGAGGCAATAATAAAGTTATTATTTATTTCCTTATTTCATGATAAATGTTTATTATTCATGCTAGAATTGTATTAACCGGAAACATAATACATGTGTGAATACATAGACAAACATAGTGTCACTAGTATGCCTCTACTTGACTAGCTCGTTGAATCAAAGATGGTTAAGTTTCCTAGCCATAGACATGAGTTGTCATTTGATTAACGGGATCACATCATTAGGAGAATGATGTGATTGACATGACCCATTCCGTTAGCCTAGCACTTGATCGTTTAGTATGTTGCTATTGATTTCTTCATGACTTATACATGTTCCTGTAACTATGAGATTATGCAACTCCCGTTTACCGGAGGAAGACTTTGGGTGCTACCAAATGTCACAACATAACTGGGTGATTATAAAGGAGTACTACAGATGTCTCCAAAGGTACATGTTGGGTTGGCGTATTTCGAGATTAGGTTTTGTCACTCCGATTGTCGGAGAGGTATCTCTGGGCCCTCTCGGTAATGCACATCACTATAAGCCTTGCAAGCAATGTGACTAATGAGTTAGTTGCGGGATGATGCATTATGTAATGAGTAAAGAGACTTGCCGGTAACGAGATTGAACTAGGTATTGGATACCGACGATCGAATCTCGGGCAAGTAACATACCGATGACAAAGGGAACAACGTATGTTGTTATGCGGTTTGACCGATAAAGATCTTCGTAGAATATGTGGGAGCCAATATGGGCATCCAGGTCCCGCTATTGGTTATTGACCAAGAATAGTTCTAGGTCATGTCTACATAGTTCTCCAACCCGTAGGGTCCGCATGCTTAAGGTTTCGATGACAGTTTTATTATGAGTTTATGAGTTTTGATGTACCAAAGGAGTTCGGAGTCCCGGATGAGATCGGGGACATGACGAGGAGTCTCAAAATGGTCGAGACGTAAAGATCGATATATTGGACGACTATATTCGAAGTTCGGAAAGGTTCCGAGTGATTCTGGTATTTTTTGGAGTACCGGAGAGTTACGGGAATTCGCCGGGGAGTATATGGGCCTTATTGGGCCATACGGAATAGAGGAGAGAGGCTGAAAGGAAGGAGGCGCGCAGCCCCCCTCTGGTCCGAATTGGACAAGGGGTGCGGTCCCCTTTTCCTTCCTCCTCTCCCCCTCTTTCCCCCTTCTCCTACTCCAACAAGGAAGGAGGGAGTCCTACTCCCAGTGGGAGTAGGACTCCCCTTGGCGCGCCCCTACTAGGCCGGCCGCCCCCTCCCCCTTGCTCCTTTATATACGGGGGCAGGGGGGCACCTCTAGGCACAACAACAATTGATCCCTTGGATCTCTTAGCCGTGTGCGGTGCCCCCCTCCACCATAATCCACCTCGATAATATCATAGCAGTGCTTAGGCGAAGCCCTGCGTTGGTAGTACATCAAGATCATCACCACGCCGTCGTGCTGACGGAACTCTCCCTCGACACTCGGCTGGATCGGAGTTCGAGGGACGTCATTGAGCTGAACGTGTGCTAGAACTCGGAGGTGCCGTAGTTTCGGTGCTTGATCGGTCGGGCCGTGAAGACGTACGACTACATCAACCGCATTGTTCTAACGCTTCCGCTTTCGGTCTACGAGGGTACGTGGACACACTCTCCCCTCTCGTTGTTATGCATCACCATGATCTTGCGTGTGCGTAGGAATTTTTTTTGAAATTACTACGTTCCCCAACAGTGGCATCCGAGCCTAGGTTTTATGCGTAGATGTCATATGCACGAGTAGAACACAAGTGAGTTGTGGGCGATACAAGTCATACTGCTTACCAGCATGTCATACTTGGTTCAGCGGTATTGTTGGATGAAGCGGCCCGGACCGACATTACGCGTACGCTTACGCGAGACTGGTTTTACCGTCGTGCTTTGCACACAGGTGACTAGCGGGTGTCTGTTTCTCCAACTTTAGTTGAACCGAGTGTGGCTACGCCCGGTCCTTGCGAAGGTTAAAACATCACCAACTTGATGAACTATCATTGTGGTTTTGATGCGTAGGTAAGAACGGTTCTTGCTCAGCCCGTAGCAGCCACGTAAAACTTGCAACAACAAAGTAGAGGACGTCTAACTTGTTTTTGCAGGGCATGTTGTGATGTGATATGGTCAAGACATGATGAGATATAAGTTGTTGTATGAGATGATCATGTTTTGTTGAAGTTATCGGCAACTGGCAGAAGCCCTATGGTTGTCTCTTTGTTGCATAAGATGCAAGTGCCAAATAATTGCTTTACTTTATCGCTATGCGATAGCAATAGTTGCAAGAGCAATAGTTGGCGAGACGACCATGTGACGACACATTGATATAGATCAAGATGATGAAGATCATGGTGTCGTGCCGGTGACGATAGAGATCATGACAGTACTTTGGAGATGGAGATCAAAGGCGCAAGATGATCATGGCCATATCATGTCACATATTTTGATTGCATATGATGTTTATCTGTTCTACATCTTATTCTGTTTTGTTTGACGGTAGCATTTTAAGATGATCTCTCACTAATTATCAAGAAGTGTTCTCCCTGAGAATGCACCGTTGCGAAAGTTCTTCGTGCTGAGACACCATGTGATGATCGGGTGTGATAGGCTCTACGTTCAAATACAATGGGTGCAAAACAGTTGCACACGCGGAATACTCAGGTTAAACTTGACGAGCCTAGCATATACAGATATGGCCTCAGAACACGGAGACCGAAAGGTCGAACGTGAATCATATAGTAGATATGATCAACATAGTGATGTTCACCATTGAAAACTACTCCATCTCACGTGATGATCGGACATGGTTTAGTTGATTTGGATCACGTGATCACTTAGATCACTAGAGAGATGTCTGTCTAAGTGGGAGTTCTTAAGTAATATGATTAATTGAACTTAAATTTATCATGAACTTAGTCCTGGTAGTATTTTGCAAATTATGTTATAGATCAATAGCTCGCGTTGTTGCTTTCATATGTTTATTTTGATATGTTCCTAGAGAAAAACTGTGTTGAAAGATGTTAGTAGCAATGATGCGGATTGGATCCGTGATCTGAGGTTTATCCTCATTGCTGCACAGAAGAATTATGTCCTTAATGCACCTCTAGGTGACAAACCTATTGCAGGAGCAGATGCAGACGTTATGAACATTTGGCTAGCTCAATATGATGACTACTTGATAGTTTAGTGCACCATGCTTAACGGCTTAGAATGGGACTTCAAAGATGTTTTGAACGTCATGGACCATATGAGATGTTCCAGGAATTAAAGTTAATATTTCAAGCAAATACCCGAGTTGAGAGACATGAAGTCTCCAACAAGTTCTATAGCTAAAAGATGGAGGAGAATCGCTCAACTAGTGAGCATGTGCTCAGATTGTCTGGGTACTTCAATCGCTTGAATCAAGTGGGAGTTAATCTTCCAGATAATATAGTGATTGACAGAATTCTCTAGTCACCATCACCAAGTTAGTAGAACTTCGTGATGAACTATAATATGCAAGGGATGACGAAAGTGATTCCCAAGCTCTTCGTGATGTTGAAATCGACGAAGGTAGAAATCAAGAAAGAGCATCAAGTGTTGATGATTGACAAGACCACTAGTTTCAAGAAAAGGGCAATGGGAAACAAAGGGAAACTTCAAGTAGAATGGCAAACAAGTTGTCACTCCCGTGAAGAAGACCAAAGCTAGACCAAAGCCTGTAACTGAGTGCTTACACTGCAAAGGAAATGGTCACTGGAAGCGGAAATGCCCTGAATATTCGGTGGATAAGAAGGATGGCAAAGTGAACAAGGGTATATTTGATATACAGGTGTTTGATGTGTGCCTTACTAGTGTTTATAGTAGCCCCTGAGTATTTGATACTTGTTCGGTTGCTAAGATTAGTAACTCGAAACAGGAGTTACAGAATAAACAGAGACTAGTTCAAGGGGAAGTGACGATGAGTGTTGGAAGTAGTTCCAAGATCGATATGATCATCATCGCACACTCCCTATACTTTCGAGATTAGTGTTAAACCTAAATAAATGTTATTTTGTGTTTGCGTTGAGCATGAATATGATTTGATCATGTTTATTGCGATACGGTTATTCATTTGAAGTTAAAGAATAATTGTTATTCTGTTTACATGAATAAGACCTTCGATGGTTATACACCCAATGAAAATAGTTTGTTGGATCTCGATCGTAGTGATACACATATTCATAATATTGATGCCAAAAGATGCAAAGTTAATAATGATAGTGCAACTTATTTGTGGCACTGCCGTTTGGGTCATATCAGTGTAAAGCGCATGAAGAAACTCCATAAAGATGGATTTTCGGAATCACTTGGTTAAGAATCATTTGATGCTTGCGAACCGTGCCTTTTGGGCAAGATGACTAAAACTCCGTTCTCCGGAACAATGGAACAAGCTACTGACTTATTGGAAATAATACATACCGATGTATGCGATCCAATGAGTGTTGATGCTCGTGGCAAATATCGTTATTTTCTGACCTTCACAAGATGATTTGAGCAGATATGGGTATATCTACTTGATGAAACATAAGTCTGAAATAGTTGAAAGGTTCAAAGAATTTCAGAGTGAAGTGGAAAATTCATCGTAACAAGAAAATAAAATTTCTGCGATCTGATCGCGGAGACAAATATTTGAGTTATGAGTTTGGTCTTCAATTAAAACAATGTGGAATAGTTTCACAAACTCACGCCACCTGGAACACCACAATGTAATGGTGTGTCCGAACGTCGTAATCATACTTTACTAGATATGGTGCGATCTATGATATCTCTTATCAGTTTACCACTATCGTTTTGGGGTTATGCATTAGAGACAACTGCATTCACGTTAAAAGGGCACCATCTAAATCCGTTGAGACGACAGCACATGAACTGTGGTTTAGCAAGAAACCCAAGTTGTCGTTTCTTAAAGTTTGGGGCTGCGATGCTTGTGTGAAAAAGTTTCATCCTGATAAGCTCAAACCCAAATTGGAGAAGTGCATCTTCATAGAATACCCAAATGAAACTGTTGGGTACACCTTCTATCACAGATCCGAAGGCAAGATTTTTGTTGCTAAATTCGGATCCTTTCTAGAGAAGGAGTTTCTCTCGAAAGAAGTGAGTGGGAGGAAAGTAGAACTTGATGAGGTAACTGTACCTTCTCCCGAATTGGAAAATAGTTCATCACTGAAATCAGTTCCAGTGATTCCTACACCAATTAGTGAAGAAGCTAATGATGATGATCATGAAACTTCAGATCAAGTTACTACAGAACCTCGTAGGTCTGCCAGAGTACGGTCCGCACCAAAGTGGTATGGTAATCCTATTCTGGAAGTCATGTTACTAGACCATGATGAACCTACGAACTATGAGGAAGCGATGATGAGCCCAGATTCCGCGAAATGGATTGAGGCCATGAAATCTGAGATGGGATCCATGTATGAGAACAAAGTGTGGACTTTGGTGGAGTTGCCCGTTGATCGGCAAGCCATATTGTATAAATGGATCTTCAAGAGGAAGACAGATGCTGATAGTAGTGTTAATATCTACAAAGCTCGACTTGTCGCAAAAGAGTTTTCGACAAGTTCAAGGTGTTGACTACAATGAGAGTTTCTCAACTGTAGCGATGCTTAAGTCTGTCCGAATCATGTTAGCAATTGCCACATTTTATGAAATCTGGCAAATGGATGTCAAAACTACATTCCTTAATGGTTTTCTTAACTAAGAGTTGTATATGATGCAACCAAAAGGTTTTGTCAACAACCCTAAAGGTCCTAACAAAATGTGCAAGCTCCAGCGATCCATTTATGGACTGGTGCAAGCATCTCAGAGTTGGAATATACGCTTTGATAAGTTGATCAAAGCATATAGTTTTGTACAGACTTACGATGAAGCTTGTATTTACAAGAAAGTGAGTGGGAGCACTACAGCATTTCTGATAAGTATATGTGAATGACATATTGTTTATCGGAAATAATGTAGAATTATTCTGCAAAAGCATAAAGGAGTGTTTGAATGGAGTTCTTTAAAAGAAAGACCTCAGTAAAGCTACTTACATATTGAGCATCAAGATCTATTGAGATAGATCAAGACGCTTGATAAGTTTTTCAATAAGTACATACCTTGTCAAGATTTTGAAGTAGTTCAAAATGGAACAGTCAAAGAAAAAGTTCTTGCCTGTGATGCAAAGGTGTGAAGTTGAGTAAGACTCAAGACCCGACCATGGCAGAAAATAGAAAGAGAATGAAAAGTCATTCCCTATGCCTCAGTCATAGGTTCTATAAAGTATGCTATGTTGTGAACCAGACCTATTGTATACCTTGCTCTAAGTTTGACAAAGGAATACAATTTTGATCTAAGAGTAGATCATTGGACAACAGTCAAGAATATCCTTAGTGAGGACTAAGGACATGTTTCTCGATTATGGAGGTGATAAAAGAGCCCGTCGTAAAAAGTTACAACGATGCAAGCTTTTACACCAATCCAGATGACTCTAAGTCTCAATCTGGATACATATTGAAAGTGGGAGCAATTAGCTAGAGTAGCTCCGTACAGAGCATTGTAGACATAAAATATTTGCAAAATACATAAGGCTCTAGATGTGATAGACCCGTTGACTAAGCTTCTCTCACGAGCAAAACATGATCACACCTTAGTACTCTTTGGGTGTTAATCACATAGCGATGTGAACTAGATTATTGACTCTAGTAAACCCTTTGGGTGTTGGTCACATGACGATGTGAACTATGGGTGTTAATCATATACATATATGAATATTGATGTTAAATCACATGGCGATGTGAACTAGATTATTGACTCTAGTGCAAGTGGGAGACTCAAGGAAATATGCCCTAGAGGCAATAATAAAGTTATTATTTATTTCCTTATTTCATGATAAATGTTTATTATTCATGCTAGAATTGTATTAACCGGAAACATAATACATGTGTGAATACATAGACAAACATAGTGTCACTAGTATGCCTCTACTTGACTAGCTCGTTGAATCAAAGATGGTTAAGTTTCCTAGCCATAGACATGAGTTGTCATTTGATTAACGGGATCACATCATTAGGAGAATGATGTGATTGACATGACCCATTCCGTTAGCCTAGCACTTGATCGTTTAGTATGTTGCTATTGCTTTCTTCATGACTTATACATGTTCCTGTAACTATGAGATTATGCAACTCCCGTTTACCAGAGGAACACTTTGGGTGCTACCAAACGTCACAACGTAACTGGGTGATTATAAAGGAGTACTACAGGTGTCTCCAAAGGTACATGTTGGGTTGGCGTATTTCGAGATTAGGTTTTGTCACTCCGATTGTCGGAGAGGTATCTCTGGGCCCTCTCGGTAATGCACATCACTATAAGCCTTGCAAGCAATGTGACTAATGAGTTAGTTGCAGGATGATGCATTACGTAACAAGTAAAGAGACTTGCCGGTAACGAGATTGAACTAGGTATTGGATACCGACGATCGAATCTCGGGCAAGTAACATACCGATGACAAAGGAAACAACGTATGTTGTTATGCGGTTTGACCGATAAAGATCTTCGTAGAATATGTGGGAGCCAATATGGGCATCCAGGTCCCGCTATTGGTTATTGACCAAGAATAGTTCTAGGTCATGTCTACATAGTTCTCGAACCCGTAGGGTCCGCACGCTTAAGGTTTCGATGACAGTTTTATTATGAGTTTATGAGTTTTGATGTACCGAAGGAGTTCGGAGTCCCGGATGAGATCGGGGACATGACGAGGAGTCTCTAAATGGTCGAGACGTAAAGATCGATATATTGGACGACTATATTCAGAGTTCGGAAAGGTTCCGAGTGATTCGGGTATTTTTCGGAGTACCGGAGAGTTACGGGAATTCGCCGGGGAGTATATGGGCCTTATTGGGCCATACGGGAATAGAGGAGAGAGGCCGAAAGGAAGGAGGCGCGCAGCCCCCCTCTGGTCCGAATTGGACAAGGGGTGCGGCCCCCTTTTCCTTCCTCCTCTCCCCCCTCTTTCCCCCTTCTCCTACTCCAACAAGGAAGGAGGGAGTCCTACTCCCGGTGGGAGTAGGACTCCCCTTGGCGCGCCATCGTGCTGACGGAACTCTCCCTCGACACTCGGCTGGATCGGAGTTCGAGGGACGTCATCGAGCTGAACGTGTGCTAGAACTCGGAGGTGCCGTAGTTTCGGTGCTTGATTGGTCGGGCCGTGAAGACGTACGACTACATCAACCGCGTTGTTCTAACGCTTCCGCTTTCGGTCTACGGGGGTACGTGGACACACTCTCCCCTCTCATTGTTATGCATCACCATGATCTTGCGTGTGCGTAGGAATTTTTTTTTTTTGAAATTACTACGTTCCCCAACAGCCACCGCCAGATGGAGCCCACCCCCTCCACCCCGATCTGCTCATTCCATCGCCGGATCTGGGTCCTGGTGGCTTAGGCCGATGCTCCCGGTTGCTAGCTGCGCGAATCTCGTCGGGCGGGGTTGGATCCGGGGGAAACCCCTGGCCGGCACGGCGGTCACACCAAAGGCAACGCCTTGGGTGCCGTTCCCCTCCTTGGAGGTTGTGGTGTGGATCCTTCCCCCTCCTTTCATCCCCTGCTAGGTGAAAGCCTAGGTCCCCTGCTTCGGGCGGCGACGACATGTCCATGTCGTGTCCCTTCTTGGAGGCACCGCCCGGGGATTGTAGGGGCGGCGAGAGAGTTTGGTTGTGGATGTGATGGTGGCAGGAGACAACTTGGTTTGGGTTCTTCACTGTTTCTTCATAGGCTGTTGGCTGGAGGGTCCCTGACAAGGTCGCCGGAGGGTCGACGCCCACGAGCCTGGGCGAGAGGGGATCGGGTTCCCCTCTACGGCGACAATGTTATACCATTTGGTGGGAGCCCTGCGCTCCAGCGAAGCCAGCTCTGGCCTTTGATATGCTTATCGTTGTTTCCCTTATTTCTGCAACTATGGCCGGCAGCTCTCGCCCTTTGGTGTGGCTGCACCGCAGACGACGACGGTGCTCATGAGTAGTGTGTCCTGGGCTTGCGGTACTGCTCTAGTTTTTTCTCCCTACAGCTTGGATGCCATCCATTTGGGTTCTAGGGTGAACCGAGCTGCCGACTGCCGGTGCGGCATCCTTTCGAGCCAGGGTGAAGGGGTAGGGACCCTTTGCAGAGGCAGTAACAAATGGTGGACTGGTCCATGTCTGTCTTCGAGGGTGGCTGTGATCATGAAGTTTGAGCGGTAGTCATTCCTCCCAAGACCCTAGTTTAGTTCTGCTGGTGTAGGTCGTCCTGTAGGGTGTTTGGCAGCAGTGTGGTGATGCTTTGGCTCCCTTCTGCTGCTGCCTTTGAGTTGTTTTGCTCGAGCTCCTTGTACCTCGTCGCTTTGTTTTCCTTTGCTTTTCGTTGTAAGCGGTTGTTTTTGTAATCCTGGCCGGTTGATGGCTTTGTTAATTCAAAGTCGGGCTCTTCTTGAGCCTTCGTTCTAAAAAAAATGCCATCTTCATTATGTTGTATAATGCTCATTTATCCTTAGCCCATTTCCAATTTTTGATTCACCTATATATAAACCACTATATTTATATATTTAGTGGTTGCTTAGTGCGACTAACTAATTTGGAAGCATATTGATGCATTTATATGCATCAAGGGAGGCACTTCTTAGGGAAAACAACTTATTGCAATTAAAGACGTTGCCTGCGCACCTGCGAGGGCCACTCTGTTAGTTATTATAGAATTGTAAAATGTTTGTTGAATATGAATATCATGTTGTGATGGTCCTTTTACCATGCATGGTCGCTTATTGAAATAGGCCATTTCCATTCATGGTTGTATGTTGAGATAGTATGCTTACACGTTAAGAGATAATAATTAGTCGAATATACCTATTTAATTATATAAGATTTATAGCGGTAATAGCGGATTAGATGACTTATATAATTACCCACACACCAACATAATTTATACGAATGCAAGTCCACTCTGTTTTGAAAGCACCATGTTCCGAATCTGACACAAAACCTGAAGTCATGGCTTAGTTGCAACAATCGACAACTCCATGACAAGTCTATTTATTTGGGATTCACGCAACAATTTTGCCAGGTTTATAAGTACACATTAGTTACTGATTGGTAGGGCCTTGAACGAGAATCAATATCAAAATGGTAGACATAATAACCTTGCTTCAAGCCCTCGCTCAACGTCTATGCTTCGTCATTGATGTTTCTAGCTCCGGCTTCTTCTGCTTCATCATCAGTGCTTCTACCATCAGTTTTTTCATTTCATCATCGCTGCTTCTAGCATCACTTTCTCCTGATTCCTTGTCGCTGCTTCCAGATTCACTCTCTCTTGATTCCTCGTCAATTTTTACCATTTCACTTTCTCCTAAATCGACCACGTTCTCAACTTGTCCCACTGATAAAAATATACGGGTTACTAACTATTAACACCTTCTTGCAAATAATAACTAGTAGTGCTACAATAGACAACATAGAGTTAAATGAATTACATACCTGGTGGATTGTAGAAGCTAAAATAGGGGAACAGACCCATGGATGGTTGAAAAGACGAAGCTCCCTCGTGAGCTTCTTCACCCTTAGTGACTTGAGATCAATCATGTAGGTGCCAATATTTGTGGTTGCAAAGATGATAGCCGTTCTTTCAACAGAGCCAACCAACTCAGTATGTGAGATCATGGGATCGCTTGCAAGGAGATGCTTCTTTAGGTCAATGACTTCAGATTTCGTCCAGCGTTGCAACCTGGTCATGACAAAACTCCCTCCAGTACACGGAGAGATTGAAACCATTGAGCCTCGCAATCCCCAGTTGGCCGTCCTCCGACGCAATTAGGGCATGAGAGGGTGTAACGACAGACTAGATGGGATCCAATTATCTTCTCAAATATTAATCTATGTGCCTGTTCCAACCCTTTTGATGAGGCCCATATTTAGAACTATACGCCCACCAATAATCACTCGTTGTGTATGTGATGAGTGCTCGCCATTCTTAGCTTGCATGAAATCACGATGCAGGTAGTATTTCCCTTTTAATTCCACAGAAAATAATGAGTATGGCTTCATCATTAAACGCCACCCTTGTTTCCCGAGCACCGCCAAATTTAGCACGGGAAGATCACGTAAGCTCATACCACCATGCAGTTTAGAGAGAGTCATGTCTGGCCAATTTAACCAAGCCAATGCATTTTTCTCTACTCTGGACAGCGCCACCCCCCCCCCCCCCCCCCCTAGTAGTTGGATATCAAAGAGGTAATTTTCTTGCATGTAACTAGATGGGAAACGTTTGGGGCCGGGGCACCAGCGGAACATTGGGCCGGTCCCACGCGCAGCGTTCGATCCCATCACAATTGTACGCCCCCTGACTCCACCGCACGCCCAGTTTTTTTTCTCTGCCTTATCTTCTTCTTTCCACCTCCCTCCCTTATCCTCTTCCTCCCTTCACCCCCATCCCCTCCACATCTTTCTCTCTCTCTTTCTCTAGCGAGAGAAATCCCCCTCCATGAGATTTAGCACCGGCCGCTCACCGAACCCCCTCACCTCTCCCATCCTTGTTGTTTTTGCTGCAAAAGAGAGCGAGAGGAGTTCCCATGGCGGCTGCGCCGCGTCGACAGTGGGCTGCATCGAGGTGATTCAACGGCGATTGCATGGAGCAGCTCCTGCGGCGCTACACCCAGCGGTTAGAAATGTTGGAACCCATGGCTTCTAGATGCTGGAACCATGGCGTCAAATCCCGACGGGCCCTTGCTGCCGGTGACAACCTTATTTTTGTTGGAACCACTGTGTGTTTTTGCTGGAACTAGCTATTTTTTTTGCTACAATCGCCATTGGGAGCTTTTTCCTGCTGACTTTGTTTTTGCTAGAATCGGCTTTTGTTTTTGCTGGAACCTAGTAATTTTTTGCTTCAACCGACCAACTAAAGATTTTTGTTGCTTCCAGATTTTTGTTGCTTGGCACTCCGACCCGCGGCGAGCCGGAGGCGATGATGCTATTGATGTTGTAACCGTAGTCACCTTGGGCTGGAACCGGCAGGTGTTAGAGTTGCAACCATGGTGACCATGGCGAGCGCTACTCTGTTTTTCTACTGCATTTTTGGTGATGATGATTTTGGTACAACCGTAATCTCTTTTTGTTACAACCGGCGAGATGATTTGCTACATCCAATCACGACGGAGCTGCAGACGAGGACGGCGACGACGATGATTTTTTGCTGCAACCGCCTTCTTTTTGCTATGATCGATATTTTTTTTGCTACCATGGTCTTCATTTTTTGCTGGAACCAGTCATTTTTTTGCTACCGTGTTGTATGTTTTGCTGGAACCAGCTTACCAATCTGCTACCCCCATCTCCAGTTTTTGCGGCAGCGAGGGGTGGCAACTGGCGGCAAGGGCGGGGACCGGCAAGACCGGAGCGCCTGCTGCAGGCCATGGCGGCAGCGCTGTGTTCCCACGAGGATGGAGGAACCGAGATCGAAAGCGGAGCGTGAGGAAGGAGGAACCGAGATCTAAAGCGGAGCGCGATGCACTTTTTTTTTCTATTGTGAGACCCAGATCGAACGGGTGAAATATGTTGAATCAGACGCTCGCGCGTTGACCGGCCCAGCTGTTCGGCCGGTGCGCCGGCGCCTATCAGCGCCCTAACTAGATTGAGTTTGAAATAACTCATTGAATAAACTGACATGGCTTGTGCTACTGACTGAGAAGGACGTCTCTAGCAGTTGCATATACTCCCTCCGTCCCATAATGTAAGATGCTTTTTGATACTAGTGTAGTGCCAAAAAACGTCTTATATTATGGGACGGAGGGAGTATACCAATGAGCGTACACGTCAGGGATATGCTCGAAGGTTTCCTTAATGGACCGACCGACAGTCGTAGGCAAGCCCAAATATTTGGCACCAAGGGCTTCAGTTTGAATACCCAAAGTATTTCGCACTTCCATCTTGACATCACGTTCTGTATTTGGACGGGAGAAAACTGAGGATTTTTGCTTATTGACTAATTGCCCCGAAGCTCTGTTATAATCCTCAATCATAGTCTGAATCCTTTATGCTCCTTCCTTAGAGGCTTAAGAGAAAATAATGCAATCGTCCACGAAAAAAAGATGTGACACCCAGGGGCATGGGCATGGATGAAACATCCTTTAGATCGATTTTTTCTTTAACTTTCAAGATATATAAATCCGTGTCTCACTCAATCTTGAGCTGAGGAATTAAAGGTGAGGATTCTACATAACAGTTTGGAGGGTCAGGCAGTGCCTGAAGCTCAGCCCCGTTCCTGGTCTCCAGCATCCGCACCACTTGGTGCATGGTCGGCCGTAGCTGCGGGTTCGGCTCGATGCACCAGAACGCCACGCGCGCGAACTGCTCCACCCTCTCCATGTCCTCCACGGTCTCAACGCCCGCGTCGTCATCCAGCATCAGCTCCGTCCTTCGCGCGACCACTAGCTGCGCCGCCCAGCCGAACATCGTGACCGTCTCATCGTCATCTACCGTGCCCGGCGGCAGGTTGTCGTGCACCACGCGCTCCTGGCACCTCCGGCAGCAGATCATCTCCAGCAGCACGACGCCGAAGCTGTACACATCCGCCTTGGTATCGACGCGTGCTTCGCTGTGGAGCCACTCGGGCGCGATGTACCCTCTGGTGCCCCTGATATGGGTCACCGTGGTGTGCACCTGCTGGCTCCCAAGCAACTTGGAGATCCCGAAGTCGGTGATCCTCGGAACGCCACGGTCGTCTAGCAGGATGTTGTCGGGCTTGATGTCGCAGTGGATGATGGGGGCGCTGCAGCCATCGTGTAGGTATTCGAGCCCCCGGGCGATGGCGAGGGCGGCCTCGGCACGCCAGCACCAAGGAGGCCGCCTCTCTTGGTTGACGAAGAGGACTCCGCGAAGCGACCCGCCTGGCATGAACTCGAAGACCAGCATCCGGTGCTTGCCTTCTTTGCAGTAGCCGATCATACGAACCAGGTTCCGGTGGTGGATCTGCCCGATGGACTGCACCTCGTTAGTGAACTCCTGCTCGCTGTACTCATTCGAGTCGATGAGCTTCTTCACCGCGATGGGGTGCGGCTGCGCCGATCTTATCGTGCCTTTGTAGACCTCCCCGAAGCTCCCTTTGCCCAGCAGTTTCTCAAAGCCGTTGGTGGCTTGGTGTAGCTCCTTCCAGCTGAACGCTCTCACACCAGAGCTCAACGGCCGCCGGCTATCACCGTCCCCGACAAGGTAGCGCCGTGCCATGAGGCCGCTGATGGTGATCAACAATAGGCCGGAGACGCAAAGGGCGGCGATCTTGTAGGGACGTATCATCTTTCTCTTTGCCGCCGATGGTCCATCCGTGTAAGGAGCTGTGTTTTGATTTTCGGCCGCAAAAAGTGGATTTCGGCCGAATTTCGGCCATCTCGGCCTGAGGCGAAAAGTATATTTAGGCCGAAATTGCTCAAATTTGGGAAATTTTGGTCAAATTTAAATCAAATTGCAGTCAAATTTTGGTCAAATTTCATCTGAAACTTTTGAAAATGGCCGAAATTCGGCCATCTCGGCCTAGGCCGAAAAAAAACTCAAACCGAAAATCAAAACACAGGTAAGGAGTATTCCCCTTGCGCACTTTGATGAGCGTCGTCGTCGTGACGTCGTCCGCCCGCCGGCCGTACGTGAGCGCCCCCACCTCTGCGCAGTCGGATCCGTTGATCATCAGCGCCGCTGCGCAGTAGCAGTGGCTGAGGCAGTAGCTCCTGCACTGCTCCTCCGTGACCGACGGGTACTTCTTGTGGTACAACGAAATCTCCCAGGTGGTGTTGGGCATCTCGACGAGCGAGAACTCGTCGAAGCTGCCGTTCTCCCCGCCGCAGCTGCTGTGCGGCTCGAACTCCGGCGTGCAGCCGCTGTCGGTGTGCTGCGCGTCGACGTAAGTGTACCCACTCGGGCACAGGCAGCTGAGCCGATCTCTTGTCTCCACGCAGTAAGACTCCGGGCCGCACAAGCCCTGCCTCAAGGACGTTACCTTGGTGCAGCCTCCATCACCGGGGACCGTTCCCGAAACCGTCCAAGGCGTGTTTCCACCGCCGTTTCTAGGGCGGGTGTAGGTACGGACGATGCCGTCGGTGTCCATCCTGGCAAACTGCAAGTAGTCGCCGTCATGGGTACCGAAGCTGCTCGCCGCCGGCGAAATCAAGCTGCGAATGGTGCCATTGTGAAGCGTGTAGTTGAGGAAGCCCTGGTCGTCCAGGGTGACGGTGGTGTTGCCGCCGGAGCCGTAGGTGTTGGTGGCCCAGTAGGAGTTGTGCTGTATGTGTCCGGTGAAGAGGTCGATGCAAAGGACGACGTTGCCGTCGGGCTGGGCTGCCAGGCTGAACCGCCCCGTGGCGAACTCCGCGTCCGCGCGCTTGGAGAAGAGATACCCCGCGAGCGGGGACCCCGGCCTCGGAGCCAAGGGCTGCCCTGGCAGCAGCGTGTCCGTCGGGTACCGGAAGCTCTCCCAGAGCACGGTGCCCCCGTCGCCGCCGAGGAGCCGGGCGTTGCCAGAGTCGCTCAGCGCGAGCACGGACCCGCGCTGCATGCTGGGAGTCGGGGCCCTCCACAGCTCCTCGCCGCCGCCGTCGGTGAGCGTGAGGTGGCCCTCGGCCGTGACGCTGAGGACAGACTTGGCGGTGGCAATGGGCGTATCGCCCATGGTCGTCTTTTTGGCGAACCACACCACGGACTGCAGCTGCGGCTGGGAGGAGGTGCCGTCGGCGTCGGCGTCCCCGAGGCGGAACCACGTGGCGAGGACGAACCTGGTCGGGTCGGAGTCGAGGGCGCGGAAGCCGAAGGCGAAGCCGCCGGATGGGCTGGTGATGTACCGGGGCGGCGTCAGGGCGTCTCCGACGGTCAGGTTGGTTCGCGCCATGGCCGCCGGCAGCAGACCGGTTTGCTGGGCGGCGAGGCAGAGGAGAGCAAGGCGGGGCAGCAGCGCTTGCATGATCGTACGTACGTACGTGCTGCTGCTTCTCCGTAAGCTCTGACTGTCACTTTAGTGGCGTGTGGCCTGCCCCCACCTTGATTAATGGGCGCCCCTGGTGCTCATCCCACTGACTACTCAACACAGATTTTATTAATGCTTCCTCCGTTTTTATTTACTCTGTATGCTAGACTGAAGTCAAACTTCATGAAATTTGACCAAATTTATTGAAAAAATAATGAACATTTACAATGATAATCTATATGATGTGAAAATATATTCAATAATGAATCTAAGGTTTTGATTTGTTATTGTATATCTTAATATTTTTATTTATAAACTTCATCAAAGGTTATAAAGTTTGACTTTGATCAAAGCTAATATACAGAGTAAATGAAAACGGAGAGACTATTTGCAAACTAGAAATGGTCAGATCACCTGCCCTGACCTTACGGCAACGACGCCACTCGGTGGCAAAAAGGCAGAAATTGTCCTGTCTTCCGCCCAGTACGTCACGGCCGGGCGGGACTTTGGCGGAAGGATGATCGGCCATGCATGGCGCGTCAAAAGAAAAGGAAAAGCCGGCACACGACCGACCGACGGGACGCCGCTGCTCGTTTCCCGTCCCAGACCTCTAAGCTCCATCTCTGGCTGCCATGGCTCAGCGGATAGCCAAGCGTGGATACACCGCCGCGCGTCCCACTCTCAGCGCCGTTCTGTGCATGGCCAAATGCTTGCCGGCGGTACACGACGATGTCGGCGCGGTCTTCCTTGCCTTCGAGTAAATCGTGGTCTCCTTTTGTCACGAAAGAAATTGATGGTTGAAATTTGATGTACAAACGGTGCCAGACCAACAGAAAAGGCAGCCTTCGTGAGGGAATCAATCCTGGAGGTGACGAGCTACCTGCTCTTTGATCTTGTTTGTACGTCTCTATATTTTGTCCTTCTGTTGCAGTCTTCGTCGTGAAGGACTCACTGAAATTAATCGATTTTCCATCAATAGATTGCTTTGAACTCGATCAAATTGTCCCTTTTGTCATGAGAGAAATTGCCGTTGAAAATCTATTTTGTATAACTTGGGCATTTTGGCTTAGCTATAGTGGGCAGAAAGGCAAAATCCTTGCTTATATGGTAATCCTACTTTTTTATTTGATTTTTAGAGACCAATTACAGATGATGTTTTCACTGTGTCGTGGTGAAGTGTTGTTATTTTGGGCAAATTCAGTTATGGGCAGCAATTGTCATTGAGTTCGGTCCAAGTTCAGTTCTAGGCAACATTTTGCAACTTAGTTCAGTCCAATTATGCTCATGTACAAGTAACAACTAAAATGCTCAATCTCTTGCCATTCCTTCGAGAGATATACTGTCCGGTTTGTTCAATGCATCTACAGGTTGAAGTGTCACTTTTTATATTCATTGTATATTCAATAACCAAAGCAAGCATTGTGACTTTGAAAGCCATACTCTCAAACTAACAATCTCAGATCACATTACACGTAACTTAAGTGATTCACATCCAATATTTTTTAGCAATCACAATTTGCATCAGTATACAACCCTGAATTTTGCATTCAGTCAAACTATTCACTCAACTCCACCCTCAAATCATATTACAATCTGAAATTTAAATTCAGTCACACTATTCACCGTATTGTACTCTTGATTCATAATAATTGCAATCTCAAGTTAGCATTTGCCTTGTCTTTGCTGTCGTCGCTTCTCAGTTCTCTCTTGGTTCTGTCCAACTGAAAGTCTGAAACTGAAACTAGTGCAAGGCAACACAGGTAGCAGGGAACATCCAGCGACAGTACAGAATACAGAGCAATGCAAGTCAATCAACTGAGCAGACGACAGCGTTGGTTTCGTGGCCTCGACGCCTCGGCGGCGGCGGCGACGATGACGCTTGCTCCGGGGCGTCGCGGGGCAGTAGCTGGCTCCGCCGCCTCCACGGCTAGGCGTGTCGCGGCCTGACGGAGACAGCTGCGTGGGCTTCATGGCCTTGACAAGTCGGCGGCGTCAAAGACTCTTGCTCCTCGGATCCGGGGCTCGCCCTAGGCGTCATCGCGCCCTGACGGCGGAGTAGCAGCTGCTCTTCCCCGGCGGTGGAGTGAACCCTACAGCGAGGCGAGAGCTAGGAGAGTACTGGGCACACTAAGCCGCATGGGCTGGCTGTTTTCGTGTCCACGCGACGGAAAGATGGCGCTGGTTTCGAATTGTAGCCAGTGTCGTCGGATGCTAGATGAATGGCGCTGGTCGTAGTACGTCCCTCGGCAGTAGTTTGTTCTTACGTCAGAGGATCTTGTTCCACTACTTATGAGAATACCCGCTAACAGTTTACGTGTTTTGGTGCCAACACCGCAGGCTTCCGGTCAAGCCATATGGAAGATGCACTAGAGATAAGGACGTGGAAGAAATCGCCCGTGCATCCCTCGTCTGCAAACCGTGGTGCCGCCTCGTCTCCGATAATGGCTTCCTCAACCGCTATCGAGCCTTCCGTAATACGCCACCTATGCTTGGACTTCTCCACAGTTGGTTCTGCAATGACCCCTTCGTCCCCATCACAAAATTATCCCCCGTGGTCACTGCAAACACAATAATGTGGCTGACTACCGCCATGTCGTGTCCTATTTTCAGATTGGGTCATTTGGTTCCCCATGACGGGCAACACCAGGGAGCTGTCGGCACCACAGAGGGGCGATAGCTGGAATCTACTATATCTAAATAGAAGCCCCCCACTACTTGACTTTCCTGCATTCTCATGCCTCCACGTCACCCCAATTCTTTTCAGCCATTCGATTGACCACAGATGGCTAGGATCTGCAGCCCAAAGATTTTATCCCCCGTGCACACCCCTCATCCTTCCTCAACCAGGGAAGCCGAAGCGGAAGCGAACCATCCTCAAATAAAAAAGAAAGGACGCGTCTAGCGGGCAAACGTTTGCCCGCTAGCGCCCCCTGGCAGCCTCTCATATTTGGCAAGTTTCTGTCCCCTGTCCATATTTGGAAAGTGAGCGGCCCCCGTCTCCTGCGTCCCTCGTCCACCCAGTGAGAAGAATTCTCAGGACGAGGGAACAGTGTACCCTTCCCCGGAACAGTGTATCTTTTCCCCTTTTCTCCACCACACAAATTTGGAAGTAGTGTGTGGCGACAGTAGTGAGATGCCACGTCCTTCTTCTGCTTCTTCTCCACCACATAAATGGACACGGGGAACAGTGTATGTTGGAAATATGCCCTAGAGGCAATAATAAATTAGTTATTATTATTATATTTCCTTATTCATGATAATCGTTTATTATCCATGCTATAATTGTATTGATAGGAAACTCAGATACATGTGTGGATACATAGACAACACCATGTCCCTAGTAAGCCTCTAGTAGACTAGCTCGTTGATCAATAGATGGTTACGGTTTCCTGACCATGGACATTGGATGTCGTTGATAACGGGATCACATCATTAGGAGAATGATGTGATGGACAAGACCCAATCCTAAGCCTAGCACAAAGATCGTGTAGTTCGTATGCTAAAGCTTTTCTAATGTCAAGTATCATTTCCTTAGACCATGAGATTGTGCAACTCCCGGATGCCGTAGGAATGCTTTGGGTGTACCAAACGTCACAACGTAACTGGGTGGCTATAAAGGTACACTACGGGTATCTCCAAAAGTGTCTGTTGGGTTGGCACGAATCGAGACTGGGATTTGTCACTCTGTGTGACGGAGAGGTATCTCTAGGCCCACTCGGTAGGACATCATCATAATGTGCACAATGTGACCAAGGTGTTGATCACGGGATGATGTGTTACGGAACGAGTAAAGAGACTTGCCGGTAACAAGATTGAACAAGGTATCGGGATACCGACGATCGAATCTCGGGCAAGTACTATACCGCTAGACAAAGGGAATTGAATACGGGATTGATTGAATCCTCGACATCGTGGTTCATCCGATGAGATCATCGTGGAACATGTGGGAGCCAACATGGGTATCCAGATCCCGTTGTTGGTTATTGGCCAGAGAGTTGTCTCGGTCATGTCTGCATGATTCCCGAACCCGTAGGGTCTACACACTTAAGGTTTGGTGACGCTAGAGTTGTTATGGGAAATAGTATGTGGTTACCGAAGGTTGTTCGAAGTCCTTGTTGTGATCCCGGACGTCACGAGGAGTTCCAGAATGGTCCGGCGGTGAAGATCGATATATTGGACGAAGGGTATTGGAGTCCAGAAGTGTTCCAGGGGTATCAGGCTATGGCCAGCATGACCGAAAGGTGTTTGGGGAGCCCCGACAAGTGTTGGAGGGCCTCATGGGCCAAAGGGGAAGGGGCAAACCAGCCCACTAAGGGGTGGTGCGCCCCTCCCAGCCCCTCTCACGTAACCAGGAGAGGTGGGGGCGCCTCCCCTAGGGCAGCCCCCTTCCCGGCTTGGGGGGCAAGTTTCCTAGGGGGTGGGGGCGCCCAAACCCATATAGGGTTTCCCCTGTGGCCGCCGCCCCTCCCCTAGGGAACCCTAGGGCGCCTCCTCCACCCCCCTACCCCTATATATAGTGAGGGAGAGAGAGGGCAGCCACACACCCTTCCCTTGGCGTAGCCCTCTCCCTCCTCCAACACCTCCTCCTCCTCCGTAGTGCTTGGCGAAGCCCTGCTGGAGAACCACGAGCTCCACCACCACCACGCCGTCGTGCTATCGGAGTTCTCCCTCAACTTCTCCTCTCCCCTTGCTGGATCAAGAAGGAGGAGACGTCCCCGGGCTGTACGTATGTTGAACGCGGAGGCGCCGTCCGTTCGGCGCTAGATCGGATCTTCCGCGATTTGAATCGCCGCGAGTACGACTCCATCATCCGCGTTCTTGAAACGCTTCCGCTTAGCGATCTTCAAGGGTATGAAGATGCTCATCCTCTCCCTCTCTTGTTGCTAGAATCTCCATAGATTGATCTTGGTGATGCGTAGAAAATTTTGAATTTCTACTACGTTCCCCAACAGTGGCATCATGAGCTAGGTTTATGCGTAGTTTCTATGCACGAGTAGAACACAAGTTGTTGTGGGCGTTGATTTTTGTTCAATATGCTTACCGTTACTAGTCCAATCTTAGTTCGACGGTATTGTGGGATGAAGCGGCCCGGACCGATCTTACACGTACACTTACGTGAGACAGGTTCCACCGACTGACATGCACTTGTTGCATAAGGTGGCTAGCGGGTGCCAGTCTCTCCCACTTTAGTCGGATCGGATTCGATGAAAAGGATCCTTATGAAGGGTAAATAGCAATTGACATATCACGTTGTGGTTTTTGCGTAGGTAAGAAACGTTCTTGCTAGAAACCCATAACAGCCACGTAAAACATGCAAACAACAATTAGAGGACGTCTAACTTGTTTTTGCAGGGTATGCTATGTGATATGATATGGCCAAAAGAATGTGATGAATGATATGTGATGTATGAGATTGATCATGTTCTTGTAATAGGAATCACGACTTGCATGTCGATGAGTATGACAACCGGCAGGAGCCATAGGAGTTGTCTTAATTTATTATATGACCTACGTGTCATTGAACAACGTCATGTAATTACTTTACTTTATTGCTAAACCGTTAGCCATAGTAGTAGAAGTAATAGTTGGCGAGACAACTTCATGGAGACACGATGATGGAGATCATGGTGTCATGCCGGTGACGATGATGATCATGGAGCCCCGAAGATGGAGATCAAAAGGAGCAAAATGATATTGGCCATATCATGTCACTTTTGATTGCATGTGATATTTATCATGTTTATGCATCTTATTTACTTAGAACGACGGTAGTAAATAAGATGATCCCTCATTAAAATTTCAAGAAAGTGTTCCCCCTAACTGTGCACCGTTGCGAAAGTTCGTTGTTTCAAATCACCACGTGATGATCGGGTGTGATAGATTCTAACGTTCACATACAACGGGTGTAAGCCAGATTTACACACGCGAAACACTTAGGTTGACTTGACGAGCCTAGCATGTACAGACATGGCCTCGGAACACAAGAGACCGAAAGGTCGAGCATGAGTCGTATGGTAGATACGATCAACATGAAGATGTTCACCGATGATGACTAGTCCGTCTCACGTGATGATCGGACACGGCCTAGTTGACTCGGATCATGTAATCACTTAGATAACTAGAGGGATGTCTATCTGAGTGGGAGTTCATAAGATGAACTTAATTGTCCTGAACATAGTCAAAAGATCTTTGCAAATTATGTCGTAAGCTCGCGCTTTAGTTCTACTGTTTAGATATGTTCCTAGAGAAAAAATTCAGTTGAAAGTTGATAGTAACAATTATGCGGACTAGGTGTTGGAAATATGCCCTAGAGGCAATAATAAAAGTATTATTATATTTCATTGTTCATGATAATTGTCTTTTATTCATTCTATAACTGTATTATCCGAAAATCGTAATACACGTGTGAATACATAGACCACAATATGTCCCTAGTGAGCCTCTAGTTGACTAGCTCGTTGTGATCAACAAATAGTCATGGTTTCCTGGCTATGGACATTGGATGTCATTGATAACAGGATCACATCATTAGGAGAATGATGTGATGGACAAGACCCAATCCTAACCATAGCACAAAGATCGTGTAGTTCGTTTGCTAGAGCTTTGCCAATGTCAAGTATCTCTTCCTTCGACCATGAGATCGTGTAACTCCTGGATACCGTATGAGTGCTTTGGGTGTATCAAACGTCACAACGTAACTGGGTGACTATAAAGGTGCACTACAGGTATCTCCGAAAGTGTCTATTGGGTTGACACGGATCGAGACTGGGATTTATCACTCCGTATGACGGAGAGGTATCTCTGGGCCCACTCGGTAATGCATCATCATAATGAGCTCAAGGTGACCAAGGAGTTGGCCACGGGATCATGCATTACGGTACGAGTAAAGTGACTTGCTGGTAACGAGACTGAACAAGGTATTGGGATACCGACGATCGAGTCTCGGGCAAGTAACGTACCGATTGACAAAGGGAATTGTATACGGGATTTGATCGAATCCTCGACATCGTGGTTCAACCGATGAAATCATCGAGGAGCATGTGGGAGCCAACATGGGTATCCAGATCCCGCTGTTGGTTATTTCCCGAGAGTCGTCTCCGTCATGTCTGCGTGTCTCCCGAACCCGTAGGGTCTACACACTTAAGGTTCGGTGACGCTAGGGTTGTATGAATATGAGTATGCAGCATACCGAATGTTGTTCGGAGTCCCGGATGAGATCCCGGACGTCACGAGGAGTTTCGGAATGGTCCAGAGGTAAAGAATAATATATAGGAAGTGGTATTTCGGCCATCGGGAAAGTTTCGGGGTCTCCCGGTAATGTACCGGGACCACCGGAAGGGTCCCGGGGGTCCACCGAGTGGGGCCACCCATCCCGGAGGGCCCCATGGGCTGACGTGGGAGGGGAGCCAGCCCATAGTGGGCTGGTGCGCCCCCCTAGGCCCACCCCCTGCGCCTAGGGTTGAAACCCTAGGTGGGGGGGGGGTGCACCACATGCCTTGGGGGGCACTCCTTCCCCCTTGGCCGCCGCCCCCTTGGGAGATCCAATCTCCCAGGGCCGGCGCCCCTCCTGGGGGCCTATATAAAGGAGGGCAGGGGGAGGGCAGCCGCACCCTTGTGCTTGGCGCCTCCCTCCCCCTGCTACACCTCGTCCTCCTCCCGTAGTCGCTTGGCGAAGCCCTGCTGGAGTTCTGCTGCATCCACCACCACGCTGTCGTGCTGCTGGATCATCATCAACCTCTCCTTCCCCCTTGCTGGATCAAGAACGAGGAGATGTCTCCCGTCCCGTACGTGTGTTGAACGCGGAGGTGCTGTCCGTTCAGCACTTGGACATCGGTGATCTGAATCACGTCGAGTACGACTCCATCATCACCATCCCCTTGCAAGCTTCTGCACGCGATCTACAAGTGGTATGTAGATGCAAACTCACTCCCTTGACTCATTGCTTAGATGAACTCATAGATGGATCTTGGTGAAACCGTAGGAAAATTTTTAATTTTTTGCAACGTTCCCCAACAGTGGCATCATGAGCTAGGTCTATGCGTAGTTCTATAATGCACGAGTAGAACATAATTTTGTTGTGGGCGTGGATCTTCTCAACTTGCTTGCCACTACTAGTCTTTTCTTGCTTCAGCGGTATTGTGGGATGAAGCGGCCCGGACCAACCTTACACGTACGCTTACGTGAGACCGGTTTCACCGATTGACATGCACTAGTTGCATAAGGTGGCTGGCGGGTGTCTGTCTCTCCCACTTTAGTTGGAGCGGAATCGATGAAAAGGGTCCTTATGAAGGGTAAATAGAAGTTGACAAAATCACGTTTTGGTTATTCGTAGGTAAGAAAACGTTCTTGCTAGAACCCAATTGCAGCCACGTAAAAGATGCAACAACAATTAGAGGACGTCTAACTTGTTTTTGCAGCGATTGATCATGTGATGTGATATGGCCAGAAGTTGTGATGAATGATGAATTGTGATGTATGAGATCATGTTCTTGTAATAGGATTCACGACTTGCATGTCGATGAGTATGACAACCGGCAGGAGCCATAGGAGTTGTCTTTATTTTTGTATGACCTGCGTGTCATTGAAGAACGCCATGTAAACTACTTTACTTTATTGCTAAACGCGTTAGCCATAGAAGTAGAAGTAGTCGTTGGCGTGACAACTTCATGAAGACACGATGATGGAGATCATGATGATGGAGATCATGGTGTCAAGCCAGTGACAAGATGATCATGGAGCCCCGAAGATGGAGATCAATGGAGCTATATGATATTGGCCATATCATGTCACAACTATATAATTGCATGTGATGTTTATTATGTTTATGCATCTTGTTTACTTAGAACGACGGTAGTAAATAAGATGATCCCTTACAACAATTTCAAGAAGTGTTCTCCCCTAACTGTGCACCGTTGCTACAGTTCGTCGTTTCGAAGCACCACGTGATGATCGGGTGTGATAGATCCTTACGTTCACATACAACGGGTGTAAGACAGTTTTACACAGCAAAACACTTAGGGTTAACTTGACGAGCCTAGCATGTGCAGACATGGCCTCGGAACACGGAGACCGAAAGGTTGAACACGAGTCGTATGGAAGATACGATCAACATGAAGATGTTCACCGACGATGACTAGTCCGTCTCACGTGATGATCGGACACGGCCTAGTCGACTCGGATCGTGTAACACTTAGATGACCAGAGGGATGTCTAATCTGAGTGGGAGTTCATAATTTCATTAGATGAACTTAATTATCATGAACTTAGTCTAAAACCTTTGCAAATATGTCTTGTGGATCAAATGGCCAACGCTCATGTCAACATGAACTTCAACGCGTTCCTAGAGAAAACCAAGCTGAAAGATGATGGCAGCAACTATACGTACTGGGTTCGGAACCTGAGGATCATCCTCATAGCTGCCAGGAAGCAATATGTCCTAGAAGGACCGCTAGGTGACGCTCCCGTCCCAGAGAACCAAGACGTTATGAACGCTTGGCAAACTCGTGCTGATGATTACTCCCTCGTTCAGTGCGGCATGCTTTACAGCTTAGAACCGGGGCTCCAAAAGCGTTTTGAGCATCACGGAGCATATGAGATGTTCTAAGAGCTGAAACTAGTTTTCCAAGCTCATGCCCGGGTCGAGAGATATGATGTCTCCGACAAGTTCTACAGTTGTAAGATGGAGGAAAACAGTTCTGTCAGTGAGCACATCCTAAAGATGTCTGGGTTGCACAACCGTATGACCCAGCTGAACATTAACCTCCCAGATGAGGCGGTCATTGACAGAATCCTCCAGTCGCTCCCACCAAGCTACAAGAGCTTTGTGATGAACTACAACATGCAGGGGATGGTGAAGACCATTCCTAAAGTGTTCTCGATGCTGAAGTCAGCAGAGGCTGAAATCAAGAAAGAACATCAAGTGTTGATGGTCAATAAGACCACTAAGTTCAAGAAGGGCAAGGGCAAGAAGAACTTCAAGAAGGACGGCAAGGATGTTGCCGTGCCCGGTAAGCCAGTTACCGGGAAGAAGTCAAAGAATGGACCCAAGCCCGAGACTGAGTGCTTTTATTGCAAGGGGAAGGGTCACTAGAAGCGGAACCGCCCCAAATACTTAGCGGATAAGAAGGCCGGCAACACCAAAGGTATATTTGATATACATGTAATTGATGTGTACCTTACCAGTACTCGTAGTAACTCCTGGGTATTTGATACCGGTGCCGTTGCTCATATTTGTAACTCACAGCAGGAGCTGCGGAATAAACGGAGACTGGCGAAGGACGAGGTGACGATGCGCGTCGGGAATGGTTCCAGAGTCGATGTGATCGCCGTCGGCACGCTGCCTCTACATTTACCTACGGGATTAGTTTTGAACCTTAATAATTGTTATTTAGTGCCAAGTTTGAGCATGAACATTGTATCTGGATCTCGTTTAATACGAGATGGCTACTCATTTAAGTTCAAGAATAATGGTTGTTCGATTTATATGAGAGATATGTTTTATGGTCATGCTCCGATGGTCAATGGTTTATTCTTAATGAATCTCGAGCGTAATATTACACATTTTCATAGTATGGATGCCAAAAGATGTAAAGTTGATAACGATAGTCCCACATACTTGTGGCACTGCCGCCTTGGTCACATTGGTGTCAAGCGCATGAAGAAGCTCCATGTTGATGGACTTTTAGAGTCTCTTGATTATGAATCGTTCGACACATGCGAACCATGCCTCATGGGCAAAATGACCAAGACTCCGTTCTCCGGAACAATGGAGCGAGCAACCAACTTGTTGGAAATCATACATACCGATGTGTGCGGTCCAATGAGCGTTGAGGCTCGCGGAGGATATCGTTATGTTCTCACTCTCACTAATGACTTGAGTAGATATGGGTATGCCTACTTAATGAAACACAAGTCTGAGACCTTTGAAAAGTTCAAGGAATTTCAGAATGAGGTGGAGAATCAACGTGATCGAAAGATAAAGTTCCTACGATCAGATCGTGGAGGAGAATACTTAAGTCACGAATTTGGCACACACTTAAGGAAATGTGGAATCGTTTCACAACTCACGCCGCCTGGAACACCTCAGCGAAACGGTGTGTCCGAACGTCGTAATCACACTCTATTGGATATGGTGCGATCTATGATGTCTCTTACCGATTTACCGCTATCATTTTGGGGATACGCTCTAGAGATAGCTACATTCACTTTAAATAGGGCACCGTCTAAATCCGTTGAGACGACGCCGTATGAATTATGGTTTGGGAAGAAACCTAAGCTGTCATTTCTAAAAGTTTGGGGATGCGATGCTTATGTCAAGAAACTTCAACCTGAAAAGCTCGAACCCAAGTCGGAAAAATACGTCTTCATAGGATACCCTAAGGAAACTGTCGGGTATACCTTCTACTTAAGATCCGAGGGCAAGATCTTTGTTGCCAAGAACGGATGCTTTCTAGAAAAAGATTTTCTCTCGAAAGAAGTAAGTGGGAGGAAAGTAGAACTCGAGGAAGTACTACCTCTCGAACGGGAAAGTGGTGCAGCTCAGGAAAATGTTCCTGTGATGCCCACACCAACCGAAGAGGAAAACAATGATGATGATCAAGGTACTTCAGATCAAGTTGCTACTGAACTTCGTAGGTCCACAAAGACACGTTCCGCACCAGAGTGGTACGGCAACCCTGTCCTGGAAATCATGTTGTTAGACAACGGTGAACCTTCGAACTATGAAGAAGCGATGGCGGGCCCAAATTCCAACAAATGGCTTGAAGCCATGAAATCCGAGATAGAATCCATGTATGAAAACAAAGTATGGACTTTGACAGACTTGCCCAATGATCGGTGAGCGATAGAAAACAAATGGATTTTTAAGAAGAAGACGGACGTGGATGGTAATGTTACCATCTATAAAGCTCGACTTGTCGCTAAGGGTTATCGACAAGTTCAAGGGATTGACTACGACGAGACATTCTCTCCCGTAGCGAAGCTGAAGTCTGTCCGAATCATGTTAGCGATTGCCGCATACTATGATTATGAGATATGGCAGATGGACGTCAAAACGGCATTCCTTAATGGACATCTTAAGGAAGAGCTGTATATGATGCAGCCGGAAGGTTTTGTCGATCCTAAGAACGCTAACAAAGTATGCAAGCTCCAGCGATCCATTTATGGGCTGGTGCAAGCATCTCGGAGTTGGAACATTCGCTTTGATGAGATGATCAAAGCGTTTGGGTTTATGCAGACTTATGGAGAAGCCTGCGTTTACAAGAAAGTGGGAGCTCTGTAGCATTTCTCATATTATATGTAGACGACATACTCTTGATGGGAAATAATATAGAACTTCTGGACAGCATTAAGGCCTACTTGAATAATTGTTTTTCAATGAAGGACCTTGGAGAAGCTGCTTATATATTAGGCATCAAAATCTATAGAGATAGATCGAGACGCCTCATAGGTCTTTCACAAAGCACATACCTTGATAAGATTTTGAAAAGGTTCAAAATGGATCAGTCCAAGAAGGGGTTCTTGCCTATGTTACAAGGTGTGAGATTGAGCTCGGCTCAGTCCCCGACCACGGCAAAAGATAAAAAAGAGATGAGTGTCATCCCCTATGCTTCAGCCATAGGATCTATTATGTATGCCATGCTGTGTACCAGACCTGATGTAAACCTTGCCGTAAGTTTGGTAGCAAGATACCAAAGTAATCCCGGCAAGGAACACTGGACAGCGGTCAAGAATATCCTGAAGTACCTGAAAAGGACAAAGGACATGTTTCTCGTTTATGGAGGAGACGAAGAGCTCGTCGTAAAGGGTTACGTCGACGCTAGCTTCGACTCAGATCTGGATGACTCTAAGTCACAAACCGGATACGTGTATGTGTTGAATGGTGGAGCAGTAAGCTGGTGCAGCTGCAAGCAGAGCGTCGTGGCGGGATCTACGTGTGAAGCGGAGTACATGGCAGCCTCGGAGGCAGCGCATGAAGCGATTTGGGTGAAGGAGTTCATCACCGACCTAGGAGTCATACCCAATGCGTCGGGGCCAATCAAACTCTTCTGTGACAACACTGGAGCTATTGCCCTTGCCAAGGAGCCCAGGTTTCACAAGAAGACCAGGCACATCAAGCATCATTTCAACTCCATCCGTGAAAATGTTCAAGATGGAGACATAGAAATTTGCAAAGTACATACGGATCTGAATGTCGCAGATCCGTTGACTAAACCTCTCTCACGAGCAAAACATGATCAACACCAGAACTCTATGGGTGTTCGATTCATCACAATGTAACTAGATTGGTGACTCTAGTGCAAGTGGGAGACTGTTGGAAATATGCCCTAGAGGCAATAATAAAAGTATTATTATATTTCATTGTTCATGATAATTGTCTTTTATTCATGCTATAACTGTATTATCCGGAAATCGTAATACACGTGTGAATACATACACCACAATATGTCCCTAGTGAGCCTCTAGTTGACTAGCTCGTTGTGATCAACAGATAGTCATGGTTTCCTGGCTATGGACATTGGATGTCATTGATAACGGGATCACATCATTAGGAAAATGATGTGATGGACAAGACCCAATCCTAAGCATAGCACAAAGATCGTGTAGTTCGTTTGCTAGAGCTTTGCTAATGTCAAGTATCTCTTCCTTCGACCATGAGATCGTGTAACTCCTGGATACCGTAGGAGTGCTTTGGGTGTATCAAACGTCACAACGTAACTGGGTGACTATAAAGGTGCACTACAGGTATCTCCGAAAGTGTCTATTGGGTTGACACGGATCGAGACTGGGATTTGTCACTCCGTATGACGGAGAGGTATCTCTGGGCCCACTCGGTAATGCATCATCATAATGAGCTCAAGGTGACCAAGGAGTTGGCCACGGGATCATGCATTACGGTACGAGTAAAGTGACTTGCTGGTAACGAGACTGAACAAGGTATTGGGATACCGACGATCGAGTCTCGGGCAAGTAACGTACCGATTGACAAAGGGAATTGTATACGGGATTTGATCGAATCCTCGACATCGTGGTTCAACCGATGAAATCATCGACGAGCATGTGGGAGCCAACATGGGTATCCAGATCCCGCTGTTGGTTATTTCCCGAGAGTCGTCTCGGTCATGTCTGCGTGCCTCCCGAACCCGTAGGGTCTACACACTTAAGGTTCGGTGACGCTAGGGTTGTATGAATATGAGTATGCAGCATACCGAATGTTGTTCGGAGTCCCGGATGAGATCCCATACGTCATGAGGAGTTTCGGAATGGTCCGGAGGTAAAGAATAATATATAGGAAGTGGTATTTCGGCCATCGGGAAAGTTTCGAGGTCTCCCGGTAATGTACCGGGACCACCAGAAGGGTCCCAGGGGTCCACCGGGTGGGGCCACCCATCCCGGAGGGCCCCATGGGCTGACGTGGGAGGGGAGCCAGCCCATAGTGGGCTGGTGCGCCCCCCTAGGCCCACCCCCTGCGCCTAGGGTTGAAACCCTAGGGTGGGGGGCGCACCACATGCCTTGGGGGGCACTCCTCCCCCCTTGGCCGCCGCCCCCTTGGGAGATCCAATCTCCCAGGGCCGGCGCCCCCCTTGGGGGCCTATATAAAGGAGGGCAGGGGGGAGGGCAGCCGCACCCTTGTGCTTGGCGCCTCCCTCCCCCTGCGACACCTCGTCCTCCTCCCGTAGTCGCTTGGCGAAGCCCTGCTGGAGTTCTGCTGCATCCACCACCACGCCGTCGTGCTGCTGGATCATCATCAACCTCTCCTTCCCCCTTGCTGGATCAAGAAGGAGGAGACGTCTCCCGTCCCGTACGTGTATTGAACGCGGAGGTGATGTCCGTTCAGACATCGGTGATCTGAATCACGTCGAGTACGACTCCATCATCACCATCCCCTTGCAAGCTTCCGCACACGATCTACAAGTGGTATGTAGATGCAAACTCACTCCCTTGACTCGTTGCTTAGATGAACTCATAGATGGATCTTGGTGAAACCGTAGGAAAAATTTTAATTTTCTGCAACGTTCCCCAACACTAGGTCCATAAACTGAGGATTGTCCTCGTTGCTTCGTAGAATGCTTATGTCCTTAATGCACTGCTCAGTGTGCTGAACCTCGAACGTCGTCTGTGGGTGTTGTGAACATCTAACATACACATTTTGGTAACTACGTGATAGTTCAGTTAAACGGTTTAGAGTTGAGGCACCAAAGATAATTTCAAAACGTCGCGGAACATATGAGATGTTTCGAGGGCTGAAATTGGGATTTCAGGCTCGTGCTCACGTCAAGAGGTATAAGACCTCCAACGAGTTTCTTAGCCTACAAACTAAGGGAGAAAATCTCAATCGTTGAGCTTGTGCTCAGATTGTCTGAGTACCACAATCACTTGAATCGAGTGGGAGTTAATCTTCCAGATGAGATAGTGATGTTTTTCCAAAGTCATTGCCACCGAGCTGCTAGAGCTTCGTGATGAACTATAACATATCAGGGATAGATATGATGATCCTTGAAATATTCGCGATGTTTGACACCGCGAAAGTAGAAATCAAGAAGGTGCATCAATTGATGATGGTTAGTGAAACCACTAGTTTCAAGAAGGGCAAGGGCAAGAAGGGATACTTCATGAAACGGCAAATCAGCTGCTGCTCTAGTGGAGAAACCCGAGGTTGAACCCAAACCCGAGACTAAGTGCTTCTGTAATGAGAGGAATGGACACTAAAGCAGAACCACCCTAGATACTTGGTAATTAAGAAGGCAGGCAAGGTCGACGGAAGTATATTGGATATACATTATGTTAATGTGTACTTTACTAGTACTCCTAGTAGCACCAGGGTATTAGATACCGGTTCGGTTGCTAAGTGTTAGTAACTCGAAATAAAAGCTACGGAATAAACGGAGACTAGCTAAAGGTGAGCTGACGATATGTGTTGGAAGTGTTTCCAAGGTTGATATGATCAAGCATCGCACGCTCCCTATACCATCGAGATTGGTGTTAAACCTAAATAATTGTTATTTGGTGTTTGCGTTGAACATAGACATGATTGGATTATGTGTATCGCAATATGGTTATTCATTTAAGGAGAATAATGGTTACTCTGTTTATTTGAATAATACCTTCAACGGTCTTGCACCTAAAATGAATGGTTTGTTAAATCTCAATCGTAGTGATACACATGTTCATGCCAAAAGATATAAGATAGTAATGATAGTACCACATACTTGTGGCACTGCCACTTGAGTCATATTGGTATAAAACGCATGAAGAAGCTCCATGTTGATGGATCTTTGGACTCACTCGCTTTTGAAAAGATTGAGACATGCGAACCATGTCTATTGGTGTATACGCATGAAGAAACCCCATGCAGATGGATCGTTTGGACTCACTTGATTTTGAATCACTTGAGACATGCAAATCATACCACATGGGCAAGATGACTGAAAGCCTCGTTTTCAGTAAAATGGAACAAGAAAGCAACTTGTTGGAAGTAATACATTTTGATGTGTGCAGTCCAATGAGTGCTGAGGCACGCAGTGGATATCGTTGTGTTCTTACTGCACGGTTGATTTGAGTAGATACTGTATATTTACTTGATGAAACGCAAGTCTGAATTATTGAATGGTTCAAGTAATTTCAGAGTGAAGTTGAAGATCATCGTGACAAGAGGATAAAATGTCTATGATATGATCATAGAGATGAGTATCTGAGTTACGAACTTTGGCACGCAATTAAGACATTGTGGAAATTGTTTCACAATTAATACCGCCTGGAACACCATAGTGTGATGGTGTGTCCAAACATCATAGTTGCACCCTATTGGATATGGTGTGTACCATGATGTCTCTTGTCCAATTACCACAATCGTTCATGGGTTAGGCATTAGAGACAACCGCACTCACTTTAATAGGGCACCACGGAATTCCGTTGAGACGACACCGTTTGAACTATGGTTTGGAGAAACCTAAGTTGTCGTTTCTTGAAAGTTTGGGGCTGCGACGCTTATGTGAAAAAGTTTCAGGCTGATAAACTCGAACCCAAAGAGGATAAATGCATCTTCATAGGACACCCAAAATAGTTGGGTATACCTCCAGTCTCAGTTCCGGAAGCAAAAGGGATTGTTTCTAGAATTAGGTCCTTTCTCGAGGAAAAGTTTCTCTCGAAAGAATTGAGTGGGAGGATGGTGGAGACTTGATGAGGTTATTGAACCGTCACTTCAACTAGTGTGTAGCAGGGCACAGGAAGTTGTTCCTGTGGCATCTACACCAATTGAAGTAGAAGCTTATGATAGTGATCATGAAGTTTCGGATCAAGTCACTGCCGTACCTCGTAGGGTGACAAGGATGCGTACTACTTCAGAGTGGTACAGTAATCCTGTCTTGAAGGTCATGTTGCTAGAGAAAAATGAACCTACGAGCTATGGAGAAGCGATGGTGGGCCCATATTCCAACAAATGGTTAGAAGCCATGAAATCCGAGATAGGATCCATGTATTAGAACAAAGCATAGAATTTGGTGGACTTGCCCGATGATCGGCAAGCCATTGAGATAAATGGATCTTTAAGAAGAAGACGGACGTAGACGGTAATGTCACCATCTATGAAGCTCGACTTGTGGCAAAGAGTTTTTCACAAGTTCAAGGAGTTGACTACGATGAGATTTTCTCATCCGTAGCGATGCTTAAGTCCGTCAGAATCATGTTAGCATTAGCTGCATTTATGAAATCTGGCAGATGGATGTCAAAACGAGTTTCCTTACCAGTTTTCGTAAGGAAAGGTTGTATGTGATACAATCAGAAAGGTTTTGTCGATCCTAAGGATGCTAAAAGGTATGCTAGCTCCAGCGATCCTTCTAAGGACTGGAGTAAGCATCTCGGAGTTGGAATTTGCGCTTTGATGAGATGATCAAAGATTTTGGGTTTATACAAAGTTTATGAGAAACTTGTATTTCCAAAGAAGTGAGTGGGAGCACTATAGAATTTCTGATGAGTATATGTTGCTAACATATTATTGATCAGAAATGTTGTAGAGTTTCTAGAAAGCATATAGGGTTGTTTGAAAAGTGTTTTTCAATAGAAAATCTGGATTAAGCTGCTTGAACATTGAGCATCAAGATCTATGAGGATAGATAATAACGCTTAATGGTACTTTCAAATGAGCACATACCTTGACATGATCTTGAAGGTGTTCAAGATGGATCAGTCAAAGAAGGAGTTCTTGCCTGAGTTGTAAGGTATGAAGTTAAGACTTAAAGCTCGACCACGGCAGAAGAAAGAGGAAGGACGAAGGTCGTCCCCTATGCTTTTTTCATAGGCTCTATACGGTATGCCATGCTGAGTACCGCACCTGTTGTGTGCCTTGCTACATGTCTGGAAAGAGGGTACAAAGGTGATCAAGGAGTGGATCACCGGACAGCGGTCAAAATTGTCCTTGGAGTAATAAGGACATGTTTCTCGATTATGGAGGTGATAAAGAGTTCGGCGTAAAGGGTTACGTCGATGCAAGCTTTAACACCTATCCGAATGACTCTGAGTAGCAAACCGGATACGTATAGTGGAGCAACCATTTGGAATAGCTCCAAGTGGAGCGTGGAAGCAGCATTTACAATATGACCTAGAGATTTGCGAAGTACATACGGATCTGAATGTTGCAGACCCGTTGACTAAAACCTCTCTCACAAAGCAAAACATGATCAAACCCCAGAACTCACTGAGTCTTAATCACATGATGATGTGAACTAGTTTAGTGACACTAGTAAACTCTTTGGATGTTGGTCACATGGTGATGTGACCTGTGAGTGTTAATCACATGGTGATGTGAACTAGATTATTGACTCTAGTGCAAGTGGGAGACTGTTGGAAATATGCCCTAGAGGCAATAATAAATTAGTTATTATTATTATATTTCCTTGTTCATGATAATCGTTTATTATCCATGCTATAATTGTATTGATAGGAAACTCAGATACATGTGTGGATACATAGACAACACCATGTCCCTAGTAAGCCTCTAGTAGACTAGCTCGTTGATCAATAGATGGTTACGGTTTCCTGACCATGGACATTGGATGTCGTTGATAACGGGATCACATCATTAGGAGAATGATGTGATGGACAAGACCCAATCCTAAGCCTAGCACAAAGATCGTGTAGTTCGTATGCTAAAGCTTTTCTAATGTCAAGTATCATTTCCTTAGACCATGAGATTGTGCAACTCCCGGATGCCATAGGAATGCTTTGGGTGTACCAAACGTCACAACTAACTGGGTGGCTATAAAGGTACACTACGGGTGAGGGAGTCCTGGACTAAGGGGTGTCCGGACAGCCGGACTATCATCGTCCGCCGGACTCCAAGACTACGAAGATACAAGATTGAAGACTTCGTCCCGTGTCCGGATGGGACTTTCCTTGGCGTGGAAGGCAAGCTTGGCGATACGGATATGTAGATCTCCTACCATTGTAACCGACTCTGTGTAACCCTAGCCCTCTCCGGTGCCTATATAAACCGGAGGGCTTTAGTCCGTAGGACACAAGATACATTACAACAATCATACCATAGGCTAGCTTCTAGGGTTTAGCCTCCTTGATCTCGTGGTAGATCCACTCTTGTACTACCCATATCATCAATATTAATCAAGCAGGACGTAGGGTTTTACCTCCATCAAGAGGGCCCGAACCTGGGTAAAACATCGTGTCCCTTGTCTCCTGTTACCATCCGCCTAGACGCATAGTTCGGGACCCCCTACCCGAGATCCGCCGGTTTTGACACTGACATTGGTGCTTTCATTGAGAGTTCCTCTGTGCCGTCACCGATAGGAAGGATGCCTCCACCCGTCTTCAAGGACGGTATTTTCGCCAAAGGGGCCTTGGCCGCCGGCCAAACTATCCGGCTAGGTGGTTTTCTTATGACCGCCTGTCCGGCCACTACTTCGACAATGACTTCTCAAGTCGTCAAAAGCAATCTTCACGTCAGCTCGGAATTTGCCGAGCGGCTGGATCCGATAGAGCTCTCGTCTGTCAGTGAGCTTTTGGATCGCATCGCCGCCCTGGGAGTCGCTACGTACTACAATCAGATTGGGCTTAAAACCGATCTGAGAGAGATTAACTCTCCCCAGGTCACCCACCACGTCGCAGTGGTAGAGGAACAATGTGGCGACTCTTCTCCTGTATTGAAAACTAGTCATGTCCGGGCTCCCGAACCCTCCATGCCGGATTCCCGTGGAGGAACGGACTTCGATCGAGCATTGAACTTAAAGTCAGGCATCGGACCGGACTCGTTGGACAACGTCCAGCAATCCAAGCTTCCAAATTTGGAAACTTCACGGCCTTTAAGCCTCGAGATGGGTAGGGTTCCGGATTTTATTCCACCCACCCGCCCAGACATATGCGATCTATCTCTAATACGGCAAGAGCCCGCTGAAACAGTACATCACTACTGGGCCAGATTCCTCCTGGTTAAGGACAGGATAAAGGACTGCCGAGAGGAAAACGCAATCTCAATCTTTTGCAATAATTGCACGGACAAGGGAATATTGAACGCCATCAGCCGTCGTAAAATTACACGCTTCGCCGATCTGGCGTCCATAGTACGAAAGTACTGTGCGATGGAGAGTTTCCGGAAAACCGAAAACCAGTTTTGGGACAATCCGACCCCGAATACAACCCTAGTCCGCAACAAAAGGGTGCATCATACTCAGGCCCCAGATACAAAAACCAAAAATCAAAAACCCCATAGAGGGCACGGAACCATACTGGAGGGATGGCTCAGCGGACCCTGTAAACTTCACAGTACAGAGGGCGCCGTCCCAACACATAGCCTTCGAGCATGTTGGATATTACGGCAGGTGGCCAAAAGTGGCGAGGAGCTTCTAGCCCTGGAAAACCACTCCAACAATACCGGTACGGTATCAACAGTCTTCGAGACCTTCGCATCAAATAATATGCAAAAACGAACAATCCGCGGCCTCGCCGAAGTCTACCAAGTAGCAACAGCAAATCCATGGAGCAACACAGCCATCACCTTTAACGCCAGCGACGAACCTAAATTCCGAACAGCCCGAGCACCAGCCGCACTGGTGCTTAGTCCCATAGTGGACGACTTTCAGCTTACAAAGGTCCTCATGGATGGCGGCAGCGGACTAAACCTCATCTACGAGGAAACTCTTCAAAAAATGGAAATAGACTGGAGCCGTATTGAGCAAAGCAGCACAACCTTCAGAGGAATAATCCCTAGCCGGGAAGCGCGCTGCACCGCAAAAATCACACTCGATGTGGTGTTCGGCTCGCCGGACAATTACAGATCCGAAGAAGTCACGTTCCAAGTGGCCCCGTTAAACAGCGGATATCACGCTATATTAGGACGAGAGGCATTCACAATTTTTCAAGCCGTACCCCATTACGGGTACATGAAGCTCAAAATGCCTAGGCCCGGCGGAATAATCACTCTCGTTAGTGATCCGGACATAGCACTCCGCGCCGAAAACAAGACAGCCGCACTAGCCCTGGAGGCACTATCTGAAGCCCTAGCGGCAGAAGAACTCACCATGCTGCGCTCTACGGTGAATAGGGACGATGTGATACTCGATAAAAGATCCAAGTCCACCTCCTTCAAACTAGCAGATGAAATAGTAAAATTCCTGGTCCATCCAACGGACCCAACAAAGACGGCCTCCATTGGGGCACAATTGAACCCCGAGGTAGACGCCGCACTGCTAGAATTCCTTCGGGAAAATTAGGACATTTTCGCCTGGCATCCCTGGGATATGCCCGGAATACCACGCAGATTGGCAGAACACAGCCTAAACATCCTAAAAGTATTCAAGCCGGTCAAACAGGCTCTTCGATGATATTCCGAACCCAAAAGACAGGCAATGGGAGAAGAGCTAGCCAAACTATTGGAAGCCGGATTCATCAGAGATATCAAACATCCGGATTGGCTAGCAAATCTGGTAATGGTACCAAAGAAGGACAAATCCTGGCGCCTATGCGTTGATTTTAAAGACCTCAATAAGGCTTGCCCAAAGGATCCCTTCCCCCTCCCCCGTATCGACCAAATTATCGATGCTACCGCAGGGCACGATTCGTTGTGCTTCCTCGACGCATACTCTGGCTACCATCAAATCAAGATGGCGGAAGCAGACCAAGCCGCAACGGCATTCATCACTCCATATGGACCATTCTGCTTCAACACGATGCCCTTCGGACTTAAAAACGCCGGCGCAACATATCAGTGCATGATTCAAACATGTCTGGCCACCCAGATCGGCAAAACAGTTGAGGCATACGTAGACGACGTAGTCGTCAAAACCAAACACGTCGAAACTCTAGTAGACGATTTGAGGCTCACGTTCGACAACCTCAGAGCATATGACATCAAGCTGAATCCGGAAAAATGCGTTTTCGGCGTACCAGCCGGAAAGCTGCTGGGCTTCATTGTATCCGGTAGAGGAATTGAAGCAAACCTGGCAAAGATCCGAGCTCTGTCACAGTTGGATATTCCAAAAGACCTCAAACAGATACAAAAATTGACCGGATGCGTGGCAGCTCTAAGCCACTTTATCTCCCGCTTGGGAGAAAAGGCACTGCCCCTTTATCGCCTCCTTAGGCGCACCGAACACTTCGAGTGGACGGATGCTGCCACTGCCGGACTCGAAGAAATAAAGGCCATATTGGCAACAAATCCGGTCCTAGCTGCGCCAAACCTAGGCGAACCAATGTTGTTATACATCGCAGCAGCACATCAAGTTGTAAGCGCGGTACTCGTCGTTGAACGAGACACAGAAGGGCATAAATTCCCTCTTCAAAAACCAGTGTACTACGTATCCACTGTGTTAACACCCTGCAAGTCCCGTTACCCGCACTATCAAAAGATAGCGTATGCGGTGTTCATGGCATCCCGGAAGCTCCGACACTACTTTCAAGAGTGTTCGATAACGGTGGCCTCCGAAGTACCACTCAATGACATTATAAACGACCGTGACGCAACGGGCAGGATTGCAAAATGGGCCATTGAGCTCCTACCATTCGATATAACCTACAAACCTCGGCGAGCTATAAAGTCACAAGTTTTGGCTGACTTTGTCGCTGAATGGACCGAAGTCGAACTCCCTAAAGAGTATGGCGCATACTCCAATTGGACTATGCACTTCGACGGCTCCAAAATGTTGGCCGGACTGGGGGCTGGCGTCGTCTTGACGTCCCCAACCAGAGACACAGTCCAATACGTACTTCAAATAATGTACATGGACTCCAACAACGCAGCCGAATACGAGGCCCTTCTACATGGTCTCCGGATGGCAATCTCCATGGGCATTCAACGCCTAGAGGTGCGCGGGGATTCAAACCTTGCAATATCCCAAATAAACGGAGACTTTGACGCCAAGGATCCGAAAATGGCAGCATATCGCAACGCTGTCCTAAAAATGTCAGCTCGGTTTGAAGGACTTGAATTCCATCACATAGCCCGAGATAATAACCAAGCAGCCGACGTACTGGCACGCATCAACGCAAAACGTGACGCTGTCCCACCAAATATCTTCCTGGAACGGCTCTTCAAGCCGTCCGTACTATGGGAAGGGGAGTCCGGAAACAACAAACCGGAAACAACCGCGCCAACCGGCGATTCAGCCGATGACATAACACCTTCAGCCCACGACATAATGGCAGTAATCGCCCCGTGGACAGAAACATTCCTAGCCTACTTGCTTAGGCAGGAACTTCCCGAAGACCAAAACGAGGCCCGCTGCATAGTCCGGCGATCGAAAGCCTACAAGGTCCATGAGGGAGAACTTTATAAGAAAAGTACAACCGGAGTCCTTCAAAGGTGTATCTCTGAAGAGGAAGGGCGAAACCTCCTGGCTGAAATTCATGCCGGACTAGGCGGACACCACGCAGTAGCCCGGGCCCTTGTAGGAAAGGCATTCCGTACAGGATTTTACTGGCCGACGGCCCGGGCAGATGCCCAGGACTTAGTCCAGAGATGCGTCGATTGTCACCTCTTTGCTAATCAGAGCCATATGCCACCCACCGCCCTCAAAACTGTACCCATTACCTGGCCGTTCGCGGTCTGGGGGCTTGATATGGTTGGACCCCTTAAAGGGGGAACCCACAAGCAAAGGTACCTATTGGTCATGGTGGATAAATTCACCAAATGGATAGAGGCCAAACCGGTCAAAATGGCAGAGTCCGGACCAGTGATAGACTTTATATCCGGGGTTGTACACCGTTACGGTGTCCCCCACAGCATCATCACCGACAACGGCACGAACTTCACGGCCGACGAGGTTAAGTCATGGTGCAAAAACATGGGAACTAAGCTCGATTACGCTTCAGTCTATCATCCTCAAACCAACGGTCAAGTGGAACGAGCAAATGGTCTAATAATGAGCGGCATTAAACCCAGACTAGTGCGGTCACTTACGAAATCTGACACACACTGGGTAGAGGAGCTCGACTCCGTACTCTGGGGGCTGCGGACAACGCCCAACCGTACTACCGGATTCACACAATTTTTTATGGTATACGGCGCAGAGGCAGTTTTGCCCTGCGACATCATTCATGACTCACCTCGAGTGCGCATGTACGAAGAATGAGAAGCCGAGCTGGATCGGCAGGACAGCTTGGACGCATTGGAGGAGGAACGCGACGTCGCCAAGGCTCGTTCCGCATTTTATCAGCAGCAGGCTCGAAGATATCAAAGCAGAGAAGTACGGGCCAAGACTTACAATGTTGGCGAACTAGTTCTACGCCTGCTGGACAAGAAAAAGGACAAGATCAAGCCCAAATGGGAGGGGCCCTTCATTATCGACCAAGTCCTGACTGGCGGGGCGTACCGTCTGCGAAATGCGTCGGACAACCGACTCGAGTCGAACCCATGGAACGCAGCCCGCCTCCGAAGATTCTACGCCTAGCGCCGGACTAAGAGTTTGTCCCCTTCCCCCGTCCAAATTTTTACACTCCAGCTGCATTTTGTTTCTTTTTCTTCTCTTAACACTTTTTCATAAAAAGCCCTTAAGGGCCTACTTGCGCATAGTTCGCACATACTTGATGTGCCATCCGCACTCATTATACCTGGAGGCTTCTTTTCAAGAAGCTCAATTGTAAGGGCTTCATGCCTAGCACATGTGTCAAGCTTCCACATGTACCTTTTACTCACCATTATATGCATCGATATGACTTAAGTTTTGGCCAAGCTGGGTTGCCTGGCTCCTGTGCTTACCCCTACGTTCCCGATTGTTCGGCTAGGAGGTAAAGGGAGCACCTCTGCGATTGTTACTGCCGGGTCAGCCGGATGTGTACCTCAGACTGGGTGAAGCCGAAAGCTAGCGTTCTTAAGGGAATATTCGGTCGGTGACTTGAAAGATGATTTTTTACCTACCTATTTATCTGCCCCCAGATGTTTTTCTGCTTTTTTCGCAGTTCGGACATGCACTTTAGGGCATGCCTCCCTGGGAAAGGAACCCTTAACGGAACTATTCTCCTTGGAAGATGTTTCTTACTAACCATGTAATTTAACATAACTAGTTGGGCACTTGTTTGATAAAGCACTAATGACCCCTACGCCTGGTCTCCATGCATACCCCGGTTGTTTCTCAACCAAAAAGGTATTCGGACACACTCCGGACTCTAGGGTCCCGAGATCGAAGCGAAAAGGTCGGCAAAGACAAACGATCTACAATCCGGCTAGAGGGCATTTCACATGTCATTTTAAAATACATTGTCAAATTTACTGATTGTATTCCTCCTCAATCCCGTCTAACAGGCTGTCTAACTTACAGTCCCGTTGGGAAAACTTAGCAGCCAACTCTACTTGGCTGTACACTAAGCTCACAGGGATCTCCTTCCCATCGGGCCCCACCGGTCCGACCTCGGCCATGTGGTTGGGATCCGCCTTCTTGTACCGCGTCTTCACCATGGCCCAAGCCTCCCTGGCACCTTGGCGGCAGGCTGAAATCTTCCATAAACGGAAGCGCTGCCGCACTCCCTGGAGCTTCTCCGCAAGCTCCCCAAGGCCCTCGGGTAGGGAGAAGGCTGGCCATAATGCCTGGACGACGCCGCTCATCGCCTGCCGAACTCGTTCGAGCAGTTGCAACAGCTCGGGAAGTTGATCACCCGTTGATACGGGCATCTCCTCCGCAGGGCGACCTGTGAGTATACCTACAAGACATATTCTGTCAATCAACTTCCTCGCCGAACTCTTCTTTTCAAAGGAGTTCGCTCAAGCACTTACTATAGATGCCGCGACAAAGCCGCTGATTCTCCTTAACGGAGCCGGACAGCTCGACCCGAACGCCTTTCAGCTTTTCTCCAAGCTGGGCGTGGGCGTCTTGGAGCTTGTTCCTTTCTTGTTGTACTCGATTCAGCACCCTCTCGCCGGCCTTCAGCTGGCGCAGCAGTTCTTGCCTGTCCAGATCTTGTCCGGCAGCACCTGCAATGTCATTATTAGACTTGCGCGCACGCCGCACAGCGCTTATAGTTAACAAACAAATGTGTTACCAGGAGGGGCCTCTGTGTTTCCTCCTGCGGCAGCAAGTGCGGCCTCAAGTTGGGCCTTGCATTCTTGCAGCTCCTGAGACAGCTGGGTATTCTTCTCGATAAGAGCCTGCATTTCAAATGATCCTCAAATCAGTTAACATAACTACTTTAAGTCTCGGGGGCTACTAGCATATATAACCATTAAATTCCCTTACACGTATGTCTTTTACATACTGCTCCGTGGCTCTGGTAAAACCATCTTGAGCAGCACGAAGGTGCGCGTCCCCCGCGTTAAAGGCGTTCAACGCCTCAGGGGAGAAGCACGCTTCACGAAATACTGTCCGGCGGCGCCTGTGGTTCATGGCGCTCTCCACCTCAGACTTGGTGGCGGACAGTCTGTCGGCATCCTCCGTTGGAGGAGTATCCGGCCCGCGCCTTGCGCTTGCCTCCCCCTGCAGACCGGGCGCTGGAGCCTGGCTGGTATAGGTCGGATCGGCAACCTCTACGCCCGCAGTCCGGCGGGTGCTTTTTCTCCTACAAAGATCATGAGCACTCAGACGCTTCCTAGGAACGTTGCTCTGAATATTTAAATACGAGCTATACCTTTGCGGCGACATTTCAGTCTGTGTCGCGCTTCTTTTCCGCCTGCTGGTCCGGACTGGCCTTTGTTGGTCAGCCGCCGCGGGCTCGGCTTCCCGCCTTGAAGGCGCTTCCTGTAAAACACCATCGTTCGCGAAGGTCAGAAATGGGCAAGGAAGAGATAATGGTGTCCGGACCTCGGTCACAATCACCTGGAAAGCCGGATATAATCCGGGGTAGTCCGCCGTAATGGCAACTAAAGCATTATCCATGCTGAGCTGGTGGAACACCCCGTCAATTAGCTCCGCCTTGATATCCGGATCCTCTTCGGAGGCCGGATCCTGGGATCTCTCTGGATCCTCGGGTTGCGGAGCTAGACTTACCATGTCCTCCACAATCCGGCACAGTTCCTGCGCCGAAGACATAATGTAAGAAGCTTAAACTTTGAAAGCATGGGTTGAGCCCTTAAAAGTGTTCGCTTACCCAGCCCCGAGGGTTATTCATGGAAAACCCATTCAAGGGGTTCGTCCGAAGGAAGTCCTCCTTCTCCCCCTTGTACAGGCCGGACAGGATCTGCACCAGATCCTCGGTCGAATCCGGCCCTTTGCGGCCATGGCGGGTGGCATCGTCTTCCCCGTTGAAATCCCACATGGGGTGGCCCCTGTATTGCAATGGTTGTACCCCCCGCATGATGCATGTTGCCATGACTCCGATCATGGTCAACCCGGAATGGGCTAGTAATCTTATTCGGACCATCAGGTAACGGACGCTCTTGTCTTCCTCCAATTGGGGGCTCCACGGGCGCCAACTAAGGCGTTTCCTCAGGGGAGCAGTACTGAACTCCGGGAGGCCGACCCGGACTGGGTCCGGCAGCGGAGAGTCTTCTATATAAAACCATTCCGAAGGCCAGTCTTCGGACGCCTTCTTAGGGGTTCCGGATGGATATCCGGTCCCGGCAATGCGCCATACTTCGGCGCCGCCCACTTGATATATAGATCCCTCGTGAGAACGGGGTACGAGGCAGAACAACCTCTTCCATAGTGCAAAATGGGGCTCGATGCCCAGGAATAGCTCGCAAAGAGCTACGTAACCCACGATATGCAGGATAGAGGCGGGTGTAAGGTGATGGAGCTGGAGTCCGTAGAACTCCAGGAGCCCGCGGAGGAACGGATGTATAAGAAATCTGAGTCCCCTTATCAGATAGGGGACGAAGCATACCCGCTCCCCTTTGTTGGGGCTTGGGGTAGCCTCCGCTTGCTTCCCACCTTGGTAGGTGGCCAGCCCGGCTCGAACCGGAACCATAAAGGCCGGAGGGAGATATCCCCCCGCTTGGAGCTTCACTAGCTCGTTGTGTGGAACAGAGCATCTCCTCCAATCTCCTGGCAGTGGGCTGGGAGCGCGAGAAGAGGAGCCGCGCCGACGGTCCATGATGGAATGGATTTTGGGTCAAAGGCGCTCCGATGAGTATTCGCGGAAGGAAGATGGTGTGATTTGGATCTGGATTTTTGCCTCTTTTGTAGGCGGATGACTTGCACGACTAGGGGGTGAAACATAAAAGATACCCTGGCTTTTCGCATTCGTGCGACGCGTGGAAGAAGGCCATTATTGGGTGTAGAAGCCGAGAAGCACAGCATTTATGAGGAAGCCGGACACTGTTCGGCAGGTACATGGAACTTAAAGGGAGAACCCGCCTTGCAACGCCGAAGACTATATACGCGCTGGACTTATCGTCATTGAAGCCTGGTTCGGGGGCTACTGAGGGAGTCCTGGACTACGGGGTGTCCGGACAGCCGGACTATCATCGTCCGCCGGACTCCAAGACTACGAAGATACAAGATTGAAGACTCCGTCCCGTGTCCGGATGGGACTTTCCTTGGCGTGGAAGGCAAGCTTGGCGATACGGATATGTAGATCTCCTACCATTGTAACCGACTCTATGTAACCCTAGCCCTCTCCGGTGCCTATATAAACCGGAGGGCTTTAGTCCGTAGGACACAACATACATTACAACAATCATACCATAGGCTAGCTTCTAGGGTTTAGCCTCCTTGATCTCGTGGTAGATCCACTCTTGTACTACCCATATCATCAATATTAATCAAGCAGGACGTAGGGTTTTACCTCCATCAAGAGGGCCCGAACCTGGGTAAAACATCGTGTCCCTTGTCTCCTGTTACCATCCGCCTAGACGCACAGTTCGGGACCCCCTACCCGAGATTCGACGGTTTTGACACCGACAACGGGTATCTCCGAAAGTGTTTGTTGGGTTGGCACGAATCGAGACTGAGATTTGTCACTTCGTGTGACGGAGAGGTATCTCTAGGCCCACTCGGTAGGACATCATCATAATGTGCACAATGTGACCAAGGGGTTGATCACGGGATGATGTGTTACGGAACGAGTAAAGAGACTTGCCGGTAACGAGATTGAACAAGGTATCGGGATACCGACGATCGAATCTCGGGCAAGTACTATACCGCTAGACAAAGGGAATTGAATACGGGATTGAATGAATCCTCGACATCGTGGTTCATCCGATGAGATCATCGTGGAACATGTGGGAGCCAACATGGGTATCCAGATCCCGCTGTTGGTTATTGGCCAGAGAGTTGTCTCGGTCATGTCTGCATGATTCCCGAACCCGTAGGGTCTACACACTTAAGGTTCGGTGACGCTAGAATTGTTATGGGAAATAGTATGTGGTTACCGAAGGTTGTTCGGAGCCCCGGTTGTGATCCCGGACATCACGAGGAGTTCCGGAATGGTCCAGCGGTGAAGATCGATATATTGAACGAAGGGTATTGGAGTCCGGAAGTGTTCCGGGGGTACCAAGCTATGGCCAGCAAGACCGAAAGGTGTTTCGGGAGCCCCGGCAAGTGTTGGAGGGCCTCATGGGCCAAAGGGGAAGGGGCAAACCAGCCCACTAAGGGTTGGTGCGCCCCACCCAGCCCCTCTCACGTAATCAGGAGAGGTGGGGGCGCCTCCCCTAGGGCAGCCCCCCTTCCCAGCTTGGGGGCAAGTTTCCTAGGGGGTGGGGGCGCCCAAACCCATCTAGGGTTTCCCCTGTGGCCGCCGCCCCTCCCCTAGGGAACCCTAGGGCGCCTCCTCTACCCCCTTACCCCTATATATAGTGAGGGAGAGAGAGGGCAGCCACACACCGTTCCCTTGGCGCATCCCTCTCCCTCCTCCAACACCTCCTCCTCCTCCTCCGTAGTGCTTGGCGAAGCCCTACTGGAGAACCACGAGCTCCACCACCACCACGCCGTCGTGCTGTCGGAGTTCTCCCTCAACTTCTCCTCTCCTCTTGCTGGATCAAGAAGGAGGAGACATCCCCAAGCTGTACGTGTGTTGAACGCAGAGGCGTCGTCCGTTCGGCGCTAGATCGGATCTTCCGCCATTTGAATCGCCGCGAGTACGACTCCATCATCCGCGTTCTTGAAACGCTTCCACTTAGCGATCTTCAAGAGTATGAAGATGCTCGTCCTCTCTCTCTTGTTGCTAGAATCTTCATAGATTGATCTTGGTGATGCATAGAAAATTTTGAATTTCTGCTACGTTCCCCAACAGTGTATCCTTTCCCCTTTTCTCCCCTGCCTCCACTCGAAGGTCCCTGCAATGGCTGATGCAATAGAGCTTGAAAACTGAAAAAGAGATCTACTAATCTAAAGAGAAAAGGAATAGATAATAAAAAGTGAACCAGGGTGTAGAGGAGGAAAGAGAGAGAAGGTTTAATTTTTTTCTCACCTTGTTTATCCTTATTGCACCTCTTTTTTCAGCGTTTCCCCCTCATTTCTTTCATCTGCATGAGCAACTAGTATTGATTTGTAAAGGAATTAGTGAGCAACTATAGCGATTTTTTAAGCAAATCAAGTATTGACAATAAGCAAGTCATGTGAGTACAAGAAAATTGTTTCATTTTCCTTTCTAAAACTTCTGGTTGTTGTACATCCAGAGAAACCCCTTGATTCTTTTCTTAGGGTGTTTTCTGTACTTGGAATGTGTTGAACAACAAAAAAAGAGCAGCCAATTTTTAGGGTTTATTTAAGCAAAATCAGTGTTGCCAGTGAGCAACTGTTGTGTGTTCGTGCGTGCTAGAACTTGATGTGTAGGGGAAAAAAGTGTGAGCGACTATAGCGGGTTTTTAAGCAAATCAAATATTAACAATAAGCAAGTCCTATCAGTACTTAAAAACTGTTTTGTTTTCCTTTCTCCAACTATCGGATGTTGTACATCCAGAAAAAACCCCTTGATGTTTTCTTAGGCTACTTTTTGTACTAGAAGTGTGTTGAAAAAACAAAATAGAGCAGCAACTTCTAAGGTTTGTTTAAGCAAAATCAGTGTTGGCAATAAGCAACTCATGTGTGCTCGTCCATGGTAGAACTTGATGTGAAGGGGGGGAGTGTGAGGCTGTGAGCAACTATTGGGGCACTTATAAGCGAATATGAAATGGGTGGGCGAAAGCAAAATCACAAAAGCCTGTCGTTTTTAGTTTGCTTTTGTACAAAAATGGTTCTGCCTAGAAAAAAGGGGGCAACAACTTCTATGTGTTTGTTTAAGCAAATCCAGTGCTACTATTAAGCAATTTTTTGATATGATGTCATTAACAGACCTACTAGGCCCTTTATATTCCGTTGTATTGTAATCACTAGGAAAAAAGGCAAGTACTAAGGGTTTTTTAGGAAAGTTCAAATACAAAATGGGGCAATCAAAAAACACTTGATCCCCCTAGATAGTAAGGACCTAAGCTCCGGAACAAGATGTTGTATGTGAGGTAAATCACACATTCAGATTCATGCAAAGTCACACGGTTTGCCTAAAAAACAACAGGCAAGTCACATACTTCACACTAGCAAGTCACATTGAAGTGTGAAGCAAGACCTACTCAAATGTCAAACAAACCATATGGGTGTTTGAAAAGGGGAAAAGAAAAGGAGCTTACCTGTAGCTAGTGTTGAGTATGTGACTTGCTTGACATTTGAATGTGACTTGCTACTGTTGAGTATATTACTTGCTTGGCATTTGAATGTGACTTGCCTGTTCTACATGTGTGATTTTCCTGACAGGCAACCCCCTCCCCTAGGTTTGTAGCTAACATTTGTATGTGACCTATCATTTGTATTTAGCTTGCTTGTTCTGTGTGTCAATTGTCTGGTCTATTAGTGTGGACTTTTCTAACCCCCAGTTTTTAGTCCAAGTGATTATGTGTGTGTTGTGTTTGTCAACTTCGACATATATGTCTGAGGTGCCTGAATTAAAAGCATGTGGGTTTTTAAACAAGGCGGGGAGGAAGCTTACCTGCAGCTTGTCGTACCCTCTGTTTCTTGCTCTTCAATGGCAACACATGAATCATTGACAGCAGATGAATCATGGGCAGGAGCAGCCACAGGTTTGTTGTTTCCAATTGCATGTTTTTGCTCGTCCCAACCATTTTACCCACTAAAAAGGTAAAAAAAAAATAACATCACAATAAATGCATATTTAGGTGGCTTGTATGAAATTTTCAGGACACTAACTAAAAAGAACTAGCAAGTTTTGAACCATATGATGGAAATGTGAAGGAAAGATAACACATGAGCAAAGTACATGTGTTAACTGATGCAACTACTTCAGAGTGTTGGGCAAGTTTTGGCAGAACTCAAAGCCACCTAAGTAACAAAACCAACAAACGCAAATTGTGAACCATGTCAGGCAACTAAGTAACAAACATTAGGCAAGTTTAGAATTGTTCATTATTTGAAGTATTTCCCCCAGACATAAAAAGGCTCAATCTCCACTCGGGATAAAAAACCTTTACACATTGTTCGCATAAAACATACAATGATAATGTGCTGTCATATTCAATGATAATGTGTTGTCACATTCAAAATTCAAGTATAAAATTACCCCCCCCCCCCCCCCACCACAAACACACACACAAATTACAATGAAGTGTGAAGGAAAATAAAGGAGATCAAGGTTCATGTGTTATTTGAGGCAACTTCCTACAGAGTGTTGGACATCTTTTGGCAAAACTAAAAGCCACTAGGATTGAGTTTCATACAATCTGGCGCGTGCATGAAATCTTCCATTTAGGAAAATTCAGAACCATATCAGGCAACTAAATAACAAACCGTAGGCAAGTATTGTTACTTAGGATCAATAGCTACACAGAAAAAACTCAAATCCTTGGGCAACTTGCGCAAGCATCTCTAGCAACTAACTATCATGTGTTAGGCAAGTTTTGGACACTTACAACTCAAATCATCAACAGGTCCAGCCCCGCATCACCACGCGCAAACCACCCTCGCGCTCAAAATCATCGATTCACCCAGAAACCCGAGACCACGCAAACCCCTCTTCAACCTACCTTTCCCGCCTCTATCGGGTAGAACCATAGATTTGAGTGGAAAAACACATTCTTGGGGGTTTATTTCGAGATACTTGCCGATGATCCGCGGCCCAATTCCTTGACCACTGGCAACAACGCTTTCTCTGTTCTAGCTCTTCCCCGCTAGGTACCACAGATGGCGCTGCCCCCAGCTCTCGCTCTTGCTTTGCTTGCTAGTTGCCGGCACTCCAACACCTCTCTCCTCCCTCCACTTGCTGGTTGCCGCAAATCATATGCCAACAAAATAGATTGTAGGCATCTTCCTGGCATTATTAGGCAAGTTAGAGCAAGTTAGTGTAGAATCATTGAATAGAAGAAAGCTTTTTTTTAGCTAGAACTTAATATCCAAAAAAGTTGATCATATGCCATAATGTTGAGGATGCAGAGACAAAAATTACATTAAGTACTTAAAAGTCTACTATAATCAATCCTTTATGCTCTGTAGTATATCATTTTCAAAATACAAAATATTCTAACTACTACAACGCCAACCAAATCAACAACCTAGGAGGCATGCCAACCAAATAGAAAGAAAAAGAAAACTTATTTACTGTTTGGTGCATATATACAACAGGAAAAAAGGGGGGAAACATTGGTTCTAGTGTTCCCATTAGTTGCCCGGTGTTGCTGATTTAGTTGCTTCACATTTATACCATGTATTAGTTGCTCGGTGGTAGTTGCTTCACATTTACTTCATTCTCATTTTTCATGCACGATCCGATGCAATTCATGCAGTGTACTAGTTGCTCGGTGGTAGTAGTATTACCTTCTTCGGCGAACTCTGGTTGCCGTTTAATTGCCTTTCTCAGTCCGTCTGAGCCTTCTAGTCCTCATACTGCCCAATCAGCTCGGCCTTCTTCTGCAGCACCCTCTCCATCTCCCCATCATCATCGCGCAGCGGCCTTTCCACAGCATCCCGCCGGGCTGCAGACCGTCCAAGCAACTCGTGCCCCTCTGCCAGGCAAGTTAATAGCCCGCGCTGAATCGGTGATTGAGATTTGCACGGGGGAAATGAAGAAACAGAGGCTCACTGAGAAATGCACGGAAGTGTCCGGATCTGACGAGAAGGAGCAGGACGACATGGTGCTCAACACCCTCATCCTAGCCGGCGAGCAGTATGTAAGGTGGTGGTCGACGTCACCGTCTTCGTGCTGAACGTGGACCTTGCTCCATCCTCCTATCGATGGAGAGGAAAGGTACACTATGTCTACCTTTAATCACTGCATCCACCTCATAAAATCAACACCAGTATATATAGTTGGTCAAAGAAAAACGCTAGTACATGCATTCGTTGGTTATTTTTAATAAAAAAAGGAAAGAGTCGTCTCCCTATTGACATATAGAACATGCCTAACTGTTGGTTACAACTTGATCGCGTGTACTGGAAAAATTGCCTGAAGAGTTCAAACCATATGTTCACAAATTGTTCTTCCTGGGAGTGCAAACCATACCTTCTCGAGATGGTTGTTGCCTCCCCCAAACCCTGCTACCGCCCCTGTCCGTGCTGTGCGTACGACGCCGAGTCCCCGGATCACACCGCCTCTGCCAGACCCTGCTACCGCCCCTGCCCATGTTGTGCGTACGACGCCGAGTCCCCCGATCACGCCGCGTCTGCCAGACCCTGCTACCGCCTCTGCCCGCGCTGTGCGTACAACATAAGAAGGATGTTATGCCTATTCTGAAATTTCTAGAACATCTTGTTGTTCAACCGGGAATGATTGCTAGTCACTCAAAAGGAAAATGAGGCGCACATTCTAATTGCCGCCGTCGGCCTTGCTGTCGCTGCCATGGCCAAGCACAAGCTCACCTCCACGCACAGGATTTTGTTCTCTGTACACAAGCATTTTTTGTTCGACCTGCCATGAGCAATTTGCTCGACCTGACATGGACTCTCTACAAGACTACAACCAGGAGATGTGGAACAACAGCAGCATACGCGACAGCAGGACTCACCAGTAGACGGGCTCGTCGGAGTCAGGCTGCCAGTTGGGACTCGCCGGACCAGCGATTGGGTCGAAAAAAGTCTCCACAAGGGGAGTCGCGAGAGGACGAGCTTGGGCAGGGAGAGGAGGCGCGGAGCCAACTGGGTACAGGCGCACGGCGGCCTGCGGCCGAGGTGCATGGTGGCCACCGGGTACATCGGCGACGACGCAGACGACCCCAAATCCAGATCCGCATCACAATGAGGTCCGTCTCTCGCCGGGTTCACCACCGGGGAGGAGGACAGCCTCCGGGAGCGATGAGCTCCGTCCCTCGCCAGGGAAGCAGGAAGAGGTGGCGGCCCTTGAGTGTATCGACGGTTGGGGGTGGGGGCTACTTCGTGGCGGTGCTTGGGGACGTGAAGGTGGCCTAATGGAGGCGTTGACCAATGCGGCAGTGGTGGCGTGCGGCCTCGGCGCTGGGGGTGGTCGCGGTAGTGAGAAGAGGGGTTGGCCGCAGAGGCGCGCACGTGGAGGTGGTGGCGATGGGCGCGGGCCGAGGCGGCGACGGGGAGCGGGGAGCGTGGCCGCGACGGAGAAAGGGGAAGGGAGTGGGTTGGTGGACGGGGCGATAGTGTGCTCGGACGGTTCGAGACGTGGGTTCGGACAAGAATTCACCTGCGCGTCGTGATCTCGCGCGTGAGGAGATCCGGCGGCCAGCGAAGGTGTGTGCCGGAAACGTCTAACAAGCACAGCTGCACTTTTTAGGATTTAGGAAAAAGAAAAGGAAGCGGAAGCGAACCTCCTCCAACTGAAACGTCCTTCGTACCTCCGTCTCATAAGTTGGCCGCCATGTCTCCTGTTCCCCATCCCTCTCCCAATCGACACAAATCCCACGTGCCGGATGCAACAGAACTCAGCCTCCTCGAGTGTTTGCAGCCGCCGTTGGGGGTCAAACGGATGGCTACGGCGGCGAAGGCAGGGCAAGAGCAGGATCCCCAGATGATCGATCTGGAGGATGGGTGGAAATTCAAGCAAACGGGCATCAAACATCCTTGCGGGCAAGTTACACGTAAGTCGCATCCATCCCCGCCTCCTTCCGGCCATGCATAGGCCAGGTCCAATTCGATCTGATCTGGCGCTCATATAGGGTATCCGCCCCCTGTTTCTCACTTTTTGTCGCGCAGTACAAATTGGGAGCCTCGCCACGGCCGCCGATATCCATCTGCGGGTACATCCTCCTCCCTGATCAACTGTTCACTCTTCGAGACTATGATGTGTTTATAATCCCCAATTTTTGGACTCTTGCTTCATACCAATTAAATTTGTTCATGTGCCAAATACAAGGTGTGTTTGGGTTTGATTGGAGTAAGGGTCTGTGTTTTTCCTTCTGCAATTAATTCGCTACAACAAGGAAGAACTATAAGTTGGCCGATGCACTGTTAATCTTCCTTGAAACTAGACGGTGAATGATGCTTGGACAGTTACCTCACTCATCATGATCTGCCATATCTTTTTTCTCAGTCAGGTTTGATGGAAATTTACTGTTTCTCAAGTGTTGTTTGCCGACAGGCCATTGCTACTGATGCAGCCAGAATATTACCATGTATGTTATCCACATTTTATGTCGTATGGGGCATTGATTTTCTTATGATATGAATGCTTACGATGAAATTGTGTTGTTTGTAGGTAGGCATCACGAATGGGCATAGCTGAATGAAAGGCTCACGTGTGTACTACTACACTTTCCGAAGTTACGATTTCAACCAATGATTTAGCAGTCTCATTCTAAGAACAATTTACTTTCCCCTTGAATAAGGACCATTGTATTTGATTGATAAGAGTAGACTGCTGTCTAGCATCCAGTAGTTGTGGCCCCATTTTCACTTTTGCCTTATGTCTTGAAACTTCAGTAACTCACCTTAATTAACCTTTTTTGGTTCTCCATACAGGGCTATCTCGGTCAGCATATTCAACTGATGTACCGACAAGTTAACATTCTTCTTTATAAATGAAAATTGTGAAGCCTCTCCTAGACTGCCGAAGAAAAAAAAAAGTTTGATGTACATGTTTCTTAATTTTGAAGAATTGTCGTCGACCGCAAGTGTGTTGGTGGTCGTCTCAAGATATCACCAATGGAGCAGCAACAGCTTTCTATCTCACTGATCACCTATGACTTAAGAATTCCAGTTTGAACATGTATTCTCGTTGTTTTTCTCATTCAACTTATAGTTCTATTTTCTTTTATGATTACACTTCACCAGCCGTATACGACAGTTCATACTATCCAACCTCCTCCGATTAACTTTTGTGTATAGGAACGTGGATCATGGAACAATGGAGAGAACTGAAAAGTAATTATTATACTTATACTTAGCCACCACCACTTACCAGTTTAACCTTGATCGTTTAAATCTTTTTGCAGTTTAACATGGCACCGACATACTACATGCAGTTTAACATGGTTCTCATACATCATTGGTTATGTACAACTGGCAAATAACTAGGTGGGTAGTATAGATCTTTCAATTAACCAAATATGTAGGATTTAAATGGAAATTTAATACAGTCAATATTTAACATTAATTATTATTATGTGTTTTTCCAGATTTTTTGTAGGTCTACGTAGTGATACTTTGCTAAATATTGCTCACCATTTTTGCCCTTCTTTTTGTCTCACCACTAGGTGGGTAGCCTTCCAATGGTTTTCACTGTAGAATATTGGTGCTTGCGGTTGCACACTGACGTGAGAACCAAACAACAGTGATATGTTATCGCTGCCATTTATTTTACACAATAAGGGGCTCTATAGGGTTGCTTATTTATTGTTCCTGCTGCCACGCACAATATTGAGCTATATGTTTTGATACTATGTATTCATGTGTTTTATTTTTCGAAGAAAATTCATAGCATACTTTACCGCAGCAACGCGCAGGGTATCACCTAGTACTTATGAATGTGCAGCTGTGTTTTGTGTTGTTGACAGTTGCGACCATGGGGCTTGCCAATCGGGCCCATTTTTTGTGGTCTCCATCAGCCTTGACAAGGAGAAGGTGGCCATGGCGATCGTGTATTCGTCGGAGACGAGTACTTGGAATGCCTCGGCCTCCCTTGACCTAGGATTTATTGAGAGTGATATCAGTATCTCTCGGATGCCCGGTGTGCTCTCCGGAGGCGCGCTACATTTTACATTTGTGCACGATGCTCGTCTTGGTGTACTTAAGTATGACTTGGGAACGTCTTGCCTACCAGAGACTGAGTCGCCGTTCGTGATCCAGATGGCCCGTTTTGACTCTCATGCCCTGATTGCGTCAGAGGACGGCCAGCTGGGGATTGCGAGTCTCAATGGTTTAAATCTCTCCGTGTACTGGAGGGAGGTTTGCCACGACGTAGGAATACTTTGGGTGTGCCAAACGTCACAACGTAACTGGGTGGCTATAAAGGTACACTACGGGTATCTCCGAAAGTGTCTGTTGGGTTGGCACGAATCGAGACTGGGATTTGTCACTCCGTGTGACGGAGAGGTATCTCTGGGCCCACTCGGTAGGACATCATCATAATGTGCACAATGTGATCAAGGAGTTGATCACGGGATGATGTGTTACGGAACGAGTAAAAGAGACTTGCCGGTAACGAGATTGAACAAGGTATCGGGATACCGACGATCGAATATCGGGCAAGTATCGTACCGATAGACAAAGGGAATTGTATACGGGACTGATTAAGTCCTTGACATCGTGGTTCATCCGATGAGATCATCGTGGAACATGTGGGAGCCAACATGTGTATCCAGATCCCGCTGTTGGTTATTGACCGAAGAACGTCTCGGTCATGTCTGCATGTCTCCCGAACCCGTAGGGTGTACACACTTAAGGTTCGATGACACTAGGGTTATAAAGGAAGCTTGTATGTGGTTACCGAATGTTGTTCGGAGTCCCGGATGAGATCCCGGACGTCACGAGGAGTTCCGGAATGGTCCGGAGGTAAAGATTTATTTATAGGAAGTCATGTTTTGGTCACCGGAAAGGTTTCGGGGTTTATCGGTAATGTACCGGGACCACCGGAGGGGTCCGGGGGTCCACCGGGGGTGGGCCATGGGCCCCAGAGGCATACATGGGCCAAGTGTGAGAGGGCACCAGCCCCTAGGTGGGCTGGGGCGCCTCCCACTAAGGCCCATGCGCCTAGAAGGGGAGAGGGGGCAAACCCTAAGGGCAGATGGGCCCTAAGGCCCATACTCCCTGCGCCTCCCTCTCCTTCCCCCTTGTGGCCGCCACCCATAGATGGGTTTGGGGCTGCCGCCCCTCTAGGGGTGGGAACCCTAGAGGGGGCGCACCCTCCTCCCCTTCCCCTATATATATGAGGCCTAGGGGCTGCCCAAGTGACATGATTTGATCTCTCCCTGTTGGTGCAGCCCTCCCTCTCTTTCTCCTCCTTCCCGTGGTGCTTAGCGAAGCCCTGCAGGATTGCCACGCTCCTCCACCACCACCACGCCGTTGTGCTGCTGCTGGATGGAGTCTTCCTCAACCTCTCCCTCTCTCCTTGCTGGATCAAGGCGTGGGAGACATCGTCGAGCTGTACGTGTGTTGAACGCGGAGGTGCCGTCCGTTCGGCACTAGGATCATCGGTGATTTGGATCACGACGAGTATGACTCCATCAACCCCGTTCACTTGAACGCTTCCGCTTAGCGATCTACAAGGGTATGTAGATGCACTCTCCTTCCCCTCGTTGCTGGTCTCTCCATAGATAGATCTTGGTGACACATAGAAAAATTTTGAATTTCTGCTACGTTCCCCAACAGTGGTATCAGAGCCAGGTTTATTGCGTAGATTCTTTGCACGAGTAGAACACAAAGTAGTTGTGGGCGTTGATGTTGTTCAATATGCTTACCGTTACTAGTCCAATCTTGTTTCGACGGTATTGTGGGATGAAGCGGCCCGGACCGACCTTACACGTACTCTTACGTGAGACGGGTTCCACCGACTGACATGCACTTGGTGCATAAGGTGGCTAGCGGGTGCCAGTCTCTCCCACTTTAGTCGGAACGGATTCGATGAAAAGGGTCCTTATGAAGGGTAAATAGCAATTGGCATATCACGTTGTGGTTTTTGCGTAGGTAAGAAACGTTCTTGCTAGAAACCCATAGCAGCCACGTAAAACATGCAAACAACAATTAGAGGACGTCTAACTTGTTTTTGCAGGGTATGCTATGTGATGTGATATGGCCAAAAGGATGTGATGAATGATATATGTGATGTATGAGATTGATCATGTTCTTGTAATAGGAATCACGACTTGCATGTCGATGAGTATGACAACCGGCAGGAGCCATAGGAGTTATCTTAATTTATTTATGACCTGCGTGTCAACATAAACGTCATGTAATTACTTTACTTTATTGCTAACCGTTAGCTGTAGTAGTAGAAGTAATAGTTGACGAGGCAACTTCATGAAGACACGATGATGAAGATCATGATGATGGAGATCATGGTGTCATGCCGGTGACGATGATGATCATGGAGCCCCGAAGATGGAGATCAAAAGGAGCAAAATGATATTGGCCATATCATGTCACTATTTGATTGCATGTGATGTTTATCATGTTTATACATCTTATTTGCTTAGAACGACGGTAGTAAATAAGATGATCCCTTACAACAATTTCAAGAAGTGTTCTCCCCTAACTGTGCACCGTTGCGACAGTTCGTGTTTCGAAGCACCACGTGATGATCGGGTGTTAGATTCTAACGTTCACATACAACGGGTGTAAGACAGTTTTACACATGCAAAACACTTAGGGTTAACTTGACGAGCCTAGCATGTACAGACATGGCCTCGGAACACAGAAGACCGAAAGGTCGAGCATGAGTCGTATAAAAGATATGATCAACATGAAGATGTTCACCGATGATGACTAGTCCGTCTCACGTGATGATCGGACACGACCTAGTTGACTCGGATCATGTAATCACTTAGATGACCAAAGGGATGTCTATCTGAGCGGGAGTTCATAAGATGAACTTAATTATCCTGAACATAGTCAAAAGGTCTTCGCAAATTGTGTCGTAGCTCGCGCTTCAGTTCTACTGTTTAGATATGTTCCTAGAGAAAAATTAGTTGAAAGTTGATAGTAGCAATTATGCGGACTAGGTCTGTAAACTGAGGATTGTCCTCATTGCTTCTTAGAAGGCTTATGTCCTTAATGCACCGCTCAGTGTACTGAACCTCAAACGTCGTCTGTGGATGTTGCGAACATCTGACATACGCATTTGATAACTACGTGATAGTTCAGTTAAACGGTTTAGAGTTAAGGCACCGAAGACGTTTTTGAAACGTCACGAAACATATGAGATGTTTCAAGGGCTGAAATTGGAATTTCAGGCTCGTGCCCACGTCAAGAGGTATAAGACCTCCGACGATTCTCTTAGCCCACAAACTAAGGAGAAAAGCTCAATTGTTGAGCTTGTGCTTAGATTGTCTGAGTACAACAATCGCTTGAATCAAGTGGGAGTTGATCTTCCAGATGAAATAGTGATGGTTCTCCGAAGTCATTACCACCAAGCTGCTAGAGCTTCGTGATGAACTATAATATATCAAGGACATATATGATGATCCTTGAGATATTCGCGATGTTTGACACCACAAAAGTAGAAATCAAGAAGGAGCATCAATTGTTGATGGTTGGTGAAACCACTAGTTTCAAGATGGGTAAGGGCAAGAAGGGATACTTCGTGAAATGGCAATTCAGCTGCTGCTCTAGTGAAGAAACCCAGGGTTGAACCCAAACCCGAGACTAAGTGCTTCTGTAATAAGGGGAACAACCACTGGAGCAGAATTACCCTAGATACTTGGTAGATTAGAAGGCTGGCAAGGTCGATAGAAGTATATTAGATATACATTATGCTAATGTGTACTTTACTAGTACTCCTAGTAGCACCAGGGTATTAGATACCGGTTCGGTTGCTAAGTGTTAGTAACTCGAAATAAAAGCTACGGAATAAACAGAGACTAGCTAAAAGTGAGCTGACGATGTATGTTGGAAGTGTTTCCAATGTTGATATGATCAAGTATCGTACGCTGCCTCTACCATCGAGAGTTGTGTTTGCGTTGAGCATAGACATGATTGGATTATGTCTATCGCAATACGGTAATTCATTTAAGGAGAATAATCGTTACTCTGTTTATTTGAATAATACCTTCAAATGGTCTTACACCTGAAATGAATGGTTTATTGAATATCGATCGTAGTGATACACATGTTCAGGCCAAAAGATAGTAATGATAGTACCACCTACTTGTGGCACTGCTACTTAAGTCATATTGGTATAAAACGCATGAAGAAGCTCCATGTTGATGGATCTTTGGACTCACTAATTTTTGAAAGGATTGAGACATGCAAAGCATGTTTGTTGGTAGATATGCATGAAGAAACTCTATACAGATGGATCGTTTGGACTCACTTGATTTTGAATCACTTGAGACATGCAAATCATACCACATGGGCAAGATGACTGAAAGCCTCGTTTTCAGTAAAATGGAACTAGAAAGCAAATTGTTGGAAGTAATACATTTTGATGTGTGCAATCCAATGAATGCTGAGGCGTATAGTGGATATCGTTATGTTCTTCACAGATGATTTGAGTAGATGTTGAGTATATTTACTTGATGAATCACGAGTCTGAATTATTGAAAGGTTCAAGTAATTTCAGGGTGAAGTTGAAAGATCGTCGTGACAAGAGGATAAAATATCTATGATATGATCATAGAGATGAATATCTGAATTACGAGTTTGGCACAGAATTAAGACATTGTGGAAATCGTTTCACAACTGATACAGCCTGGAACACCATAGTGTGATGGTGTGTCCGAACATCATAACTGCACCCTATTGGATATGATGCATACCATGATGTTTCTTGTCGAATTACCACGACAGTTTATGGGTTAGGCATTAGAGACAACCACATTCACTTTAAAAGGGGCACCACGTAATTCCGATGAGATGACACCGTATGAACTATGGTTTAGAGAAACCTAAGCTGTCATTTCTTAAAAGTTTGGGGCTGCGACGCTTATGTGAAAAGTTTCAGGCTAATAAGCTCAAACCCAAAGCGGATAAATGCATCTTCGTAGGACACCCAAAACAGTTGGGTATACCTCCTGTCTCAGATTCGAAAGCAATAAGGGATTGTTTCTAGAATCGGGTCCTTTCTCGAGGAAAAGTTTCTCTCAAAAGAATTGAGTGGGAGGATGGTGAAGACTTGATGAGGTTATTGAACCGTCACTTCAACTAGTGTATAGCAGGGCACAAAGAGTTGTTCCTGTGGCACCTACACCAATTGAAGTGGAAGCTTATGATAGTGATCATGAAACTTCAGATCAATTCACTACCAAACCTCGTGGGATGACAAGGATGCGTACTACTTCAGAGTGGTACGTAATCCTGTCTTGGAAGTCATGTTGCTAGATAACAATGAACCTACGAGCTATGGAGAAGCGATGGTGGGCCCGGATTCCGATAAATGGCTCGAGGCCATAAAATCCGAGAGAGGATCCATGTATGAAAACAAAGTGTAGACTTTGGCGGAACAACTCGATGGTCGTAAGGCTGTTGAGTACAGATGGATTTTAAAAGGAAGACGGACAATGATGGTAAGTATCACCATTAAGAAAGCTCGACTTGTCGTTAAGATGTTTTCTGACAAGTTCAAGGAGTTGACTACGGTGAGACTTTCTCACTCGTAGCGATGCTAAGAGTCTGTTGGAATTATATTAGCAATTACTGCATTATTTATGAAATCTTGCAGATAGGATGTCAAAACATTGTTTCCTCGATGATTTTCTTGAGGAAAGGTTGTATGTGATAAAACCGGAAGGTTTTGTCAATCCTGAAAGATGCTAATAAGTATGCAAAGCTCCAGCAATCCTTCTAAGGACTGGAGTAAGCATCTCGGAGTTGGAATGTATGCTTTGATGAGATGATCAAAGATTTTGGGTGTATACAAAGTTTATGAGAAACTTGTATTTCCAAAGAAGTGAGTGGGAGCACTATAGAATTTCTGATAAGTATATGTTGTTGACATATTGTGGATCAGAAATGACGTAGAATTTCTGGAAAGCATATAGGGTTATTTGGAAAGTATTTTTCAATGGAAAAGCCTGGATTAAGCTGCTTGAGCATTGAGCATCAAGATCTATAAGGATAGATTAAAACGATTAATGGAACTTTCAAATGAGCACATACCTTGACATGATCTTGAAGGTGTTCAAGATGGATCAGTCAAAGAAGGAGTTCTTGCCTGAGTTGTAAGGTATGAAGTTAAGACTTAAAGCTCGACCATGACAGAATAGAGAGAAAGGACGAAGGTCGTCCCCTATGCTTAAGACATAGGCTCTACAGTATGCTATCCTGTGTACCGCACCTGAAGTGTGCCTTGACATAAGTCAGTCAAGGGGTACAAGAGTGATCCAAGAATGGATCACAGGACAGCGGTCAAAGTTATCCTTAGTAACTAGTGGACTAAGGAATTTTCTCGATTATGGAGGTGGTAAAAGAGTTCGTCGTAAAGGGTTGCATCGATGCAAGCTTAACACCTATACGGATAGCTCTCAGTAGAGATACCGGATACGTATAATGGAGCAACAATTTAGAATAGCTCCAAGTAGAACAGTTATTTGGAATAGCTCCAGATAGAACGTGGTAGCTACATCTAGGAGATGACATAGAGATTTGTAAAGCACACACGGATCTGAAAGGTTCAGACCCGTTGACTATAACATCTCTCACAAGCATAACATGATCAAACCCAGAACTCATCGAGTGTTAATCACATGGTAAATGTGAACTAGATTATTGACTCTAGTAAACTCTTTGGGTGTTAGTCACATGGGGATGTGACCTTGAGTGTTAATCACATATCATGTGAACTGGATTATTGACTCTAGTGCAAGTGGGAGACTGTTGGAAATATGCCCTAGAGGCAATAATAAATTGATTATTATTATATTTCCTTGTTCATGATAATCGTTTATTATCCATGCTAGAATTGTATTGATAGGAAACTCAGATACATGTGTGGATACATAGACAACACCATGTCCCTAGTAAGCCTCTAGTTGACTAGCTCGTTGATCAATATATGGTTACGGTTTCCTGACCATGGACATTGGATGTCGTTGATAACGGGATCACATCATTAGGAGAATGATGTGATGGACAAGACCCAATCCTAAGCATAGCACAAAATCATGTAGTTCGTATGCTAAAGATTTTCTAATGTCAAGTATCATTTCCTTAGACCATGAGATTGTGCAACTCCCGGATACCGTAGGAATACTTTGGGTGTGCCAAACGTCACAACGTAACTGGGTGGCTATAAAGGTACACTACGGGTATCTCCGAAAGTGTCTGTTGGGTTGGCACGAATCGAGACTGGGATTTGTCACTCCGTGTGACGGAGAGGTATCTCTGGGCCCACTCGGTAGGACATCATCATAATGTGCACAATGTGATCAAGGAGTTGATCACGGGATGATGTGTTACGGAACGAGTAAAAGAGACTTGCCGGTAACGAGATTGAACAAGGTATCGGGATACCGACGATCGAATCTCGGGCAAGTATCGTACCGATAGACAAAGGGAATTGTATACGGGACTGATTAAGTCCTTGACATCGTGGTTCATCCGATGAGATCATCGTGGAACATGTGGGAGCCAACATGGGTATCCAGATCCCGCTGTTGGTTATTGACCGGAGAACGTCTCGGTCATGTTTGCATGTCTCCCGAACCCGTAGGGTCTACACACTTAAGGTTCGATGACGCTAGGGTTATGAAGGAAGCTTGTATGTGGTTACCGAATGTTGTTCGGAGTCCCGGATGAGATCCCGGACGTCACGAGGAGTTCCGGAATGGTCCGGAGGTAAAGATTTATATATGGGAAGTCATGTTTTGGTCACCGGAAAGGTTTCGGGATTTATCGGTAATGTACCGGGACCACCGGAGGGGTCCGGGGGTCCACCGGGGGTGGGCCATGGGCCCCAGAGGCATACATGGGCCAAGTGTGAGAGGGCACCAGCCCCTAGGTGGGCTGGGGCGCCTCCCACTAAGGCCCATGTGCCTAGAAGGGGAGAGGGGGCAAACCCTAAGGGCAGATGGGCCCTAAGGCCCATACTCCCTGCGCCTCCCTCTCCTCCCCCCTTGTGGCCGCCACCCATAGATGGGTTTGGGGCTGCCGCCCCTCTAGGGGTGGGAACCCTAGAGGGGGCGCACCCTCCTCCCCTTCCCCTATATATATGAGGCCTAGGGGCTGCCCAAGTGACATGATTTGATCTCTCCCTGTTGGTGCAGCCCTCCCTCTCTTTCTCCTCCTTCCCGTGGTGCTTAGCGAAGCCCTGCAGGATTGCCACGCTCCTCCACCACCACCACGCCGTTGTGCTGCTGCTGGATGGAGTCTTCCTCAACCTCTCCCTCTCTCCTTGCTGGATCAAGGCGTGGGAGACATCGTCGAGCTGTACGTGTGTTGAACGCGGAGGTGCCGTCCGTTCGGCACTAGGATCATCGGTGATTTGGATCACGACGAGTATGACTCCATCAACCCCGTTCACTTGAACGCTTCTGCTTAGCGATCTACAAGGGTATGTAGATGCACTCTCCTTCCCCTCGTTGTTGGTCTCTCCATAGATAGATCTTGGTGACACGTAGGAAAATTTTGAATTTCTGCTACGTTCCTCAACAATCGCAGCAACACATCAAGTTGTAAGCGCGGTACTCGTCGTTGAACGAGACACAGAAGCGCATAAATTCCCTCTTCAAAAACCATTGTGCTACGTATCCACTGTGTTAACACCCTGCAAGTCCCGTTACCCGCACTATCAAAAGATAGCGTATGCGGTGTTCATGGCATCCCGGAAGCTCCGACAGTACTTTCAAGAGTGTTTGATAACGGTGGCCTCCGAAGTACCACTCAATGACATTATAAACAACCGCGACGCAATGGGCAGGATTGCAAAATGGGCCATTGAGCTCCTACCATTCGATATAACCTACAAACCTCAGCAAGCTATAAAGTCACAAGTTTTGGCTGACTTTGTCGCTGAATGGACCGAAGCCGAACTCCCTAAAGAGTACGGCGCATACTCCAATTGGACTATGCACTTCGACGGCTCCAAAATGTTGGCCGGACTGGGGGCTGGCGTCGTCTTGACGTCCCCAACCAGAGACACAGTCCAATACGTACTTCAAATAATGTACACGGACTCCAACAACGCAGCCGAATACGAGGCCCTTCTACATGGTCTCCGGATGGCAATCTCCATGGGCATTCAACGCCTAGAGGTGCGCGGGGATTCAAACCTTGCAATATCCCAAATAAACGGAGACTTTGACGCCAAGGATCCGAAAATGGCAGCATATTGCAACGATGTCCTAAAAATGTCAGCTCGGTTTGAAGGACTTGAATTCCATCACATAGCCCGAGATAATAACCAAGCAGCCGACGTACTGGCACGCATCGGCGCAAAACGTGACGCTGTCCCTCCAAATATCTTCCTAGAACGGCTCTTCAAGCCGTCCAAACTATGGGAAGGGGAGTCCGGAAACAACAAACCGGAAACAACCGCGCCAACCGGCGATTTAGCCGATGACATAACACCTTCAGCCCACGACATAATGGCAGTAATCGCCCCGTGGACAGAACCATTCCTAGCCTACTTGCTTAGGCAGGAACTTCCCGAAGACCAAAACGAGGCCCGCTGCATAGTCCGGCGATCGAAAGCCTACAAGGTCCATGAGGGAGAACTTTATAAGAAAAGTACAACCGGAGTCCTTCAAAGGTGTATCTCCGAAGAGGAAGGGCGAAACCTCCTGGCTGAAATTCATGCCGGACTAGGCGGACACCACGCAGCAGCCCGGGCCCTTGTAGGAAAGGCATTCCGTACAGGATTTTATTGGCCGACGGCCCGGGCAGATGCCCAGGACTTAGTCCAGAGATGCGTCGGTTGTCAGCTCTTTGCTAATCAGAGCCATATGCCACCCACCGCCCTCAAAACTATACCCATTACCTGGCCGTTCGCGGTCTGGGGGCTTGATATGGTTGGACCCCTTAAAGGGGGAACCCACAAGCAAAGGTACCTATTGGTCATGGTGGATAAATTCACCAAATGGATCGAGGCCAAACCGGTCAAAACGCCAGAGTCCGGACCAGTGATAGACTTTATATCCGGGGTTGTACACCGTTACGGTGTCCCCCACAGCATCATCACCGACAACGGCACAAACTTCACGGCCGGCGAGGTTAAGTCATGGTGCAAAAACATGGGCATTAAGCTCGATTACGCTTCAGTCTATCATCCTCAAACCAACGGTCAAGTGGAACGAGCAAATGGTCTAATAATGAGCGGCATTAAACCCAGACTAGTGCGGTCACTTACAAAATCTGACACGCACTGGGTAGAGGAGCTCGACTCCGTACTCTGGGGGCTGCGGACAACGCCCAACCGTACTACCGGATTCACACCATTTTTTATGGTATACGGCGCAGAGGCAGTTTTGCCCTGCTACATCATTCATGACTCACCTCGAGTGCGCATGTACGAAGAACGAGAAGCCGAGCTGGATCAGCAGGACAGCTTGGACGCATTGGAGGAGGAACGCGACGTCGCCAAGGCTCGTTCCGCATTTTATCAGCAGCAGGCTCAAAGATATCAAAGCAGAGAAGTACGGGCCAAGACTTGCAACGTTGGCGACCTAGTTCTACGCCTGCCGGACAAGAAAAAGGACAAGCTCAAGCCCAAATGGGAGGGGCCCTTCATTATCGACCAAGTCCTGACCGGCGGGGCGTACCGTCTGCGAAATGCGTCGGACAACCGACTCGAGCCGAACCCATGGAACGCAGCCCGCCTCCGAAGATTCTACGCCTAGCGCCGGACTAAGAGTTCGTCCCCTTCCCCTGTCCAAATTTTTACACTCCAGCTGCACTTTGTTTCTTTTTCTTCTCTTAACACTTTTTCATAAAAAGCCCTTAAGGGCCTACTTGCGCATTGTTCGCACATACTTGATGTGCCATCCGCACTCATTATACCTGGGGGCTTCTTTTCAAGAAGCTCAATTGTAAGGGCTTCATGCCTAGCACATGTGTCAAGCTTCCACATGTACCTTTTACTCACCATTATATGCATCGATATGACTTAAGTTTTGGCCAAGCTGGGTTGTCTGGCTCCTGTGCTTACCCCTACGTTCCCGATTGTTCGGCTAGGAGGTAAAGGGAGCACCTCTGCGATTGTTACTGCCGGGTCAGCCGGATGTGTACCTCAGACTGGGTGAAGCCGAAAGCTAGCGTTCTTAAGGGAATATTCGGTCGGTGATTTGAAAGATGATTTTTTACCTACCTATTTATCTGCCCCCAGATGTTTTTCTACTTTTTTCGCAGTCCGGATATGCACTTTAGGGCATGCCTCCCAGGGAAAGGAACCCTTAACGGAACTATTCTCCCTGGAAGATGTTTCTTACTAACCATGTAATATAACATAACTAGTTGGGCACTTGTCTGATAAAGCACTAATGACCCCTACGCCTGGTCTCCATGCATACCCCGGTTGTTTCTTAACCAAAAAGGTATTCGGACACACTCCGGACTCTAGGGTCCCGAGGTCGAAGCGAAAAGGTCGGCAAAGACAAACGATCTACAATCCGGCTAGAGGGCATTTCACATGTCATTTTAAAATACATTGTCAAATTTACTGATTGTATTCCTCCTCAATCCCGTCTAACAGGCTGTCTAACTTACAGTCCCGTTGGGAAAACTTAGCAGCCAACTCTACTTGGCTGTACACTAAGCTCACAGGGATCTCCTTCCCATCGGGCCCCACTGGTCCGACCTCAGCCATGTGGTTGGGATCCGCCTTCTTGTACCGCGTCTTCACCATGCCCATGCCTCCCTGGCACCTTGGCGGCAGGCCGAAATCTTCCATAAACGGAAGCGCTGCCGCACTCGCTGGAGCTTCTCCGCAAGCTCCCCAAGGCCCTCGGGTAGGGAGAAGGCTGGCCATAATGCCTGGACGACGCCGCTCATCGCCTGCCGAACTCGTTCGAGCAGTTGCAACAGCTCGGGAAGTTGATCACCCGTTGATACGGGCATATCCTCCGCAGGGCGACCTGTGAGTATACCTACAAGACATATTCTGTCAATCGACTTCCTCGCCGAACTCTTCTTTTCAAAGGAGTTCGCTCAAGCACTTACTATAGATGCCGCGACGAAGCCGCTGATTCTCCTTAACGGAGCCGGACAGCTCGACCCGAACGCCTTTCAACTCTTCTCCAAGCTGGGCGTGGGCGTCTTGGAGCTTGTTCCTTTCCTGCTGTACTCTATTCAGCACCCTCTCGCCGGCCTTCAGCTGGCGCAGCAGTTCCTGCCTGTCCGGATCTTGTCCGGCAGCACCTGCAATGTCATTATTAGACTTGCGCGCACGCCACACAGCGCTTATAGTTAACAAACAAATGTGTTACCAGGAGGGGCCTCTGTGTTTCCTCCTGCGGCAGCAAGTGCGGCCTCAAGTTGGGCCTTGCATTCTTGCAGCTCCTGAGACAGCTGGGTATTCTTCTCGGTAAGAGCCTGCATTTCAAATGATCCTTAAATCAGTTAACATAACTACTTTAAGTCTCGGGGGCTACTAGCATATATAACCATTAAATTCCCTTACCCGTATGTCTTTTACATACTGCTCCGTGGCTCTGGTAAAACCATCTTGAGCAGCACGAAGGTGCGCGTCCCCCGCGTTAAAGGCGTTCAACGCCTCAGGGGAGAAGCACGCTTCACGAAATACTGTCCGGCGGCGCCTGTGGTTCATGGCGCTCTCCACCTTAGACTTGGTGGCGGACAGTCTGTCGGCATCCTCCATTGGAGGAGTATCCGGCCCGCGCCTTGCGCTTGCCTTCCCCTCCAGACCGGGCGCTGGAGCCTGGCTGGTATAGGTCGGATCGGCAACCTCTACGCCCGCAGTCTGGCAGGCGCTTTTTCTCCTACAAAGATCATGAGCACTCAGACGCTTCCTAGGAACGTTGCTCTGAATATTTAAATATGAGCTATACCTTTGCGGCGACATTTCAGTCCGTGCCGTGCTCCTTTTCCGCCTGCTGGTCCGGACTGGCCTTTGTTGGTCAGCCGCCGCGGGCTCGGCTTCCCGCCTTGAAGGCGCTTCCTGTAAAACACCATCGTTCGCGAAGGTCGGAAATGGGCAAGGAAGAGATAATGGTGTCCGAACCTCGGTCACAATCACCTGGAAAGCCGGATATAATCCGGGGTAGTCCACCGTAATGGCAACTAAAGCATTATCCATGCTGAGCTGGTGGAACACCCCGTCAATTAGCTCCACCTTGATATCCGGATCCTCTTCGGAGGCCAGATCCTGGGATCTCTCTAGATCCTCGGGTTGCGGAGCTGGACTTACCATGTCCTCCACAATCCGGAGCAGTTCCTGCGCCGAAGACATAATGTAAGAAGCTTACACTTTGAAAGCATGGGTTGAGCCCTTAAAAGTGTTCGCTTACCCAGCCCCGAGGGTTATTCATGGAAAACCCATTCAAGGGGTTCGTCCGAAGGAAGTCCTCCTTCTCCCCCTTGTACAGGCCGGACAGGATCTGCACCAGATCCTCGGTCGAATCCGGCCCTTTGCGGCCATGGCGGGTGGCATCGTCTTCCCCGTTGAAATCCCACATGGGGTGGCCCCTGTATTGCAATGGTTGTACCCCCCGCATGATGCATGTTGCCATGACTCTGATCATGGTCAACCCGGAATGGGCTAGTAATCTTATTCGGCCCATCAGGTAACGGACGCTCTTGTCTTCCTCCAATTGGGGGCTCCGCGGGCGCCAACTAAGGCGTTTCCTCAGGGGAGCAGTACTGAACTCCGGGAGGCCGACCCGGACTGGGTCCGGCAGCGGAGCGTCTTCTATATAAAACCATTCCGAAGGCCAGTCTTCGGACGCCTTCTTAGGGGTTCCGGATGGATATCCGGTCCCGGCAATGCGCCATACTTCGGCGCCGCCCACTTGATATATAGATCCCTCGTGAGAATGGGGTACGAGGCAGAACAATCTCTTCCACAGTGCAAAATGGGGCTCGATGCCCAGGAATAGCTCGCAAAGAGCTACGTAACCCGCGATATGCAGGATAGAGGCGGGTGTAAGGTGATGGAGCTACTGAGGGAGTCCTGGACTACTGAGGGAGTCCTGGACTAGGGGGTGTCCGGACAGCCGGACTATCATCGTCCGCCGGACTCCAAGACTACGAAGATACAAGATTGAAGACTCCGTCCCGTGTCCGGATGGGACTTTCCTTGGCGTGGAAGGCAAGCTTGGCGATACGGATATGTAGATCTCCTACCATTGTAACCGACTCTGTGTAACCCTAGCCCTCTCCGGTGCCTATATAAACCGGAGGGCTTTAGTCCGTAGGACACAACATACATTACAACAATCATACCATAGGCTAGCTTCTAGGGTTTAGCCTCCTTGATCTCGTGGTAGATCCACTCTTGTACTACCCATATCATCAATATTAATCAAGCAGGACGTAGGGTTTTACCTCCATCAAGAGGGCCCGAACCTGGGTAAAACATCGTGTCCCTTGTCTCCTGTTACCATCCGCCTAGACGCACAGTTCGGGACCCCTACCCGAGATCCGCCGGTTTTGACACCGACAGGGAGCCTCGCCACGGCCGCCGATATCCATCTGTGGGTACATCCTCCTCCCTGATCAACTGCTCACTCTTCGAGACTATGATGTGTTTATTAATCCCCAATTCATGGACTCTTGCTTCATACCAATTAAATTTGTTCATGTGCCAAATACAAGGTGTGTTTGGGTTTGATTGGAGTAAGGGTCTATGTTTTTCCTTCTGCAATTAATTCGCTACAACAAGGAAGAACTATAAGTTGGCCGATGCACTGTTAATCTTCCTTGAAACTAGACGAAACTAGACGGTGAATGATGCTTGGATAGTTACCTCACTCATCATGATCTGCCATATCTTTTTTCTCAGTCAGGTTTGATGGAAATTTACTGTTTCTCAAGTGTTGTTTGCCGACAGGCCATTGCTACAGATGCAGCCCGAATATTACCGTGTATGTTATCCACATTTTATGTCGTATGGGGCATTGATTTTCTTATGATATGAATGCTTACGATGAAATTGTGTTGTTTGTATGTAGGCATCACGAATGGGCATAGCTGAATGAAAGGCTCACGTGTGTACTACTACACTTTCCGAAGTTACGATTTCAACCAATGATTTAGCAGTCTCATTCTAAGAACAATTTACTTTCCCCTTGAATAAGGACCATTGTATTTGATTGATAAGAGTAGACTGCTGTCTAGCATCGAGTAGTTGTGGCCCCATTTTCACTTTTGCCTTATGTCTTGAAATTTCAGTAACTCACCTTAATTAACCTTTTTTTGTTCTCCATACAGGGCTATCTCGGTCAGCATATTCAACTTATGTACCGACAAGTTAACATTCTTCTTTATAAATGAAAATTGTGAAGCCTCTCCTAGACTGCCGAAAAAAAAAAAGTTTGATGTACATGTTTCTTAATTTTGAAGAATTGTCGTTGACCGCAAGTGTGTTGGTGGTCGTCTCAAGATATCACCAATGGAGCAGCATCAGCTTTCTATCTCACTGATCACCTATGACTTAAGAATTCCAGTTTGGACATGTATTCTCGCTGGTTTTCTCATTCAACTTATAGTTCTATTTTCTTTTATGATTACACTTCACCAGCCGTATACGACAGTTCATACTATCCAACCTCCTCCGATTAACTTTTGTGTATAGGAACGTGGATCATGGAACAATGGAGAGAACTGAAAAATAATAATTATACTTATACTTAGCCACCACCACTTACCAGTTTAACCTTGATCGTTTAAATCTTTTTGCAGTTTAACATGGCACCGACATACTACATGCAGTTTAACATGGTTCTCATACATCATTGGTTATGTACAACTGGCAAATAACTAGGTGGGTAGTATAGATCTTTCAATTAATCAAATATGTAGGATTTAAATGGAAATTTAATACAGTCAATATTTAACATTAATTATTATTATGTGTTTTTCCAGATTTTTTGTAGGTCTACGTAGTGATACTTTGCTAAATATTGCTCACCATTTTTGCCCTTCTTTTTGTCTCACCACTAGGTGGGTAGCCTTCCAATGGTTTTCACTGTAGAATATTGGTGCTTGCGGTTGCACACTGACGTGAGAACCAAACAACAGTGATATGTTATCGCTGCCATTTATTTTACACAATAAGGGGCTCTATAGGGTTGCTTATTTATTGTTCCTGCTGCCACACACAATATTGAGCTATATGTTTTGATACTATGTATTCATGTGTTTTATTTTTCGAAGAAAATTCATAGCATACTTTACCGCAGCAACGCGCAGGGTATCACCTAGTACTTATGAATGTGCAGCTGTGTTTTGTGTTGTTGACGGTTGCGACCATGGGGCTTGCCAATCGGGCCCATTTTTTGTGGTCTCCATCAGCCTTGACAAGGAGAAGGTGGCCATGGCGATCGTGTATTCGTCGGAGACGAGTACTTGGAATGCCCCGGCCTCCCTTGACCTAGGCTTTATTGAGAGTGATATCAGTATCTCTCGGATGCCCGGTGTGCTCTCCGGAGGCGCGCTACATTTTATATTTGTGCACGATGCTCGTCTTGGTGTACTTAAGTATGACTTGGGAACGTCTTGCCTACCAGAGACTGAGTCGCCGTTCGTGATCCAGATGGCCCGTTTTGACTCTCATGCCCTGATTGCGTCAGAGGACGGCCAGCTGGGGATTGCGAGTCTCAATGGTTTAAATCTCTCCGTGTACTGGAGGGAGGTTTGCCACGACCAGGTTGCAACATGGACAAAATCTGAAGTCATTGACGTAAAGAAGCATCTCCTTGTAGGCGATCCCATGATCCCACATACTGAGTTGGTTGGCTCTGTTGAAAGAATGGCTATCGTCTTTGAAACCACAAATCTTGGCACCTACATGATTGATCTCAAGTCACTAAGGTCGAAGAAGCTCACAAGCGAGCTTTGTCTTTTCAACCATCCATGGGCTCTATTCCCCTATTTTAGCTTCTACAATTCATTTACCTCTAAGTCGTCTATTGTAATAATACTAGTTGTTATTTGCAAGAAGGTGTCAGTAGTAAGTAACTGGTATATTTTTTTCTTAGTGGGACAGGTTAAGAACGTGGCTGATTTAGGAGAAAGTGAAATGGGAAGCATTGATGAGGAATCGGGAGAGAGTGATGGAAGCAACGACAATGAATCAGGAGAACGTGATGCTGGAGGCAGCGACGAGGAAATGAGAAAACTGATGATGGAAGCACTGATGATGAAGCAGAAGAAGCCGAGAAACAACAATGACGAAGCATAGACCTTTAGGAAGGGCTTCAAGTAAGGTCATTTTGTCTACCATTTTGATATTGGTTCTCATTCAAGGCCCTACCAGTCAGTAACTAAAGTGTACATATAAACATGGAAAGTTGTTACCTGAATCCCAAATAAGTAGACTTGTCGTGGAGTAGTCGATTGTTGCAACTATGCCATGACTTCCGGTTTTGTGTCAGAATCGAAATAGGGCGCTTTCAAAATAGATTGGGCTTGCATTCATATAAACTATGTTCGTGTGTGGGTAAGTATATAAATCATCTAATCCGATATTACTGTATAGATCTTATATAATTAAATAAGTATTTTGCAATGATTATTATCTCTTAATATGTAAGCATACTATCTCAACATACAACCATGAATGAAAATGGCCTATTTCAATATGCAACCATGCATGGTAAAAGGACCATCGAAACATGATATTTATATTCAACAAACAGTTTACAATTATGTAATAACTAACAAAGTGGCCCTCGCAAGTGCGCAGGCAACGCCTTTAATTGCCATTAATTGTTTTTCCTAAGAAGGGCCTCCCTTGATGCATATAAATGCCTCAATATGCTTCCAAATTACTTAGTCCCACTAAGCAATCACTAAATATATAAATATAGTGGATTATATATAGGTGAATCAAAATTTGAAATGGGCTAAGGATAAATGAGCATTGTGCAACAAAATGAAGATGACATTTGATAGAAAGAAATGAATGATAGCCATGAACGATGGTGAAGGTGTGTTTGAAGTTTGCGTTTTGGAAAGGACTGGGGACACATAAGTAATGTGCATCATTTTGGAAATTTCCAGGAATCAACAAACATCAATAGAAAAAATTGTGTGTGTCATTAATAACTTAGTTTCCTATGCGGCATAGCTCATACCAGAGATAACCAGTGTTTTGTACCTGATGGAAGTAAAATAATGTAGTTCAAATTATTATATTTAAACCTCTGAGCCAAGATGCCAACAAAGGTTGATAGAAGAGATATCTAACCTCGATGAATATAAGTTTCCTATATGCTAATAAAGGTTGAGATAAGGGATGCAACAACAAAATCTAGCATCTGGTTTACAAATTTTAGGGCCAGAGATTCCTTTTATTGCTTCACGGCTCACAAATTCTAGTAACCATAAAAAACAAGAAAAAATACAATGACAATATCAGCCCACGCCATCGATGCATGGCCCGGTAGTCTCACACGGGTCTTCCTCATAAACCCAAATCCGCCGTTGCGGGGCCCTAGACACTTAGGTTGTGTTTCGTCCAGAACCCCCCTTCTCGATCCCCATACACCCGAGCGGCTGCTAGGGTTCCTAGCCGCCGCCGCCCCTCCACCGTCGCGTGCCAAGCCACCGGCGCCGCTTCCCCTCCACGACCTCCTCTTCCTACACTTCTCGTCGGGCCTCCTCCCTCCCCCTCCCCACCTCAAAATTACCAATTGTCGGGCGACTCGTTGCCAACGGGGCCGCCTGTGCCACGGGAGTATTACGCTGGAACCGCCGCAGCCGTTGTGACCGCCGCGACCTCCTCTGCCATCCCACGCCGCACCTCTTCTTCTCTCGTCCCCGATCTCGGAGGTGGGATTGCAGTGGGTGTAGTGAAGTAGAGGGGGGTCTGGGTGCCAGAGCGGAGGGGGAGAAAGGTGGACCAGGCCACGCACAAATCAAGGGTCATCCTACCCACGCCAGGCATACCCATGCCTGGTTGCTGTTGATCTGACGCCATAGTGCACACAAGGTGTTTGAGGTAATGTCCCTTAATTGTTGTAGTTCATTCTACTTTCGCTTTTTCTTTGTGCTAGATCGTCTATGGGAAGAATCATTTTTCTATGACATCATGGAGTGTGACTACTTGTCCTGTTGAAATTTGAGCTTGTTCGCAGTGTCCTTCTATGTATGGTGAGCCTTCTATTCATGTTAGAAAAATGCACACAAGAAGTAAGCTATATATATACATTGGTAATCAAGCCGCAGGGGCATTTGACATTTATATATAGAACATCCCTACATGTTATCTAGTGTACTTGATCTTATCTTAAATCAATAAACTAATTAACAACTTTTGGCATTTCTCCTTGTCTATTATTATATAGATTCTTCAAACATTCCGTAAAAAAATTAAGGCAATTTGAAAAGCGCCACAAATTTTTTTTGGAGGCGGCCTGAGAAAGGCCACACTTGAACTTTGGAGACATTCTTTATAATGCCACAAATTATGCTTGTAGGCGTTCTGAAGATGCCTCCATTGTGTGTTTCTGAGGCGTTTTAGAAAAATGGCTCGAAAGGTCTTTGCCTTCATGAGTATCTCCACCATTATTTAAAACACCTTTAGTTGTATAGGCTAGCATTTTATTGGCAGTTGGAGGCATATGAGAATACCCGCTAACAGTTTACGTGTTTTAGTGCCAACACCCGTAGGTTGCCGGTCCAGCCATATGGAAGATGCGCTGGAGATCAAGGACGTGGAAGAAATCGTAGAGGCAATCCTCATCCGCCTCCCGCCTGGTGAGCCTGAGAATTTCGTCCGTGCATCCCTTGTCTGCAAACTGTGGTGCCGCCTCCTCTCCGACAATGGCTTCCTCAGCCGTTATCGAGATCTCCATAATACACCACCTATGCTTGGCCTTCTCCACAGTTGGTTTTGCAATGACCCCTTCATCCCCATCACCAAATTTATCCCCCGTGGTCACCCTAAACACAATAATGTGGCCGACTGCCGCCACGGCCGTGTCCTATTTTCAGATTGGGTCATCTGGTTCCCCATGACGGGCAACACCAGGGAGCTGCCGGCACCACAGAGAGGCGACAGTTGGAATACTTATGAATGTGCAGTTGTGCTTTGTGCCGTTGACGGTTGCGACCATGGGGCTTGCCAATCGGGCCCATTTTTTGTGGTCTCCATCAGCCTTGACGAGGAGAAGGTGGCCACGGCAACCGTGTATTCATCGGAGACGAGTACTTGGAGCGCCCCGGCCTCCCTTGACCTAGGCTTTATTGAGAGTGATATCAGTATCTCTTGGATGCCCGGTGTGCTCTCCGGAGGCACGCTACATTTTATCTTGATGCACGACGATGCTTGTGTTGGTGTACTTAAGTATGACTTGGGGACGTCTTGCCTATCAGAGATTGAGTCGGCGTTTGAGATTCAGAGCGCCCGCTTTGACTCTCATGCCCTGATTGTGCCGGAGGACGGCCAACTAGGGATTGCGAGGCTTAATGGTTTCAATATCTCCGTGTACTGGAGGGAGGTTTGTCATGACCAGGTTGCAAGGTGGACAAAATCTGAAGTCATTAACCTAAAGAAGCATCTCCTTGCAAGCGATCCCATGATCTCACATACTGAGTTGGTTGGCTCTGTTGAAAGAACGACTATCATCTTTGCAACCACAGATATTGGCACCTACATGATTGATCTCAAGTCACTAAGGTCGAAGAAGCTCACGAGCGAGCTTCGTCTTTTCAATCATCCATGGGCTCTGTTCCCCTATTTTAGCTTCTACAATCCCCAGGTATGTAATTCATTTATCTCTATGTTGTTTATTGTAGTACTACAATTTATTATTTCCAAGAAGGTGTTACTAGTTAGTAACCGATATGTTTTTATCAGTGGGACAAATTGAGAACGCGGTCCATTTAGGAGAAAGTGAAATGGGAAACATTGATGAGGAATCTAGAAGCAGTGACGAAGAATCATGAGAAAGTGATGCTAGAAGTAGCGAAGAGGAAATGATAAAACTTATGCTGGAAGCACCGATGATGAAGCAGAAGAAGCCGAAGCTAGAAACATCAATGACGAAGCATAGACCTTGAGCGAGGGCTTGAAGCAAGGTCATTTTGTCTACCATTTTGATATTGATTTTTGTTCAAGGCCCTACCAGTCAGTAACTAAAGTGTACTTATAAACCTGGCAAAGTTGTTGCGTGAATCCCAAATAAGTAGACTTGTCGTGGAGTAGTCGATCGTTGCAACTAAGCCATGACTTCAGGTTTTGTGTCAGAGTTGGAACATGGTGCTTTCAAAATAGAGTGGGCTTGCATTCATATAAATTATGTTGGTGTGTGGGTAATTATATGTCATCTAATCCGCTATTACCGATATAAATCTTATATAATTAAATGGGTATTTTTGACTAATTACTATCTCTTAACGTGTAAGCATACTATCTCAACATACAACCATGAATGAAAATGGCCTATTTCAGTATGCAACCATGCATGGTAAAAGGACCATCACAACATGATATTCATATTCAACAAACATTTTTACAATTATGTAATAACTAACATAGTGGCCCTTGGAGGTGCGCAGGCAATGTCTTTAATTGCAATCAATTATTTTTCGTAAGAAGTGCCTCCCTTGATGAATATAAATGCGTCAATATGCTTCCAAGTTAGTTAGTCGCACTAAGCAACCACTAAATATATAAATACAGTGGCTTATATATAGGTGAATTAGAAATTTGGAATGGGCTAAGGATAAATGAGCATTATAGAACATAATGAATACAACACTAGTGGTTGGGGCGCCACCTGGTGGCGCCACATGAGGGGAAGTTTGTGCGGTACCAGGTAGGGTGAAGCCCTTTCCATGAAATTTTAGCTCTAATTGATAACATAATGCATGCACAACTGATGCATTACATACAAGGCTCCTTTTCATCAAAAAGTGAACCAAATTCAGCAAATAAACAAGCAATTCTTCAAACATTCTGTTGGCAACCATTCAACATAATTCCATAGACGACAAATATAATTTTCTACAGAGATCTTATGTCAACTGTTTACTAACAATGCTAGGTTAACAAGATCAGCATAGTACTATTATCCACAAGAAAGGTAATTTGTTTCTTGCGCAGATCAACATTGCCTATACTCCAGCCATCAAAAACCCAGCAACAGTGTGCTGCAAGAATAAGAGAGCCCAATGTCAAACATCAATTTGGCTGCTAAAAACATCATCATTCATCATATAACATTATTTTTCGTTGTCAAATCATGTACACCAAATTGGCATTTACAAGAAGTCAAGTTCTCATTTCTAAATGGTTAAAAATGATCTATTTGGTAACAACAAATGCCAACAGTCAAATTCCTGTGGGAAGAGATCAGACCATATAAGAATCTAAGAGAAACATACAAGCACTGAAGTATATGGGGCGTCCTTCAAAAATTCACACAACCTTTCATACGAACCCAACCAAATCTAATAACATACAAGGATGTGAGAAGAGAAAGGACCTTTGGGAATGATAGCTTTGGTGGAGCTTCGACAACTTAAACCAAATTTGACCTTTTCACATCCAGGGAATTCAAGATGAGTCTCGACCTTGCCAGTCTTGCGCTTCTTTTTCTTCTCATCCAGATGTCTGAAACCAATGATACATGATATGTTATTATCCATTTATTATTATATGTTGCCATGAGTGGGTGTGGAGGTTTTCCTAGAGTATATGTCCTAGTTAAAAAATAAAAGCTGAAGCAAGATACATGGTTTATTCTTTACTCGAGTCATCATTGGATACAAGTGGATCGATGCAAAAGCTGCACAATTAGACTCAAGCAAACCAAGACAGATCAAATGGTTAAACCACTTCTTCCTTTTCAGCTTCCTCGAAACCGAGACATTCGTCTCGAGTTTCTTGAAACGGAGATCCTCAACCATCCATCGCTTCCTCTTCTTCTTTCCACCATCGGCATTCGCGTTCTCGTCGGCCGCTGGTCCACCCTCTGCTGCCTAGGCATATATAGCAGCCTCCAACTTCCGCTTCTTTGTTTTCTCCACAATCATTCGATATCTACTAAATTGAAATGGCGCTGATCGCAGAAGCTAATAGGTTCACAAACTGCTCTTGCGAAGCAGGTGGACATAGTGGAACGAGACGAATTGTGATAAGCAATTTTGCAAGCAGCATCCTGTTTCTAGGACAGGACACATTACCTTATCCTTCCCCGCCTTGTCCTTCCCATCGCATCGGCTTCATGCTTCCCGGGAGTCCCTCTTCTTGGGCAACGAGCAAGACGGTTAGCGTACCAACGCTGATGTCGTACTAGAGGCAGTAGGAGGGAGTATTGAAGCCGCAATTTAACCAACTGTCCAGAACCGGAGCTCTCTATTATTGTCACACGAGCATAGAATCTATGTTAATTTCGGGTGGAAATCTACTGATGTCACATGGGAGGAATGCCCAAGAAATGTTTGTAATGCGCCGGTTCGCTGTAAAACGATGGATTTAGGTATCAGGCAGTTAATACTAACATGGTGAAGTGAAACATAAGTCAGTATAAAACCAGTCATGTCATCAATATGTGCACATGATTAGCGAATTGATGCTTCAAGTTTGGTTTCCTACAATTATATCAACCAACTGTATGCTAAACCTGCATGTTCAAGCTCAATCTGACTAAACCTGTTTGTGTCCAATCAACAATCATGTGTATCAAAAAAAGACAGACAACAAACGAACAGAGTTATTGGGTCACACAGTAATAAACAAATCAAACTAAATCCATCAACAATTTCTTTATGCACAAAGAAGAGACCATTTTAGCTTTCGGTCAGCTTTAACCCATTAGACTCCACAATCATCAAAAGTACTTGACTTGCAATTTGGTTACTGGACAGCTACTACAAATGATGGGTTGATACAATATTATTTCAGATTACATTCAACAATCAAATATTGGAACTAAATGTACAGTAAGGCTTAGATCTTCAGTTCGGCTCTATTTGGGATTTTGGGTGTAAACATGTACTCCCTCCGTTCTAAATTACTTGTCTTGGATTTGTCTAGATACGGATGTATCTAGACTCATTTTAGTGTTAGATACATCCGTATCTAGATAAATCTAAGACAAGTAATTCGGAACGGAGGGAGTAATAGCTTACTAAGATCTAGTAAGACATGAGACACATGAATGGAATAGCCAACTCACAGGTCAACGGGTTATCTACGTGCCTCCACATCTCATCCATCCACATCTCATCCAAAGATCCAGTAACATGCATAGGAGAGTAACTCAAGTTTGCAATGATCTCTTGCCACAATCAAAGAGCAAAAGTTTACACTCCAGTGTTAATAGTAGGCAGTGAAATGCACCAAAAAAGCCAGAACTTGCAGCAAATAAGGAAATTCAGAATTACTAATGAGAAACACATATAGAGAAAGTAAAAGAAAATACTTCAACAGCGTTCCATAGTTGAACAGTTCCATCAGAAGATGATGTAGCCAACTGAGTCGAATTCGGTCTGAATCTTATGTCCGTTACAAAGTTCGTATGTTCTTCTGGTTTAGCATCCATGTTAAAATTATCCATATTCCAGAGGAAAACCTACAGTATCATAGAAACATCACATATAAGAAAATATAAATTGCTTTACAACGGCCTAATTTTCTATCAGATAGACAAAGCAATAACAAAATTACATGTCAACATTGCAGGTAAAGGTGAGTGAAATGGTAATATTGCATCTCCAGAGATAAACAGAATAAAGTGTATGTGTTGGTGTACGGTAAGATACAAGAAATATGAGACAAGTGCAATTTTATTACTGGAAACAAATCTTGATTGAAACAACAATGGAAGAGGAGTTGCTAGGTGGGAGCCTTTGCCGCTGCTCACCTCGCTGCCGCCATGGATCTGGAGCTCGGGGGATAGGGGAGCCGCTGCTTCCCATCTACTTTGCCTCACCCCGGCCGCCGAGGCACGACACCATCGACCCAACACCGGTGGCGCGCTCGCAGCCGCTTCCCTTCTTACTCATCGGACGATCAGCCAGCCAACGACGAGTTCTTCTTCCCACCCTTCCAGCAGTCACTTCGATCGGATCGATCTGCCGCCTCCCGCGCATTGTTGATTCGGAAAGACGGGCCTGGTGGTTCTATCTGTCAAGATCCATCAGTTGACACAACTGGCTGGAAACGACGGTAATATGTTTTGATCTTTCTGTGAATAAACTTGAACATTGTTGTAGAATAACCAGCCATTAACCATGATACTATTATATACTGACATTGATATGAATTTTCACCAAACGTTCTTGTTATTATGAGCAAAAAAGATTTTCTGGTTCTATATGCTATCGAATGGACAAAGTGTATAGATGTATGTGTAGGTTCTGTACCATTGTGATTTTGGGCTGTGCTCACTATGAATCAGTATTAAAGTTAGATTCCTAAACCGTTCAACCTACCGCTTTGGTGTACAGCAGGTTCTAATTAGAAGCTAAGGGGGTGTTTGGTTTCCTGGGTGGCATGTGGCTCGCACCCGACATTACAATGTGATAAAGATAGTTCGGATTGTGCTACAGAATTCATGGTATAAAACGTCCAGCTAATTACTTTCAAAAAAAAAGGAAGAGGAAAGAGAAAACACAATTTCAGAATATTAGGAGGTTTCAGTGTTTAAATTCAAATAAACAGTTTATGGAACCTTCTCCATATATAGGTTGGAGGCTGCAGTATATGACCAAATAAATATAGTATGCGTCAAGATTCACAATACTGGTCATCACTTTGAAAAATTAAGTATTACAAAATACATAACTATATTCTAGGTTCATTATACAGATAAAAGGCAACATACAAGTCGAGCAGAAAAATAGTGAAGCCAACCTGAACAATACTGACCCTTTGAGTGAGCTCGATCCAGTCTCCTCCGAAACACACTTGTGGAGTGCACATTTCCATGAAACCAGACTCACACTGTACAAGGAAAGATGAATGAAAAAGATGGAAGTCAAAGGCTCAAAGGTATCAGATCGAAAAGAAATATAAGGAATGCATCTATCATGTGTCATGCATGTGTGTGTGAGTAGCTTCTCATAGTGAGTGAAAACCTTGCAAGCAATCTTGAGCATAGCAAAATGGGAGACCAGACAAACAAAGATGTGGAATACGCTAATGTTTACTAATCCAGGAAATAATAAATTCCAGACCTGTGTTTCAATAGGAACATCACCGTTGCCATGGGCCCAAAAGAGGGTACAAATGATAAACTATATTTAGGAATAATGCTCGTGCATACAATAACGAATAAAATCACCTTAGAAAATAAATCGTTCCAAGTTCATTCTCATGCGAGCGCACCAATGAATTGTGAAATTGTTGTGCATATGCCCATGATCAAACCTCTTGCACATAAAGCTACAACGATAGCTAAAGGGAGGGGGCTGGAGGAGGCAAAAGGAAAGATGAATTGCTCAGAGTAATTCAAGATCCTAAAAGAAGTCTTGAGAATAATCCAAACTCCTACATAACAGTACATAAACTATTTGCTTCAGCATGTGATCTTTTCAGTTTGAGAAGAGTTCAAAACCATTATACAAATTCTGGCAAGTCTTCCTACTCTACAATACTAATCTAAAGCAAAATAAAATTATAGTCAGTTTGTTCATTATCACAGAAGAAAATAATTTAGCTAATACTAAATCTAACTAAAAGGACTAATTGTAATTATTTGGTTAGGCTGCTCACCGAAGAAATTTTCCATAAGAAGTGGACCTTGCAAGTACTTGGAATGAGTCAGGTGGATCTAAAACAGCGCATGTCATCACGTCCTCCTGCAGTCCTTCTCCCACCCCTCATGTATCTGGTCACCTCGTCACATTAGCCTGCAGGTGACTGCCAGCCTGGAGGAAGAAGGTGGCGATCCTGTGTATATGACCAAGTTAGATATTTAGCAACACACGAAAATCAACTGCAGATCCTAGTATGGTTCTTATCTAATTATACAGCCAAGCCAACAAGAGCATTTACCAATATTACAAAGGAAACATAGTAAAATTCCAGTACCTACAGGACAAAATTAGGACACATAGGGTATCAAATCATATGATTAAGAACAGTAACCCTGTTCAGTATAAGAAACCTAGAAGGCTAGAACGGTAGAACCAGCACCATTGTAGCTTCATATAGTAAGAACAGAACTCTGACTGAGGAAGTAAAACACCAAGTATATATATACACACACACACACACCAAATCTGCACAAGATGCAGCCTGCAGATGTGGTACACCATGAACTGTACAAACAAATCAGATTGAACAACCATTTAGCTCCAAAATTGCATCAAACATGTTTGACAATCAAGATATTCAGAAAAAGGTAAATATCAATGAACGTATCCTACGGACATACCAAGATGTAAGATAACCACATGTTCAGCTCTCGCAATCAGATTGAAAACAAAATCTGAGCCAGCTGCCTGTATCACTCAATCACTCGTATGTTGAAAGACTGTTCGAACCTGATGACCCAGTGGCCGTGGCAGCAAGAACAGAGAGAAGAAAAGGGAACAACCTAGACACGGTGATGTCGGTGCTTTGGCGTGTGATGTCGATCAGCCCATTGTCGGAGGAGTCGGGTTTGATCAGGTTGTTGTGGATGCCATGGCAGCGGCAGCCTGGAGTCAAAAAAAGGCCTTCATCTGCACCACCATGAAACGAGGTCAAGCCCGCCAGAGACCTCGCCGGCGCACCCGACACTGCGGCGGCTCGCCGAGACAGGGCCTCCATGCCGGCAGCGCCATGGCGCGGCCAAGATGCTGACAGAGGTTGATACTAACTAGTGGTTGAGACGCCACCATGTGGCGCCGCTTGATAGGAAGTTGTGCGCATGTTTTCATTTAAAAAATACATAGTGTCCTCGCCTCCGTATAAAAAAACATCTTACGGAAAAATCCTCACCTTCATATAAAAAAGAAGTAAAAAAGAAAAGAAAAATATATCACCGCAGCGTATCATCGAGTGTCACTTTGCATAAACCTCCATTTAAAAAAATATCAGAGGTCCTCATCTTCATCTAAAAAAAATACATTGAAAAAATAATCCACACCTTCATCTAAAAAAATCAAAAAATTTCTTACCGCGGTCAACCAGCTTGCGCCACGTGGCACAGCTGGCTGGCCGCCCTTCACGCCTAGCTTAATGGGTTTAATTGTTTGATACAAATTTTAGGGGCAGAGATTCTTTTTATCGCTTCATACTAGTTCACAAATTTTAGTTTTTTTTAGAGGTGGTTCACAAATTTTAGCCCACGCCATCGATGCACGGCCCAGTAGTCTCACACGGGTCTTCCTCTGATCCCAAACCCGCCGCCGCGGTGCCCTAGGCTGTGTTTCCTCCAGAACCCCCCTGCTCGATCCCCATACACCCCAGCGGCAGCTAGGGTTCCTAGCCGCCGCCCCTCCACCGCCGCCCGCGTCCGCCTCCCCGCCGCGACCTCCTCCTCCGCCACCGCTCGCCGGACCTCCTCCCGCCGCCTCCCCGCCTCAACAACTCGCGTGGAGCACTGAACCAGCGAGGGCCGCCGCCCGCTGCCTCGCCGCGACCTCCTCCCTCCGTTCTCCAAGGTAGCCGCTCCCCTTTCCTCCCGCTCCCCATTCCCCTCCCGCCTCCTGTACAGATAGAAAGAGGATGGATTTTTTTTTGCTCTGTCGTATTGTTGTCTAATATTGATGATGTAAAGTGGATGAAATTTTTTTATTGGTTGATGCATATTGCTTGAGATGTCGTTGAATGTTGATGTGAAGCGGATGGAATTCTGATAGTATTGCTGCACATTGTCATGTGTTCCTGTACGATGTCTGTTTATTCATGAATACTTGCTGCATTTTTTGCTCTACGTTGCATGATTGCTTGCTGCAGATTGCTATGCAATTGCTTGCTGCGCCATATGTATTGATCTATTGCTATGTCATCCCCGCGCAGAACAACCTACAACGGCGAAGGCGATGGGGAGGGAGGACAGGAAGCGGAGGCAGCCCGATGGCGAAGAGGCGGCGGACGAAGGCGAGAGGAGGGGCCGGAGGGACAAGAGGCCCAAGGAGGAGAAGCCGGCGCCGCCGCTGCCGTCGGAGATCAGGAACAAGGAGAAGCGCAGCGAGGTGTACGCCAAGCTCAAGCGCGAGAAGAAGGCCCAGAAGCGCAGGCTTGGACGTGAGCGCGGCCAGGCCGCCCAGCGCGCCGCCGAGCTCGGCGAGGAGGCAAGCGTCTTCTCCTCCCCCTTCTCCACCCCAGAAACGTTTTTTTCCCATGGGGCGCGAGGCTCTGGATGGATTCTGACGGTATTTTGGCGCGATTGGGTGTTTGCAGGTGCCGGAGAAGCAGGTGCCCCGGACGATCGAGAACACCAGGGAGCCCGACGAGACCGTCTGCCGGCCTGACGACCAGGAGGTTCGTACAATGCCTTCTCTGCTGCTGAATTTATCAGTATAATCAGTGCAACTGTCAGTACTGTTGAAATGATTGGAACATCGAATCTAAGGGTGCTTATGCTATGTTTGGTCTAAGCAAACAACAGAACTGGTAGCTTCTTATTTCTGATAGGATGACTAAATATGAGAGAGTAGGTATGGACATGATTTTGGAGGGAGAGATTTCTTTCTTTGATATGGTTGGGTGAAGTTAGGTGTGCATTTGGGTGGTTACGATTCGTTGACTGGGCTGCATGTTTTCAAGCTCTAGTAAAAGCAAACATTTGGGTGCTGGAGATTTTGGTCAGAATTTGTGTTCTGGTGCTGCAGTATTGTGCTTAATTCTTGTTATTAACCTGCACTATTGGTGTACACATGTCAGTTTTATAACATTAACATGACACATATGGTACCATTGTATTGCGATAGATACGGTACTTATGGATTTCCAGAATCTCTTCTGTAGTAGCATGTTAATAATACAGATCTCTTCTGTAGTATTCAGATGTTCTGTAATTAAATATCACACTTATAATTACATATATTGGGTGAACAATTGCAGCAGTTATTGTTAATTAACAAGTCCGAAGTTAGATTTGCTATGCTTTTGATGCTGTTATAGTGGGTATCATTACAATCGACAAATTTTTTGTATGATGCAATATACACATTCACATTCTTCTGTCATTATCAATACAGTACAGTTATATTTAAAGCTGCTGTTGTAGTTGCTGAATACTCCATTTTCATTGCTTTAGAACCAAAACCAGTATTTTCTGATCTTGTTGCTGACTTCTTACCTCAATGTCATTGAAATACGCTATGAAAGCATTAAGCATCTCTATGTCAGGACATGTTATATTTAACCACTACCACTGTCTCGACTCTCATATATCTATTATGTAATTCTGTGTGTGGACAAATGCTTATTTAGGCTAGTGTCTCAGATCTACCAGGTTTGCGTATGTTCTAATAATAGTTCCTGTGTGCAGCTGTTTGCAGGGAATGATGCTGATGAATTCAATGCAGTGCTTAAACAAGTAGTAACCCCGAAAGTATTGATTACCACATGCCGCTTCAATTCAGGGGTATGCATTTTTTACCTCGTCACTGATTCTGTGCTTGATATTCTGAATCTGTGATAATTTGATAACTTGTAACAAGATTTTGTCATCTAACGATGTACTTTCTGCTCCGTATGTTGACAGAGGGGACCTGCTTTTATTAAGGAGTTAATGCAAGTGATTCCAAATGCTCAATATGTTAATAGAGGAACTTATGACCTCAAGAAAGTATGATGAGTTCTCATGTTATGTTCCATTCATTTAGGCCAGTTAGTTATGTCTTCATATCCATAGTAACACACTGTTCTGTTCAGATTGTGGAATATGCAAATAACAGAGAGTTCACTTCAGTCATGGTTGTCCACACAAATCGAAGGGAACCTGGTTAGAATTCATTATTTTGTTTGTCTTTTTTAATGTTCTTGTTTCTGACATCTCGTGTTGGCATTTGTGTAATAGATGCACTGCTGATCATCAACCTACCTGAGGGCCCTACTGCACACTTTAAGCTATCCAAGCTCGTTCTGCGGAAGGATATAAAGGTACTATATCTGTACTTTTTATAACACCGTAGTTTTTAGTATCTTCCTTCATGTCAAGTTATTACATGTGTGACTTCAATTTTTGTTTGCTTGTGTGCATTCCCTTACTTATGTCTTCTTTGCAGTCCATAATTCTTGAGTAGAGGTACTAGTCACTCAACAAGATCTAGTAAACTAGTGAGCATAACTGCATAGTCTAAGTCTCTTTACTTAGATAAACTGAGGTTTTACTGGAAATACCGAAATAAGGACCCATAAATTTTTTGAAGTGCTTTATTGTTATCACTTATTGACACATAGTAGTTCAGCAGTCTTGAGTATTTCTCTTCCCTCTACCTTCTTGCTATGAAACTACTTAGTATTGTTAAACATGCTAACCAAGTAACCACTAACCATTTTTTGTAGTAACCTAGCATGATCCTTCTCTAAAGGGGACAGTGCAGTAATGCTGTGCTCCGTGTGCTAAGCTGTCTTCTCTTAAAAGTTGCCGTATGAAGAGTGGGACCTTTAATTTCTCCTCTCTAATAACTATTGCGCACAAGGGCAAGCTAGTGCTAGTTGATTGTTGAAAGGACACATCTTCTGTGCTGATAATTCCATATTACTTTTATGTATATAATTGGCATAACTATTTGATGTGTTCAAGCTGTCAATTGTGACCCCATAAGCACCTCTATTTACTGACATAGAAGGACATAAAGCCTCGCCCTTCCTCTTCTGGGTTTTCTAACCTGTGCGGCAATTTAGAAAACGTGATGTGGCTTATCTTGTCAGATTGATTTTTTATGGCAAGATGGTTGTTTGCTTACTGTTTTGTCTATTGTAGTGACTAAAGATCAATATATATGCTACTTTCTGCTCGCCCTTGGTTCTATGAAGATCATCACCTTGTTAGCTGCATATAAGAACATTGTTTTTGTTTTTATAGATTTAGAAAAAAGTCTAGTATATATTACTCTTATTTCTAAGTTATTAATAGGAACTGCATTATGCCGGTACTCTATGTGCTGGAAGGAGGATTTCTTTATTCGACAATCCTATTATTCTCCATTTTCTATGAGACTCCTGCTGTGTTTGTACTAAGGCAGAAGTGTTAGAACCAAACTGTGCAATGTTTTTGTTAAGTCTTTGTTGATTCTACCAAAAATAAGTCTTCAAATTTGATCACGTGATTCAGATAGCACCTGCAGTTGGGAACAGCTATGTCATAAATACATATATTACACCTCTTACCTTTTGAACTAAAGGTTCATTGAACATAAACAAAAAAGTCAAGTTGCCATCAATTGATCATCTTACTTGTCTCTAGCTTGTCTCTTGTCTCTAGCCTGTCTCTAGTTTGTCTTAGACGTGTTACTTTTGTCTACTCCAGACAGATTGGCATATGTCAATGTTCGGTGTCATATGGCATGTCTGCTAGAGACTGGTCCATGTCTCTGTCTGACATAACCACGTTGCTGTTTTAATTTTGCCATGCTTTACAGCATTTGATTTGTACTTATTGCAACGGAGTTGAGCTCATCAGTTCATGGCTATGTAGATGATCTTCTAGATTGATGGGATGCTGAAAAGTGTAATACAACTTAGGACATGTTGATATTCACTAATTTTCTGTAATCGCAATATTTGTATTTTGATGTGCTCTTGTTATATGACAATGTGTTGTTGGGTATTTTGCAGTTTATTTGTATATAAAACTAGTTTACTTGAAACTTTTAGTACTGCCAATTCAAGATTACCTTCATTTAACATTTTGGTTTATCTCCCTTTGTATGACAGAACCATGGGAACCCTACAAGTCATAAGCCAGAGTTGGTGTTGAACAATTTTACTACGCGCCTTGGTCATCGTGTTGGGAGGTGATTCAAGAATATGCACTCCTTTTACAAAAGGACGACCTTATATTCGTGTTGTTAACACGTCTACTTTCCCCTTTTGTCTATTCAGGATGATACAATCTCTTTTCCCTCAAGACCCAAATTTCCGTGGCCGCCGAGTTGTGACCTTCCACAATCAGCGAGACTATATATTTTTCCGTCATCACAGGTGAATATATATGAAAACACAATTAAGTCAAAAGCATGCTGTTACCATTTTAGAGATGTGAAAATTATGGTTTTCATTAGTTTATACAATAGTTTACTATACACTTGTATACTCGCAAGTGCAAATGTGCAATGCAACCAGGCAGTAATGTGTGTTATAAGGGCGTCACAAGTTTGTAGTTCTGCATACTAATTTACCTTCATCATTTGAAAATTAATGATCTGCAATCCTCACCATAGGTACATCTTTGAGGAGAAAGAAAAGAAGATCGTTTCAAAGGACAAGAAATCAAAGGGTGAAACCAAAACTGAGAAGCAAATAAACTGTCGCCTTCAGGTACTTGAGATACACTACTACTACTCCATACCAGAGTTTTATATGTGATTGCAAGAATTTTCGTTCACAATATCGTAATAGACCAACCTTGAAAGGACCAAGTGCTGTCCTCGCAATCCTTCTATGTTGCATATGTTTAGATAGTGATGGTTGTTTTCCAAAAAAAGAGTTCATACTAAGTGAAAACCCACAAGTTCATGTACCTTGACTATCTTGCCCGTTACATGTTAGCGATGATGCTAGTTGACTACTGCTGATGGAAGGAACCCATTATAGAATACCAATTTTTTTCTACCTTTTATCAGTAATCCTGAAGTATTATCTGTGGCTTTATTGATGATATAGGAATGCGGCCCTCGGTTCACCCTCAAGCTGCTCACATTGCAACACGGGACCTTCGACACCAAAAGCGGGGAGTACGAGTGGGTTCACAAGGTACTACTACTACTACTACCATCATCATCATCATCCACTCGACCATTCCACTCTCCTCGCTACATTACGAATCCCTGTGACATAACCCGGAACCTTGTTTGCCATTTGCAGCCCGACCTGGACACGAGCAGGAGAAGGTTTTTCCTGTGATTTGGCGCCGCGGTGGCTTCACCCACAAAGTTCGTCTCTGTTTTTGTTCCGTTCCGTTCCTCGGAAATTACTTGCTGTAGAGTAGCATGATGCTCCAGTCCTTCGCCAGTGTAACAACGACATACCCGAATCAAAACCCCAGAGTCGAAGCGATTTCGCGTACCCGTCAATCAAATGAGTATATCATGCACGAGTCCTCTGCCAGTGTAGCAACAGCACACTCGAATCAAACCCATGTTTTGAAGCGATTTCCCATACCCGTCTATCAAATGAGTTCACCAGTTTTGAGGTTTACGATACGAAATTGTGCACAGTACAAAAGAGTATGTTGTTATGTTACCCGTCCGTTGCTTGCTTGCCTAATTACGACCCCGACATGCGATCCGGCGGGAGATATGGCGGGAATAAATCTCTTGTACAAGGGTCGTTGTCGCCCAACCGCCGCAGGGAGGAAGGAACGATCACATCGTCGTCGGGTCTCGTCTCGTCTCTCTTCCTGGCCATCCATCGCCCACCCCAAGAACTTATCATTGCCAGGGGTGGCCCCGCCCGCGGCCATGACACCGCTGCCGCTTGCCCAGGACCTCGCTCGGGTCACCATCCCCATGAATGAATCTCCAATGGAATTATGATTGCCGTTGGTGCGCAGGCGGCCAGATTTTCTCACTGGCTGGCCTGGGATGGCTTGGCTGGCTGAGGTGACTAGGGGAGGTGAGGTGCACGGCTGGCGGACGGCTACACATGGCGCTGTGGGGGAGGGGTCCCGGCTAGGGTAGGGGGCGGCCGTGCTGGGCAGGGCTGGGGGTACGTCCGTGCAGGCCGGGGCGTACGACAGTGCGTGTGCACCGCTGCTTGGAGGAAAGAGGGGCGAGTGATGAGTGTGGCATTATTGCCATCCGTTGCTGCTTTCCCCTGTTGCTGCCTGCCTCTGCCTGTGTTGGTCACGAGACGCTGCGGCTGTAGAGCGCGCGAGCGGCACATGGCCTGCCCCTGGCCCGGCCCCCTGCATGCCATGTTATCCGACTCATTCATTCACTCGGCATTCAACCCTGCGTGATAGAGTATCTCGTTACTTTACTACTCCAACTACCTCTCGAGAGATTAAAACAGTTAAACCTGGTAACTCCTCTAGCCTTCATGCAGCTGCTGCTTTCTGCTGTGCGTCCAAGGGTGGTCATCAAGTTACTGTGGACAGACACACCAGCTAGTGACTGGGTTCTGGTCTATGTGCTGCATGCCTGCCTGCGCATGCATGTGTTACTTACTGCAAGAGTCCTGGCTTTGGTCCTTCGTTGGACCGGTCAACGCACGCCTCACTGCATGGAGTTTTCTCTTAAAAAATGGAACATAAAGTCGTGCACGCACTGTGTCCAAGTCTACTGTCTACGTACACCATAACACGAAGATATATTGCAAGCAACTGGAACGAGAGAGAGAGGCAGAGAGTTGGATCGATCGAGCTGGTGGAAAGCGACTGTTCGTGAACTCGACCGACCACCCATCGTCTACGTACATACGTACATACTCGTACACCATAACACACCATACGTACGTGCGTGCGTGCAGGAGATGCTCGTACTCTAATCATACATGCCCATGCGTTGGAAATGACAAACCCATCAGCAGAAACGGGTGGTGTACAACACAGGCTCGTGGGCGGAACGGCCGTGTATGTACGCACGCACGTACGTACGTGCAGGCGTACGCCGATCCCGAGCAGAAATATCTCCCAACTGCGCATACTATTGCAGTCCCTCCCTCGAATTTTGGAAAATAATATAATGCTCGTACGGCGCCACACTGTCACGCTAGCTAAGCTACGTACGCGCGCGCCCATACTTGCACCATCAATTGCATGTCAATTTGCTACTGCCCAGCCCACTACGCATGCGTGCACACGTCCGTGCAGTACTGTGATACATAATCGGCCAGAGCTGTTCCAGTGCGTAGGAGTACGTGCGAACGCATGCAATGCAAGTACATGTACAACCGGCCACACGTTGGCATGCGAGTGCACATATGGAAGCACGTACGCGTATAATGCAATGGCAAGGTACCACTGTCTGCCTAAACCGGTGCTTGTAGCTAGCTAGTACATCGTTGGCGCTGGCGAGTACGTAGATGCATGGGGCGTAAGTGGAGACGCCGGGGGGTGTAACGTACGTACGGTACGTGGTGTGGGGCTGGGCGCGCGCTCACGTTCACGTTCACGCTACGTACGCACGTACGTGCGCGCAGGTGGTGGGCGCCGCATGCGCATCTGTGCATGGCATTGCCAAGTGCCACCGTGATCCCTTCCGTGAACGAAGGAACAGCCGCAGGGGAGCGCTCGTGACCGTGCATGTGGACGTGTGGCGCCCGCGCCTGCGCTAGGCGCGTGCTCCGGGCCCCCGCCCGGCAGCCAGCCCCCATGCGGCGCGGCGGAGCGGCAGTCACGTCGTGGGGTTGCCGGCCGGCCGGGTGGTTGGGTCGGGTTACCCGGCATGGTCACGAGAGTGAGATTCATGCGGCTGATCGATCGCCGGAGAGCGGCCGGCGGCCGCAGCTAATGTAAACGCAGTACACAGCTAAGCTCCGACTCCGATGGCGCCGTACGTGCTTGACCATCTCCTCCCTCCGTGCAGACCAGCAGCCGCAGGTTCGTACGTGCTCAAGTCAGTGCTCCAGCTCTGCCGGCCTCGCTGTAATGTGCGCCGCGATGGAGTTGGTCTTGGCCCGCCGTCCGTACCGGACGGATCATGGGTGGATTCGTGGCCGCGCAAGCTCGCTCGGCAGCAGGGCCAGGGATCCCGGCTCGGACAGGCGACGATCGATCATGGCGTGCCGGCCGGTCTGCGCGCGTAACATGGTAAAAAGTTGTAAAGCGGCCGGGAGACAGGCATGGTGATGGGCGCGTTTCACATGGGGATGGGGACGGCCGCATGATGGCGGTTATACGGCCGGGGCCGGCGTCCATGTGACCCCGGCAGAGCGCGATCATGCCACCGCGCGGCGGGCGGGCGGGCGAGCGATTCTAAGCCAGACCGCCGGATTACTCATCATCATACAAATAAGGGTGAGGTTACTGATAAAGTAGTATCCTTTTGCATCCTTGGTTTTTGGTTTCGTGACAGAGTTCACGAAGCCAGCTTGTTTCGCGCGAGCTGTCTAGTGCACATTTGTGCAGACAGCCTCAGGGGAAACAAGTGTCGGTAACACAGGAACCTGGCTGGAAGGTGTACTTTCAGTTATTTGTTTATCAGTCTTGCTACTGAGACTTAGTTATTATGCCGGCTATATTTGTGAGATTTTACATTCAGACCCGTGTAAAAAAATGTTTTCCTCCTTTCTTTCTTACGTGTTATGTAACTCGATTGGAATTTAGTTAAGTCGACTGAGACCTAGCCGCAACCCGTGGAAGACCGAGAAGCTCACACAGAGAAATATCACCAAGCATCATATGTACTGCACGCACGCACGTACTGTACCATATATTCGGGTATGGCTTCTCATGCAAATATACAGTCTGACATAACAGCTACCCGCAGTAAAAAAAAGAAGAAGAAGATATTACAGTACAAAGCATGAGAATAACCACCATTGTTTATTTCCCAAAGCAGGGGAGGAGAAGAGAAGAAACACGTACGTACACATTATCCCGTTCGCTAGAGCTAGCTGGCTAGCTTAGCCGGCCAAACACATCTTAACTTGCATGTACAGAGTGAAAAAGGGGGGGTGTAATGACGGTTCGCCTCGCCTAATCACGCACTCCTCCACTGCTGGAGAAGGCTGAGGGCTCAAGGACTCCAACACGTCACAAACAACGTACACGCAAATTAACTCACACAGGCCGGTAAATGGGTCACTAGCTACTGCAGCTCTAAAAATCTCTCTTCAAAGATCTCCTCCTCTTGGTCTTCTTCTTGCTCGATCCAGCTCCAATTCTCCACACACACACAGCGGTAATCAACCAATGGCGGTCGATTAACTTCCAAGGGCGCGCGCTAATACGCGCATGCGCCTCGTCGAATCGATGGATCCGTATGTACACACACCGCACTGCACCTCACCGGCCGTCGGCCCGCTTGGCAATGGCGCCAGGCCGGACCGAGCAGCCGAGCAAATGGCCTGCTCAGCGGGCGGCGGTGCAGGGGAGGGAGGAGGCGGAGCAGAGGGAGCGGAAGGCGAGCTCCTCGCAGGGGAGCACGAGCAGGTCCCCGGCGCCGCCGAAGCCGAACTCCTCCTCGGCGCGGCGGAGCAGGGAGCGGAACTCGGGCCGGTCCAGCACCGCGATGGGCACCACGAACCGCCGCCGCGACTCGCCCACGTACACCGCGAAGTGGCCCCGCGGCACGTCCGACGGCGCCGCCTCCTCCTCCTCCTCCCAGTGCTGCTGCTCCCCGTTGTGGCCCTGCTGCTGCTGCTGCTGCTGCCGCCGGCCCAGGCTCGAGCACCGCTTCAGGATCTGCTTCAGCCCCGCCGCGCCTCCCTTCTTGATCGCCATTATGCTACCGAGCTCGTCCGTCGTTCGTTGGACTGGGTGGCTGCTGGCCGGCGATGTGGAGGTGCAGGTGAAGGTGGAGGAGGAGGTCGATGGGACGGTGAGGAGGGAGGAGGAGGAGTATATATAGGGGGTGCTGGGGTGGGAGGCGGGCGGATGGATAGCAGCCATGGTTGGTGCCGTGGTGGTGGACCGGAGGTGGTGGAGCAACAAGGGTCACGTACTCACGTACGAGCGGGCGGGCGGGCGGGCAGGGGTGGGGCCGCGGCGCCCGTGGGCTTGCCGGGCGGGCCTGGGCCCGGCCGCACCACCTGTCTCCCCGTGGTTTCACCGTACGGTACGTGAACCAGCGGTGGTGGTGGACTCGAGCAGAGTCGAGATAGACTAGCGGTGAATCTAATGATGGTCCGGATCCGGTGCTGGGTGGGTGCTGCACTGCTCATCCAGGGGACCTCTCCTCTCCTCTCATGCGTGTGTTCGTGCAGGAGTTCATAGCGAGTGGGTGATAAACAACGAAGTTCGCACATTTCAGTTGAGATTCCACATGCTGCTCGAATGTTTTACTCTTGTTGCAGCGCATCAAATCAGAGCCACAATTCAAGTCAAATGCACCTTAACTTACTTCAAGTCAGACGTACCTACTACACAATTCCGGGTGTTCTTTCAAAAAAAAGGAAGGGGCACGGCGAGGGGCGCAAATCAAGTCAGGCGACTTAGCAGCCAGTGACACGTGGGACCTGGCTTATAGGTTACAGAATGTCAACAAGCGGACAGTGCATGCATGCATAAATTAGTCAATGCTACAACACCTGTTCAAAAAATAAGGTCAATGCTACTAGAACTTGATAAGTAGGACCTGACCATCTTCAAGTGGGGAGGCGGAAAACGAGAGAGCAGCTTGAGCGGCGGGGAACCAAAGGAGCCAGCCATGGTCGACATCTTTTGTGGAAAGTGTGGCGTGAAATGGAGATCCGAAACAAAATCCTCCACTCAAAGTGCATCTTTTACAGACGTACAAAATCTCAAAAAGGAGAGATGGATCAAAATAGGCAGGCGCAGAAGAGCCGTGGAGTGGAGAGAACACGGCTTTCAATGCCCGGCCCGGACCAGCCAGTGTCGCTGGCTACAGTGGCTACAGTGGCTACTGCTGCGGACACGATCAATCATGGCCATATCTCCCTGCCCTGCAAACGTATCTCTGCCCACTGTACGGACGCCGCCCAGCGCCAGTTGATCCATCCATCCATAAAATTAACGACTTTTCTTTTTGACTTTGTAGAAGACTATCGTGCATCGGAAATGACTAAGAGCATCTCCAACACAAGCGCTATATGAGGGACGCGCGGTATAAAAGTTGCTTTTAGCGCGCGCGGGTCTGATTTGGAGTCTCCAGCGGCCGCACAAAAAGCGCGCGCGCTATAACTAATGCAGCGCCCGCGCATTATAAACGCATCACGCGCATCATATTTTGTGCGTCCGGTCGCGCGCGCTGCACACTCTGGGCTGCTGCAGATGGAACTGTTTGGATTGGGACCGCTGGACTCGCGCGCGCAGCATATTTTGCAGCGCTTGTTGAAGCAAACGTCTTCTAGCGTCCTAAAAAAATTACGTGCGCGCTGTAAACCCGTTTTTTGGGCGCCACACATTGGGCGGCTGTTGGAGATGCTCTAACACCAGGAGCAGTACTTGTATTTCTTTACGCAGGTAGTACTACGTCTTAATTCCGAACCTTGATCGGCAGATGTTTATCCTGTACCAGAAGTAGTAGAGTAAATTACAAGAAACCATCGCACTGAAGGCTAACTTAGCAGAAAACACTATAATACAAATTTTTGGCAGGAAACGCCATCTGTCATAAACGCATTCAACAAAGTCAAATATGCCGATCAATGTTTTTACAAAATGATTACACCAGACATCGTGTTTTCTGTCAAAAAATGTATAGTACTAGTGTTTTATGTTAACCTAGCCTTTAGTACGGTGATTTCTTATAATTTACTCGGAGTAGTAAGATCAACCACGAGTGCACAACACAAACAGATTCACACCCTATGTTTATCTGCCTATGTCCCACTGGCTAGTGGTTGCGTCTTCCGATGATAGGTGGTTCCATGCTTGAAGGATAGCCACCCCTTTCACCTAGCTTGGGAGCCTTTGGAGTGGACCATCTTTTTCAAAGATGAGGCACTGACGTAACTGGCACACTGATGCACTATGTGTGGTGAAGAGGAAAAAATCTTGACCTACAAACTTAGCCTCTACAGTAAAGATTTGACTCAGTGATATTTTGGCCGCGTTTGCTAAACCTCATGTGCCTCAAAACTAAAATCTAGTGTCGGTCACTATTATGCTTTGCGCGAGACCGAGGGCGGGGATGACGTGAGGGGCAACAACTACAACGAGCGTCGGCCACGGCGAGGCGAAGCCATCAACGAGCATGAGCGAGTCTGGAACTTGATGGGTGCGGGGTGGGGGATGTTAGGCGGTTGTCGGAGTTGCTGCATAGCTTTAGAGGGATGATTGCGGAGGCGGCAAGCAACGCGTGTTGGGAGGAGAATTTATGGGGTGGGCGTTGAGGCAAGACGGTGCATGTTAGCCCTCTCCGGCCGCGGGGGTGGAGGCATACGGATGGTGTAGGGTAGACAGACAATTGCGGGAGGATGGTTGGATAAGATCGTGCCTTGAGGAAGATGGTTAGGACGAGGAAGACGAATAGTGAGCCGTTGGATGCAGATCTAACAGTGAAAGAAGTGACCGATGCGAATCGTTTTTTAGGCACTCCCTATTTTTCCAAAGATGAAATGATTTTCTAAACTCATTAAAACAATTGTGTTTCTAAACTGGTTGTTGAGCTATTGTGCGCAAACGCATCGCCGAGTTGGAGGTCGATCCGACATTTCTTCCTATCCGTTTATCACTTGGGAGTTGCGGAGGCTAATCGCCGTTGATGCATGCAAGTACGCGCATTTGGCTCCACGCTAGCCGTTACTTTGTGTTTTTTTTTACGGAAATGTTAACGCCCACACGTGTGGGCGTTCACCACTCCGTGCACACGCAAGCATCGCTGCTGGCTTCGGTACGCACGAATCTTGGAGCAAAAATGCCGGTTTTCGGCGCCACGTAGGACGAGTCTCGTGTGCGGTGTGTGAGTGGGTTCGCCCGCACGGTGGTTGCCATCCCGCGGTCAGCGGTTGTCACTGAGAGGCGTGCGGTGGAACTGTCATGCGCCCGCACGCCACGCTCCGACCGCTGTTGACGTCAAACACGTCGCACACCCCTCCATCCTCTCCCTCACGGTTCCATTCGCTCACCCCGCGACGCATTTACTGGCACAACCCACTCGCACTTCAAACCACTGGAGGAGAAGGCGAGGGGAGAAGGCGACGGCGGAGGCGGAACAGTCGACGGTGTTCGCGGCCGTCGGTGGTGCTCGCCGGAGCGGCGTCGCCGGAACGCGTGCGGGTTGAAGGTAATGCTCGCTTCATCTCTCGCATCCCCTCCCTGCATTTGTTCCCCTTTCCCTCCCTGTTCGATTTCTAGATTCGATTCCTAGAGATTCTGGCGATTCGGCGGTGCGCCGGCGTTCCCGTCGGCGCCGTAGTTGTGTGCTTGCCGTTGTTTGGTGGGAGTGGGCAGTTTCGTCGCCGCCGCTGCGGCGGCATCGTCGGTGCGGTTATGCCTGTTCGGAGGCACGCAATAGTCTTGCGTTTGGATTTGAGAGTTGTCCGCCGGGTTGTTTTGGTGCGCATTGGTTCGAAATTTGGGTTTGCAGTCATTTCGTGCGAGAATTGTAAGGGTGATTTTGAGGTCGAAGTAGTTGCCATTGAAACCTAGATCTAGTTTAGTTTGGGTTTGAAACTGCAGAATGTGGCGAAATTGGCAGTATGACTGAACGTGAAACAAATGTGTGGTAACTAAACTCCCCGAACAAATGTGGTAGTTGCCACAAACGTGTTTTCCTTTGCGGCAACAGATTTCCGAAAATGACTGTCATAGTTGCCACACTCAAGCTTTTACATAGGGCAACTAATTTTATTGAACGACTGTGACAGTTGCCACACGCATGCTCTTCCCATGTGGCAAACTGAATTTTGCTGAAACTTGTATGATAGTAACCACAAATATGCTTTCCGAATGTGGCAACTATGGCAGTATGACTGAACGTGAACAAATGTGCGGCAACTAAACTACCTGAACAAATGTGGTAGTTGCCACAAATATGTTCTCCTTTGCGGCAACAAATTTCTGAAACTGACTGTCATAGTTGCCACACATCAAGCTTTCACATAGGGGCAACTAATTTTTATTGAATGAATGAGATAGTTGCCACACACACGCTTTTCCACGAGGCAAACTGATTTTTTTGCTGAATTTACATGATAGTAACCACAAACATGCTTTTTCATTTGTGAGATCTATTTTTTTTTCTGAATTATTTTGTGACAGTTTCCACACTTTGATAGTTTCCACAATCGGTAGCACTGGACGGAACTAATGTGCACATCGAGTGTCCGTGTTTGCCACTTGGATTGTATAATCATGTGGCAAATAGTATGTGAACACAATGTCTGTTGCCACAATACAGATATGACAGTGTGGCAAACTGGCTGCATAATATGGCAACCACATTTGCATTCAAATAGTTGACATTTTCTGTTAGTTGGCAAATGCTTACCTATTGCATTTACATTTTTTCCCTCAACAACAGAATGGCTCGTGGGGATCATCAAAATGATGACGATGATTTCATGGATCCACCACAGCGTAACCGGGCAACTGGACGGAGAAAAGAGGGCGACGAGGTAACTGTGCACACACCCGCCCCATCTTCTCCCGATTTTTGTTATTAGTTGGCACCTATATGTTTTGTAGTCGTCTGTCATGAACCACATTTTCATGACATTGCAAAAACATGGCAACAGCTGAACACTTTTGTGTCTGTTTATCGCAGAAGAAGAAACGTATTCGCAACAGAGCCTCCCAGGAACGTCTGACTGTGTTGATTGACAAATTCACCGACGATCAAAAGGGAGCTACTGCTGAGATGGGTATGCAGGTTCTGATGGATGTCCGGTGCACGAACCTTGTCAACCCTGTATGCGACTGGCTCGGTGAGATCTACGAGCCCGCCTCCAGGGAATTCGTGATTCCGGGACGGGGAAGACTTCCGTTGAATGAGGAATCCGTGTTTTGCACTTTGGGTGTGCCTCGTGGACATATCAAAGTCCCGTACGAGGTCAATAATGAGATCGAGGAAGAGCTGTTCGCCCGTTTGTTTCCTGGATTGGAGTCCATGCCGAACACGTCTGTACTGGCAGATTCGCTGCAGGCCATGACGACACACGGAGATGTTTTCAAGATGAAGCTACTCATGTACCTCATCTCAGCTGTTTTTGCGCCGACCACTTCTCTTCGCCCAAGCAACAAATGTTTCCCCATCCTGGTGAATGATCCATCTTTACTACTGTCAGTGTTTTCGTTGTGTTTCTTTCCGTCTGATTTCTGATGCGGCAAACTTTTTGCCCAGAAATTTTGTGTGGTGCAGGCGAATCTGAAAAATGTGAAGAACATGAACTGGTGTAAGTTTATTGCCGACTTTCTCCACGATGCTTTCAAAAACAAGATGTACCAGAAGGGTTGTCGTCTGCATTTAATGGTATTTATTTTTACCAGATCTCTCTGTGAACTCTTTGTTTATAACACACTTTCATTCATGCATGACAATCTGGTCATAACAAGATGGCAACTGCCATAGTGACAATGTGGCAACTGCCATAATGACAACTTGGCAACTGTCATACTGACAATGTGGCAACTGCCTTTATATTAGCATGGCAACTGCTATCACAGTAGGATGGCAACTGCCAGCACACTTTCATGGCAACTAGCACATACATATTATCGTTCGATCATACATTATCCTGCTCTTTTTTTGAACTACAAAAGTACCCCCTGATGGCAACTGATATTTCTTTTCTTTGTAAAATTGTTTTAAATCAGCTCATGTATGTCGACTGTCTTGATCTATCCACCGTGGATTTCACTGGGGTAGGAGGCCCGCCGCCTACGCACAAGTTTGTTGTTTCTGTGTGGACCATCAGCGTTGTCAAGGCTGTGCTTGCCGTAGACAGGGCAACTGATGGCACGTATGGAAAACTACAGGTTAGTTTTTGTTTATCTCTTCGCATGACATGCTTACAAATTTGACATGAGGCAACCGTCCGTGGTTTATAAGGCATGCTCACAATTTTCTTTTTTGTGTTTTCCTAGCTGATGGCCAAGCATGCTATGGACTACAGCGTGTTTGGGGGGCCTCAAAAATTTGGAAAGTGGATGGACGTGCACTCAGCTCCGTCTTGCCCTTCTGAGGTAATCAAAATGTCTACATCCATGGTTTGCTGTGGATTACTTGTTGATGTCGCGCTAGCGAATGCAGTACGGGTGTGGTTTGTTGATGCTTCTTGTTTTCGTGGACAGGCGAGGGCACCAGTTGAGCATCTAATTGGGAAGTTTGCTTCCGGAATGACTGGATTGCTCGGGAAGTTGGTTGAGGGGTGGACGTCCTGCGGTGCCTCTGACAGCGATGCGGTTGCGAGGCAGTTCACTTCATTTGTCCCAGAACGTACACATCGGCCAACCGGTTGCCGTGGCCGGTATGACTACAACAGTTCCCAAGAGCCCGGCGACACACAAGATGATGTAGATGGAGACGCTGGCCTAAGCAAGGATGACGACGACGACATGGACAATGTGCATCAGGACACGGATGACGATAAACATGCTGAAGTTCGCAGAGGCGGCAACAGGGGCAAGGATGCAACAGATGCCCCCCCCCACCGGAGAAAGTGAAAGAACAGGCGGCTGCGAGAGGCCAGGGGGTGTTGCCATCAAGGAGGAGGAGGGCTCCAGATGATGTTGGTCAGGGTTCTCATGGCAAGAAGTCTAAGCCCGATCCCGTAGCTGCCAGGAGGAGGTTCGACTTCCAATTTTAGTTTTCCGCTGTGTCTATTTTCTTGGAACAATCTCATCCATTTTCTTTGCACTTTTTTTTGTCAAGCGTGGCAACGGGTTTGTTGTCTGACATTTGCCACCTCCCCTTTTTCCCTCCATCTGTTATTTGCAGCGAGCCGACCGCTGGTGGAAGAGCAGTTACGAAGAAACAGGCGCCAACGCCAACCCGTGTTTCTGCTCGCTTGAACAAAGGTGCCCCCATTGCTGGTGACACCCCTTCCACCAGGTCTTCTCCTCGTACGACGACGATCAACACCGGGGATCCTGTTGTGTTGCCAGACCTAAGGAAGCCAGTCAAGAAGTATGTTTATCCATGTGCTTTCATTTTATATAGTGGTTTTTTCCTTGAATTTTCCAATGCTACTGTTCAGCTTGTCACATGTTCTTCTGTCACCTCCCCCCACGCGGCAACCGCTGTTTTTCCCAATTGATTTCTTCCTTCATTTTTTTAGTTTACGGCAACTCCTTTTTTGGTCTTTACATGGCAACTGGCATCTAACCCTCTACCTAATGGCAACTGCCATTTTTTACCCTTGGCTTTGTGAGCTCATCCCACACACTGGTTTCAAATTGCATTCGTGACAGAACATACATTTGTTTCATTCTTCAAGGTTGCTAACATGGCAACTGCTGCTGGATGGCAACTGCTAACCATGACACATGGCAACTCATGTTCCCATTACATGGCAACTACCAACTTTTCCACTAGTTTTTCATTCTTTTTAAGGTTTCTACCATTTTGCAAACATATTTTTGTTCATTTTTTCACACCTTTCTCATGTGATTTTTTTTCTTTTTGCAGGGTGAAGAAGACTACTACGCGCGGGGCCAAGCATAGCAGTAATGACCCGCTTGAACAACTACATTCAAAGCTGTCAACGGGGGGCAACTCAAATGTACATGAGGCACCAGGCGACAATACTGCTGCTGCACCGTCGACCGCTCCCACCAACTCTGATGCAAGTGGCCGACCATCTCCGCCGGCTGCGGATGCCCAGGCTAGAACAACAGGCATCCGCACATCGGGGAGTGACGAGTCGGTATCTGCCAAGACAGCTGAAATATTGCCAACTCTTCTGGCAATGAAGGATGCTGCAGTGAGCCATGCCACCCCATCAGCAAGTGTTGAAGTGGACGCTCCCGAGACGAACCTAGGCAAGGATGATTCCCGCTCTTCTGACACTGACTCCAAGCGCGTGCGTGATGGCACACCTGTGTCCACGACAGAAGCCGTTGAGGCGGCAGTTCATAAGGATGTGCCATCTACAGGTGAGAGTCCTGGCACAACAGTTCCAGCCCCTGTCGGTGCAGATACCGCTAAGGTGACCGTGGCGCGTGCTGGTCTTCCACCTAGGCGTCGCAGCCCCCGCAAGCAACCAACAGGCATACCCAACGCACCGGCTGTATCTAGGAGCAGGAGAGATAAGTCTGGGTATGTTCCTGCGTCCACACTATTCCCGCCAACCGCCCAAAGCAATGTGATGGAGAACCCGCAAGACCGGAGCACAACTGACGCAGGTGTCAAGGCGGGCACGAGTGACGCAGGTGAACGGCCGGAGCAGACTGCGCCTTTACCCGCAGTGGAAATCCCTAGCATAAATCTGCGCACTTCCAGGCTGCCAGTCAATGTCGGTGTCCCCTACAGCCCAAACAAGAAGATTGCCATGAAAGCTGCTGCTGATACCGCTGACAACACGCCCCGCCATGCAAATAAGCCCGAACATCCTGTAGCGGCCGATTCAGATATGTTTGTTGATCTTTCACCATTGGATTCTGCCCCGCAAATCGTTCGTGGTCCGGCCAGTAGAAATGAGAGGCACCCAATGGCATTTACCCCACCGAGCTTCAGCCTTGGCATCAGTCAAGATCAACCAGTGGTGCATGATCCTATGCCAGTTGCCTTTGCTTTCCCAGGAGGCACGCCTGCAATGATGGCGCAGCCAATGGTCGAGGGCAGGAAGGCTGTCAAGTTCGTGGAGCCAATTGTGCAAGGTACACTTGTCATGTCCTTACGATTTTCCTGTCTACATCTTTGTAGTTTGAATTTTGTCCCAATCATATTCTTTCGGGGTGTTCTCACTTGCGATGGCAACTACGGTGTGATGACATGGCAAGTGGATTTTGATGCACCATGTCCTATATTTTTTTTTGGTTGTTGCCATGCTGCATTTTGACATTTGGGTAAACACGTGGCAACTGAAGTTGATTCATCATGGCAACTGTATTTGCTGGCACATGGCAAATATAGTGCATTACATATAGCAACTGGATTTGCCACACCATGTCACCTGCATTTTTTTGTTACCATTCCGCATTTTTTCTATACGGCAATCACATGGCAAGTGGAGTTGACACAACATGGCAACTGCATTTGATGTGACATGGCAACCACAGGCCATCTGAACGGTAATTCATCACAACTGCATGGCAACTGCAGTTGACATGACATGGCCACTGTAGTTGCACCACACATGGCAATTTCCCCACTTTTTTCTACCTACATCTCACATCATACACCCTATTTCCTCACAATCCATATGTTTTCTGACTTTCTCCTTCTCCTAACACACTTTTTTTTTTGAATCATTGCAGGCACCCCTGAGGAAATTTCACCGTCACTTGACGAAGCTTACAGCAAGATCGAGGAGGCAGCATTGCAGAGGAGGACCTCGCGAGGGCAAGGGCAATCAAGTTCCAACTTGACTGTAGAGACGGCAACTGAGGATACCATCAGAAGTGCGACCCCTGGTTCTGTGAGACAGCAGAGGGTAGTTCACGCACCTCCTGCGGAAGACTACGAGCCCGAATTCAGGGCCACTAAGGAACAGACCCAGCTGTACGACATCATCAAGCGGTTTGGAAATGCGAGGGCCAGCAGCAAGCACATGAAGGAGTTGAAAGCGTAAATGACCACACCCTATAATCACTCATTTTGCTTTGTTCGTTTTTTAACATTTCATCTTTTCTTCGTACTCTCTATACATGATGCGCTTACGTTTTAGTTCTTTCATATATTTTTTATTTAGCAGGCATGATTCTTCCATTTATGTCGTTTTCATACAGCTCATGTTTGGACAGAACCAAAGTCATTCAATGCGGAGCAACGTACGTCAACCTGGGTGATCTCGCCGAGTCCGTGAGGCCAAACGGTAAAATGTTGACGAACGTAATTGCATGCGGGATCGACTACATCAACAATCACATCGATGTGTGTGCCGACAAGGTCATCATGCATTACAGCGTGACATGCAAAATATGGGATGGTGACTTCCACCACAAAATTCTGAGGAAGAATTTCGCTCAGCACGGTGAATTCAAGCTAACACTGAATAAAATATGTGAGTACTCCTCCCCTGTCTGCACTATTTTTTTCACATGGTGTGGTTTTTGCCATCTTCTGCACTTTGTGATTGTGTGGCAGATGTTTTTTCATGTGGCAACAGTTGCCATGCACATTTTTCTTCTTTTGTTTTCTGCATCCCGTGCGAACTATGTGGCAATTTGATTGTAAAATGTATGGCACATTTTGTTCATACATGGACGGCAACTTTCCTTCAACTACCCCCACCCATAACCCAAAAACATTCTACGTGATTCTAATTTTTTTGTCCCTCTGCTGTTCTTTTTATGTGAACTCTGCTTCTCATTTCTTCACTTTTTAAATGCAGGTCATGTTCCCCATGTTCCAGGAGCTTGCACCACATGACCAACACAACAAGTGTGGTCACCACTACGCGATCTGTCTTGACCTAAAGAACCAACATTTCGAGGTGCTTGATTCAATCCGTTCGGGAGCTGATTCAGATCTTACTACGCATGCCGAATTCTTCATCAACAACCTCAAAGAGACATGGAACCGTCACTACGAAAATTCAAAGGTCCAGATCAGACATTTCTCGATTGAGTATGTGGCGACTGTGAAGCAAGGGAACACGTAATTTCTTTTTCCCCTCCTTTTTATGTGCCGTTTACATCAATGCAACCCCTCTTTTTGTTGTCACATCTGAATTGAAGTCTATCTTTGCTACGTCTGTCCTTTTTTGCGTGTTCATCTGAGTCTTTTTCTCGTGCAGTACGGACTACGGTTTTCACGCGCTGGAATACTTTGCAAAGTGGGAAGGCAGAATTGTCCCCGCTATCACAGCTGCAACGATTGCTGAGCTCCGGAAAATCCACACGTGGAACTGGTTGACGAATGAAGATTTCAACAAGCGGTCTGGAGCACGCGAGTTCGTGGAGGAAGCTGTCAAGAAAATTAACAAGAAGTACAAGTGATCATGTGGTGTTAGACACCGGACGCATACCTTACATTCTGTTGCTGAGGAATGTAAGGTACTTATCTATTTTGTTATTGTCGAAAACTATGTTTGTGTGCTATGTTACGACTGCAACCCAGCGTATGCTACTATGTAGTGGTGGTGTGTGAGCGACATTTTTAGTAGTTCTGTAATATATGTGCGGACGTGAACCTATTTTAGGCGTTAATGCACATATGTTTTTATGTTTTATCATTATTACAATGGTTTCATCGCATACAGCACCAGTTTGCTGTTTTTGATTGCGTCTATGATGTTTTAAAACAGATGGCAAATGTAGTTCAACATACATGGGGTAGCACCGGCTAGCACGGGGTAGGGTTGATCATGCATCCACAACCTTGGCTGCGGTTTATGCACTTTACGCTTTGTCCAACTTGTTTTCCCATACATTTGCCCACAACACACTATGTTTCTCTAAACCGCGTGGTATTTGTCATGGAAATATATGTCATGCACAGTCATTTCAAATACCATGGCATATTTTCAGCACAGCTAACATGGCAGATACAGTTCAAACAACATGGCAGATCAAGCATAATTAACATGGCAGATACAGTACAACTAACATGGCAGATCCAGTACAACTAACATGGCAGCTCCAGTACAACTAGCATGGCATATTTAGTACAAAGTAGCATGGCATATTTTTAGTATAAAATAGCATGGCATATTTTTAGTACACATAACATGGCAGATTTAATACACATAACATGGCAGATTAAGCACCCATAACATGGCAACTGCATTTTTGCACTCAATGAATTTTTCCTTTCCATTTCTGATGTTCCTCAGTAGTTATTCTCCCAATTTAAAAACAAAAAATCTCATCGTATAGGGTACAAAACAAAATGTCCACAAGGACCATGCCGCAATGCCCCAATTTCTGCTCATGGATTGCCCGCCCCTTTCTTCGTTTTCTTGTGTTTTGCTTGAATCTCCAATCCTGACTTGTACCTTATCTCTCTTGGGCGACCCTTTGTGATGGAACGGGGTGGGTTCCTGACCTGGGTTTGTGTGCTTGCTGTTCCAGATTCTATCTCCGAGTTTTCAGACGATGGCCCCGTCGATGAAGGCACACTTGATGTGCGGGGGAACCGGTGTAAGGCTTCCTCAGCTTTCCTCTTCTTGATCTCATCAAGCTCTCTTTTCAGCGCCTTCCTGTGTTTTTCTGCGACTCTTGCTGTCTCATCACTTTTGCACGCTTCATCAATTAGCTCAACATAGTTCTTTGTCAGCACTACATGCCTCACGGCTTCCATGGTTGACTCAGGTCTCTCGTCATGCACAGCCAGAACCGCGTGTGTTGTCTGCGGCGCCAACGCGTCGTCAGCGTCCCAAGTCCATCGTCGCCTTATAAAATGGCGGGGCATCCGTGTCACAGCGTTCATGTCCATTACTTTTAGTATGTGACAACACACAATGCCGTCCCATTCGAACTTGCAGCATTGGCAGTAGTACTCGCCTTCGCCTATCGAGGCTTTCACGAAGTAGTTCCTTCCCTTGTCTGGGTCTTCAGGTTCTGAATCCGACATGCCAAAAATAGAACACACCTTGAACGTATGTTCGTCCACCTGGAAAGCCATGAACATGCTGGCCCGCTTTATTTCTTCCTGGAATCTGCAAGTTTTGTGTGTTTTATGTTAATCTTTCGTGCGATCTTTTTTTTGTAGCACGTTAAGCTGTCATGGGAATAGGAATAGATTTTTGTTTTTGAATATGGCAATCATAGTATACTGAACATGGCAACTGCAGTACACCAGACATGGCAACTGCAGTACACCAGACATGGCAACTGTATTACATTTTTAACCAGCCATCGTCGTTTTCCACACAAATATTTTCCCCAATGGAAGCACATTGCATCAAACATGGGCATCTACATTTCAGTAAACATGGGAATTGCATTTTCAACAAACATGGAAGTTGCATTTTATTAAACATGGCAATTTTGTATATTCAGCATATGTGTTGACAATATGACATTTTTTCAGTTGAGATTGGCATTTTCATACCAACATGCCCCAAAATGGAAGTACAATTCATTAAACATGGCACCGGCACTTCATTGAACATGTAAAATGTATCCGAGTAAGCATTGTAAACAGAAATTTTATCAAAACATGGCAACTGCAGCTGAGTAAGCATGGCAAACAGTATTCCATAAAACATGGCAACTACATATCATGGCAACTGCATTTGCACTCTATATGGCAGCCACTGCCCTAGTGCTTTTTGCGCAAATAAGACCGTAACGCAACTGACTTACTTGTTAAAGATCTTGTTTGTGTATATCTTGCTCATTTGCCTCTCCATTGGTAAGTACGTTAGCAATTTCGGCTGCTTTAGCGCGGTGGTAGCTTCTTGCTGCAGCTCAGATCCCAGAATTTTCTGTTGCAGAGCCATGTACTGCTTGGCAAACTGTAGCAATGAGTTGCCAGGGCTCACGTATCGCTTCAACACAGCATTGAACCCCTCGCTGCGCTGCGTAGTCTGTAGAAAAGGGAAGAAGCACTGCAGGAAGTAGGCGGGCACCCAGTACATTCGCTTCTCCCACAGACTAGCAAGCGTCTCATTGTCTTGGACTTGATGCGTCTCAACCATGGCCATCCAGCTCCTTTCAAACTCCTCGACCGTCAAGCTGTGGTCCACGCATAGCTCGAATGCCTTGTGCAGCTCTGGACGGTCAGCAAAGAACGGTCCTAGGGTCTCCTCAGCCTTCTTTATTATGTGCCACCTGCAGTGCCTGTGCACTGCCAACGAAAAGACACCCTCTATGCCTGCACGCATGCTAAAATCCTGGTCTGTTATTATGTTCATCGAAGCAAGTCCATCCATGCACTCCAAGAAGGTCTTGAACAACCAGACGTACCCATCCGTGTCTTCGTTCCGAACGAGCCCGCAGCCGAACTGCAACGACTGATTGTGGTTATTTATTCCTATGAACGGAGCACATGGCATCTTGTACATATTGGTGAGGTACGTCGCGTCGAATGAAATGCAATCTCGGAAATGTTTGTAGGCTCTCCTTGCAGCACCATCCACCCAATACATGTTCCTGACACGGTCCTCATCGTCCAACCTTATCCTGTAGAAGAAATCTGGATCTTCCTTTGCTTTCTCATCGAAGTAGGCAATTGTAGCCTCTATATCAGCCAGCCTGCTCTCTCTACGGTACTTGGCCTGTAGGTTTGTGACGTCAGCTGGTATGTAGGGCATGCTACTCAGTTTCCCCTTTTTGCTGTGGATGAGTGATAGTATCTGGACCATTCTCGATGGACCGACGTTACAGTCATGTAGCAGCTTTACGAATTGCTTTTCGACTGGGGTGAATCCCCTGTGGGCGGTCAGAAATTTGACCAGGTCAAACTTCTTTATGAGACTGTGGTTGTGCTCGTCAAAATATTCAGTGACCACATACTGTGTTCCATCTACGTTTAGCTTACACCGGACAGGGCATCCCGTCTTGAGAATGATTCCTCTTTTTCGTTCCGGATCGACAGGCGCAACACCTTTCACCTTCTTGTTCCTCCGTGCCTTGTGGCACCTCATCTCACCTCTGCTGTACTCATTAGTTTTCTTAATTTTCCTATGGTACTCGGTGTTGACCGCAAATCCATGGAACTTTGCATATGTCTGGTAGTATTCCTTTGCTTCCTGGAACGATTCAAATCTCTGCCCAATGTACGGTGGCTGAGGTACCACGATCTCTGATTGCCCACCATCTTCATCATCTTCTGCCTCATCGTCACTTTCATCATTCACTTCAGTATCGGCGGCAGTTCCTTCTACTTGAGTGTTGGCAGTGATTGTGTTCAAAGGGGTGCTTGTCTGTATTGCTGGAATGATTGCCATTCCCGACTGTGACTCGAAATTGTCTGCGACATGAGTGTCTGCTGGCTGGTGGAAGGCGTCTTCCGTGCGCTCAGAGCTCCCCGCGGTAGATGTCCCTGCGCTGCTGTTAACTGTAGTTGTAGGCCCTGTAATAGGAAAAACAGGTACGAGATTTAAGTTTTCTGTTTGAATAACATGTGTATCGCAACGGATCATTTTTCAAACAGCAAGTCGCGAGTCTGCGCGTGGGCATGCACGGCAGCTATAGCTGTCCAGTGATGGCAGCTATTGTTCAACAAACATGGCAACTATTTTGTTTTTGCATGCAAATAACTTCAAATATCAAAGGTACTGTTGTTTTTCGTGGTTCAGATTTTTTTCCCTTACCTTGGTGTGTTGCATTCGACCTTCCTGTGTGGCCTGTGACATCAAAATGACGCCCCCACCTGCAATTTGTGAAGCTTGCCACGAGACGTTTGCCGGGGTACCACCAGCGTAATAACCTGTGTGCATAGTAGTGGTTGGTCAAATTCATGGCAGCTGTACTTTGTGCTAGCACGGCAACTGCAGTTGCCCCTGATGTGGCAACTGCAGTTTTATTGGCAAGGCAAATGTATTTGCATCGGCATGGCAACCGCAGTTGTTCCTCCATGGCAGCTGCAGTGCCATGACATGGCAAATGTAGTTGCACTGGCATGGCAACTGCAGTTGTTCTCCCCTGGCAACTACAGTTGTCCATGGATGGCAACAACAGTTGTGTAGGGATGTCAAATGCAGTTTTTCTAATACATGGCAATTGTAGATGACCAGTCATGGCAATTGTAGTTGCCAACTATGCTCCTTCTGCTAATTGATCATCCGCAACTTCACCTTTTTTATGGACTGACCTGTGTATGACGTCGATGGCAGGTACATTGGCGGTGCCTGATGCCACGCGCTGCATGAAGGCTCTGCATTTTCACCCCGCGGTAACTCGTGAGTCCTTTTGCCAGTTTTTTTGCATGTTCATTTTTCATGTCCACAGCAGTAGGGGTTCTTTTTGTTTGTTTTTGCATTACCTTGATTATCCATACAAGCTAGTTGAAGTTGGTTGCCGTACATTTGTCAGTGTTAGCGCCTTGTGATTGAACTTGCCACGGGGCCTCCCTAATTGTGTTTTGGTCATAAGAACCTGCTAAAAAATGCCAGTGTACGACATAAGTAGAATGTCATCTTCATCGTCGCGAAGACGACAACTTTTCTCTTGTTTTTTGTTAGAACGCATCATACCTATGCCTGCATACTGTTCTAGTAGTGGCAGCAACGGCCCTGAAGATTTGAGCTGATTGTACTCTGTTGCATCCCAAGGGGCTGTTTCTGGCCTTTGAGAACCCCAATCACCAGCGTCGCCTTCGTGATTCATTCTTTTCCGTGTCTTCCTTCTTTTCCAACGTGTTCTCAATCTCTGCATGAACAAGAAGGCATCAACAATCAACAAGAACTTGTATTCTTCTGCTGCTTTGCACACAGAAGATATGGCTGGCAAACGACGGTCATAATAGGTGGCAGCCACTGACAACGGAAGGTGGCAACTGTCGTCATACACAAGTGACAATTAATTTCTTCGAGCCCTCCTCATTCCAAATTTTTGCCCCAGGCGCCATTTCTTTAGTGATTCCTACTCATCCATTTTTCATACCAAACTACTTGCGTCAATTAAACTAGGAAAGTAAGTCAATTTCAAACGTAGTACATGGCAGATCTGGTGTACTCTGCCTGGCAATTGCGACTACACACTGAACCATGTAGTGTTCTACCCCTATAGCACAGATCCAGCACAAGATCAGGAGATCTTCAGCCTTAACGACGAGAAGGTTGAGATCTGGAGTTTTTCACCTGGTTTTTGGATGATCGTCTCCGGATGGCTTGGTTGGAGTTTGGGGCTGGGGGTGGGGAGGGTTGGGGTGTGTTTTTGAGGTGGGAGTGCCCTACGGATCTGCTCCGTTTGCCATGGCAACCAGAGAAGGCCGGCGACGGAGATCAGGGTTCGAGAGGCGCGGGACGATGGCGGCAGACGAGGGAGGGGATGGATCGGAGGCCGGGGACTGGTTGGTCGTGCAGGCAGCGGGTCGGCTTGCCCGGACAGGGCAGTGCGGGCGGGGTTGGCACGGCACGGACGTGCGGGCCGTGCGTTTGTGCGCGCGGACGTGGTCGTGCGGGCCTGTTCCCGTCCATGCCACACGAGGCGTGCGGGCGGGTTCCTGTCGACACCACACGTGTGGCAGTTATTCGGACCCTTTTTTTAAAACTCACATACATTATGCAACGCACCAGAGGACCCTTGTTTATGCGGCTCAAGAAAAGGAACCCTGGAATTATCTTTTACGTTAATTAATTAATAAATTAAGACGAGTAAGTACTCTGTTAGCACGTGGATATATAGGCCTCCATTCGCAAGAGCACTAACGGAAGTCTTTAGATCGTGTGTGATTCTAAAAAGTACTGTACTACTATAGCAACAAGAACAAATGCAAGATTGTTTGATTGCACCATAGGCAAAACATAAAACATTGTAAAACTGTGGAGGGGCTCTTCCCCTTTTCTTTTTCTTTTTTAATATATGATGGGCATATTTGTGGGTATTCGAGAAAAAAATTTGAAAGCCTCTATCTGTCAGGTACCTGGAAAAATGATTGCCTCAGTCACTTTTTATATGGACCGTTATATCTAAATCCAAATGCCAAAAATAAAGCGCACATTGTTCATCCCTCCTCTTCCTCACGACGCCCCCACCCCCCCCCCCCCCCCTCCCCCAACCCAGCCTGCCCCGCCCTAACCGCCGGCCTCCACCACCCGCAGCTCGGGATGAACTAGAAAAAAATGACTGGCGCGGATAAATTTTCCAGGCACCTGAGATATAGCAAAACCTTAAACAGTTTCCCAAAGGTTTGGAGTTACCGAAAAATTCCTGCAAGGGTTATTGCAGAGAAGTCCACGACAGATCGATCAAACAACCTGATTCATGTAACTTTCCAAAGGCTAGAATCTCCCAAAAGAGCTGAAAATCATTTTGAGTCAGAGGGACCCCTAATACCTAATAATCCATTATATCCAAATTGACCTCGGTTGCTAGTTAAAGAAAGCTCTAGGTTGAGTTTGCACCGAACCTTTTCTCCTTTCAAAATTACTCCAAGCAGATCGATCGATACAGAGTTTTGCATCCCCACTGACACGCTACCTGGGGTGAAATGTAGGGCCCAACTGATGCGTGAAGATCGACAGGCCGCGATTTATTAAACACTATCGCCCAGCCAAGTTGGTTCTGGTTCAGGTCCAGTTGAGGATATTTCCCGGGGCGATGTATGTGGTCAGCACCGGTCGATGAGGAGCAGAGCGCCGGCCTCCCATCATCCCATGCGTTTGCTCGTGTCCTGCACTTGTTCGGCAGGGCTGCATGGGCGCTCAACCTAGTGGCAGCATAATGTCGCCACTTATCGCAAATGGAAGAGGCAAAGTATGGACGTAGTAATGTCAACTCAAGCTGTAGCATGCGTGAGCTATGGTCCGATCCTCTGCATTTTTATTCTATGATGACAAGAGCTGGCTGGCCCCATTAGTCCAGCTTTCCGCACTAATTGACCACCTAACCGGAGCTGGATCATATCCTTATGCACACGTCACACGCATGGGTAATTAATTAACCTTGCGTCGTCTAAGCTTGAGAGCAAATGAAGGCGCGCGCAAATGAGTGACTGCCGATCATGCAACGTTTGCAAACTAACCTGTGATTGGATGGTTAGGAGAACAATGTTATCGTAGCTACTTCCATTTTTTAAATTTATTTTAGGATTGTCGGCGATGCGAAGAAAAATCTTAAGATGATATGCCGACCCAGTCTCTCGAAAGTGATTATAGGATAGGATATGCGTGTGTGCGTTCATAGGAATGCGTGTATGCACGTAACGTTGCGTACAGTGCGTCCTTACATGCACGGTCGTCCGGGTCATGCCCAAATCAGGACCAGCAAAGCAAAGGTTCCAGACAAGCAGATCCAGACCTAGTGACCTACACGTACCAGCATCGCAGGGCTCGAACAACGGAACAAGCGATGGTACTCCATCAACTGTAGCCTGTACTAACAGTCGTGCATGTAACAAACAACGACAACGAAGAGTCGTGCATGCACACACTGTACATACACACGCGCGCATGCAGGCACACACCTAACTAACTTGTGCTAACGTCCTTCCGGTCTCCCGAGGGACGCTGGCGTCGACGACGACGATGCATGCAACATGCCATGCAATGCATGCGTGCACTGTGCAGAGAGCTCCGTCGACTCGCTTTCAGCGTGAATGCTGGCTGGAGTAGATTGGATTCGATACGACGGATGTTGAGATGGATTACCAGCTGCATAAACGCATGCAGGTAGAAAGCAGGGAAGAACACAGAGTTCGGCCAGACACCGGCCAGACAAAGCAGGCACGAATGGCTCGAAGGTTAGGCTGTCACCGGTACGTACCGCGAGTTGTCTGCGGCGGACAGCGAGCGCGGCGCCGCCGTCGCCGTCGTCGCCAAAGGCGGGCGGTCCGGGACGACGGCGACCCGCGGCTAGCTCCATGGAATCGACCATACGTATTACATCGAGACGTCGAGTCATGGACGGGTCAAATCGACTAAGGAGAAGATGGCGGCCGGTAGAGTTTCGGCCTCCGAGCGACCTAGCCCTGCATGCATGCGGAGTGAGCACGTCCGTCCGTACGTCGCGCGACCGATGGTGGCCGCGGCCCTTGAGTGCGACGGCGGCCGGCCGGTCGTATCGCGCGGTGCCGCGGGGCGGGCGATGGAGGGCGACGTCTGAGCTTCCACATGGCGAGCCGGCCGGTGGTTCGGAGCGACGTGGTCTCGCTCGGCGACGTTGACGGGCCGCCGGGGGAATCCGTCGACGGAAATCATTGCGTTGCGTGTGTGGGGAGGCAGACAGCGCCCGAGCGGCAAGTTGCGGGTGCCTGTCCCAACCAACGACTCCGATCCCCCCGTGTGCATGCCCATTGCCGTTGCCATTGCAGCCCATCGCAAGTACACAAGTGTACGTACGTCCTCGATCGCTAGCTCCATCTATGTCCACTTAATTATCACACGTCCCCATTAATTATTAATCAACTGCACGCATGATAGAGAGGGCGGATCAAGGTCCCTAAATAACGCAGCCTTAATTACGGTGACCGGCTAATCATGCATGAGGTTTTATGCCCGATGCGGTTTTACATCTTCAACTCAAGAATCAAGATCGGCCTGGCCGGTGCAATTTGGAGAGAATCTACTGCATTGCAGTTAGATGAATAATCTGAGGGAGCAAGCGTGAAGTGGCTGCTGGTACGTAGGTGCACGGGCGGGGCTCCAGTTCCGCCAGCTGCGTCTGATCGATCCACATATATTCGTGAAAGGGAAGGGCCTATGATTGAGGAAATGGAGGGGGGACAGGGAGAGATCTTGCGAAGGCTCCTCCTCCTCCTCCTCCCCTGGTCCTTGCCAACAGCCTGTAATATAAGAGCTAGCTAGCTGGACCATCTCCAGTGGATCGACCGGCCGGACGATCAAGTTGTGTGTGCGTGGTAGCTGGGATAACACAGGAGCATGCATGCGTGCATGCACGCACGCAAGGGTTCGTTCGACAGTCCCACGGGAGCGTAGGGCACGCCTATCCGAATCATAGCCCGGTGGTTGGCGCCTGTATGTGTGTGTGGATTGATCAGGCATCGCCATTAATCTATCCCTCATGGCTGATGCGGTCTGTGTGATATTGTGTCACTGTTAGTTAAGGGCATCTTCAAGGCAAATACCTCAAACGGACGCCCCCATTTGTGCACGAACACGACCAGACATGTCCACACACAACCGGGCAAACGCCGGACATAGGCCTCAATTTCTCCTCAAAATGCAGCATCGTCGATATAAACGATGTTCAACATGACATTTCATGTAAAATATATATAGTTAACTAAAACTAATTGATTATCACCACCACCTGAGCCCTGGAGAGAGACCTCCTCCTCGGACAAATTGGAGGGGATTGTGCGGTACGACTCTCTGCGGCGTAGAAACGCGGTGGTAGCGGTTCTCCCTACGGAGGGGAACGTTCGGAACATGGGGGCCTATGAACATGTTTTTTTCCAATTTTTAGTAATTTTAAAAATGGTCAAAAAATCATGAAATTTGTTGGCAACAAACTTGACTTATTGTCCTACTCGTAAAAAAACATTTGGGGGCGAAATGATTTTTGTGGTATTGTCCAGGACAAAGTAAAAAATAAACACTATATTAGGTGCGCTATTCATTTCATTCTATATTGTCACCGAAAATTTGTTTTTATGCTCAGATTTTTTTTACGACAGTTTTTTTCTGTCAATTTTTTTTACAAGTGGGATAATAAATCAAGTTTGTTCAAAAAAGTTTCAAAGGTTTTTGACTATTTTCTTGAATTGCTAAAACAAATCCTTGAATTTTTTTATAGCGTTCATTCACCACCAGGTTCACAGGGATATTTTCCTTCTCCCTACTCCCTAGTCTCTTTTGTAAGGGCGCCGTAATGGGGATTTGAATACATATCCATACCTATCAAATTTAATCATAACGGTACTGATTTAATTTCAGCCTGGGTCTAAGCCCAGCACCAGCCTAGCAAACGAATATGTTTTTTTTACAGGGAATATGTGAGAGAGGCCCTCGTTGCAAATGCTATATGTCGCATCCTGCGAGACGGATGCAATTCGACACTGGCCGTGACCCACTAGCGGACCAGGTGGATCTAACATTATGGTTTCAGGAAGGTTTGCCCGTTTTTCTGTATGTTTTTACCGGTTTTTATTCTATGTTTTGTTTTCCTGTTTGTTTTTCTATTTCCCTTTTACCTTTTTTAAATGCACATTGAACATTTTTTAATACACGTTAAACCTTTTTTAATGCATGTTTACTTTTTAAAAATAATATATGGTGAATATTTTTCAAATACATGGTGACACATGTTTTCTATGTCATTATTGTTTTTCCACAAAAATGCGTAGAATCTTTTTATATTTCATTTACATTTCTTATAATTGTCATGAACCACTTTTCACATGCGAATATCTTTCCATGCTATGCACATATATTTTGAGGTACAAATAATTTTTTTAATGTTATGAACAATTTTGTGATGAAAATTTTCTAACCACACTATATTTTTTTAAATGCGTGATAAAAATTTGTTAATACACGGAGAACATTTTTAATACACTTTTTTACATTTATTAATGCTTGATAAACATTTTTAATATGTTCTGAATATTTTTCAACTACAATATAAACACTTTATAAATACAGATGAACACTTCTTAAAATGCGCAATGAATTTCTCTAATTAAGAAAACATAAGTTCTTTCACGCGCCTTGTCCTTCATCCAACCTTAAGTAAGCCCCCCCCCCCCCCCTCTCCATTATTGTTTTCACCCTCCTATCTCTATTTTTTCTTCATTAATTTATTTTAAAACCGACTTAACTGTCCAGCCTTTTATTGACTTACAACTAAAATTATATTTTCTTTGGTAAGCCAATATGTTCTTAGTAAGTAAAATACTAGAATTCCTTTAGGTAGGTAATCAAACTAATATGGGCAGGTAAATGACGGGATACAGTACTGGAAGTTTTTATACCCGTTGCAATACACTTTTTAATACATGGTGAACAATTTTCAAATACACAATCTTTTTTTATGAATGTGCAAAACGCTTTTAAACAATACATGATTCTTTAAGAAAATGCTTTGGTGCATTTTTAAATAACATTAACTTATGGACTCCACTACAAATCTGACATCACATTTTCGACCATGGCAAGTCGAACATTTTTCATGGCAAATTATGTTTTCCGAGGATGGAAAGTTTAGTTGACGAGCATGACAAATCCACCCCAATTCATTTTCTTTGTCAGAATTTTTTTGTGCTTGCAAACTAAATTTACCATCATAGCGCCAATATAAACTGCCATAAAAACCTTGGATTTTCCATGCCTAAAAATCTAACTTCAGATTTTTGGTGTTTCCGTAATTTATTGAAAATGTACTCATGTGTCTCTAATATTTTTTTATGGGAGTATCTTTTTTTGAGGGATTTTAGGGGAGTATCTAATATATACTACGTATTATTGTATTTTATTTCAAAGAAGAGTAGAGCAAAAAGAAACGAAACAACAAAGTGAAAAGGGAAGGCAAACTGTTGCCTGAACGAACGCCCCTCCTATGGGCCGGAACGAACGCCGGTTGTGGCCGCTATTCTTAGGCCAGGCCCTGGGCCGCGAAATGCCCTTGATCCCGGACTGGCGGCGGCTCGGCCCCTCTCGCCGATTGCTCTGCTGCGCCCCGCGACGGCTGGCTCCCCCGCCGGCTGCCGCACCGCCGCCGCCGCCAGGGCTTAGGACGCGGCCGCCCTCTCGCCCGCCCCCCCATCCGCCACAGACCGCCGTTCCCCTTGCCCCTCAGCACCGCCGCCGCCCTCCCGTCCGCCCGACATTGCTCGGCTCCGCACCCGCTCGACCGCCGCGTTCCGGCCTCCCCCTTGCCCCTCGCCGCATCCGGCATTTCGCGCGGCGGCGTCGAGCCCGTTACCTCAAGCTGCCGAGCTTCGTCGCTGCGCCGCCGTCCTGCTCGTGAGGACATGCCGATACTCCGCCACCTGCTGCAGCGCTCGGCGGCGTTCCTGGGCACCACCAATGGGGAGATCTCGTCTCAACACGGCGCACGCACTGCGCTCCGCACACAGGCAGCCCGTTGTCGCCACTGCACCGCACCGTGGCAGCCCGCTGCACCCGCAGCTCCTTCTGCGGAAGGATATAAAGGTAGTTTATCTGTACTTTTTATGCTGTATTAACAGTGTAGTCTTCAGTTTCTTCTTTCATGCCAAGTTATGTCTTCGTTGCAATCCATAGTTCCTGAGTAGAGGTTTACTAGTCACTCAACAAGATCTAGTCAACTAGTGAGCATAACTGCAGACTTTCAGTCTCTTACTTAGATAAATTGCTTGAGGTTTTATTGGAAATACCGAAATAAGGACCAATAAATTTGTGAAGAATTTGTTCAAGTGCTTTATTGCTATCACTTATTGACATCTAGTGGTTCAGCAGTCATAATGACTTTGTGAGACTTGGTATTGAGCATTTCTCTTCCCTCTACCTTATTGCAATGGAACTACTTTGTATTGTTAAACATGCTAGCCAAGTAACCACTAACCATATTTTTGTAGTAACCTAGCGTAATCTTTCTCTGAAGGGGACACTGCAGTAATGCTGTGCTCCGTGTGCTAAAATTTTATTGCTGTATGAAGAGCGGGACCTTTAATTTCTCCTCTCTAATAACTATTGCGCACAAGGGCAAGCTAGTACTAGTTGATTGTTGAAAGGACGCATCTTCTGTGCTGATAATCCCATATATTACTTCTATTTATATAATCGGCGATCGGCATAACTATTTGATGTACTGCATAGAAGGACATAAAGCCTTCCCCTTCCTCTTTCTGGTGTTCAAACTTGTACGGCAAGATGGTTGTTTGCTTATCTTGTCAGATTGATTTTTTACGGCAAGATGGTTGTTTGCTTACTGTTTTATCTGTTATAGTGACTAAACATCAACGTATATGCTACTTGCTGCTTGCCCTAGGTTCTAATGAAGATCTTCATCTTGTTAGCTGCATATAAGAACATTGTTTTTGTTTTTATAGTTTTAGAAAAAAAGTCTGGTATATTTCATCCTACTTGTCTCTAGCTTGCCACTACAGTGTGGAGGTGCTAGGCTCGATCCAAGGGCGTATGTTCCACAACATCATCAAGCAGAGTGGTCGACCGCCTGCATTAGCACAAGCGGCGTTGCTCCATCGACGCCACCACACCACCCCATGGCGTGGGGAGTTCTCGGCCTCAACTCAGGGACGGCCCCGCAACAGCATCAAGATCAATGTTCAACCCCCTGGCATCCGTCTCTCTCAGCGCTACTTCAGCACTCAGGCCCCATCGAGATCTGTTAGCTACTTTTGGTTTTTGTGCAAGGTCACGGCAGCGGCAGCTTTCATCAACATCATGTGGTCGTTTGTCTACCACACCTATCTCGTTCAGATTCCGTACACCAGCCGCACCCCCATCTTTCAGCTTGAGACTGTGCCCTATACCAACCGTATTCATTTTGTCATTCGCTCCCCCCTAGACGACCGCGAGTATGCGGAGTCTTGTTTTGCTTTTGTCAGGAAGAATCACTCCTCCAAGTTCCTTAGCCCACTCCACCCTGACAGTGTCCGTGTCAATCTTATCACAGCGCAACTTCTCCGTGCTGTTCAGCGTGGCCTTGACATCAAGAACCGTGATGTGGCCTTGGTTCATGAATCCTCTTGCAAACATGTGAGCTTGGATGCCAGGCATGCAATTGAGAGCAAGAAACAAGGCAAGTTATGCAAATCACAATCACAAACAGCGCACCTTGATGGGTTAGCCTGGGAGGTGATTGTTGTTAAAAATGATAGGCATGTTGGTGCAATGTCGTGGCCCCATGGCAAGATTATAGTGTTCACTGGATTGCTCAACCATCTGCAGACGGATGCTGAAATTGCTACTATTCTTGCGCATGAGGTAGGTCTGCTCAAGTAACGGGTTCATGTGTGCTTTCTGGTCTTTTTGTGTGTGTTAAGTTGGTGCTGTTGTCTCTTTCTGTAGATCGCACACATGGTTGCCAGACACTCGTCAGAGTCAATCGTCTACAAGAAGTGGTTTCCCTTTCCCCTCAAAGTGCACTTCATAAGAAGGTATATTCAGTGTATTTCAGATTGTCAATGGTGATTTCCATAGCCAGATGTAGTGCGGGTTATCCTGGGTGCCATGGCACCCCTAAAGAAAATTTAATTGACATATAGTTCATATGCAGTGATAATTCATTAATGAAGTCTATGTTAACTTTGAAAACTCCAAAATCGTTCATCCAAGTCCATTTTATTTACTCTTGCTATCAACACAAATGCCCACGTCTAACTAGCCAAAAACATTTCCAAATCTAATTCTGCATTAATTCCAATAGAAATGTATTTCTAAGGCAACTATCGACCGATTGAGTAAGTTGCAGCTTTTTGGCCATCTACATCAGAGCATAAGCCGCTGGTCTTATCTTGATGGGAACTTGCTGTGTAGCCAAACTCTATGTTATGCTATGCTGAAGTTCAACGTATCCCCTTTATGGGAGTCATCTCTGAATTAATTTACTTGGTCTACAGTTCTCTACCCTGTTTTACTTATCTCTTGTATGTGAATATTTCATGATAGAAGTGCTCCTGATGATGTTTCCTATGTAGGATGGAGATAGAGGCAGATCGCATGGGAATGCTGATAATGGCTGCTGCTGGTTTCGATCCACACATAGCCCCTGTGGCTGTTGAGAAGCTAGTAGGGAATGACATATATCATCCTTCGGGGAAGAAAAGAGCGCAGCTTTTATCTAGGGCAAAGGTCATGGATGAGGCACTGGAATTATATAGAGAAGTTATGTCAGCCAAGGCACCAGAGGTTAGTTCATGCTGTCTTAGCCTCAGTTCATGTGAGTACGAATAGACCCTGATTGCCAGAGCAGGGGTTTAGTTGCGTCATTGGTGATTTAATAGAAAAAATGATCCATTGCTGTTATTACTATCTGTGTGAGAGCAGCTTCTTGATCCATCGTTACCTTTGTATGAGGAAACTACATGATTGCTTAAATATGATATGCTCCAATCTTTTCTCTGGTTATGAACCTTTCACTCTGATTGCTAACTTTGTCATACTAAGATGCTGGTTTTTGCACCTTTGTTGGTGGGTGTTCAAAATAAATTTCCCTGTGCATCGAGCTATTATGCATGTATGTTGGTATGTACCCCCTAGACCTGTTATCCTGATATCTAATCCTGCGCAAACATCGTTTCCATTTGTTTATCATCCTTTCGATCTTCTTGCCCTACAAGTATGTTGCAAGTTGATCTTTGTTTCACATTTCGTTAGGCTTTTGAATGCTAGCCAAACACCATCAATGGAAAGATGAGTATTATCCATCCTTCAAATTGCTACAAGGTAACAATTTTTTCCATTGCTAGTGCCAGAACTATGATCAAATGCACAATATAAGCACAAGAATTTGACTAATCACTATATGGGCAAATAATCAATTGGAATAGGTATGAGAACAGACGTCAAGTATAGGACAACCACATAGATTTGCATGAAGCAACACTCACAACTAGTTTTTTCGAGAAAACACAACATTTCATTGAAAAGAGAGAGTTTAAATCCTCCTAGGAGGTGGTTTACAGTCATCTAGCGGACGCTAGTGTACATCCTATGTGGCGGGGAGCACAACTCTAAGCCCTTCGGTGCCAGCACTAGCCCAAAGTCTACCTTCATCTTTGATCCTGCCCACGATGGTGTGAACGGATGGCCGCGCACGATCGAAGATGCAGTCGTTCCTGTGTTTCCAAATCATCCAGGATGTCAGAAGCGTCGCGGATGCAAGCCCCTTGCGCATCAGCTCAGGGGTGTCCTACCTAGCGTCGTGCCACAAGTCGAGTAGAGAGCGGTCGTTCTCCGGCATCCTGCAGGTCATGCGCGTCCAGGAGAGGATCTCGTGCCAGACCTGCCGCGAGAAGGACACTCACAACTAGTGACTCAGGCAAATCTGTAGATGTTCTGTTACTGATGCTGGATTACACTTCATATAGGGTTTGGAAAACTAGCGCGCAAATAACCAGGAACAAGCAGGAACAGTCTTGCCTGCATGTTGGGATGTCCATAAAAATGTTGTACTGTTGGGATGACATAATTGCTTATCTAGTAGTCATAGTTTTAAATAGCGCGCTATCTCGGTGCTATAGCGTTTGGAGGGGCATCACGCTAAGCCCTCTTAGCACCATTTAGCGCGCTATAGCACTGATTTAGCGTGGTAACGCTTCGGCCGCTATTTGCCATAGCCTGCTATCTAAAACTTTGCTAGTAGCAAGTGTTGTCATGCAAAATTTATTCAGAAACGTGTCCTTGTTCTGTTTCAGTTCTGCAAATTGCCTTTGTTTGATGTGTTAATCCTTTAGGCTTAAAAAAAACACTCAAAAGTTTGGAAGAGACTAGAGTTTTTTCCCTCTCGAATTTTCTGACCAAATGTACTGCTTGCTTCTGCAGACTCACTCTGTTACAGGTGCATAGCTCAGTGGGGTCAATATTGTGTGTGGCGAGCAAGCATGAAGAACGTTTGTCCTCTGTGAGATGCCTCCACTGGCAATAGCAGCTGGATTGTTTTGGTTTGCCCAGTCCAACTTTTTACGTCTTGCAACTCAAGGTGCGAGAGAACACGTGCCCTTCCATGTTTTTATCCCATTAAATCCTGTAGCGAGAAAGGCATTGCAAGTCTGCTTAGTTTAGGCCCTGTTCGGTAATGGTCCGCTCCGGGAATCTGCGGAGCGGGTAAATGGCAACTCCACCATTTTGACCTACAGCTCCGCCAACTCCGCTCCGGGATTGTGGAGCGGAGCGATGCCGAATGTGCTGTTGAGAAGTGAAATTGGTTGTTGAGCCCACCCAGCCACAAAATTTTCGTCTCTGTACCTGCATCCGGCAGTTGGATGTTTCACCATTCAGTATTCTGGTTACAAACTAGAAATTGTTCAAGCATGGCTGAATATTGGTCTCGTCCTTATTACGGTCCAGACATCTTGTAGATGCGCACGACTTGACAAGAGGTATTGTGTTAATTTGGTGGAGTGTTGTTTACTTCTCTGTTCACGGTTTTAGAATTGATTTCAGATGTCGACAAGCCTTTTTTGTTTTTGCTAACATGGATGTTTGCTGCGGAGATATGTCCAGTGTATCTTAGGAAGAAAGTGTGGATTGAAACTTGGTTGAGACGCCAAAAAAAAAAAAAATCCAGGCCCTTACACAGGTATAGTGCTACACGTTAGCAAATACTGTTAATCTATAGCTTGTTTGAACAGGGAATGCATATAAGACATCCAAACCGGCGCTTATCTGTAATGCATGCATTACTCGTTAGTCATCATGGTCATTCCAAGGTACGCCCTCCGTTCGGAATTACTTGTCATCAAAATGGATGTATCTTTGATGACAAGTAATTCCGAACGGAGGGAGTACACAGTAGTAGCATGATGCTGGTAAATTTTGTCGTCCATTCATGGAAACTTGTGTTGAGAATTTATTTTCCATAGGACAAAATTGTTGGCCATGGCTAGTATCAACCCAAGCAAGAGGACCCCGCATCTCTCTCGAGTCGCCAATTCGCCATGGTGTGCTCTTCGTCGCAGTCCAAATTCTGGTGGTGTAGGTTCTCAGGGTTGGGAGGGACCAGTGAGGATGATTTTAACCCAATGCATTCCTTTCGATGCTGATGACATTTATGATCCCTGGTCTATCTATGGAAGTTACTTATGTCCATGCTTCTACAAGGTTGCACCCATGGTTGTTAATGCTCTAATGGTAGAGCAAGTAGCTTCTTTTTTAGCACAATCGGTAGAGCAAGTAGCTGAAAAGTTAAATAGAGAGAGCTGTGTTGAGGTCCATCGTGTAAGAAATAATCACGGTGAGACGGTTTGCAACCTTCAAGCTTGCAACATGCGAGAAATAGACTGACGGCTGACGGCTCGATCCAGGACCTGTGCATGCACGCAGCCCCTCTCGCCGACTGGTATCCTGCGCTCTGTGTGGCCCCGCAACGGTTGGCTTCCCCGCCGGTTGCCGCCCTCCCCCCATCCACCACACACTGCTCTGCCCCGCGATGGCTCGCTCCTCTGCCGGTTGCCGCGCCGCCTGCTCTGCTCCGCATTTGCGCGATCGGGCTGTTTCGGCGTCCGCCTTGTCCCCATTGGCGGGCCTAGTAGGTGTACCGGGTGTGCGGTGGCACACCTAGAATTCCAGGAAGTTGGTTTTTACTATGTACTAGAAAAATTGCCTGTGCGTTGCAACGGGGGATACACTGTTAGAACATTATCATGGTAGCGTAAACGGGCAGGAAAGAAAACATGAAAGGATTGTGCGTGTTTTCACCTCATCACCTTCCCGGTTGAGGCCCTTCTTGCCCTGCATTGGATCATGTAGTATCTAACTCCAAGCACATCACGGATTTGTGTACATTCCCATATCGATGGGTGGATGATCTCTTTACATTGGCATGGTAACCTGCCATTATACATTCAGAGATGGATGCTTTACAATTCAGTGTTAGCAAGAACTGTAGTAAACACAATAAAGAAATCAATGTTAGGTTGCAGCCATATACCCCACCATTTAAACCAGTATTGGAAAATGAAAAGTGTTGGGCAATGAAACAGAATTGATAGAACTGTATGTCTTAAAAACACAATTGCTAATATTAGAAACCAAGTGATTGATCTGACCGAGTACACTTTCAAAAAGAGTGTAGAACCTTCATGCATGGGTGCAAAACAAAATATGTTGTATAATAAGCAACCAAAACAATTAGTCAAACTGGGAATAATGAAAATTCAACAGACGCTTTATGAGAAAAAAACATTAGTTTGCCCCTCGGCTCTTCAAACTGGGAGAATTTCTTGTCCCCTGTGTTTGGTTGTTGTTTTATAATAAAGCAGGGCGAAAGCCTGTTTTGAGAAAGAAAAAAAAGCATGCCCCAACTACCATACATGAGCTCTAGTTGGCTCCTCCGTCCTTCAAACGACCCTTCAGTGCACCTTATACAAAGTAAATATATCAGGCCATTGACAAGAAAAACTATGGGAAAGGACTTTGTAAATATACATGAGTCATGACCATAAGCTAATAAAAAAAATATTATTTCTGGAAAAAGTAAAAAATATCTAGCAGTATAAGGGGACAAGAAATTCCACCAAAATTTTACAAACGGAAAAGCATCACTCCTGAATGGATTCTGTATTGCAAGGACTCAAGTATGTTATGCATCGCACATGACGTGTGGATGGTGGCATGTAGGTCTTGAACAGCTAGCCTAATGAACGTGTTCTACTCGTCGGATCATCATGTCCTGCTTATGCTACTGCTCCTTTTCTTGCTTTGCATATAATCAGGTCAGGTGGTTTTCCTGTGCAACACTGGATGTGTTTTCTTTGCGAGAAATTTACAATGTGCTGTTCTAACTGAATCCTTGGCGCTAGTATAATTTCAACATTGTTTAAAATTTTGTTGTGCTGCAAGCCTCTTAGGTAAGGACGTTAGAATACACTTCAGGAAAACTAATTTATGTATCAGTAAGTTGAGCACTACGATACCCGTAGCACCATCAAACATAATTTAATTTCTGTCCTGATAGGAGAATTATGTAGGCCAACAAAATAATAGCAATACTTACCGCATCTCTACAAAATTTAAGCATAGGAAATCATCGTGGACTTGCATCTTATTTATATATATAATAAAGCATATCATCTGCTGCTCCTTGGTCCTAGCATTCATGAACCAAACATACATAAGTAGCTAAGCAAATATTACATGGAAATAATGCTGCCAAAAGAATTCGCCAGAAGTTATTATTTATTTCCTCATATCATGATAAATGTTTATTATTCATGCTAGCATTGTATTAACCGGAAACATAATACTTGTGTGAACACATAGACAAAACAGAGTATCACTAGTATGCCTCTACTTGACTAGCTCGTTGATCAAAGATGGTTATGTTTCCTAGCCATAGACATGAGTTGTCATTTGATTAACGAGATCACATCATTAGGAGAATAATGTGATTGACTTGACCCATTCCGTTAGCTTAGCACTTGATCGTTTAGTATTTTGCTATTGCTTTCTTCATGACTTATACATGTTCCTGTGACTATGAGATTATGCAACTCCCGTTTACCGGAGGAACACTTTGTGTGCTACCAAACATCACAACGTAACTGGGTGATTATAAATGTGCTCTACAGGTGTCTCCGAAGGTACTTGTTGGGTTGGCGTATTTCGAGACTAGGATTTGTCACTCCGATTGTCGGAGAGGTATCTTTGGGCCCTCTCGGTAATGCACATCACTTAAGCCTTGCAAGCATTGCAACTAATGAGTTAGTTGCGGGATGATGTATTATAGAACGAGTAAAGAGACTTGCCAGTAACGAGATTGAACTAGGTATTGAGATACCGACGATCGAATCTCGGGCAAGTAACATACCGATGACAAAGGGAACAAACGTATGTTGTTATGCGGTTTGACCGATAAAGATCTTCGTAGAATATGTGGGAGCTGATATGAGCATCCAGGTTCCGTTATTGTTATTGACCGGAGACGTGTCTCGGTCATGTCTACATAGTTCTCGTACCCGTAGGGTCCGCACGCTTAAAGTTCGATGACGATTATATTACGAGTTTATGTGTTTTGATGTACTGAAGGTAGTTCGGAGTCCCGGATGTGATCACGGACATGACGAGGAGTCTTGAAATGGTCGAGACATAAAGATTGATATATTGGACGACTATATTCGAACACCGAAATGGTTCCGGGGGTTATCGGATATATACCAGAGTACCGGGGGGGGGGGGGGGGGTTACCGGAACCCCCCGGAGGTTATTGGGCCTCATGGGTCCAAGTGGTGGAAGAGGAGAGGCGGCCAAGGGGCAGCCGTGTGCCCCTCCCCCCAGTCCGAATTTGACAAGGAGGGGGGGCGGCGCCCCTCCTTTCTTTTCCCCCTCGCTCTCCTTCCCTCTCCTCTCCTACTCCAACATGGAAGGGGGGAGTCCTACTCCCGATGGGAGAAGGACTCCTCATGGGGCACGCCAAGGGTGGCCGACACCCCATAGACACAACAATCTATCTCTTGGTTCTTTTAGCCGTGTGCGGTGCCCCTCTCCACCATAGTCCACCTCGATAATATCATAGCGGTGCTTAGGCGAAGCCCTGTGTCGGTAGAACATCATCATCGTCACCACGCCGTCGTGCTAACAGAACTCTCCCTTAAAGCTCGGCTGGATCGGATTTCAAGGGACGTCATCGAGTTGAACGTGTGCAGAACTCGGAGGTGCCGTGCGTTCAATACTTGATCGGTCGGATCGTGAAGACGTACGACTACATCAACCGCGTTGTGTTAACGCTTCCGCTTTCGGTCTACGAGGGTACGTGGACACACTCTCCCCTCTCGTTGCTATGCATCACCATGATCTTGCGTGTGCGTAGGAAAATTTTGAAATTACTACGTTCCCCAACAGTGGCATCCGAGCCAGGTTTTATGCGTAGATGTTATATGCACGAATAGAACACAAGTGAGTTGTGGGCGATACAAGCCATACTGCTTACCAGCATGTCACACTTTGGTTCTGCGGTATTGTAGGATGAAGCGGCCCGGACCGACATTACGCGTACGCTTACGCGAGACTGGTTCTACCGACATGCTTTGCACATAGGTGGCTGGCGGGTGTCAGTTTCTCCAACTTTAGTTGAACTAAGTGTGGCTACGCCCGGTCCTTGAGAAGGTTAAAACAACACTAACTTGACGAACTATCATTGTGGTTTTGATGCGTAGGTAAGAACGGTTCTTGCTCAGCTCGTAGCAGCCACGTAAAACTTGCAACAACAAAGTAGAGAACGTCTAACTTGTTTTTGCATGACATGTTGTGATGTGATATGGTCAAGGCATGATGCTATATTTTATTATATGAGATGATCATGTTTTGTAACCGAGTTATCGGCAATTGGCAGGAGCCATATGGTTGTCGCTTTATTGTATGCAATGCAATCGCCCTGTAATTGCTTTACTTTATCACTAAGCGGTAGTGATAGTCGTAGAAGCAATAATTGGCGAGACGACAATGATGCTACGATGGAGATCAAGGTGTCGCGCCGGTGATGATGGTGATCATGACGGTGCTTCAGAGATAGAGATCACAAGCACAAGATGATGATGACCATATCATATCACTTATCTTTTATGCATCTTATTTTGCTTTGATTGACGGTAGCATTATAAGATGATCTCTCACTAAATTTCAAGATAAAAGTGTTCTCCCTAAGTATGCACCGTTGCAAAAGTTCTTCGTGCTGAGACACCACTTGATGATCGGGTGTGATAGGCTCTACGTTCAAATACAACGGGTGCAAAATAGTTGCACACGCAGAATACTCAGGTTAAACTTGACGAACCTAGCATATGCAGATATGGCCTCGGAACACTAAGACCAAAGGTCGAGCGTAAATCATATAGTAGATATGATCAACATAGTGATGTTCACCATTGATACTACTCCATCTCACGTGATGATCGGACATGGTTTAGTTGATTTGGATCACGTGATCACTTAGATGATTAGATGGATGTCTATTTAAGTGGGAGTTCTTAAGTAATATGATTAATTAAACTTAAATTTATCATGATGTTATGAACGTCTGGCAGAGCAAAGCTGATGACTACTCGATAGTTCAGTGTGCCATGCTTTACGGCTTAGAACCGGGACTTCAATGACGTTTTGAACGTCATGGAGCATATGAGATGTTCCAGGAGTTGAAGTTAATATTTCAAGCAAATGCCTGGATTGAGAGATATGAAGTCTCCAATAAGTTCTACAACTGCAAGATGGAAGAGAATAGTTCTGTCAGTGAGCATATACTCAGAATATCTGGGTATAACAATCACTTGATTCAACTGGGAGTTAATCTTTCGGATGATAGCGTCATTGACAGAATTCTTCAATCACTGCCACCAAGCTATAAGAGCTTCGTGATGAACTATAACATGCAAGGGACGGAAAAGACTATTCCCGAGCTCTTCACAATGCTAAAGGCTGCGGAGGTAGAAATCAAGAAGGAGCATCAAGTGTTGATGGTCAACAAGACCACCGGTTTTAAGAAAAAGGGCAAAGGGAAGAAAAAGGGGAACTTCAAGAAAAACAGGAAACAAGTTACTGCTCAGGAGAAGAAACCCAAATCTAGACCTAAGCCTGAGACTGAGTGCTTCTACTGCAAACAGACTGGTCACTGGAAGCGGAACTGCCCCAAGTATTTGGCGGATAAGAAGGATGGCAAGGTGAACAAAGGTATATGTAATACACATGTTATTGATGTGTACCTTACTAATGCTCGCAGTAGCAACTGGGTATTTGATACTGGTTTTGTTGCTAATATTTGCAACTCGAAACAGGGACTACAGATTAAGCGAAGATTGGCTAAGGACGAGGTGACGATGCGTGTGGGAAATGGTTCCAAAGTCGATGTGGTCGCAGTCGGCACGCTACCTCTACATCTACATTCGGGATTAGTTTTAGACCTAAATAATTGTTATTTGGTGCCAGTGTAGAGCATGAACATTATATCTAGATCTTGTTTGATGCGAGACGGTTATTTATTTAAATCAGAGAATAATGGTTGTTCTATTTATATGAGTAAATCTTTTATGGTCATGCACCCTTGAAGAGTGGTCTATTTATATTAAATCTTGATAGTAGTGATACACATATTCATAATATTGAAGCTAAAAGATGTAGAGTTGATAATGATAGCGCAACTTATCTGTGACACTGCCGTTTAGGTCATATTGGTGTAAAGCGCATGAAGAAACTCCATACTGATGGACTTTTGAAATCACTTGATTATGAATCACTTGGTACTTGCGAACCATGCCTTATGGGCAAGATGACTAAAACGCCGTTCTCCGGAACTATGGAGCGAACAACTGATTTGTTGGAAAATATACATACTGATGTATGTGGTCCAATGAATGTTGAGGCTCGCGGCGGGTATTGTTATTTTCTCACCTTCACAGATGATTTAAGCAGATATGGGTATTTCTACTTAATCTTATATCTTATATCTTATATTTACTAATTGAAGGCACCTTTCAAGATGTTTAGTTAACCCACATCATCAATATTAATTCTAGCGTTGGATTAGAGAATTTACGGTCAAGATAAAAGAAAAGTTGCGTAACAAAGATGGTCAAGTAGTAAGTACAAATGGATCTGTCACGTCCAGCGGTGGTGGAAAAAAAAGATAGAAGCCTCCTCCACCAATTAAAACTCCAGGGTCCAGCAAAACAGAATTTGTCACGTGTCCAGCTTAGTGAAAAAAAAACCACAAAAGGATCTGTCATATTCACGTCCATCGGTACTACCTCTCTCTCAGTTTACAGGGCGTGCGCGTATCCCTAGGTCGTCAATTTGACCAATCTAATACAAGTCATATATTACAAAAAATATACCAACATAAACTACGGAGTTTCTATTTTCAAAAGGTATAATTTTTGTGTTATATAGTTTATATTAGGGTGATAAAATTGGTAACCTAGGTATACGCGCAGGACTTGTAAACTGAAACGGAGGTAGTAGTGGAAAAAGATCAGAAGCCTCCACTAATTAAAACTCCACGGTCCAGCAAAAAATGATCTGTCAACAAAAAATCCACGACCATGTTTTTGATCTGGTACGCCCTCTCTAACTAGATTGCAGATAGAAAAAAATATGTGGATTAAAAATAGCATCGCTGCCTTCTGCTCCCCTTAAAATAAATCTCAACTGTTGACAAACAACAACAGAGTCCGAGACCAGTTGCTGCACAGAGGATGAACTTCCCTCGCCAGCCATTAGGAACAAGGTTCTGTATTGCAGTCATATTTTCCTTTATTGAGAATTCAATTTATGGTAGATATTATTTTTTTTCTAGATGCTAGCTCATAAAATAAATCTCAACCTTCTGTGATTCGGTACTTCTTTAGGAGTTGAGTACATTTTTTCAAGGTAGATTGAAAGCAGAAGTTTGTTGACATGGAGTGGATCAAGATTAACAACTAGACAATACGGAGGGCGCCACGCCTTCTTGGATTGCCCACTAACCTGGTAAAATCAAGGACGAGTCAAATCCTGCATGTATTATTTGCTTTCCCATCTGAAAAGAGAGATCGTGCTTTCCTATTTGTGAGCAGTTATGGTTCTGGAGCCGATACTGTTATTCTTTCTCATCTGCTGAAATTCTTGCCGAGGCTACGTCCCTTGATGTGAGCCGGAGTCTGTGCGTTGATCGCGCTGTACTCGGCCAGGCGGTGACAAACATGCATGTGGAGGCAGCAGTGCACGTGCTGTTGGACTCGGGAAGGATCAAGGAAACATACAAAATCAAAGAACTGTAAGCAGCAACCAACTGAGAGAGCTAATAGATCGGCAAGTTTAATATTAATTTCATGAGCCTTCCAGCGGCTACCACATGCCGTATTTGTAGCTATTGCTTGGCTGTGGTACATCTATCAATGTATCTGCACTTATCCTCCACCTCCCTTTTCCCATCACATATCAGACGGAAGCTTCCTCGGCGGCAAGGGACAGAGGCAGCACGGGCGCACGCTCCTGTAATAAGGCAAGCTAGCCGCATCATCTAGGCCTACAGGTATCCCTAAATCCTGCATATCATTAATTTATCAGCATACAGATGCAAGCGAATTAGTACTGATATAGGCCACCATGTATGTGCCATGCATACAGATGCAAGCGAATTAGTACTGATATAGGCCACCATGTATCCACCATGCATATGCAGGCTGCATACGATACATACGTGGGTTTCCATCAGGAGATTGGTCTGTTTGTTGGTAACGCCACGTGCACATGCAACGTCTTGGATTTGTTCACAAAGGAAAAACATACAGATGAACACTATTAGAAATTGTAACATGAAGTGTGACCAATGAAAAACACAACTAAGTATTTTACACCAGCATATGATCTTTACTTAACTTTATTGCACATCATATGTCAACCGCCCGCCCACTCATATTATATAAACTATTCTACGAATTTAAATATCATTTAATATTTGTCATACACTTCTTGGTTTATGACCTATTGACATGTATTTTTGGTGGGAATTTAATGCTATTATTAGCTTATCGCACCCAGAATTTGTTTGTGTACAGATTCCATTGTAGATACTTCATACGTAGAATTGTTGGTTTAAGCCGGGACTCATCTTACAAACCCTCCATTCCTTTATGTAAGGTGTATAATTTCCGGCACGGTGACCAAGGCACATAATTATACACATGTTAGGACGAAATTAACCTTGACAAGATCATTGATTAGCGGCAACTAAATTATTAGGCAAGGAAAGTAAGAGATAAACACAATCAAGAGAGAGATATTTTCCTTTTTTCTCTTTACAAGAAAAGATGCATGCAATCCGGGGAGAGATACTCTCCTTTTTTTAAGGGGTAGCGATGGAATTATGAGGAATTATAAGAAATGCACCTTACATTGTGGAATTTTATCAAAAAACAAATACACCTTATATAAAGGAATGGAGGGAGTAAAGCACAAGTATAAAAGGCTCAGACACCAACTATATCTCATGGTTTCCGGAATTTTACATGTTGGATGCTAAGAGGTGCTCAATGCCCCAGATCAAGATATATCAATGATTGTTGTCGGCGCCGGGCGTCTACAACACCAGTTTCATAACTAGCATTTCTACTAGAAGATGTTTGGTGGTAGGAACAGACAAAAACGCAAGTTGGTGATGGACTAATGGTTGTTTACACGGTCGGTTTGTTTGCATGATATCTCACATGAGCCATCTCAATCACATAACTCAACACATGATCCCCATTGATGCCTGACATATATGAATGTATGTTGTTATTCATCATATTTATGCATGCAGCAGTTTCTGCTCTTATGTGTGGCCTATCATATTGACCATAATCCCATAGATCGCCTAGCAATGATTTGTTACTAATGAAAGAATCCCTCCTCAGTATATCATGCACTATTGTATGAAAATACCTTCAAATCTCAAGTTCACAAATACAGTAAAATATTGGACACAATATACAAGACACCAATCTATGTAGATTATCTAATGGTCCAATAATCACATGCATATGTATACAACATTACCCATGTCTTAGATTTCATATAGATATTAATGCTGGAAGTAAAATAAACTACATAGATTCAATATAATGAAGGGCACGAACTGTGAGGTATATATTTGATTTACACCACCTGTAGTTGCCATTTTCTACACTTCAATGTTTATACATTTACATGTAGCTTATAATCTATATTTTGCTATTTTTACCCAATTATGTCCTGACTTTTGTTAGCTTTTGCCACATTTCTAGACAAGGAGCAGTTGGCCTAAACTCAGCTATGTCAAAGTTAGATATGACTGAAATATGCTCTAAGTATGCATGCATCTGTACATGTCCAATAAAAAGACAAAATAAATACATCAAAAAAAGAGAAATGCATCACTATATAGTTACAAGGGATACCAATATTCTAATTAGTGTGAGGGATCTAATAGATAAAACAATTTCCACGAGAATGTATCACCATGAAACAATTTTGTGAATGCATATAATTCTTTATTATCCTTCTGTGGACCAATAAAACTGTTTAGCACCAACATTTCAAAAATTGTATTATCGCATTTTCGCAAACATCAAATACAACTTTGTGGTCTTCAAACTGCTAGCCCGTGCAGGTGCACGGGTTGACGACTAGTGAAACATAAGTCTGAAATATTTGAAAAGATCAAAGAATTTCAAAGTGAAGTAGAAAATCATCGTAACAAGAAAATAAAGTTTCTACGATCTGATCGTGGAGGAGAATATTTGAGTTACGAGTTTGGTCTTCATTTGAAACAATGTGGAATAATTTCGCAACTCAAGCCACCCGGAACACCACAGCGTAATGGTGTGTCCGAGCGTCGTAATCGTACTTTACTAGATATGGTGCGATCTATGATGTCTCTTACTGATTTACCGCTATCGTTTTGGGGTTATGCTCTAGAGACTGCTGCATTCACGTTAAATAGGGCACCATCGAAATCCGTTGATACGACGCCTTATGAACTATGGTTTGGCAAGAAACCAAAGTTGTCGTTTCTTAAAGTTTGGGGCTGCGATGTTTATGTGAAAAAGCTTCAACCTGATAAGCTCGAACCCAAATCGGAGAAATGTATCTTCATAGGATACCCAAAAGAGACTATTGGGTACACCTTCTATCACAGATCTGAAAGCAAGATTTTTGTTGCTAAATTTGGATCCTTTCTAGAGAAGGAGTTTCTCTCGAAAGAAGTGAGTGGGAGGAAAGTAGAACTTGATGAGGTAACAGTACCTGCTCCCTTATTGGAAAATAGTTCATCACAGAAACCGGTTCCTGTGACGTCTACACCAATTAGTGAGGAAGTTAATGATGATGATCATGAAACTTTAGATCAAGTTGTTACTGAACCTCGTAGGTCAACCAGAGTAAGATCCGCACCAGAGTGGTATGGTAATCCAGTTCTGGAGGTTATGTTACTAGACCATGACGAACCTACGAACTATAAAGAAGCAATGGTGAGCCCAGATTCCGCAAAATGGCTTGAAGCCATGAAATCTGAGATGGGATCCATGTATGATAACAAAGTATGGACTTTGGTTGACTTGCCCGATGATCGGCAAGCCATTGAGAATAAATGGATCTTCAAGAAGAAGACTGACGCTGACGGTAATGTAACTGTCTATAAAGCTCGACTCGTTGCAAAAGGTTTTCGACAAGTTCAAGGGATTGACTACAATGAGACCTTCTCACCCGTAGTGATGCTTAAGTCTGTCCGAATCATGTTAGCAATTGCTGCATTTTATGATTATGAAATTTGGCAAATGTATGTCAAAACTGCATTCCTGAATGGATTTCTGGAAGAAGAGTTGTATATGATGCAACCAGAAGGTTTGTCGATCCAAAGGGAACTAACAAAGTGTGCAAGCTCCAGCGATCCATTTATGGACTGCTACAAGCCTCTCGGAGTTGGAATAAACGTTTTGATAGTGTGATCAAAGCATATGGTTTTATACAGATTTTTGGAGAAGCATGTATTTACAAGAAAGTGAGTGGGAGCTCTATAGCGTTTCTGATATTATATGTGGATGACATATTATTGATTGGAAATGTTATAGAATTTCTGGATAGCATAAAAGGATATTTGAATAAGAGTTTTTCAATGAAGGACCTCGGTGGAGCTGCTTATATATTGGGCATCAAGATCTATAGAGATAGATCAAGACGCTTGATAGGACTTTCACTAAGCACATACCTTGACAAAGTTTTGAAAAAGTTCAAAATGGATCAAGCAAAGAAAGGGTTCTTGCCTGTGTTACAAGGTGTGAAGTTGAGTCAGACTCAATGCCCGACCACTGCAGAAGATAGAGAGAAAATGAAAGATGTTCCCTATGCTTCAGCCATAGGCTCTATCATGTATGCAATGCTGTGTACCAGACCTGATGTGTGCCTTGCTATAAGTTTAGCAGGGAGGTACCAAAGTAATCCAGGAGTGGATCACTGGCAGCGGTCAAGAACATCCTGAAATGCCTGAAAAGGACGAAGGATATGTTTCTCATTTATGGAGGTGACAAAGAGCTAGTCGTAAAAGGTTACGTCGATGCAAGCTTTGACACTGATCCGGACGATTCTAAATCGCAAACCGGATACGTGTTTACATTGAGCGGTGGAGCTGTCAGTTGGTGCAGTTCTAAACAAAGCGTTGTGGCGGGATCTACATGTGAAGCAGAGTACATAGCTGCTTCGGAAGCAGCAAATGAAGGAGTGTGGATGAAGGAGTTCATATCCGATCTAGGTGTCATACCTAGTACATCGGGTCCAATGAAAATCTTTTGTGACAATACTGGTGCAATTGCCTTGGCAAAGGAATCCAGATTTCACAAAGAACCAAGCACATCAAGAGACGCTTCAACTCCATCCAGGATCAAGTCCAGGTGAGAGACATAAAGATTTGCAAGATACATACGGATCTGAATGTTGCAGAACCGTTGACTAAGCCTCTTCCACGAGCAAAACATGATCAGCACCAAGACTCCATGGGTGTTAAAATCATTACTGTGTAATCTAGATTATTGACTCTAGTGCAAGTGGGAGACTGAAGGAAATATGCCCTAGAGGCAATAATAAACTTATTATTTATTTCCTCATATCATGATAAATGTTTATTATTCATGCTAGAATTTTATTAACCGGAAACATAATACTAGTGTGAACACATAGACAAAACAGAGTGTCACTAGTATGCCTCTACTTGACTAGCTCGTTGATCAAAGATGGTTATGTTTCCTAGCCATAGACATGAGTTGTCATTTGATTAACGAGATCACATCATTAGGAGAATGATGTGATTGACTTGACCCATTCCGTTAGCTTAGCACTTGATCGTTTAGTATTTTGCCATTGCTTTCTTCATGACTTATACATGTTCCTATGACTATGAGATTATGCAACTCCTGTTTACTGGAGGAACACTTTATGTGCTACCAAACGTCACAACGTAACTGGGTGATTATAAAGGTGATCTACATGTGTCTCCGAAGGTACTTGTTGGGTTGGCGTATTTTGAGATTAGGATTTGTCACTCCGATTGTCGGAGAGGTATCTCTGGGCCCTCTCGGTAATGCACATCACTTAAGCCTTGCAAGCATTGCAACTAATGAGTTAGTTGCGGGATGATGTATTACAGAACGAGTAAAGAGACTTGCCGGTAACGAGATTGAACTAGGTATTGAGATACCGACGATCGAATCTCGGGCAAGTAACATACCGATGACAAAGGGAACAAACATATGTTGTTATGCGGTTTGACCGATTAATATCTTTGTAGAATATGTGGGAGCCAATATGAGCATCCAGGTTCCGCTAATTGTTATTGACCGGAGACGTGTCTCGGTCATGTCTACATAGTTCTCAAACCCGTATGGTCCGCACGCTTAAAGTTCGATGACGGTTATATTATGATTTTATGTGTTTTGATGTACCGAAGGTAGTTCGGAGTCCCGGATGTGATCACGGACATGACGAGGAGTCTCGAAATGGTCGATACATAAATATTGATATATTGGATGACTATATTCGGACACCGAAATGGTTCCAGGGGTTATCAGATATATACCGGAGTACCGGGGGGTTACCGAAACCCCCCGGAGGTTATTGGGCCTCATGGGCCCAAGTAGTGGAAGAGGAGAGGCGACCAAGGGGCAGCCGCACGCCCCTCCCACCCTAGTCCGAATTGGACAAGGAGGGGGGCGGCGCCCCCCCCTTTCCTTTCCCCCTCTCTCTCCTTCCCTCTCCTCTCCTACTCCAACATGGAAGGGGGAGTCCTACTCCCGGTGGGAGTAGGACTCCTCATGGGGCGCGCCAAGGGTGGCCGGCCCCCTCCCCCTCCTCCATTCCTTTATATACGGAGGAGAGGGGCACCCCATAGACACAACAATTGATCTCTTGGATCTTTTAGCCGTGTGCGGTGCCCCTCTCCACCATAGTCCACCTCAATAATATCGTAGCGGTGCTTAGGCGAAGCCCTGCGTCGGTAGAACATCATCATCGTCACCACGCCGTCGTGCTGATGGAACTCTCCCTCAAAGCTCGGCTGGATCAGAGTTCGAGGGACGTCATCGAGTTGAACGTGTGTAGAACTCGGAGGTGCCGTGCGTTCGGTACTTGATCGGTCGGATCGTGAAGACATACGAGTACATCAACCATGTTGTGTTAACGCTTCCGCTTTCGGTCTACGAGGGTACGTGGACACACTCTCCCCTCTCGTTGCTATGCATCACCATGATCTTGCGTGTGCGTAGGAAAATTTTGAAATTACTACATTCCCCAACACTCTTCCACATACAGAAATAGTCCTTACAACTTATCTTTCGTCTATAATGCAAATTCTGAGCCTGCCATGTAATTAGAAACTGAAAACATAACTTAAATCAACCCATCTCCTCCATCTCCATGACAACACACAGAAAAAGGCCAGGTAATTTGGAAAGAAGATTAGCTTATTTTAAGCTACATGTGATGTGATGTGAAAATGCATCGCGCAAACCTGCAACCCCCACTGTTACTCTAGATGCAGCCCGCGGGACAAGAGAAAATATAGTACATATCAGCTATCATAACCTGCCACTGAAGTAATAAATGGAGGGAGGTTGGAGAGGCGACGCTGAGCTTGGCATGCCACTCATGTCACATCTGGTGGACCTGCTCTTCAAGGATGGTGATGTCGCGCCAGTCGTGACTCTCCTTTCGGGAAGACTGCAGGCTAGAGAAATCTCCTGGAGGTTGTCCACGCAGGTCTAGGCGTGGTCACTGACCTGCTGGTGCTACGACAATGAATGAGGACCCTTCCTCCTCAAAGAGCTGCCATTGGTTGGGCTGAACACCAGGGAGGGTGGAGTTGGGTCGCTACCAGATTGAAAATCTCAAGGGCGGCGATGGAGGTTCTCATGTGTGCTCTGGTGTCCTCTGTGTTGTGGCTGCCTCAAATTGAAGGGGCTCATGGTGTACGCCTGCGACTGAGGAAGAGGAGGGGCTTCAGTAGATGGGTGGAGGTCGGTGCGGAGGAGTACCTCCTCGGGGAAGGAGTAGGGCCGCCGCCGCCGGCGGAGCCTCTGGGACGATGACTGTGTCAGTTGTGGCTCGGGGAAGTTTGGGGCCGATTCATCGATCGGCGGAGGGCAGTGACTCCGGCCGCCGGAGATTGGTCAGGTGGTGGAGACGGTGGGGGTGAGAGGGACGAAAGACCCCATGTGATAGGCCTCCTCCGGTAGTTCCGTCTGCGGCTCGTCCGCCTCCACAAGATCGAGCAAATATTTATGGGAGAAATAGAGGAGATGGCAATGGGTGCACAGTTGGACTCATAATGAGAGTCCGTGTATGAGAGGAAAAGTTTGTATGGGAAAGGCCAAAAATTGCCAGGAGACCTGTGTATGTGCTTGCGCCTTATGCAAGACATGTTTTGGCTCAAGAAAATCATGTGAATCGTTATTTTTGGCAAAAAAAAATCTTCCTTCATGTAAATCTCAACCGTCAATCTCTAAGGTTTACACAAGATTAACGGATATAAACAGATGACATATGGAGAACTATGAAAGGCTTCGTCCTTTAATATTTGGTAAAGATAAAGATATACTCTGCAAATTTGCGGAGGGCTCAACAATTGAAATGGATCACAGGCCAACCCAACATTCTACCTTTACTCTCCTCTCAACCTCTGCAAGAAGCCAACATGATCCCCTAAAAAAGTCATACAAGAGCGCGAGACCAAACCAGACATCTCCCATTCTGGATAGTCGACTGAGATCGACCGTCGGCGGTTCTCCATCTCCATGTCGTCCGGCCGCCGCTCCCAACCCCTTAGTCGTCCAACCGTCCCTGTCCTTCCTCCTGTGGCTAGCCCGCGCCCCACTCCCGCGCGTCCTGCCCACTGGTCCGCTCAGATGCTCCCCTCTCCACGGCAGCACAGCCTGCCCCCTCCCCTGAGCCATTGTGGGACATTGGCTAGCTCCAGCCTCCACCCCGAGGCCCCAAGGTATCCATCCATTCACCACTTCAGGAAGAAAGCAAGGTATAGAACCGACCAGACAACTTCAACGACACACGTTTATGCACTTCGATGAAAACACAAGATCTCTGATCGGGCTATGTCAATGTGCATGTGCGTCGTGTCCTTGCTAAAGGTGGTGGATTGAAGCTTGGCTTTGGGGTTAAGAATCCGGTGTTCAACCTTGTGGTGGACTCGCCATCATCGGTGCACGTGCGGTGATTCCTTCTTGAAGGCGTAGCCTATTAGTTGTGTATTTTTCGTTTCTGACGTGTCTTGTAACATAGGGTTAGTGGATATCTGGGGAGTTACTGTTGCGAGGTATATGGCCTCAGGGTTCATTTTCCGTTTTATTTCTGGGTCAAGGCTATTCAGGTGCTGAATTTTGCTTTTTAATAATACTCCATATGATTGCATGCATTGTTTTGATGCAAAGGCCAGGGGTTATGCTCCTATTCAAAGAAATAGAACCGATCAAAATATTAATCCCAAGTCTACCCAACTAATTTACTGCTTATTGCAAGGCAGCAATGTGGACTTTGATTACTACTTAGTGCAAGACAATGAGAACCGATCAGATAGTACAACTGCCTACTCCTTAGTGCAAAACAACAAGTAATTTTCAATATAAATGTCCACAATGGTAAGTAGTCTAGCCATTGAATTGATGCAAGAAAGCAATGTAGCAACATGTTCACTGCTTGGTACTTATATACAACTGATTGATGCCATTGAATTGTGGAATAGCTTCATGTCTTATACAGAATTGATGACATTGCACATTGCTTATATACAATTGATGTCATATTGTGGAAAGAGTCATATATAGCTTATATACAATTGATGTCATACTGCTCATAAAGTTGGTATTGATCTTAACGGTGGCGATGAGGAGTGTTAAAAGAGTATTTTCGGCAATGAACTAGTGAAAAATAAGTTGAGAACTACTATGAGTGATGATCACTTGAACTATTGCTTAGTTAAATTTATATGAGTTTTCTTTGTAGTGTGCACACCCTTCAATTTGTTGCTGGGTCCTTTATTACTTGCCCCTTAGCACTACCGCTGCCACCCTCTTGCCTACCCCTCATCCGCCCCAGACTGCTCTGCACCACATCCATGCGATCGCACTGTTCTGGCCTCCCCTTGCCCCGCGCCACCTCCAGCATCTCATGCGGTGGTGTTGAGCTCATTACATCCCAACCTCTGGGCTGCCTTCGCTGCATCACCGAGGAATGCCAAATTGCAGAGCCGCCCACAAGAACATGTCGATACTCTGTCTCCTGTTAGCGCTCGGTGTTCCTGGGCACCATCGAGGAAATATCATCTCAACAGACTCATAGGCAGTCTTGCTATTGTCAGAAAAAACCACTTCAACTTTCTTAGCCCACTCCACCCCGACAGAAATATTGTTATTTATACTAAACTCTAATATTTGTCAATAAATCATTTTTCAAATCGTAATCATAGCTACTCCCTTCGCCCACGAATAAGTGTACATATAGAAATTTTAGGATAAATTATGGAGTGAGTAAAAAATACATTGGGAAGGTACAAGACATCATCTCTCTCCTCTTTATTTAACCCGCCGTCAATAAGCTAAGTGCATGTAGAAAGTGAGAAGACCATGTGTTGAATGTTATTGGTCTTGATTATCGTGTGATTAGTGAGAACATTTTTTCCTACTTTACACTGCATTAAGAAGATAGAAGTACATTGTTTTGTGGACAAACTTTAAATGCCAAACGTACACTTATTCGTGAACGAAGGGAGTAATATATTATGGTAAATTTAAACTGTATTTTTGTGATAAAAGTTACATTTTTTTCCAGTACATTACACTCTTAGAGGCATGTTTAAACAAAAATCGTCTAATGTGTGAAAATCACTTATGTTCACAGATGATTTTGTGGCACTTGTGAGAATATAGTATATATGTAAGTGTTTGAGCTTAAATATCTTAATGGAGATATGTAAAGTGGATGGTTATAATAAAATATCCACATAGAGTTCTTTATAAATAGATATACACTATTATGAAAAAACTACCTTGTTCCTAGCTAGAATTAATGATATGCTCCCAAGCGAGCCACAAGCGCTCTCCTAAGCGGATAATATTACCTTCAATCCGGTTTCAAATGTAGATAAGTTTGCTTTTCCCCAAAAGTGATTCTAGGTTATCAAACCGATAGGAAGTCATGCCTTGGAAAAGTGATTTCCGCAAAAACTTGTCACGGAATTAGTTTTAGTTTCTGTACCAATTAGCATAGTTTAAAGGAAAATAGAATAATGAAGAAATGGGCTAGGGCTAGAGGTTTTACCTTCAGCCGTATAATTTGCGTTTTGGATCCTGATACATCCATTTTGCATCATATTTTCGTACTGTTATTTATAATGTTTTTCGTCATTATTTCACTTTATGATTCAATTCTAATATCTTTTCACTTTTAATGTGCAAAAAATATATGAAGAGGCAGATTGCCGGCAGCTGGAATTCTGGACCTAAAAGAGCTACAACAGAGATAGTTATTCTATAGAGTTCCAAATGACCCGAAATTTTACGGAGATTTTTATTGAATATAAAAAAATACTGGAATAAAGAACTACCAGAGGGGGCCCACCTGTTGTCCACAAGACAACAGGGTGCGCCCTGATGTCTTGCGGAGCCCACAGACGCCCTCCTGTGCCCTCCTTCTGCTATATGCCATTTTCCCTAAAAAAATAAATAAGAGAAAGACTTTCAGGACGAAGCATCGCTGTCTTGAGGCGGAACCTGGGCAGGAGCACTTTTCCTCTTCGGCGGAGCGTTTCCGCCGGGGATGCTTCCCTCCGGTCGGGAGGAGGAAATCAAAGCCATCGACAACACCAACGTTCCACTCATCATGGTAGGACTCATCACCATCAACATCTTCACCAGCACCATCTCATCTCAAATGCTAATTCATCTCTTGTATTTAATCTTTATCTCAAAATCTCAGATTGGTACATGTGGGTTACTAGTAGTGTTGGTTGCATCTTGTAGTTGACGCTTGTTGGTTTATTTGATGGAAGATTATATGTTCAGATACTTAATCATATACAATACTCCTCCGATCTTGAACAAGAATATGAGTTTTGAGTAGTTCCACTTGTTCTTGAGGACATGGGAGATGTCTTATTATAAGTAATCATGTGAAGTTGGTATTCGTTTAATATTTTGATAATGTGTATGTTGTTCTTCCTCTAGGGGTGTCGACACTTCATCATGTTTGGGCCTAGGGGAAGGCATTGGGGAGTAATAAGTAGATGATGGGTTGTGAGAGTGACAGAACTTTAAACCCTACTTTATGCGTTATTCTGTAAGGGGCTGATTTGGATCCTTATGTTTCATGCTACGGTTAGATTTATCTTAAATTTTTCTTTCTTAGTTGCGGATGATTTCGAGAGGAGGAATCATAACTGGGTTGCTTTCTCAAGTAAGAACATCACCCGAGCACCGGTCCACTCACATATCAGATTATCAAAGTAGTGAATGTGAATCGACTAAACACGATGAATGTAACTAGATAGGAATTCCCATATGTCCTCGAGAACACTTTGCTCATTATAAGAAGTACTTCAACTTGTCCTTTGCTACAAAAAGGATTGGTCCAGCTTGCTGCACTCTTGCTACTATTGTTACTTGCCACTTGTTACAAATTACCTGGCTACAGAACTATCTGTCATTATGATACATCTCCGTCGTATCTACTTTTTCAAACACTTTTGCCCTTGTTTTGGACTCTAACTTGCATGATTTGGATGAAACTAACCCGGACTGACGTTGTTTTCATTAGAATTGCCATGGTGTTATTTATGTGCAGAAACAGACATTCTCGAAATGACCTGAAACTCCACGGAACTTATTTTTGGAAAATATGAAAAATACTGGCGAAAGAATCAAGACCAGGGGGCCCACACCCTGTCCATGAGGGTGGGGGGCGCGCCCACCCCCTGGGGCGTGCCCCTGCCTTGTGGGCCCCCTGGTGCTCCACCGACCTCAACTCCAACTCCATATATTCGTGTTCGGGGAGAGAAAAAATCAGAGAGAAGGATTCATTGCGTTTTATGATGCGGAGCCGCCGCCACGCCCTAAACTCTCTCAGGAGGGCTGATCTGGAGTCCGTTCGGGGCTCCGGAGAGGGGAATCCGTCGCCATCGTCATCATCAACCATCCTCCATCACCAATTTCATGACGTTCACCGCCGTGCAAGAGTAATTCCATCGTAGGCTTGCTAGACGGTTATGGGTTGGATGAGATTTATCATATAATTGAGTTAGCTTTGTTAGGGTTTGATCCCTAGTATCCACTATGTTCTGAGATTGATGTTGCTATGACTTTGCTATGCTTAATGCTTGTCACTAGGGCCCGAGTGCCATGATTTCAGATCTGAACCTATTATGTTTTCATGAATATATGTGAGTTCTTGATCCTATCTTGCAAGTCTATAGTCACCTACTATGTGTTATGATCTGGCAACCCCAAAGTGACAATAATCGGGACCACTCTCGGTGATGACCGTAGTTTGAGGAGTTCATGTATTCACTATGTGTTAATGCTTTGGTCCGGTACTCTATTAAAAGGAGGCCTTAATATCCCTTAGTTTCCGCTAGGACCCCGCTGCCACGGGAGGGTAGGACAAAAGATGTCATTCAAGTTCTTTTCCATAAGCATGTATGACTATATTCGGAATACATGCCTACATTACATTGATGAATTGGAGCTAGTTCTGGGTCACCCTATGTTATGACTGTTACGTGATGAACCGCATCCGACATAATTATCCATCACCGATCCAATGCCTACGAGCTTTTCACATATTGTTCTTCGCTTATTTATTTTTCCCTTGCTATTGTTACAATCACTACAAAACCCAAAAATATTACTTTTGCTACCGTTACCTTAGCTACCGTTACCACTACTATCATATTACTTTGCTACTAAACACTTTGCTGCAGATATTAAGTTTCCAGGTGTGGTTGAATTGACAACTCAGCTGCTAATACTTGAGAATATTCTTTGGCTCCCCTTGTGTCGAATCAATAAATTTGGGTTGAATACTCTACCCTCGAAAACTGTTGCGATCCCCTATACTTGTGGGTTATCAAGACTATTTTCTGGCGCTGTTGCTGGGGAGCATAGCTCTATTCTTTGAGTCACTTGGGATTTATATCTGCTGGTCACTATGAAGAACTTGAAAGACGAGAAAACAAAAATTTATCCCTCAACTACGAGGGGAGGTAAGGAGCCATCTAGCTCTGCACTTGATTCTCCTTCTGTTTTGAGTAAACTTGCGACACCTAAACCTGCTTCTGCTATTAATTCTGATATGTCGCATGTTACTGATGATGCCACTTCTACTATGCATGATACTTATGATGAAACTACTTTTATGCCTGATACTACTGTGCCACTTGGTGAATTTCTTGATGAACAACTTGCTAGGGCTAGAGAGAATGAAATTATTGAAACTGATAATTTTGAAGATAGTGACGATGAAGGCTCTCCCCCTAATAAATATGAATTGCCTGTTGTACCTTAGGGCTATGTTATGGATGAAGAAAATGCTAGATATTTTCTTGCTTGCAATGATAGAAGTGATCTTAAGAAATTATTAGTTAAGCCGAAACAAAAATCTCTTAATGCTAGAATGAAATATGATCCTGCTTGTGCTACTTCACCTATCTTTGTTACTGATAAGGATTATGAATTCTCTGTTGATCCTGAGATAATTACCTTGGTTGAATCTGATCCTTTCTATGGCTATGAATCTGAAACTGTTGTGGCACATCTTACTAAATTAAATGATATAGCCACCCTATTCACCAATGGTGAGAGAACTCGCTACTTTTATATCCTTAAATTATTCCCGTTCTCATTAAAGGGTGATGCTAAGACATGGTTTAATTCTCTTGATCCTGGTTGTGTGCGTAGTCCCCAGGATATGATTTATTACTTCTCTGCTAAATATTTTCCTGCTCATAAGAAACAAGCTGCTTTAAGGGATATATATAATTTTGTGCAAATTGAAGAAGAGAGTCTCCCACAAGCTTTGGGGAGGCTTCTCCAATTAATTAATGCTTTGCCTGATCATCCTCTCAAGAAAAATGAAATACTTGATATCTTTTATAATGGAATAACTGATGCTTCCAAGGACCACTTGGATAGTTGTGCTGGTTGTGTTTTCAGGGAAAGAACACCAGATGAAGCTGAAATTCTATTGAATAATATGTTGACTAATGAAAATAATTGGACACTTCCTGAGTCAACTCCCGAACCTATTCCTAAGCCAACTCCGAAGAATAGGGGTGTTCTATTTCTCAGTCCTGAAGATATGCAAGAGGCAAAGAAATCTATGAAAGAAAAAGGTATAAAAGCTGAAGATGTTAAGAATTTACCTCCCGTTGAAGAAATATATGGTCTTAATTTACCGCCTGTTGAAGAAATACATTGTCTTAATCCATCACCTATTGAAGAAACACATGGTCTTGATAACCCGACACAGGTAGTAAAGGTAAATTCTCTCTATAGATATGATAAAGCTGAAATCCCGCCTACTAAGTTTGCTACCCAATGCTTAGACGAGTTTGATAATTTTATGGTTAAGCAAGAGGATTTCAATGCTTATTTTGGTAGACAATTAAAACGCAATGCTGATATGCTTGAACACTTGGGTGATTATATGTCTAGAGTTAAAGGTGAACTTAAACTCATTAGTAAACATGCTTATATGGTTACCACTCAAGTAGAACAAGTACTTAAAGCTCAGAATGATTTGCTCAATGAATTAAATAGTAAGGATAATGATTTTGCTATTAGAGTGGCTACTAGAACTGGTAGAATGACTCAGGAACCTTTGTATCCTGAAGGCCACCCTAAGAGAATTGAGCAGGATTCTCAGAGAAATAATGTAGATGCACATAGTCCTTCTAAGAGGAAGAAAAAGAAAAATAATAGGACTTTGCATGCTTCTAGTGAACCTATTGTTGACACACCTGAGAATCCTAATGATATTTCTATTTCTGATGCTAAAACACAATCTGGTAATGAACATGAACCTAGTGATAATATTAATGATGATGTTCATGTTGATGCTCAACCTAGCAATGATAATGATGTAGAAATTGAACATGTTGTTGATCTTGATAACCCACAACCAGAGAATCAACGTTATGATAAGAAAGACTTTGTTGCTAGGAAGCATGGTAAAGAAAGAGAACCATGGGTTCTTCCTCCTAAACCATCCAAGAAAAAGGATGATGAGGATTTTGAGCGCTTTGCTGAAATGACCAGACCTATCTTTTTGCGTATGCGTTTGACTGATATGCTCAAAATGAATCCTTATGCTAAGTATATGAAAGAAATTGTTACTAATAAAAGAAAGATACCAGAATCTAAAATTTCCACCATGCTTGCTAATTATACTTTTAAGGGTGGAATACCTAAGAAACTAGGAGATCCAGGAGTACCAACTATACCATGCTCCACTAAAAGAAACTATGTTAAAACTGCTTTATGTGATCTTGGATCCGGTGTTAGTGTTATGCCTCTCTCTTTATATCGTAGACTTGATTTGAATAAGTTGACACCTACTGAAATATCTTTGCAAATGGCTGATAAATCAACTGCTATACCTGTTGGTATTTGTGAGGATGTGCCTGTTGTGGTTGCAAACGTTACTATTTTAACGGACTTTGTTATTCTTGATATTCCCGAGGGCGATAGTATGTCTATTATCCTTGGTAGACCCTTTTTGAATACTGTAGGTGCTGTTATTGATTGCAACAAAGGCAATGTCACTTTTCATGTTAATGGTAATGAGAATACCATACACTTTCCGAGGAAACAACCTCAAGTTCATAGTATAAATTCTGTTGGAAAGTTCCAACTATTATTATTATTGGAGGTTTTGAATTTCCTCTTCCTACTGTCAACGAGAAATATGGTATTCTTATTATTGGGGATGTCCATATCCCCGTTGAGGTAACCTAGTGCTATTCGAAAATTCTCCGTTTTCACGCAAATCGGAATGAGTTTGTTAACAAGACCTGATCAACCTTGTTAGTGGATTCCTTTTTGATGAGCATGAGATGGATGAAGTTAGAAAGCACAACCTTCTGTACCCTCTCTTTACTTTCTATTATTTAGTTGGAATAAAGTAAAATTAGTATTTTCTGTCTGTTTTCTGAATTATCCGTGCAATAAAAAAAACCCCGAAAATAAAAGTTCTCCAAATGCCCCAAAAATGAAATATGCTTTTTTATAGAATATTTGAGAATATCTAGCACTTAGAACACATCAGGGGGAGCTGGCACCTGGCCACGAGGGTCCAGGGCGCGCACACCCCCCTAGGGCGCGCCCCCCTACCTCGTGGGCCCATGGTGGCTCCCCTCCACTTATTCCTGCACCCACACACTCCTTCTTCCTCCCAAAAAAATCACCAACCAGCTCAAGCACAAGTTCTAGCTCATTTTGCTGCGATTTTTGATCTCCTTGCTCAAAACTCCAATCACAAAACTGCTTTGGGGGATTGTTCCTTGGTATGTGACTCCTCCAATGGTCCAATTAGTTTTTGTTCTAGTGCTTTATTCATTGCATATTTTTGCTGCTTAGGTGACCAGGTTCTTGAGCTTGCATGTCAAATTTATATGGTTCCAAGTAGTTCTAATGCATGTTATAGTCTCTAGGCACTTGTAGGAGTAGTTGCTATTAATTTTGTTGAGCTTGGTTCACTTTTATTTGAAGTTACTAAAAATTTCAGAAATTTTTCAGAGGAAGAAATATGTTTAGGAAAATGTACCAAGGTGGCCCTTCAAGGAAGCAAGGACCCAGACTTGCAATGCGCGATGCCGATGAGGAACCACCAAGGGACGCTCCAGTGCGAGCTTGTGAATGGCCTTCAGAAGACTTCATGGATCAAGCAGGAATCAAGGAAGAATTTAACGCATATTTGCGTAACGCTGATCTTGTGAGCTTCAAAGCAGAGAAGTGCCGTCAGTACCATTATCTCATTAGTTCCTTTGTGAGGAGGTTTGAATTTTCATCTTCACGTATTCTCAAACTGTCATGTTTGATCTTTATGAAAATTCTTATACTATGGACTTAGAGGATTTTACCACTGCTTGCAAACTTCCACAATGGGGTAGTACTAGTGAACCCCGCAAATCTGAATTTAGAGATTTCCTTGCTAGTATAACTGTGGGGGAATCTAAAGACATAGCACAAGCTACCATAGGGAGTATTCATTTTCCTGCTATACATTATTTTTCTCTCTTCATAGGTAGGTGCATAAATGGTAAGGATGAAGCATGTCACATGTGCGTCCCCGACCTCAGTGTTCTCAGGAGTGTTGTACTAGGAGATAAACATTATAATTTGGGAGCCATTGTTGCATGTAGGTTGCATAATAAATAAATTAATGGAGATTTCTTTGGTGGGATTTATGCAACCCGTTTAGCTAATTTTCTTGGTATGTCCATACGTGAGAATGATATTGAGTTGCCTCCTGCTTATTTAGACTATGATGCTATGGTCCGTCATTAGTGTGCTGAGAGGGATGAACCGCCCTTCCAGTACCGACTAATCTTTGACAGATGGCGCACCTATCACGTCGCTCTCCCTGCTTCTACTTTCTTTGACTTTCAGGCAAAGGGGAGATATTTTATAACCAGAGAGGAGGCGGAAGAGTATAAGAGGAGGGCTGAGATAGCTTGCCTCCAAGCTGTAGCCCACGATGCAATGACTTCTGCATCTCAGTACGACCCCAATTACACCTTTGGATATCCGCCATGCCATCCGTGGCAATAAACCAACTTAGGCCAAAAGCCTAAGCTTGGGGGAGTACGTATTTCTCACCGACATTACATTCATGTTCACACACTCATTTCCATTTGTCGGTGATCATACTTTTTCATTGTAATATCCATGCTAGTTTATTTTATTTTTAGTTTTCTTCTTGTGTGTTTGAAAAACCTTAAGAAAAACCAAAAAAAATTTAGTTGTAGCTTTTTAGTTAGTTTACTTTCCATGCTCGTAGTAGTAATAATTAAAAGAAAACCCAAAAAGATTTCCCGTTCTTCTTTTGCTTGTTGGGTTCTTTTGCTTATTGGGAGCTTTCCCGTGTAAATAGTTTTATTTCTTTTCTTTTCTTTGGTGGTCGATAGGAGAAGACCATAATTAAATTGTTGAAGTGGCTCTTATATGCATTATTGTTGATTTAACCAAGAGCCCATATTGCCTTGTCTTCTCCTGTTTATTGAATGCTCGCAGATTCCAGCTTAGTCCAATGCACGTGCACTATTATTATTTTACACACCATTTGGTCGTGCAAGTGAAAGGCAATTATGACGATATATGATGGATTGATTGAGATAAGAGAAGCTGGTATGAACTCGACCTCTCTTGTTTTTGTAAATATGATTAGTTCACCATTCCTGATTCAGCCTATTATGAATAAACATGTTTGCAATGACAATTAGAGATTATAGTTGCCATGCTTGATTAGCTATGAATTATAATGGTTTACCTTGCGTGCCAACATGCTATTAAAATGGTTGGATGTGGTATGATGGGGTGATATCCTCCTTTGAATGATTTAAGTGACTCGACTTGGCACATGTTCACACATGTAGTTGAAACAAATCAACATAGCCTTCACGATATTTATGTTCATGGTGGATTATATCCTACTCATGCTTGCACTCAATGTTCATTAATTTTAATGCATGTTGTTGCTCTCTAGTTGGTCGCTTCCCAGTCTTTTTCTAGCCTTCACTTGTACTAAGCGGGAATATTGCTTGTGCAGCCAATCCCTTAAACCCCAAAGTTATGCCATATGAGTCCACCATACCTTCCTATATGCGGTATTTACCTACCGTTCCAAGTAAATTTGCATGTGCCAAACTCTAAACCTTCAAATTAAATTCTGTTTTGTATGCTCGAATAGCTCATGTATCAACTAGGGCTGTCTATATCTTCCATGCTAGGTGGGTTATTCTCAAGAGGAGTGGACTCCGCTCCTCATTCACGAGAACATGGCTGGTCACCGGGATGCCCAGTCCCATGCTTTAAGCAAACTAAATCAAAATAATTGCAAACAAAACTCCCCCAGGGCTGTTGCTAGTTGGAGGCACTCGTTGTTTCGAGCAAGCCATGGATTGATGCTTGTTGGTGGAGGGGGAGTATAAACTTTACCATTCTGTTTCGGAACCGCCTATGATGTGTGTAGCATGGAAGATATCGCCATCTCTTGGTTGTTATGTTGACAATGAAAGTATGCCACTCAAAATATTATTTATCTCTATTTCAAAATCGAGCTCTGGCACCTCTACAAATCCCTGCTTCCCTCTGTGAAGGGTATATCTATTTACTTTTATGTTGAGTCATCACCCTCTTATTGAAAAGCACCAGTTGGAGAGCACTGCTGTCATTTGCATCCATTAATATTAGTTTATATTGGGTATGACTATGATTGGATCTCTTTTACCATGAATTACAATGTCTAGTCAGTCCTTGATCTTTAAAGGTGCTTTGCATTTATGTTTTGCAGTCTCAGAAAGGGCTAGCGAGATACCATCTTGTCATATCATATTATGATTGTTTTGAGAAAGTGTTGTCATCCGAGATTTATTATTATTTCTCGCTAGTTGATTATGTCATTGATATGAGTAAACGTGAGATCTAAGTGTTATTGTGAATATGGTTAGTCATAATCTTTGCTGAAAACTTGAATGCTGGCTTTACATATTTACAAACAACAAGAGAAAACAAAGTTTGTAAAAGTTTTTCTTTATCACTTTCAGTTTCTCAACTGAATTGCTTGAGGACAAGCAAAGGTTTAAGCTTGGGGGAGTTGATACGTCTCCGTCGTATCTACTTTTTCAAACACTTTTGCCCTTGTTTTGGACTCTAACTTGCATGATTTGAATGGAACTAACCCGGACTGACGCTGTTTTCAGCAGAATTGCCATGGTGTTATTTATGTGCAGAAACAAACGTTCTCGGAATGACCTGAAACTCCACGGAACTTATTTTTGGGAAAATATGAAAAATACTGGCGAAAGAATCAAGACCAGGGGGCCACACCCTGTCCACGAGGGTGGGGGGCGCGCCCACCCCTGGGGCGCGCCCCCTGCCTCGTGGGCCCCCTGGTGCTCCACCGACCTCAACTCCAACTCCATATATTCGTGTTCGGGGAGAAAAAAAATCAGAGAGAAGGATTCATCGTGTTTTATGATACGGAGCCACCGCCAAGCCCTAAACTCTCTCGGGAGGGCTGATCTAGAGTCCGTTCGGGACTCCGGAGAGGGGAATCCGTCGCCATCGTCATCATCAACCATCCTCCATCACCAATTTCATGATGCTATTCGCCGTGCGTGAGTAATTGTTGGAAATATGCCCTAGAGGCAATAATAAATTAGTTATTATTATTATATTTCCTTGTTCATGATAATCGTTTATTATCCATGCTATAATTGTATTGATAGGAAACTCAGATACATGTGTGGATACATAGACAACACCATGTCCCTAGTAAGCCTCTAGTTGACTAGCTCGTTGATCAATAGATGGTTACGGTTTCTTGACCATGGACATTGGATGTCGTTGATAACGGGATTACATCATTAGGAGAATGATGTGATGGACAAGACCCAATCCTAAGCCTAGCACAAAGATCGTGTAGTTCATATGCTAAAGCTTTTCTAATGTCAAGTATCATTTCCTTAGACCATGAGATTGTGCAACTCCCGGATACCGTAGGAATGCTTTGGGTGTACCAAACGTCACAACATAACTGGGTGGCTATAAAGGTACACTACGGGTATCTCCGAAAGTGTCTGTTGGGTTGGCACGAATCGAGACTGGGATTTGTCACTCCGTATGACGGAGAGGTATCTCTGGGCCCACTCGGTAGGACATCATCATAATGTGCACAGTGTGACCAAGGGGTTGATCACGGGATGATGTGTTATGGAACGAGTAAAGAGACTTGCCGGTAACAAGATTGAACAAGGTATCGGGATACCGACGATCGAATCTCGGGCAAGTACTATACCGCTAGACAAAGGGAATTGAATACGGGATTGATTGAATCCTCGACATCGTGGTTCATCCGATGAGATCATCGTGGAACATGTGGGAGCCAACATGGGTATCCAGATCTCGCTGTTGGTTATTGGCCGGAGATTTGTCTCGGTCATGTCTACGTGTCTCCCGAACCTGTAGGGTCTACACACTTAAGGTTCGATGACGCTAGGGTTATAGGGAATAGATGTACGTGGTTACCGAATGTTGTTCAGTGTCCCGGATGATATCCCGGACGTCACGAGGAGTTCTAGAATGGTCCGGAGGTAAAGATTTATATATGGGAAGTCCTGTTTTGGTCACCGAAAAAGTTTCGGGTGCTAACGGTAACGTACCGGGACCATCGGGAGGGTCCCGGGGGTCCACCGGCCCCAGAGGGCTGCATGGGCCAAGTGTGGGATGGGACCAGCCCCAGGTGGGCTGGTGCGCCCCCCCACCAGGGCCCGAGGCGCCTAGGGTTTGGGGGAACCCTAAAAGGGGGCGGCCCCCCTTGCCTTGGGGGGCAAGGCAACCCCCCTGGCCGCCGCCCCCTCCTCAGATTGGATCTGAGGGGGCTGGCCCCCCTCTCCCTTGCCCCTATATATATGTGGGGGTGGGAGGGCAGCCGCACCCAAGTTCTGGGCAGCCCTCCCCCTCCCCCAAGTCCTCCTCCTCTCCCGCGGTGCTTGGCGAAGCCCTACAGGATTGCCACGCTCCTCCACCACCACCACGCCGTCGTGCTACTGCTGGACGGAGTATTCCCCAACCTCTCCCTCTCTCCTTGCTGGATCAAGGCATGGGAGACGTCACCAGGCTGCATGTGTGTTGAACGCGGAGGTGCCGTCCGTTCGGCACTAGGATCATCAGTGATTTGGATCACGACGAGTATGACTCCATCAACCCCGTTCACTTGGACGCTTCCGCTTAGCGATCTACAAGGGTATGTAGATGCACTCCCCCTTCCCTCGTTGCTAGATTACTCCATAGATTGATCTTGGTGTTGCGTAGAAAATTTTGAATTTCTACTACGTTCCCCAACAGCGGCATCATGAGCTAGGTCTATGCGTAGTTTCTATGCTCGAGTAGAACACAAGTAGTTGTGGGCGATGGTATGTACAATTTGCTTACCGTTACTAGTCCTATCTTGATTCGGCGGCATTGTGGGATGAAGCGGCCCGAACCGACCTTACACGTACGCTTACATCAGACAGGTTCCACCGACTGACATGCACTTGTTGCATAAGGTGGCTAGCGGGTGCCAGTCTCTCCCACTTTAGTCGGATCGGATTCGATGAAAAGGGTCCTTATGAAGGGTAAATAGCAATTGGCATATCACCGTTGTGGATTTGCGTAGGTAAGAAATGTTCTTGCTAGAAACCCATAGCAGCCATGTAAAGCATGCAACAACAATTAGAGGACGTCTAACTTGTTTTTGCAGGGTATGCTATGTGATGTGATATGGCCAAAAGAATGTGATGAATGATATATGTGATGTATGAGATTGATCATGTTATTGTAATAGGAATCATGACTTGCATGTCGATGAGTATGACAACCGGCAGGAGCCATAGGAGTTGTCTTATTTATTGTATGACCTGCGTGTCAATGATAACGCCATGTAATTACTTTACTTTATTGCTAACCGTTAGCCCTAGTAGTAGAAGTAATAGTTAGCGAGACAACTTCATGAAGACACGATGATGGAGATCATGATGATGGAGATCATGGTGTCATGCCGGTGACAATGATGATCATGGAGCCCCGAAGATGGAGATCAAAAGGAGCAAAATGATATTGGCGATATCATGTCACTTTTTTGATTGCATGTGATGTTTATCATGTTTTTGCATCTTATTTGCTTAGAACGACGGTAGTAAATAAGATGATCCCTCATTAAAATTTCAAGAAAAGTGTTCCCCCTAACTGTGCGCCGTTGCGAAGGTTTGTTGTTTCGAAGCACCACGTGATGATCGGGTGTGATAGATTCTAACGTTCGAATACAACGGGTGAGGGAGTCCTGGATTAGGGGGTGTCTGGATGGCCGGACTATCACCGTTGGCCGGACTCCTAGACAATGAAGATACAAGATGGAAGACTCCGTCCTGTGTCCAGATGGGACTTTCCTTGGCATGGAAGGCAAGCTTGGCGATACAGATATGTAGATCTCCTACCATTGTAACCGACTCTTTGTAACCCTAACCCTCTTCGGTGTCTATATAAACCGGAGGGTTTTAGTCTGTAGGACGAACAACAATCATACCTTAGGCTAGCTTCTACGGTTTAGCCTCTTTGATCTCGTGGTATATCTACTCTTGTACTACCCATATCATCAATATTAATCAAGCAGGAGTAGGGTTTTACCTCCACCGAGAGGGCCCGAACCTGGGTAAAAACATCGTGTCCCTTGTCTCCTGTTACCATCCGCCTAGACGCACAGTTCGGGACCCCCTACCCGAGATCCGCCGGTTTTGACACCGACATTGGTGCTTTCATTGAGAGTTCCTCTGTGTCATCACCTTTAGGCCCGATGGCTCCTTCGATCATCAACAACGACGCGGTCCAGGGTGAGATTTTTCTCCCCGGACAGATCTTCGTATTCGGCGGCTTTGCACTGCGGGCCAACTTGCTTGGCCATCTGGAGCAGATTGAAAGCTACGCCCCCCGCCATCAGGTCAGATTTGGAAGTTTGAACTATACGTCTGACGTCCGCGGAGACTTGATCTTCAACGGGTTCGAGCCACAGCCAAGCGCGCCGCACTGTCACGATGGGCATGATCTAGCTCTGCTGCCGGACAGTGTCCTGGAGGCCGCACAAGTGTCCGCTCCGACCCTTAGCTCGGAGCCGACTGCGCCGATCGAGGATGGGTGGCTGGACACCGCCTCGGGGGCTGCTACCTCTACGACGATAGAGCCGAATACCAACCCTGTCCTTTGTGAAGCTCGTGACTCCAAGGTGCCGGACTCCTCTCCGGACTCCGAACCTTCCGTGCCCCTGCCAATCGAATCCGATTGGGCACCGATCATGGAGTTCACCGCTGCGGACATCTTTCAGCACTCGCCCTTTGGCGACATCCTGAATTCGCTAAAGTGTCTCTCTTTATCAGGAGAGCCCTGGCCGGATTATGTTCAGGACGGTTGGGATGCAGACGATGAAGAAATTCAAAGCCCACCCACCACCCACTTCATAGCCACAGTCGATGACTTAACCGACATGCTAGACTTCGACTCCGAAGACATCGATGGTATGGACGACGATGCAGGAGACGACCAAGAACTAGTGCCTACAGGGCACTGGAAGTCCACCTCGTCATACGACATTTACATGGTGGACATCCCAAAGGATGGGAATGGCGATGGAACAACGGAGGACGACCCCTCCAAGAAACAGCCTAAGCGCCGGCGTCAGCGGCGCCACTCTAAATCCCGCCACAGCAAAAATGGAGATTTCGGCACCGGAGACAATAACACCCGGACAGTGCCGAAGACAACCCCCTCCAGCAGGATTCAGCGCAGGAGGATGGAGAAGCCAGCCCTCATGAGAGAGCGGCAGCCAGATAGGTAGAGGGCGATAATTATATGCCTCCCTCCGAAGACGAAGCAAGCCTCGACGACAACGAATTTGTCGTGCCTGAGGATCCCGTCGAACAAGAGTGTTTCAAACGCAGGCTTATGGCCACGACAAGAAGCCTCAAGAAAAAGCAGCAACAGCTTAGAGCTGACCAAGACTTGCTAGCCGACAGATGGACTGAAGTCCTTGCGGCCGAAGAGTATGAACTCGAACGCCCCTCCAAGAGCTACCCAAAACGCAGGCTGCTACCTCGATTATAGGAGGAAGCACCTAAACCTACATCACCAGCGCATAATACGGCTGACCGGCCACCTCGTGGCCGCGACAGAGAGGCCTCTCGGCCCTACACTCAAGCCGCACCCCGGCGCCGCTCAAAAAATACCAAGGCGCAGGAAAATGCGCCAGACCTGCGGGATATACTCGTGGACAAGGCAAGGCAAACAAGATCGATCTACGGATCGCGTGGGTGCCCCACGATACGTGATGACAACCGTCACGCCAGATACAGCAATTCCGGCCGGGCCGAACATAGTAGACAAAGCTCATTTGAGCTGCGTCGTGACATAGCCCAATACAGAGGCGCCGCACACCCACTATGCTTCACAGACGAAGTGATGGATCATCAAATCCCTGAGGGTTTCAAACCCGTAAACATTGAATCACACGACAGCACAACAGATCCTGCGGTTTGGATCGAGGACTATCTCCTTCACATCCACATGGCCCGCGGTGATAATCTACACGCCATAAAATACCTCCCACTCAAGCTTAAAGGACCAGCTCGGCATTGGATCAACAACTTGCCAGCGGAATCAATTGGTTGTTGGGAAGACCTGGAAGCCGATTCCTTGATAACTTCCAGGGCACTTATGTGCGACCACCAGACGCCGATGACCTAAGCCACATAATTCAGCAGCCAGAAGAATCGGCCAGACAATTCTGGACACGGTTCCTAACCAAGAAAAATCAAATCATCGACTGTCGGGATGCAGAGGCCCTTGCAGCCTTCAAACACAACATCCGCGACGAGTGGCTTGCCCGGCACCTAGGACAGGAAAAGCTGAAATCCATGGAAGCCCTCACAACACTCATGACCCACTTCTGCGTGGGAGAGGACAGCTGGCTAGCTCGTAGTAACAACATGACCAAGAGCCCTAGTAATTCGGATACCAAGGACACCAACGGCAAGTCGCGTCGCAACAAGCACAAGCGCCGCATTAATGGCGACAATATCGAGGATACGACAGTCAATGCCGGATTCAGAGGCTCTAAACCCGGTCAACGGAAAAAGCCATTCAAAAGAAATACTCCGGGCCCGTCCAATTTGGACCGAATACTCGATCGCTCGTGCCAGATACACGGCACCCCCGAAAAGCTAGCCAATCACACCAACAGGGATTGTTGGGTGTTCAAGCAGGCAGGCAAGTTAACTACCGAAAACAATGACAAGGGGCTGCATAGCGATGACGAGGAGGAGACCCGGCCGCCGAACAATAGAGGACAGAAGGGTTTCCCCCCACAAGTGCGGACGGTGAACATGATATACGCAACCCACATACCCAAAAGGGAGCAGAAGCGTGCACTCAGGAACGTATATGCAATGGAGCCAGTCGCCCCAAAGTTCAATCCGTGGTCCTCCTGCCCGATCACTTTTGATCGAAGGGACCACCCTACTAGCATCCGCCATGGCGGATTCGCCGCATTAGTTCTAGACCCAATCGTCTATGGATTTCACCTAACTAGAGTCCTGATGGATGGCGACAGCAGCCTGAACCTGCTTTATCAGGATACAGTGCGCAAGATGGGCATAGACCCCTCAAGGATTAAACCCACAAAGACGACCTTCAAAGGCGTCATACCAGGTGTAGAGGCCAACTGTACAGGCTCAGTTACACTTGAAGTGGTCTTCGAATCCCCGGATAACTTTCGAAGCGAGGAGTTAATCTTCGACATAGTCCCGCTCAGCAGCGGCTATCATGCACTGCTCGGACGAACCGCATTTGCAAAGTTCAATGCGGTGCCACACTACGCATACCTCAAGCTCAAGATGCCAGGCCCTCAAGGAGTCATTACGGTCAACAGAAACACCGAACGCTCTCTCCGAACGGAGGAGCATACAGCGGCTCTCGCGGCGGAAGTACAAAGCAGCCTCTTAAGGCAATTCTCGAGTCCGGCTGTTAAGCGGCCGGACACCGTCAAGCGCGCCCGGAGTAACCTACAACAAGACCGCCTGGCACGTTCCGAGCACGCGTAGCAATGCGGACCCAACCCCAGCCCTCGCGAAATCGCAAGACCAATACCACGCGTACATAACTACGCTCTGGAGATACCATGAGCATAGGGGTAGGGGCACGACCACGACATGCCCGGAGAGTGGCTCAACCGCACCAGGGGCTCCCAATTTTTTCATTTCTTTTTTCTTATTCACAGGACTCCGTTTTCCAGAAACCCTGTTCGGTAGTAGAATTGCTGAACTCACGATGCAACAGCCAGGGAAGCAGAAAAGCTACGTCGAGTGTCCAGGTGGTCTCTATTACGAGCAATATACCTGTTTTACATACCATCCCGCAGCCTACCCCAGGAGGGGGACATGTTAAATAGTCCCATCCCTTGCTTATCGCACTATTTGCATCGTTCTGTTTTCATTGCAGTATTTTTTGAATAAACAATGCATTGCTTTTTGCCTATTATTGCATTCCTTTTTCTATCTATATATGTTCACTTATGACATGTTGCATCCGTACGCTTTGGTACAGCCAAATACACCAGGGCTTAAGTACCCCAAAATATGGTGTGATAAGTCCGAACACTTTAACAAGTGCGGCACCCTGAACTTATAGCATTATATGCATCGGCTCCGAATCATGTCTTGGGTCAATAATTGGGTTTGCCCGGCTCCCATGTTTTGGTACCTTACGTTCCGTTATATCGGCTAAGGTAGCGATGGGAGAACCACTGCGATTGTGCCCCGGTTGAGCTGGGTTGAGCACCTTAGTAGAGAAAGCTAAAACTGACCATCATGATAGGGCGAGAGTCGGTCGCTGTTCGAGAGGTTTTTCGAGTCCCTAAAGACTTATGCCGCTTAGAGCGAGGAGTCGGCTTTGTCCGGCCCAGGCGTGGATAGCGCCCCGAATTCGGTCTTCCGAACACTAGGGGCTTCGCTGAAATTTAAAATTATAGAATTCTATGGCTAAGTGGGAGTGTTCAAGCATTATAAGTCCGGTTGACTCGTTCGTTGTGTTGAGCGCCTCCCTCGAAGGACCCAAAAATGGGAACAAGAGCGCTCAAGTTTATCCCGAACACCCCAGCACTCGTGGCATGGGGGCTGAAGCCAACAACTTGCCATCTCTCAAATTTGATAAACGGCCGCGCATAAGGTAATATTTTAAATTAACAAGCGTTGCTTAGCGCATATAAACAAAGTTTTCAGCGCACAGGATAACAAATGCGAGTCTACTAAAAAATTACATCTTTGGAGCACTCACCCGCTATAAGGCGGGCACCCTTCAGGACACCCTTATAATACATCTCGGGCGTACGATACTCCTTGCCCGGCGGTGGCGCGTCCGTCACAAGCTTCTTGGCGTCCATCTTGCCCCAGTGCACTTTAGCGCGGGCAAGGGCCCGACGGGCACCTTCAATGCAGATGGAACGCTTGATGACTTCAATCCATGGACAGGCGTCCACCAGCCGCCGCACCAGACTGAAGTAGCTCCCAGGCATGGCTTCTTTAGGCCACAGCCGAACTATGAGGCCCTTCATGGCCTGTTCGGCCACCTTGTGGAGCTCGACCAGTTGCTTCAGCTGGTCGCTCAGGGGCACCGGATGTCCGGCCTCAGCATATTGAGACCAGAACACCTTTTCCGTCGAGCTCCCCTCCTCGGCTCGGTAGAACGCGGCAGCATCGGACACACTACGGGGCAGATCTATGAACGCTCCTGGAGAGCTCCGAATTCGGGTAAGTAACAGATAATTCACTTTTACATGCTTGCTTTGCATGAAGAATGCCTTACCCGCCGCTATCTTTTTTAGCGCCTCAATCTCCTGGAGGGCCTTCTAGGCTTCGGCCTTAGCGGCTTTGGCACTCTCAAGAGCCGAGGCGAGCTCGAACTCTCGAGTCTTCGAGTCACGCTCCAAACTCTTGTGTTTTTCCACGAGAGCCTGGAGCTCTTGCAGCACCTCCGCCACCCGCGCCTCCTTCTTCTCTCGCTCGGTGCGTTCCGCGGCCGCATTGCTTTCGGCCTTGGACACCGCTTCCTTCAGGGTCGCCACCTCGTTCGTGGCCCCTGCAATACTCACGTTATTCCTGTCATTTTTTTTGCAACCAAACCCTTTCTATAAGGTATTACTTTAATAAGGTATTACTTACCTTCCTTGTCCTCGATCTGCTTCTTGGCACGGCCGAGCTCGTTCTCGGACCGCTCGAGGCTCTGCTTCAATACATTGACCTCTACAGTCAGTGCGGCAGAGGTCAGCAGCGCAGCCTGCATTCCCATATTGACATGCTTATGTTAGACTCTTGCGTATTTCTTTTTAGATCCTCAGTTCGGCTTTTCTTTCCGAACACCAAACTGAGCATCAGGGGCTACTGTCTATGCGGTACTATTTTTACATATCTTAATTACATACCTCAAAGCCTGTTAGAAGGCTGGTACAGGCTTCAGTCAGCCCGCTCTTGGCGGACTGAACTTTCTGAATCACCGCACTCATAACAGTGCGGTGCTCCTCGTTGATGGAGGCGCCGTTGAGCGCCTCCAGCAAATTATCCGGCGCCTCCGGTTGGACGGAGGTCACCGGCATCACAGTCTTGCCCTTCTTACGAAGGGGCCGCCCGCCGGACTCCGGAACCACTAAAGGTTCCGGTACGGAGTCCGGCCCAGGGCCGAACTCAGAACCCTTTGAGGGTTGATCCCCCTCGTGCCCAAAGTCTGGGAGGTTGCCTTGCGGCACCTCCGGGACCTCCTCCTCCTCCTGGCCGGGCCCCTTTTGGGACCCCACCTCGGCGTCATCAGTAGTGCGAGGAGAGGAGGCGGTCGGAAGTGAAGTGCTATTCACATCCAACGAATCCAGGGAGCCGCTCGACGAAGCGGGGAGCTCGTCCTTGGGCGGGCTACATGGTTGTATTCGGCGTTAGAAGACACTATGCGACAAAGGAAACATCATGGGTTATTCTGGAATCTGGACACTTACGATCTCGCCAGGGGCTTGGCCCTCGAGGGCCAATCCTCTTCGCCGTCATCGGCGTTGGTAGAAAAGTCCAGAGGAAGGGTCCTTCCCTTCTTGGACCCTCCGGCCTCCCCAGTTGGGGAGGCCTTCCTTTTCTTCTCTCCCCCCGCTGGGGGAGAAGCCTCTTTTTTCACCTCCTCGTCTTCTAGGGAGGAGTCCGCCTCGGAGTCATCGGACGATGAGTCCGATAACACCTGATGCCGGGAACTCTTCCGGGTTCCCGTGGCCTTCTTCTTGGCCTTCTTGTCCGGCACCACGTAAGGTGCCGGAACCAGCAGCCCCGTCAATCGGGCGTCCGCTGGGTCTTCTGGTAGGGGAGCCGGATAGTTAACCTGCCCGGACTTCTTCTGCCAGGCCTATCAAAAGTAAGGGGGTTTAGATCCCGCATAGAGTCAAACTATGAAAAACAAGTGTCCCGTAAAGGGTAAAATAGCTTAGCTCGCCGGCTTGACATTGCGAGCTGAATCCGCGATCTTCGGTAGCGGATGCAGGAGCCTCGGCGCCCTTGAACAGCACCTTCCAGGCGTCTTCGTACGTAGAGTCGAAGAGCCTGCTCAAGGTCTGGTGCTGTGCCGGATCAAACTCCCACAAGTTGAAAGCCCATTGTTAGCACGGGAGGATCCGGTGGATGAGCATGACCTGGACTGTGTTGACGAGCTTGATCTTCTTGTTCACAAGGTTTTGGACACAGGTTTGGAGTCCGGTCAGCTCTTCCAAATCACCCCATGTCAGGATGAGGGAGTCCTGGACTAGGGGGTGTCCGGATAGCCGAACTATCATCTTTGGCCGGACTCCTAGACTATGAAGATACAAGATTGAAGACTCCGTCCCGTGTCTGGATGGGACTTTCCTTGGCGTGGAAAGAAAGCTTGGCAATACGGATACGTAGATCTCCTACCATTGTAACCGACTCTGTGTAACCCTAACCCTCTTCGGTGTCTATATAAACCGCAGGGTTTTAGTCCATAGGACGAACAACAATCATACCATAGGCTAGCTTCTAGGGTTTAGCCTCTCTGATCTCGTGGTAGATCTACTCTTGTACTACCCATATCATCAATATTAATCAAGCAGGAGTAGGGTTTTACCTCCACCGAGAGGGCCCGAACCTTGGTAAAAACATCGTGTCCCTTGTCTCCTGTTACCATCCGCCTAGACGCACAGTTCGGGACCCCCTACCCGAGATCCGCCGGTTTTGACACCGACATTGGTGCTTTCATTGAGAGTTCCTCTGTGTCGTCACCTTTAGGCCCGATGGCTCCTTCGATCATCAACAACGATGCGGTCCAGGGTGAGACTTTTCTCCCCGGACAGATCTTCGTATTCAGTGGCTTTGCACTGCATGCCAACTCGCTTGGCCATCTGGAGCAGATTGAAAGCTACACCCCTGGCCATCAGGTCAGATTTGGAAGTTTGAACTATATGGCTGGCGTCCACGGAGACTTGATCTTCGACGGGTTCGAGCCACAGCCAAGCACGCCACACTGTCACGATGGGCATGATCTAGCTTTGCTGCCGAACAGTGCCCTGGAGGCCGCACAAGTGTCCGCTCTGACCCTTAGCTCGGAGCCGACCATGCCGATCGAGGATGGGTGGCTGGACACCGCCTCGGGGGCTGCTACCTCTACGGCGATAGAGCCGAATACCAACCCTGTCCTTTGTGAAGCTCGTGACTCCAAGGTGCCGGACTCCTCTCCGGACTCCGAACCTTCCGCGCCCCTGCCAATCGAATCCGATTGGGCGCCGATCATGGAGTTCACCGCTACGGACATCTTTCAGCACTCGCCCTTTGGCGACATCCTGAATTCGCTAAAGTGTCTCTCTTTATCAGGAGAGCCCTGGCCGGATTATGGTTAGGACGGTTTGGATGTAGACGACGAAGAAATTCAAAGCCCACCCACCACCCACTTCATAGCCACTGTCGATGACTTAACCGACATGCTAGACTTCGACTCCGAAGACATCGACAGTATGGATGACGATGCAGGAGACGACCAAGAACCAGCGCCTACAGGGCACTGGAAGGCCACCTCGTCATACGACATTTACATGGTGGACATCCCAAAGGACGGGAACGGCGATGGAACAACGGAGGACGACCCCTCCAAGAAACAGCCTAAGCGCCGGCGTCAGCGGCGCCGCTCTAAATCCCACCACAGCAAAAATGGAGATTCCGGCACGGGAGATAATAACACCCAGACAGTGCCGAAGACAACCCCCTCCAGCAGGATTTAGCACAGGAGGAGGGAGAAGCCAGCCCTCATGATACAGAGGCAGACAGAGAGGTAGAGGACGATATTTATATGCCTCCCTCCAAAGATGAAGCAAGCCTCGACGACGACGAATTTGTCGTGCCCGAGGATCCCGGCGAACAAGAGCGCTTCAAGCGCAGGCTTATGGCCATGGTAAGCAGCCTCAAGAAAAAGCAGCAACAGCTTAGAGCTGACCAAGACTTGCTAGCCGACAGATGGACTGAAGTCCTTGCGGCCGAAGAGTACAAACTCGATCGCCCCTCCAAGAGCTACCCAAAACGCAGGCTGCTACCCCAATTAGAGGAGGAAGCACCCAAACCTACATCACCAGCGCATGACGCGGCCGACCGGCCACCTCGTGGCCGCAACAGAGAGGCCTCTAGGCCCTCCGCTAAAACCGCACCCCGGCGTCGCTCGAAAAGTACAAAGCCACGGGGGAATGCGCCAGACTTGCGAGACATATTGGAGGACAAGGCAAGACAAATAAGATCGATCTACGAATCGCGTGGGCGCCCCACGATACGCGATAACAACTGTCAAGCCGGATACAGCAATTCCGGCCGGGCCGAACACAGTAGACAAAGCTCATTTGAGCCGCGTCATGATATAGACCAACACAGAGGCGCCACACACCCACTATGCTTCACAGACGAAGTAATGGATCATCAAATCCCCGAGGGTTTCAAACCCGTAAACATTGAATCATACGACAGCACAACAGATCCTGCGGTTTGGATCGAGGACTATCTCCTTCACATCCACATGGCCCGCGGTGATGATCTACACGCCATCAAATACCTCCCACTCAAGCTTAAAGGACCAGCTCGGCATTGGCTCAACAGCTTGGCAGCAGAATCAATTGGTTGTTGGGAAGACCTGGAAGCCACATTCCTTGATAACTTCTAGGGCACATATGTGCGACCACCAGACGCTGATGACCTAAGCCACATAATTGAGCAGCCAGATGAATCGGCCAGACAATTCTGGACACGGTTCTTAACCAAGAAAAATCAAATCGTCAACTGTCCGGATGTAGAGGCCCTTGCAGCCTTCAAACATAACATCCACGACGAGTGGCTTGCCTGGCACCTAGGACAGGAAAGCCGAAATCCATGGCAGCCCTCACATCACTCATGACCCGCTTCTGCTCGGGAGAGGACAGCTGGCTAGCTCGCAGTAATAACCTGACCAAAAACCCTGGTAGTTTGGATAGCAAGGACAGCAACGGCAGGTCGCGTCGCAATAAGCACAAGCGCCGCATTAATGGCGACAATACTAAGGATACGGCAGTCAATGCCGGATTCAGAGGCTCTAAACCCGGTCAGCGGAAAAAGCCATTCAAAAGAAATACTCCGGGCCCGTCCAATTTGGACCGAATACTCGATCGCTCGTGCCAGATACACGGCACCCCCGAAAAGCCAGCCAATCACACCAACAGGGATTGTTGGGTGTTCAAGCAGGCAGGCAAGTTAACTGCCGAAAACAATGACAAGGGGCTGCATAGCAATGACGAGGAGGAGACCCGGCCGCCAAACAATAGAGGACAGAAGGGTTTCCCCCCACAAGTGCGGACGGTGAACATGATATATGCAACCCACATACCCAAAAGGGAGCGGAAGCGTGCACTCAGGGACGTATATGCAATGGAGCCAGTCGCCCCAAAGTTCAATCCGTGGTCCTCCTGCCCGATCACTTTTGATCGAAGGGACCACCCCACTAGCATCCGTCATGGCAGATTTACCACATTGGTTCTAGACCCAATCGTCGACGGATTTCACCTCACTAGAGTCCTGATGGACGGCGGAAGCAGCCTGAACCTGCTTTATTAGGATACAGTGCGCAATATGGGCATAGACCCCTCAAGGATTAAAACCACAAAGACGACCTTCAAAGGTGTCATACCAGGTGTAGAGGCCAACTGTACAGGCTCAGTTACACTTGAAGTGGTCTTCAGATCCCCGGATAACTTTCGAAGTGAGGAGTTAATCTTCGACATAGTCCTGTTCAGCAGTGGCTATCATGCACTGCTCGGACGAACCGCATTTGCAAAGTTCAATGCGGTGCCGCACTACGCATACCTCAAGCTCAAGATGCCAGGCCCTCGAGGAGTCATTACGGTCAATGGAAACACCGAACGCTCTCTCCGAATGGAGGAGCATACAGCGGCTCTCGCGGCGGAAGTACAAAGTAGCCTCTTAAGGCAATTCTCGAGTCCGGCTGTTAAGCGGCCGGACACCGTCATGCGCGCCCGGAGTAACCTACAACAAGACCGCCTGGCACGTTCCGAGCACGCGTAGCAATGCGGCCCCAACCCCAGCCCTCGGGAAATCACGAGACCAGTACCACGCGTACATAACAACGCTCTGGAGATACCATGGGCATAGGGGTAGGGGCATGACCACGGCATGCCCGGAGAGCGGCTCAACCACACCAGGGGCTCCCAATTGTGTCATTCTTCTTTTTTTTCTTATTCTCAGGACTCCATTTTCCAGAAGCCCTGTCCGGTAGTAGAATTGCCGAACTCACGATACAACAGCCAGGGAAGCAGAAAAGCTACGTCGAGTATCCAGGTGGTCTCTATTACGAGCAGTATACCTATTTTACATACCATCCCGCAGCCTACCCCTGGAGGGGGACATGTTAAATAGTCCCATCCCTTGCTTATCGCACTATTTGTATCATTCTGCTTTCATGGCAGTATTTTTTGAATGAACAATGCATCGCTTTTTGCCTATTATTGCATTCCTTTTTCTATCTATATATGTTCACTTATGACATGTTGCATCCGTACGCTTTGGTACAGCCAAATACACCAGGGCTTAAGTACCCCAAAATATGGTGTGATAAGTCCGAACACTTTAACAAGTGCGGCACCCCGAACTTATAGCATTATATGCATCGCTCCGAATCATGTCTTGGGTCCATAGTTGGGTTTGCCCGGCTCCCATGTTTTGGTACCTTACGTTCCGTTATATCGGCTAAGGTAGCGCTGGGAGAACCACTGCGATTGTGCCCCGTTTGAGCTGGGTTCAGCACGTCAGTGGAGAAAGCTAAAACTGACCGTCATGATAGGGCGAGAGCTGGTCGCTGTTCGAGAGGTTTTTTCGAGTCCCTAAAGACTTATGCTGCTTAGAGCGAGGAGCCGGCTTTGTCCGGCCTAGGCGTGGATAGCGCCCTGAATTCAGTCTTCCGAATACTAGGGGCTTCACCGAAATTTAAAATTATAGAATTCTATGGCTAAGTGGGAGTGTTCAAGCATTATAAGTCCGGTTGCCTCGTTCGTTGTGTTGAGCGCCTCCCTCGAAGGACCCAAAAATGGGAACAAGAGCGCTCAAGTTTATCCCGAACACCCCAGCACTCGTGGCATGGGGGCTGAAGCCAACGACTTGCCATCTCTCAAATTTGATAAACGGCCGCACAGAAGGTAATATTTTAAATTAACAAGCGTTGCTTAGCGCATATGAACAAGTTTTCAAGCGTACATGATAACAAATGCGAGTTTACTCAAAAATTACATCTTTGGAGCATTCACCCGCTATAAGGCGGGCACCCTTGAGGACGTTCTCATAATACATCTCGGGCTTGCGATACTCCCTGCCCGGCGGTGGAGCGTCCGTCACAAGCTTCTCAGCGTCCATCTTGCCCCAGTGCACCTTAGCACGGGCAAGGGCCCTACGGGCACCTTCGATGCAGACGGAGTGCTTGACGATCTCAATCCATGGACATGCGTCCACTAGCCGCCGCACCAACCTGATGCACCTCCCAGGCATGGCCTCCTTCGGCCATAGCCAAGCTATGAGGCCCTTCATGGCCTGTTCGGCCACCTTGTGGAGCTCGACCAGCTGCTTCAGCTGGTCGCTCAGGGGCACCGGATGTCCGGCCTCAACATATTGAGACCAGAACACCTTTTCCGTCGAGCTCCCCTCCTCGGCTCGGTAGAACGCGGCAGCATCGGACACACTACGGGGCAAATCTATGAACGCTCCTGGAGAGCTCCGAATTCGGGTAAGTAACAGATAATTCACTTTTACATTCTTGCTTTGCATGAAGAATGCCTTACCCGCCGCTATCTTCTTTATTGCCTCAATTTCCTGGAGGGCTTTTTGGGCTTCAGCCTTAGCGGCTTTGGCACTCTCAAGAGCCGAGGCGAGCTCGGACTCTCAAGTCTTCGAGTCATGCTCCAAACTCTCGTGTTTTTCCACGAGGGCCTGGAGCTATTGCCGCACCTCCGCCACCCGCGCCTCCTGCTTCTCTCGCTCGGTGCGTTCCGCGGCCGCATTGCTTTCGGCCTTGGACACCGCTTCCTTCAGGGTCGCCACCTCGTTCGTGGCCCCTGCAATACTCATGTTATTCCTGTCATTTTTTGCAACCAAATCCTTTCTATAAGGTATTACTTCAATAAGCTATTACTTACCTTCCTTGTCCTCGAGCTGCTTCTTGGCATGGCCGAGCTCGTTCTCGGACCGCTCGAGGCTCTGCTTCAATACATTGACCTCCGCAGTCAGTGCGGCAGAGGTCAACAGCGCAGCCTGCATTCCCATATTGACACGCTTATGTTAGACTCCTGCATATATCTTTTTAGATCCTCAGTTCGTCTTTTCTTTCCGAACACCAAACTGAGCATCAGGGGCTACTGTCTATGCGGTACTATTTTTACATATCTTAATTACATACCTCAAAGCCTGTTAGAAGGCTGGTACAGGCTTCAGTCAGCCCGCTCTTGGCGGACTGAACTTTCTGGATCACCGCACTCATAACAGTGCGGTGCTCCTCGTCGATGGAGGCGCCGTTAAGTGCCTCCAGCAAATTATCCGGCGCCTCCGGTTGGACGGAGGTCACCGGCGTCGCAGTCTCGCCCATCTTACGAAGGGGCCACCCACCGGACTCCGGAACAACTAAAGGTTCCTGTACGGAGTCCAGCCCAGGGCCGAACTCAGAACCCTTTGGGGGTTGATCCCCCTCGCGCCCAAAGTCCGGGAGGTTGCCCTGCGGCACCTCCGCAACCTCCTCCTCCTGGCTGGGCCCCTTTTGGGACCCCACCTCGGCGTCATCCGCAGCGCGAGGAGAGGAGACGGACGGATGTGAAGTGCTATCCACGTCCGATGGCGCCAGGGAGCCGCTCGTGGAAGTGTCGAGCCCGTCCTTGGGCGGGCTGCAGGGTTATATTCGGTGTTAAGAGATTCTATACAAATGAAACACCATGAGTTATTCTGGTATCCGGACACTTACGAAGTCGCCAGGGGCTTAGTCCTTGGTGGACACTCCTCTTCATCGTCGTCGGCATTGGTGGAGTAGTCCGGGGGGAGGTCCTTCCCTTCTTGGACCCTTCGGCCTCCTCAGTTGGGGAGGCCTTCCTTTTCTTCTCTCCCCCCGCTGGGGGAGAGGCCTCTTTTTTCTCCTCCTCGTCTTCGCGGGGGGAGTCCGCCTCGGAGTCATCGGACGATGAGTCCGATAACACCTGACGCCGGGAACTCTTTCGGGTTCCCGTGGCCTTCTTCTTGGCCTTCTTCTCCGGCACCACATAAGGCGCCGGAGCCAGCAGCCCCGTTAATTGGGCGTCCGCTGGGTCTTCTGGCAAGGGAGCCGGACAGTTAACCTGCCCGGATGTCTTTTGCCAGGCCTGTCAAAGGTAAAGGGAGTTTAGATCCCGCATAGAGTCAAACTATGGAAAATAAGCGTCCTGTAAGGGTAAAATAGCTTACCTCGCCGGCTTGACGTTGCGAGCCGAATCCGCGATCTTCGGTAGCGGATGCGGGAGCCTCGGCGCCCTTGAACAGCACCTTCCAGGCATCTTCGTACGTAGTGTCGAAGAGCCTGCTCAAGGTTTGGTGCTGTGCCGGATCAAACTCCCACAAATTAAAGGCCCGTTTCTGGCACGGGAGGATCCGGCGGATGAGCATGACCTGGACTATGTTGACAAGCCTGAGCTTCTTGTTCACCAAGGTTTGGACGCAGGATTGGAGTCCGGTCAGCTCCTCCGAATCACCCCATGATAGGCCCTTCTCTTTCCAGGAGGTGAGCCGTGTGGGGATGCTAGATCTGAATTCGGGGGCCGCTGCCCATTCAGGGTCACATGGCTCGGTGATGTAGAACCACCCCGATTGGCACCCCTTTATGGTCTCCACAAAGGAGCCCTCGAGCCATAGGACGTTGGGCATCTTGCCCACCATGGCACCTCCGCACTCCGCTTGGCGGCCGCCCACTACCTTCGGCTTGACATTAAAGGTCTTCAGCCATAAGCCAAAGTGGGGCTGGATGCAGAGGAAGGCCTCGCACACGACGATGAATGCCAAGATGTTGAGGATGAAATTCGAGGCCAGATCATGGAAATCCAGGCCATAGTAGAACATGAGCTCCCGGACAAATGGATGAAGTGGAAAACCTAGTACGCGGAGGAAGTGGGTGAGGAATACCACCCTCTCATGGGGCCCGGGGGTGGGGATGATCTGCCCCTTGTCAGGGAGCCGATGCGCGATGTCGCTGGACAAGTATCCGGCCTTTCGCAGCCTCTTGATGTGCCCCTCCGTGACGGAGGCGGCCATCCACTTGCCTCCCGCTCCGGACATGGCTGGGGAAGGTTGAGGCGAGATGTGCAGACTTGGGCGCTGGAGCTCGAGTACGCGGAAATGAATAAGCAAAGGAGGAAGAAGGCGTAGGTAAAAAGGTGGATCCTTATCCCCTTATATGGACGGACGAAACTATGCGTCCCCACCAGCCTGGTAAAACTCGCTTATCTCCCAAGCACCGTAATCAATGGAGCGGTTGGGTTACCCACGCCCGTATTGATGAGAATCGCTGAATAAGGGGACACGATCTCTTCTTTGACAAGACGTGCCAAGGAAACCGCTTCGCTAAACGCGCTGAGGTGGAATCGTAAAAACGATTCGAATAAAGGCTTAGCCGTGGTGTGATGTCACGCCACGGAATACGTCAGCAGATTGAACTTGTGTAAATATTATTCTCTCTACGGTGGTATGTGGAACTTATTTTGCAGAGCCGGACACTATCCTTGTGTTCAAAATCTTCTATGAAGTATTCGGAGGAGGAACCCGCCTTGCAATGCCGAAGACAATATGCGCGTCGGACTCGTCGTCATTGAAGCTTGGTTCAGGGGCTACTGAGGGAGTCCTGGACTAGGGGGTGTCCGGATAGCCGAACTATCATCTTTGGCCCGACTCCTAGACTATGAAGATACAAGATTGAAGACTCCGGTCCCGTGTCCGGATGGGACTTTCCTTGGCGTGGAAGGCAAGCTTGGCAATACGGATATGTAGATCTCTACCATTGTAACCGACTATGTGTAACCCTAACCCTCTTCGGTGGCTATATAAACCGGAGGGTTTTAGTCCGTAGGACGAACGACAATCATACCATAGGCTAGCTTCTAGGGTTTAGCCTCTCTGATCTTGTGGTAGATCTACTCTTGTACTACCCATATCATCAATATTAATCAAGCAGGAGTAGGGTTTTACCTCCACCGAGAGGGCCCGAACCTGGGTAAAAACATCGTGTCCCTTGTCTCCTGTTACCATCCGCCTAGACGCACAGTTCGGGACCCCCTACCCGAGATCCGCCGGTTTTGACACCGACACAGGCCCTTCTCTTTCCAGGAGGTGAGCCATGTGGGGATGCCAGATCTGAATTCGGGGGCCGCTGCCCATTTAGGGTCACGCGGCTCGGTGATGTAGAACCACCCCGACTGCCACCCTTTGATGGTTTCCACGAAGGTGCCCTCAAGCCATATGACGTTGGGCATCTTGCCCACCATGGCGCCTCCGCACTCCGCCTGCTGGCCGCCCACTACCTTCGGCTTGACATTGAAGGTCTTCAGCCATAAGCCGAAGTGGGGTTTGATGCGGCGGAAGGCCTCGCACACAACGATAAACGCTGAGATGTTGAGGATGAAATTTGGGGCCAGATCATGGAAATCCAGGCCGTAGTAGAACATGAGCCCCCGGACAAATGGGTGGAGTGGGAAGCCCAGTCCGCGGAGGAAATGGGGAAGGAACACCACCCTCTCATGGGGCCTGGGGGTGGGGACGAGCTGCCCCTCGTCTGGAAGCCGGTGCGCAATGTCGTTGTGCAGGTATCCGGCTTTCCTCAACTTTTTGATGTGCCCCTCTGTGACGGAGGAGGCTGTCCACTTGCCTCCCGCTACGGACATGGCTGGGGAAGGTTGAGGCGAGATGTGCGGACTTGGGTGCTGGAGCTCGAGTACGCAGAAATGAGTAAGTAAAGGAGGAAGAAGGCGTAGGTAAAAAGGTGGATCCTTATCCCCTTATATGGACGGATGAAACTATGCGTCCCCACCAGCCTGGTAAAACTCGCTTATCTCCCAAGCGCCGTAATCAGTGGCGCGGTTGAGCTACCCACGCCCGTATTGATGAGAATCCCGGAATAAGGGGACACGATCTCTGCTTTGACAAGACGTGCCAAGGAAACCGCTTCGCTAAACGCGCTAAGGTGGAACAGTAAAAACGATTCGAATAAAGGCTTGGCCGTGGTGTGATGTCACGCCACGGAATCGTCAGCAGATTGAACTTGTGTAAATATTATTCTCTCTACGGTGGCATGTGGAACTTATTTTGCAGAGACAGACACTATCCTTGTGTTCAAAATCTTCTATGAAGTATTCGGAGGAGGAACCCGCCTTGCAATGCCGAGGACAATATGCGCGCCGGACTCGTCGTCATTGAAGCCTAGTTCAGGGGCTACTGAGGGAGTCCTGGATTAGGGGGTGTCCAGATGGCCGGACTATCACCGTTGGCCGGACTCCTAGACTATGAAGATACAAGATTGAAGACTCCGTCCCGTGTCCGGATGGGACTTTCCTTGGCGTGGAAGTCAAGCTTTGCAATACGGATATGTAGATCTCCTACCATTGTAACCGACTCTGTGTAACCCTAACCCTCTTCGGTGTCTATATAAACCAGAGGGTTTTAGTCGGTAGGACGAACAACAATCATACCTTAGGCTAGCTTCTAGGGTTTAGCCTCTTTGATCTCGTGGTAGATCTACTCTTGTACTACCCATATCATCAATATTAATCAAGCAGGAGTAGGGTTTTACCTCCACCGAGAGGGCCCGAACCTGGGTAAAAACATCATGTCCCTTGTCTCCTGTTACCATCCGCCTAGACACACAGTTCGGGACCCCCTACTCGAGATCCACCGGTTTTGACACCGACAACGGGTGTAAGCCAGATTTACACACGCGATACACTTAGGTTGACTTGACGAGCCTAGCATGTACAGACATGGCCTCGAAACACAAGAGACCGAAAGGTCGAGCATGAGCCGTATGGTAGATACGATCAACATGAAGATGTTCACCAATGATGACTAGTCCATCTCACGTGATGATCGGACACGGCCTAGTTGACTCGGATCATGTAATCACTTAGATGACTAGAGGGATGTCTATCTGAGTGGGAGTTCATAAGATGAACTTAATTATCCTGAACATAGTCAAAAGGTTTTTGCAAATTATGTCGTATCTCGCACTTTAGTTCTACTATTTTAGATATGTTCCTAGAGAAAATTCAGTTGAAAGTTGATAGTAGCAATTATGCGGACTAGGTCCATAAACTGAAAATTGTCCTCGTTGCTTCGTAGAAGGCTTATGCCCTTAATGCACCGCTCAGTGTGCTGAACCTCGAACGTTGTCTGTGGATGTTGCGAACATCTGACATACACGTTTTTGATAACTACGTGATAGTTCAGCTAAACGGTTTATAGTTTAGGCACCAAAGACGATTTCGAAACGTCGCGGAACATATGAGATGTTTCGAGGGCTGAAATTGGGATTTCAGGCTCGTGCCCACATCAAGAGGTATAAGACCTCTGACGATTTTCTTAGGCTGCAAACTAAGGGAGAAAAGCTCAATCGTCGAGCTTGTGCTCAGATTGTCTGAGTACAACAATCACTTGAATCGAGTGGGAGTTGATCTTCCAGATGAGATAGTGATGTTTCTCCAAAGTCGTTGCCACCAAGCTGCTAGAGCTTCGTGATGAACTATAACATATCAGGGATAGATATGATGATCCTTGAGATATTCACGATGTTTGACACCGCGAAAGTAGAAATCAAGAAGGAGCATCAATTGTTGATGGTTAGTGAAACAACTAGTTTCAAGAAGGGCAGGGGCAAGAAGGGATACTTCATGAAACGGCAAATCAGCTGCTGCTCTAGTGAAGAAACCCAAGGTTGAACCCAAACCCGAGACTAAGTGCTTCTGTAATAAGGGGAACAGCCACTGGAGCAGAATTACCCTAGATGCTTGGTAGATGAGAAGGCTGGCAAGGTCGATAGAAGTATATTGGATATACATTATGTTAATGTGTACTTTACTAGTACTCCTAGTAGCACCAGGGTATTAGATACCGGTTCGGTTGCTAAGTGTTAGTAACTCGAAATAAAAGGCTGCGGAGTAAATGGAGACTAGCTAAAGGTGAGCTGGCGATATGTGTTGGAAGTTTTTCCAAGCTTGATGTGATCAAGCATCGCACGCTCCCTCTACCATCGAGATTGGTGTTAAACCTAAATAATTGTTATTTGGTGTTTGCGTTAAGCATAGACATGATTGGATTATGTCTATCGCAATACGGTTATTCATTTAAGGAGAATAATGGTTGCTCTGTTTATTTGAATAATACCTTCAATGGTCTTGCACCTAAAATGAATGGTTTATTGAATCTCGATCATAGTGATAGACATGTTCATGCCAAAAGATATAAGATAGTAATGATATTACCACCTACTTGTGGCACTGCCATGTAATTCATATTGGTATAAAACGCATGAAGAAGCTCCATGTTGATGGATCTTTGGACTCACTCGTTTTTGAAAAGTTTGAGACATGCGAACCATGTCTATTGGTGTATATGCATGAAGAAACTCCATGCAAGTGGACCATTTGGACTCACTTGATTTTGAATCACTTGAGACATGCAAATCATACCACATGGGCAAGATGACTGAAAGCCTCGTTTTCAGTAAAATGGAACAAGAAAGCAACTTGTTGGAAGTAATACATTTTGATGTGTGCAGTCCAATGAGTGCTGAGGCACGCATTGGATATCGTTATGTTCTTACTTCAGGGATGATTTGAGTAGATACTGAGTATATTTACTTGATGAAACACAAGTCTGAATTATTGAATGGTTCAAGTAATTTTAGAGTGAAGTTGAAGATCATCGTGACAAGAGGATAAAATTTCTATGATATGATCATAGAGATGAGTATCTGAGTTACGAGCTTTGGCACGCAATTAAGACATTGTGGAAATTGTTTCACAATTAATACCGCCTGGAACACCATAGTGTGATGGTGTGTCCGAACATCATAGTTGCACCCTATTGGATATGGTGCGTACCATGATGTCTCTTATCGAATTACCACTATCGTTCATGGGTTAGGCATTAGAGACAACCGCACTCACTTGAATAGGGCACCACGTAATTCCATTGAGACGACACCGTTTGAACTATGGTTTGGAGAAACCTAAGTTGTTGTTTCTTAAAAGTTTGGGGCTGCGACACTTATGTGAAAAAAGTTTCAGGTTGATAAGCTCGAACCCAAAGCGGATAAAATGCATCTTCATAGGGCACCCAAAACAGTTGGGTATACCTCCTAATTCAGATATGAAAGCAATAGGGATTGTTTCTTGAATCGGGTCCTTTCTCGAGGAAAAGTTTCTCTTGAAAGAATTGAGTGGGAGGATGGTGGAGACTTGATGAGGTTATTGAATCGTCACTTCAACTAGTGTGTAGCAGGGCACAGGAAGTCGTTCCTATGGCGCCTACACCAATTGAAGTGGAAGCTGATGATGGTGATCATGAAACTTCAGATCAAGTCACTACCAAACCTCGTAGGATGACAAGGATGCGTACTACTTCAGAGTGGTACGTAATCCTGTCTTGGAAGTCATGTTGCTTGACAACAATGAACCTACGAGCTATGGAGAAGCGATGGTGGGCCCGGATTCCAAAATGGCTCGAGGCCATAAAATCCGAGAGGATCCATGTGTAAAAACAAAGTATAGACTTTGGAAGAACTACTTGATGGTCGTAAGGCTATTGGGTACAGATGGATTTTAAAAGGAAGACGGACAATGATGGTAAGTATCACCATTAAGAAAGCTCGACTTGTCGTTAAGATGTTTTCCGACAATTTCAAGGAGTTGACTACAGTGAGGCTTTCTCACTCGTAGCGATGCTAAGAGTCTGTTGGAATTGGATTAGCAGTTACTGCATTATTTATGAAATCTTGCAGATAGGATGTCAAAAGATTGTTTCCTCGACAAGTTTCTTGAGGAAAGGTTGTATGTGATACAACCAGAACGTTTTGTCAATTCTAAAAGATGCTAACAAGTATGCAAAGCTCCAGCAACCCTTCTAAGGACTAGAGTAAGCATCTCGGAGTTGGAATGTACGCTTTGATGAGATGATCAAAGATTTTGGGTTTGTACAAAGTTTATGAGAAACTTGTATTTCCAAAGAAGTGAGTGGGAGCACTGTAGAATTTCTGATGAGTATATGTTGCTAACATATTGTTGATCAGAAATGTTGTAGAGTTTCTGGAAAGCATAAAGGGTTGATTGAAAGGAGTTTTTCAAGGGAAAACCTGGATTAAGTTACTTGAATATTGAGCATCAAAATCTATGAGGATAGATCAAAAACGCTTAATGGTACTTTCAAATGAGCACATACCTTGACATGATCTTGAAGGTGTTCAAGATGGATCAGTCAAAGAAGGAGTTCTTGCCTGAGTTGTAGGGTATGAAGTTAAGACTTAAAGCTCGACCACGGTAGAAGAGAGAGAAAGGATGAAGGTCGTCCCCTATGCTTTAGACGTAGGCTCTACATATGCTATGCTGAGTACCGCACCTGATGTGTGCCTTGCCACGTGTCTGGCAAGGGGGTACAAGAGTGATCCAGGAATGGATCATTGGACAACGGTCAAAATTTGTCCTTGGAGTAATAAGGACATGTTTCTCGATTATGGAGGTGATAAAGAGTTCGGCGTAAAGGGTTATGTCGATGCAAGCTTTAACACCTATCCGATTGACTCTGAGTAGCAAACTGGATATGTATAGTGGAGCAACCATTTAGAATAGCTCCAGGTAGAGCGTGGAAGCAGCATTTACAATATGACCTAGAGATTTGCGAAGTACATACGGATCTGAATGTTGCAGACCCTTTGACTAAAACCTCTCTCACAAGCAAAACATGATCAAACCCCAGAACTCATTGAGTCTTGATCACATGATGATGTGAACTAGTTTAGTGACACTAGTAAACTCTTTGGATGTTGGTCACATGGCGATGTGACCTATGAGTGCTAATCACATGGCGATGTGAACTAGATTATTGACTCTAGTGCAAGTGGGAGACTGTTGGAAATATGCCCTAGAGGCAATAATAAATTAGTTATTATTATTATATTTCCTTGTTCATGATAATCGTTTATTATCCATGCTATAATTGTATTGATAGGAAACTCAGATACATGTGTGGATACATAGACAACACCATGTTCCTAGTAAGCCTCTAGTTGACTAGCTCGTTGATCAATAGATGGTTACGGTTTCCTGACCATGGACATTGGATGTCGTTGATAACGGGATCACATCATTAGGAGAATGATGTGATGGACAAGACCCAATCCTAAGCCTAGCACAAAGATCGTGTAGTTCGTATGCTAAAGCTTTTCTAATGTCAAGTATCATTTCCTTAGACCATGAGATTGTGCAACTCTCGGATACCGTAGGAATGCTTTGGGTGTACCAAACGTCACAACGTAACTGGGTGGCTATAAAGGTACACTACGGGTATCTCCGAAAGTGTCTGTTGGGTTGGCACGAATCGAGACTGGGATTTGTCACTCCGTATGACGGAGAGGTATCTCTGGGCCCACTCGGTAGGACATCATCATAATGTGCATAATGTGACCAAGGGGTTGATCACGGGATGATGTGTTACGGAACGAGTAAAGAGACTTGCCGGTAACGAGATTGAACAAGGTATCGGGATACCGACGATCGAATCTCGGGCAAGTACTATACCGCTAGACAAAGGGAATTGAATACGGGATTGATTGAATCCTCGACATCGTGGTTCATCTGATGAGATCATCGTGGAACATATGGAAGCCAACATGAGTATCCAGATCCCGCTGTTGGTTATTGGCCGGAGATTTGTCTCGGTCATGTCTACGTGTCTCCCGAACCCGTAGGGTCTACACACTTAAGGTTCGACTAGACCATGATGGCGCGCGTTGCCGCGCCCGTCTATTTTGACAATAGAATGGTAGAAATCCACACCGTCTATTTTGACTATAGAATATTCAGAATCAATGTAAAATATATAGAGGCAATATATAAGCCTCATTTGGCCATAACATTAATCATACGATCGTCAATTAATTCTAAATCTGTTTTTGAACCGGCTAGAGTGCTTGAAACAACATACTCTCTATTTTTGCAAATAAAGTGCAAAATTAGTTCTATGTGACAAAACCTACACCTTCCTGTAATCCATATAGCTTCGTTGGAACCTTTTCAGGGCCAAAACCCAATTTACCTTTGCCGCAAGATAGCCCAGCAGCCTCACCGCAGCGTCAGATGCCTATCCCCCGGTACACCATTGTCGATGAGCATGATCTAGTCAACAGTGGACCCTGGTGCAAAAAGAATTTAAAAATTATACCGTTAGATAGAGAAAAGTATTTATCAAATACTCCCTCCCAGAGTACTTGTCTAAGATATGTCTAGATACGGACATCCGTATCTAGATAAATCTAAGCCAAGTAATTTGGGACAGAGGTTGTACTAAAATAAAAATCAGTTGAGAGTCCAAATTATGAAGCGTAAATAAGAAAATGAGATGCATACAACACTACAACAACAGAGGATTACATACAAATCGCAATGCCTGCACACCTGTCACATTAGACTATTAGTATGCATCTAGTTTCATCTCTGCAACCAATAGATATAAGATATATATATGTACCTACACAATACCTAGGTAAGATCTGTATGTACCCACACAATAACGGCCCTCCAGCACTATATATGCTAACCTTGGAAGGACCACTAATGCTGTCAAAAGCTTGGTGCAATTCAAACGTAGAATCTATAGAGGGAAGTTTTGCTTTGTCCTTTTTATAACTCATAAACAACTTGTGGATGTTAATTATCAGCAAACTGGATAAAAGTAGCTGACCTATCCATTACGGTATTTGAACTGGACACAAATAGCCCCTGTGATGATTTAGCGGTACAGAGTATTAGTACACGTAGGACTCGATCATAAGGGAATATGGAAATCAACTAAACAGCGAGCAACTTTGAAACAAAAAGGTATGTAGGCGCATCTTGCACTCCTTGACAGATAGGCAAAACAATATGATGAAACTTTGGTCTTGCTAAAATAGCAATTCAAACTATATATATATATATACTGTATTTTAGAAACGACCGTCCGACAGTTATCCAATATTTCAGCATGTCAAAGTACTTTGTATATAAGCTTAGATAAGCAAGGATACAGCGAAAACAATTGGTTCACACTTTATTTGAACTGCCTCTTATGGGAAGAGATTTCTTCACATTCGCCAATCACTCACGCCTGAATAATTAATTCTACAACTGCAAAACGTGATGTACACATCAGCAATGGATGTATCATATAGTAATAGTATACAAAACAAAATTATGGCAGAAGGAGAAAAGAGTCGTACGGGCAAGGTTCTGACAATTTCTCTGATATGGTTTTGTAACAAATTCAGCCAAGACGTGAAACACACTACACTTAGCCGCTGGGAGCTCACAACATTCATTCTTCTCATGAGGGGGTAGCACCAGTTTAGTTGACCAAACGACAAAGATAACACCAGAAAAACATGGCTTTGAATCATACCTTGTGCTGAAACATATCACCCACTATAAGAAAAGAAACAGTACCACTATAGTAGATCACATCCTTGTGCTCTTTCTTTCCATAGTTCTTCTGAAATCACCGCTCGCCATCTGTCATGTTTCCGGTAGGAGTTTTGTCAGTACTCTGAACATGAGGAGAAAGGTGCAACACGTTATTTAGTACCAAAGTTCAAAAAACTGCTAGGCTCTAATTGCACGTTTTGACACTGACTCGCGCCTAGCTCGCTTAATCTCCGCCTAAGCGTTCTATACGAACACTATACAGCAGGTAGAACACGAGCTCACTTTATTCGCAAAAAAAAAAAAGAACACGAGCTCACTTGGCTGAAGAAATCAAGGGAAGAGCAGGAGAGCAATCTGTACGCCAAGCCAACGTATAACAGCAACATCAGATACTCTAGAGACCAGAAGAGGAACATGATCTCACCTGAGCGAAGACGGAGGAGTCGTTTCACCACGAGCCCTCGAGCGCGTCGACTGAAGCCGGATCCCGCGCTTCTGGTCAAACCCAGCGCGAGCCTCGCCTTGGCAAGTTCCCGCCTCGCATCGGAGCTGGACCGGATGGACTCTATCCCATCCCTGACCTCAGGTGGACGGACGCACCCCAGCGGTCTTCGATGGATGGAACCGGCCGCCCCTCTCCGCAGCTTGATTCCGGATCTATGCGCTCCCGTTCCCCTCCTTCGATTAGGGTTCGCTATTTTTTTGGGTTGGGCTCACGAGTAAAGCCGACGCGGTCGCTCTTCCTCCTTCACATTGGGCTGCCGGCTCGCCCAAGGCCCAATGCACCACAGGCGCCCGTTTCGGCCCGTGGAGCAGCAGCCCACAGGACAGCCGGGCCAGTTATCACAGATGGCGGAACATATCGCCACATGCACGAAATCGGACGGCCAGAAAGTCCCAGATCAGAAAAACGGACGGCTGAAAACGCAAATCGCTGTGGGAGCTCGGTTTAGGTGCGGTTATACTGTCCTTAATGACGCTAGGGTTATAGGGAATAGATGTACATGGTTACCGAATGTTGTTCGGAGTCCCGGATGAGATCGCGGACGTCACGAGGAGTTCCAGAATGGTCTGGAGGTAAATATTTATATATGGGAAGTCCTGTTTTACTACTAGGGAAAAGCCTAGCAGCAGCGCGGGTTTTGGGCCTATTAGTAGCGCGGGGGCCGGCGCTACTAATAAGGCGCTACAGCTAACTTATAGCAGTAGCGCGGGTGCCACCCGCGCTACAGCTAACGTATAGCAGTAGCGTGGGTAAAAAGCCCGCGCTACTACTAATCTGTAATCTCTGGAAAAAAATTTGAATTTTTTTGAATTTTTTTATTTTTTCCCCTAATTTTCAAATTTCTGAATTATTTTAACCACAAATCTCTAATCACCCTCATCGCTGCTCAATTTAATCTCTAATCACCCTCATCATTCCAAATCATCTAACTTCCCGAACGGTCACCCATCCTCTCACTACTCCAGCCTGAGCACGCTTAACTTCCGGGTTCTATTCTCCCTCGTTTCCAAGTCTGCACTTGTTGTTTTCCTGACAATAGTAAGATGTCAATCCTATTAACCTCAGGAATTTAGCTTGAGCATGAAGTCACACATTTCACTGTTTGAGTTTGAAGCTATTGTTCTAAAAAATTAGTAACACTAATATTTCTTGAATAATTAGTTTGACCACAGTTTGACCAGATTTGACCATAGTTTGACCATAGTTTGACCAGATTTGACCAAAATTCAAAAAAACTAAAATAATTATTTAGTAACACTAATATTCTTGAATAATTAGTTTGACCACAGTTTGACCAGATTTAACAAAAATAAAAAAAAAACTAATTTTTTTTGAATTTTTTTGCCTCCAGATCTTAAAAGCACCGTAACTTTTTTCTGTTAGGTTTTTGAGGATTTTAAAAATGTTTAACGGGGTTCCCCTAGTTAAATTTAGATGTAACTTTTCGAGTAGATGATTTTCCATATAGAAAACTTTTTCATCCGAGTTCGTATGCAAAAGTTATGGCCATTTTACAAATTTCCAGAGAGATTTTGCAAATAAAGTCGAAATTCATATTTGTAAATTTTCCCAACAACTAGACCACATATCACATGGGAAACTTATTTTCTTTTATTTTTTTGACATTTTTATCATTTTCTTTTATTTTTTAAAAAACTAAAAAGGCGGTCCAGGGGGGTAGACTTTGAAAATTTTGCAAATAGGCCATACCCCGCGCTACTACTATGGCAGACGATTAGTAGTAGCGAGGGGTTTATAACCATCGCTACTACTATGGCATGGTCCAGGGGCCACTTAGTAGTAGCGAGGGTTAAAAACCCGCGCTACTGCTATCAACTTAGTAGTAGTGAGGGTTAAAAACCCGTGCTACTACTATGGCATGTCCCGGGGGGCATGGTAGAGACCGCTTAGTAGTAGCGAGGGTTATAAACCCGCGCTGCTGCTATCAACTTAGTAGTAGCGAGGTTAAAAACCTGCGCTGCTAGCCCTGTTCAAGAATTCGTTCGATTAACCAATTAACTTGCCGATGAACCCCTACTCGGAGGGTCACCGAGTAGCCGATAAACCAATAAATCGTCCGATTAATTGATTAAATGACCGATTAACTTGCCAACTAGCCTATTAATCCCCTACTCGCAAGCCAACCGAGCAGCTACCAGTTAACGATTTCCTCAACAATGGCTGCTAGTAAGTAGTAGTAGCGAGGGTTTTTAACCCTCGCTGCTGCTAAGATTCTGTGTATAGGCTTTTCCCTAGGTTTAAATTTGGTCACCGGAAAAGTTTCGGGTGCTAACGGTAACGTACCGGGACCATCGGGAGGGTCCCGGGGGTCCACCAGCTGGGGCCACCGGCCCCAGAGGGCTGCGTGGGCCAAGTGTGGGAGGGGACCAGCCCCAGGTGGGCTGGTGCGCCCCCCCACCAGGGCCCAAGGCGCCTAGGGTTTGGGGGAACCCTAAAAGGGGGCGCCCCCTTGCCTTGGGGGGGGCAAGGCAACCCCCCTGGCCGCCGCTCCCTCCTCAGATTGGATCTGAGGGGGCCGGCCCCCCTCTCCCTTGCCCCTATATATATGTGGGGGTGGGAGGGCAGCCGCACCCAAGTTCTGGCGCAGCCCTCCCCCTCTCCCAAGTCCTCCTCCTCTCCCGCGGTGCTTGGCGAAGCCCTGCAGGATTGCCACGCTCCACCACCACCACGCCGTCGTGCTGTTGCTGGACGGAGTCTTCCCCAACCTCTCCCTCTCTCCTTGCTGGATCAAGGCATGGGAGACGTCACCGGGCTGCATGTGTGTTGAACGCGGAGGTGCCGTCCATTCGGCACTAGGATCATCGGTATTTGGATCACGACGAGTACGACTCCATCAACCCCGTTCACTTGGACGCTTCCGCTTAGCGATCTACAAGGGAATGTAGATGCACTCCCCCTTCCCTCGTTGCTAGATTACTCCATAGATTGATCTTGGTGTTGCGTAGAAAATTTTGAATTTTTGCTACGTTCCCCAACAGTAATTCCATCGTAGGCTTGCTGGACGGTGATGAGTTGGATGAGATTTATCATGTAATCGAGTTAGTTTTGTTAGGGTTTGATCCCTAGTATCCACTATGTTCTGAGATTGATGTTGCTATGACTTTGCTATGCTTAATGCTTGTCACTAGGGCCCGAGTGCCATGATTTCAGATCTGAACCTATTATGTTTTCATGAATATATATGAGTTCTTGATCCTATATTGCAAGTCTATAGTCACCTACTGTGTGTTATGATCCGGCAACCCCGAAGTGAAAATAATCGGGACCACTCCAGGTGATGACCGTAGTTTGAGGAGTTCATGTATTCACTATGTGTAATGCTTTGGTCCAGTACTCTATTAAAAGGAGGCCTTAATATCCCTTAGTTTCCGCCAGGACCCGGCTGCCACGGGAGGGTAGGACAAAAGATGTCATGCAAGTTCTTTTCCATAAGCACGTATGACTATATTCGGAATACATGCCTACATTACATTGATGAATTGGAGCTAGTTCTGTGTCACCCTATGTTATGACTGTTACATGATGAACCGCATCCGACATAATTATCCATCACAGATCCAATGCCTATGAGCTTGTCACATATTGTTCTTCGCTTATTCATTTTTCCGTTGCTATTGTTACAATCACTACAAAACCCAAAAATATTACTTTTGTTACCGTTACCTTTGCTACCGTTAGTACTACTATCATATTACTTTGCTACTAAACACTTTGCTGCAGATATTAAGTTTCCAGGTGTGGTTGAATTGACAACTCAGCTGCTAATACTTGAGAATATTTTTTGGCTCCCCTTGTGTTGAGTCAATAAATTTGGGTTGAATACTCTACCCTCAAAAACTGTTGCGATCACTACTAGAAAAAGGCTAATTAGTGGCGCACCTATTTTGGCCATTAATGGCGCACTACAGGTGCGCCACTAGCATCACGCCACTAGTAATTAGTACTAATGGCGCACCCCTGGTGCGCCATTAGTATACCGGACAATAGTGGCGCACCAGGGAGTGCGCCATTAGTATGTCTAGTGGTGCGCCATTACTATGCCTCCCAGGGGGCCATATTTACCTTGTGCTCTGGGTTACTAATGGCGCACTTCTAGGTAATGCGCCACTAGTGTGCTTATTGCAGTGTGCCACTAAAGTGCAGTGTGGTGCACCACTAGTATGAATATTAGGATTTTTTTCTTTTCTGATATTTGCACAGGTTACAAAACATATTACTGCACAGTATATAGACAGCACAACATATAAATAGCAGATTTATCGAATACAATAGAAGATTATCTCCGAATACAATTCATCATATTAGTCTCCGAATTCAAAATACCAAACAAAGTTAGAACATTACAAGTCTCGAGACCGCGAGTAGCGAGTTTGTCTTCACATTACAAGTCGATATCGATCATCTAAACTACCATCACATAGAAGAGAGTTGCGGTCATCACGATGAGCATCATCAAGATGAAACTAGTCTTCATCCGGTTCCTCCAACGCTCCCTCCTCTCTCCCGCTAAATATCGTGCGTATCTAGCTTCTGCCTCAGCCCTAGTGGTGTACCCTTTGTAACTGTCACCGCTGAAATGGTGAACCTGTCTCCGACACTCCTCCCAGTCGTCGTAGACTCTGGGAACCTTACCCTTGTACACGACATACGACGACATCTCTATGCACTAGCCAAACAAAATGTTAGTAGCAATTCACAGACAATACATAAGCAATATATAAGTATGCAACAAAAGGATCGGAAGAGAAAAGCAACACATTAATAGCATGATTCATGGTCCTACTAATAAATAGCATCGATTACATATAAGTTGAACGACTGTCCAAACCAAAGAGACATACAAGTTCATTAAAGTTTAATTACAACATGAGCTAATCGATATTTCAGAACTACATAGCATCACTACTTTCGACTCGACTCAGGGACTGGAGTGTGGATGAAGCCGCCGTCTTTCGTGATGGTCATGAAATCGCGGGCGTTGTCAGCCTGCATTTGTAGCGTTGTTTCTATCTCACTGTTGGACGGTTGATATCTGAGGTAGAACTGCCCCGAGGTACGAAGGACATCTTGATGGATGATTTCCGCAAACTCCGACTGGATGCGAAAGAATTCTTGTCTGATGTCCGCATCCTGGATTGCCGACAAGCGTGTGGCCCAATCTTTGAGATTATTTGGTAGCAGAAGGTGATTATGGTCCCGTACAATCGCCCGCATGTGATGGAGGGCGTAGTAGGCATCCTTCTGACCACCAGGCAGCTGCTTGATGCAGGGGAACATTGTATTGTGGGTGAACACGTGCTTGCCGTACCTACGAATTGGCCTGCTGAAGGTGCCTCCAGATCTGGCATAGCCAGGGAGAACATCATCAAGAACTTTCTTGATATTTGTGTAGTCTTTCTTCGATTGACGGTCTGAGTCGAAATACGTGGCCATGGAATATTTCGGGCTTAAGAGGATGAGTGTGCAATGTGTGTCACTGCACAAAACACGGAATGTTAGAAAAAAAGAACGATCGAAATCTAAGAAATCATATCTTACGGGGCGGTGAGGGGATGACTTACTCGAGAAAGTAAGGCACGAGGAAGTTATCCTTATCTGGGTTTGCCAGAATGACACCTTCGAGGTGTGAACTCGCGACTTGCCAGTCCCCAGCGCTACCCAAGATCTTGGCACACATGTAGAAGGGGTCGACTATCACGATGTCTGAGGTCTTGTCTCTAATGATCCGCATCTCCATACACAGCGAAAATAGCCGAACGAAGGTGTAGTGCAACGGATGAAGGTTAAACATAGCGAAGATGTCATCAAACCGCAGGACGATCGTACCCTCGATGGCGCTATCCACAAATCCCTTGCCCTCTGGCACCTTGGCCATGAAAACCGGGTATGCCACATCATTCTCGGAGAGACGCCGCTTCTCCAAAGAAAGAACACTGTCATGCAGACTCCCGCATAGCACCGGTTGTAGCATTGAGCGGATGAGTCCGTAGCATCGGCCTACCCACCACATGCACCCTCCTTGAGATATCCTTAGGTGAAGGTGGCCCGTCCTGAGCACGGATCGTACTCGGTGCCGGCTGGCTCGCACCGCCCTTGTTATTCTTTCTTTTCTATCCCTTCTTCTTCTGTTGTAATGGGATCGAGTTTTTCTCAGAGACCGCCTTCTTGAGTGTGTTGGGGCTGATAATATTTTGCACCTCGGCTATCTGAGGCTCGGTGAAGGCGGCAGCTGGAGGTGTCTCCTGAGAACCGAACGCCAGACGACGCCTGTTGCAATTGGGTTTCTCCGCGGTACTAGCTAGATCGCGGTCGTCTTTTGCAAGGTTGGGTTCTTGAGAAGGAGGCCCCAAGAATTCGTCACCGTACCCATGTTCGGCAAAGTACTTATCGACATTGGTAAATGTACCATCGTCGTCGTCGTCCGGATCCTGTGCCATATGCATGTCCGGATCCTGTGCCATATGCATGTCTGGCATGTCTGGTAGTGTTGCGGCGGTCTTGCCATGGCTTGGCGCCGGCACGACTGGCGGTGTTGTCTATGGGCTGGTGTCCCCCGCCCCCAAATGAATCTGGCTCTTCGGCCAAAGCAGGGGCCAGCTTAAGCAGGCGCTGAGGGTTATCACATCATCTTCGTCGGCCCCAGCGGGTCTAAACAGAGGTAACAAGTCGTAGCAGCCTGGCAGCACCCGAACCAGTTGAACCCTACACGACGGGTGGCATCGGATTACCGTGGAACACGGGGTTGCCCGGTTGAACGATTCTGCCCTTGGCGACATCGATCAACTCGCCGCCCACGAAGTGCAGGAGAGTGCATGGAAGATCGGCATCGACGCCCTGCGAAAACATGTAGGGCGTCAGGGCTGCCCAGTCAAAGGCAAGGAGATGAAGTCATCGGCCGAGAGGCTTAGTTACCATGATGGCGTCGAGCTCGGCTAATGTCGAGGCACCGCCAACAACGGGCGTGCAAGTGACGGAGGGGCCGCTTGCTGCCGAGGTGCCGGCCGGCGTATTCTTCGCACACCCGGGTGCATTAAGCTCCAATGCCCGCGCCGGCGCCGGAGACACCAATACCGCCTCCGCCGGAGACACCAATGGCGCCGCCTACGGGTTGTGCGAGTTGCTGGCCATGAAGCTGGGAACCGGGGGCGGCCCCTGCTGGCCACCCGCAATCCACGCCTGCAGCCCCTCAATCAAGGTAGGCATAATGGCAGTGAGCGTCGTTCCCAGTTGGTGTTGCACTTGCTCTTGGACCATCTCCGGAATCCGCGCCACTTGTGCCTTGGGTTCTTGAACCTCGCGCGACTGGCTTTTCGAGCTGGTCTTTCTCTCCTTTCGCCCACCAGCGTTATAGTATGACGACCATTTTGTGGACAAGCCTTTGCCGGCCACACGACCAGCTGACGACGGCTTACTGAACTTATCCTTGTTTTTCATTATGTTCAACGCCCTATTTAAAGTGTTGTCCCAAGGGGAGCTCTGAGATGACCCCGCGCTACTGCTTTCAGTGTCCTGTGGAAGGAATGTGAACCATTTATAAATTTGGCTTCATTAATTAGAATGCAACCATATGGAGCTAATTATGCGGGGGTGTATTCCTTACCAGGACAAGCTCAAGCGCCTTAGTCTTCAGATCCGTGGTAAGCTCCTTTGTTACCGGGTCCACCTTGTACTGGGCCTTGACATAGTTCCTGGTCTGCTTGTCACGGTATTTCTTGAAGCCTTGCTCGGCATGCTCCGCGTCCTCCTTGTCCCATATAGGTTCCGCCACTCTGTAACCGCCGGGACCAAGTTGGTGGACCCCTAAGTTCAAGTCCCGCATATCTTTCCCCTACTGACTTGACTCCACGGTTGTGTTGCTCTCTCACTTGATCTTGAACTCCTTGTAGTCATCGTCGCTGATCGAAGGATTTTTCTCCTTGATATTCTCATAACTATCACCTTTTTTAATCATTCTCTTCACTGCGCCTCTCCAAGTAGCCAGGGCCGTGCTCATCTTCATGAGGGCAGCACTGTTCACTTTATTCCCTGAGAGGTGTGTGTTTGCGACGTCCCCAGGGAACTTGTATCGTTCGTGCAGCTTCGTGAAGAGGAGGTTGCGCAAATTCCCTCGGTCCTTATGCCTTAGGTTCTCGGTGTTGATCGAGACGGTGCTCCGAAGAATGCACCCGAGTTGAACCGCATACCCCTTGACTAATTCTTTGGGCGCCGTTGGATGCCCCTCAGAGGACACTTCAGTAAATTTCTCCTTGACGGTGCCGAGCACGTTCGGGCGCCGGTCCTTCCGTTGCCTCTTCGGTTGGCTACCATCTATGCTGCGCTGCCATCATCAGTGGTGGCATCCTCGGCGGCACCATCAGTGGTGTCATCCCCGACGCCACTAGGGGTTTTGTAGTCAGGATCGGTGTCTTCCGCGGCGTCCTCATAGCGGTGAGGTTCTTCCTCCATCTCCTGGGACAGCTCCCAGAATTGCTTGCCCGAACCACCGGCCTCATTGTTCTGGGCCATGTTTGCTCTAAATAGGAAAAAAGATTGCTCAAAAAGTTGGTTATTGTCAAGGAACAAGATCTCTAAGTTGACCAAATAACCTAATTCTCGAGGAATTCGTTGTTAGTGTGTTGTTGCTAAGGTCCAAGTCCCTTCCTAAACCCCTTCTTCTTGTCTCCTCTCACTATCTCTCTCACACACATGGCAAGCAAGGGTGTTTGAGTGTGTGAAAAAAACTAAACTAATCCAAGGACTGAAAATTGATCATCTGTTTCGGATTACAGTTTTCTTTCTTGGGGCTTCAGTGTGCGGTACAAAACTGAATTTTGGAAATCTACAAAATGAACAAGCTAAGGGCTAAGCTTTCATAATTTAGGTTTTTATCGACATCGAGTCACCCTAAAAGCCAAGGTTTTATCATTTTAGGGTTTGGATCCAACACACTATCAATTGCTTACCACTTAAGTTGGATCCTTCTTCTTCCTCTGTCCATCCAAGAGAGATAGATAGATAGATACTAAGTAGCTAGAGTCAAAAATTGTTAGTGAATTTCTGAAACTCCTTTCAGAATCTTCAGTCAGAAAGAGTTATGCCTATGTTAGTTGTGAAAGTTGCATGTGTGTGTGTGTGTGTGTGTGTGTGTGTTTGTACAGTGACATGTAGTATGGCAAAGTGGTAGCATCCACCCCCAAATTGACAAGTTTGTTTCCATGCTTGTTGGAATTTGTAGCCTGTGAAGGTTCTGGATGGTGTTGATGGAGGCTGGTGCTGTGGGACTAGCAGTACCACTGTACAGTCATACGATGGTCTGATGTTAACAAGTTTTCAATGTCAAAGGCACTCATGCAGGAGCATTTATGTATTTTTCTTTTTCTTTAGAGGTTACTTACCACCATGCATGCATGATGACTGGCACCATTAACTCTCTATGAGCTAAACTGCTTAACTGCAGCCACCCTGGCCCAATTTATCAGTGGTTTAATCTTAGCACAATCACACAATTTCCCTGCTTCCAAAACAAAAGCTTAGATGGATCTTGCAGTTTTACTAGGCTACTTTTTTTGTAGATTTGTGGTGTACTTTGTGCAGCTCCACACTATCTACACACGCATTCGCCTAACCTCATGCCTACATAGAACAAAAGAAAAGAAAGAAAGAACAAGTCTTTTTTATTTGAGTATTTGTATCTGTGTTCAGAGTTCAGATAAGCTTACACAGTGCAAGTGTTTTTCTCAACTTTTCAGGACGAAGCAGTGTAAGCTCCAGTGGACAGTGAACAAAGATGTACAAACTAGATCCCTAAGAAGCAAGAATCTAGCATTGGTAGAATAACAGGAAGGAAAGCAGCATTGTCTATTTGTGTGTACAAAGTATTGTTAGGCCCTGTCCAAGGTTAAGTTTGCCTCAATGTCATTGTAGATTCTATCCTGTGGCTGGAGATGATCCTATCTTGTGCTAATCATGGTGCTAATACTCCTGCCAGTGGGTGTGTGTGCTTGTGATTACAAACTGTTGCTGCCACATGGTGTGCCTCCATATGTATTTCTGTGTTGCCTAGATGCCAGCCACAGGTCAATGGCCATGCCACCATACTGGTCCATGTCACTTGTGCTATTGCCAAGCATGGCATGGCCATCTTTTATTCTGACAGAAAAGGGAAGGAGAATTCTAAGTTGGGCCTAATCACTTGGCTCTATTGCCACCTATGGCAGTTGCATACTTCTATATGTATAACACAAGAGGCAGTTGATCCTACTTAATTAAGTACTAAGATACCACGGCCCATGCATTAGTCGCAAGTACCCCATATGTCCTATTTTTAGCAAACTCATGCTAAAATTCACGGAAAATTTCAGCATGACCTTTGCTGAAAATAGGACATATGGAGTACTCGAATTTGCCGAAACGGAAGTTAATCGACATTCCGGCAAACTCAAGGGCCTCTGCAACCCCACAACACCCCACAATATCATCACGACACGATGGTCGGAGACAAAACCAAAAACCAGCAATATATATGATATAAACTCCAATAATTTTTGAATAAAAACAGTAGCTAAAAATAGTAGCAAGCAAGCAATTCATAATATTATTGTGTAGTCTCAGAATCTGGAGTAATTGACAGAGGCTGGAGTAATTGATTGTTTCCAAAATCTGGAGTAATCTTCTCAAGTTACATGTTCAGTTGTGCTTGACTGAAAATTTAGACAGGAAAATTTTGAATGATTTAATACTGACAACTCTACATCTCTGTAATCGTATGACACTCAATGTGGTGTTGTTATGTGTGTTGGAGTAACATCTCTATAATTGTATGACACTGAATGTGTATTCATCAATAAACTAACAATACTTAGTGTAAACTAAGGTTTATTTTGTCAGGAATGCATGCTTATTTAGAGTTTTAGGCCAAAGGCCGTCAAGCACAGATCCATTAAGGAGTTAAAGGAACCATCAGTGTGGTTGGATTGCTAACTAGCATCAGAGAAGACACACACAGGTGGGTACAAGGTAATAAGAATGCTGGATCACTACTAGTCTATAGCTGCTAGGAGTGGGGCATTATAGTAAAGATCTGGTGGAACTGAATAATAGGAACTGCCTGTGCACGATTGAATAATCCTGGCACGAAAAAGGGATTCAAATAAGAGTCTACCATGCCTTGCATTCATTTCCTACAACGATATAGCATTTGAATTTCCTTCTTTCTTAATAAGAGTGGCTAACAGGATGTTATATTCATAACAGTTTGTAGTAAGAATGAAATGCAGGAATACACAATACATCAGTTCCACCAATATTTCATCTTGCAATAGCCTATAATGTTAGAACAGTAGGTCCAAAGAGTCCATGTTCTTGGTTCATTTATCTGACAGGGGTGCAAGACCAATGCCCTGGGAGCAAGTCGCGATGCCTGCCAAATCTAAATGCATCTCAATTCAACTAGAGTGGACAAACAAACAGTGAGATGCTGGCAATGCCAGGAGTGGGGCATTGACTGCGAATTTGGTGAAACAGAAAGATCAGAACTGCCCTCCTATGCAATATCCAACCATCCTCTCACAAGAAATGGTTTAGAAACATTCAAAGGAAGCCTCACTTGCAGGACTACTTTCAGCATATCAATGACGCATGAACCTAAGCACATATAGATCTCTGTTCCAATTATTCAACACAAGCCGTCGGTGCGGACGCCTCTTACATATAGTCAAACAAATGCAGGCATAACTAGAACACCAGGCTGACAGTGGTGACGACCAACCAGTCATCAGCCGGCAAGAGCATCGCCATGACCCCATCGGGTGGACGTGAGGCAGAGCATGGGCGCAGGGCTACCGGCCAGGTGAGGCGGAGCTTGCGGCCAGGGACTTCAGAGGCGCGACCGGGCGCGGGGCGCGTGCAGCAGGACGGAGCAGCAGAAGGAAGCCCGGCGCGCGGCGAGGCCGTATGCCGCGCAGCAGCAGTAAGCAGGGTTCAGGCATGATGGAGTCGGCGTCCTACGACATCTAAATCGAAGGGGGAAAGGGGGGCGAGGGAGGAGCTCACCACGGGGCTTGTGGACACCTCGGTTGCCGCGGGGATGGACCGGAGCAGCAGTGCCGATGGCGAGATGGGGTCGGTCGGAGGAAGAAGAAGTGCTCGGTCCAACTCTCCTGGTGGACGCGGGCCTCCTCCTCCTAGTGCTCCGGCGGCGACTCCGGCGGCAGAGTGGGCGCGGGGTCGTCGGGTGCGGGGGAGGCGGCGGGGGCGCGGGGGCGGCGGCGGCGCATTGGGTCGGGTCGGTGCAGTGGGGGGGGGGCTGAGAGAGATGTGAGATTGGGGCGTAGGGGATTGGGGATTTTAGTGGGGGAGGGTTAGCAATGGCGCACCTCTTAGCGGTGCGCCATTAGTAAAAAAATTTGGATAGCAATGGTGCACCACCTAGGGGTGAACCATTAGTAATTGTTTTTGGATAGCAATGGTGCACCTCCTACCGGTGCACCATTAGTAATTTTTTTTTGGATTTTTAGTTGCATTCATTTGTGAATGGTAAAATATTTAGGAAGTATTACACTTATGATTGCTTCTTTAGTATTTGGTTCAGTTGGACTCCCAAATAAAAGAAGGATTAATATTAACTAAATAAATTATTACATTTAAGTACTTATCATTTAAGTAAACTTCCGGGAGATAATTTTTATTTTTCATATGTATCATTCATTTAGTAGTTCACATACAAAAAATTTATATTTTTGCTGGATGCAAAGAATCAAGCTAGTGGTCATGAAAAGTATTGTAACCATGAACCTTTTAGCTCCTTCCTGGGTGCGCCATAAATACCTTCAAAGCAATGGCGCACCCTCCTCTGGTGCGCCATTACTAACTGTTTTTTTAGTTGCATCTAATAATTTTTGAAAACATTTATGAATGTGGAAAATATTTATGAAAAATATCATCAGATTTCAAAACATTTATGGAAAAATATGAATATGAAAACATTTATGAATATGAAAAAATATCATCAAATTTGTTATTTGATTTTTTTTGGATTTTTAGTTGCATCTAATAATTTTTTAGAAAACATTTATGAATATGAAAAAATATCATCAGATTTCAAAATATTCATGAATTCAAAAAGTGCCCCCATTTCCATATGTTGAAATACAATCGGGAAATGGAGGCTACAATTTAAATACAATTGATCTTTGCTAGCTATCCGTTCACAATCTTCTTGCCCTTATTTTTCGCAAATGGAGTTCTTCTCTTGAACGGACGTCCTTTAGGTAGGGTGGTCCAGCTTCTTCTTGTGGTGTATGCTAGTACTTCATCGTCGTCGTCATGTTCCATCTTCGGGTCGCCGTACTTATCGAAGTCTTGCTCATTGGCGACTCCATCCATTTCGATGATCTTCCTTTTGCCTCTCCTCACGACAACACGATTGGGCTTTGACGGGTTGGTAATGAAGAATCATTGGTCCACTTGGGAAGCCAGTACCCATGGCTCATTTTTCGTGGTGACGTTTGCGCCCGCGGTCTTGGATTTGGCTTCGGGTATAACCATGGTGGTGAAATACCGGTCTTCTTTTAGGACGCTCTTGGCCCATCTGACACGGAACATCGGGACCTTCTCTCCAGCGTAGCTCAGCTCCCAGATCTCCTCGATCCTTCCATAGTATCTGTCCTTGTCGTTACTGGTGTAGGATTCCATCGTTACCCCGGAGTTCCGATAACCATCGCTGGTCATGTCCTTTCCCTTGGTGTAGAATGTGCAGCCGTTGATATCGTACGCCTCATACGTCATCAGGTTGTGCTCGGCGCCCTGTGACAAGGCGAATATGAGTTGTTCTTCCGCGGAAGAATCCTCATGTAAAGGGTACGACAGAAGCTTCTCCTTGAACCAACGCGTGAAACATGAGTTGTGCTCTTTGATTATATCTCCGTCCGTCCTCTGTTGGCCTCGGTCATTGTACGTCTTCTCAATAAAGGTTTTGTGCTCTACCACCCAAGGATCGACCACGTCTATGTGTTGTAGCGCGATTAGGTTTGCTCTCTCAAAGTCGATGAGTCGACCCTCGAAGTCGACATGCATTTCGCGGCGACCCCATCCAGCGAGCCTACCGAGGTGCCTGTTAACGGGCAGACCAACGGGGTTCTCGATGCCTAGATAATTCATGCAGTAGGAGATGCACTCTTCGGTCAGAAAGCCCCTGGCTATGCTTCCCTCTGGACGTGACATGTTGCGAACATATCCTTTGATGACACCATTCATCCTTTCAAATGACATCATGCTGTGCAGGAACGTCAGCCCGAGTTGGATGATATCCTCCACGATATGGACCAGCAGATGCACCATAACATCGAATAATGCGGGCGGGAAGTACATCTCAAGCTCGCATAGTATCACCACGATCTCTTCCTGTAGCCTTCTGAGTTGCCTCACGCCAACCGACTTCTGAGAGATGACGTCAAAAAAGTTGCATAGCCAAATAGCGTTTCACGGACGTGCGCGTCCATGATCCCACAGATTGCAACTGGAAGTATCTGCGTCATCAGCACGTGACAGTCGTGAGACTTCATCCCGCTGAACTTCTGCTTCGCTGAGTCTAGGCATCTGCTTTTCTTCCCCGCATAACCGTAAGGAAGTTTTACTCCTACGAGGCAGGTGAAAAACTGCTCGATCTCCTCCTGACTTAGAGTGAAGCACGCGGGAGGGTAGTCATTTCCGATCTTCTTGGCCTTTTTGCCTTCGCGACGACTTTCTGTGTCCTGCTTCGCCTCATCATCATCATCATTAGCATGAAGCTCCTCCCTGATACCCATTGATTTCAAGTCTGCCCTTGCTTTCGGCCCATCTTTGGTCCTCTCTAGCATGTTGAGCAGGGTACCAAGCAGACTCTCGCACACGTTCTTCATGATATGCATGACATCAAGGTTGTGAGGCACACGGTGGATCTTCCAGTACGGCAAGTCCCAGAAAACAGACCTCGTTTTCCATACCTTCAGCAGCGGCTCTGGCGCCTTTCGCTTCTTTCCCGGCTCTGGCGCCTTTTGCTTCTTTCTCGGCAGTGGGCAATCTTTCCAATTTTTCAACAGCTCTTCTATTTCCTCGCCGCTCCTCGTACGCGGGCGTCTTCGGGGTTCGGTTTCACCATCGAACAGGTCCTTGCGTTTTCTCCATGAGTCATCATCGCGAAGCCACCTTCGATGTCCCATGAACACGTTTTTCGAAGACCCGGGATCTCTATCTAGCTGGCGATACTTTGTGTCATCCATGCACCTGACGCATGCAGAAAATCCATGGACCACTTGCCCCGCGACATATCCGTAACCGAGATAGTCATGCACCGTTGTGAGCAGTGCGGCTCTCATAGGGACATATTCTTTCTCTACAGCGTCCCACGTATTGGTTGGCGTTTTCCACAGCGTGTCTACCTCCTCTTTCAGCAACCCTAGATACAGATTGATGTCGTTCCCTGGTTGTTTCAGCCCTTCAATTAGCATACTCATGTGAATGTACTTCCTCTTCATGCACAACCAGGGGGAAGGTTGTACATCCACACAAACACAGGCCAGGTGCTATGTGTGCTTCTCTGGCTGCCAAACGGATTGACTCCATCGGTGCTCGTGCCCAGCATGATGTTCCTTGGATCGTCCCCAAATTCTGGGTGTTCGAAGTTCAACGCTTGCCACTGGCTCGCATCCTTAGGGTGACTCAGCATCTTGTCTTTTTTATTTATCTCCGGATCATTTGCGTCATCTTCTCGCTTCTTCTCCTCCCTATCCGTGTGCCAACGCAGGAGCTTTGCTAACTTAGGGTCCGCGAAATACCGCTGCAGACGAGGAGTGATCGGAAAGTACCACACCACTTTTCGAGGAGCTTTCTTCCTCTTCTTGTATCGAGTGGCGCCGCACATCGGACATATGGTAGACTCCGCGTGCTCGTCCCGATAAATGATGCAATTGTTCATCCACACATGGTATTTCACGTGCGGTAAATCCAGAGGACACACGATTTTCTTTGCCTCCTCGAAACTGGTCGGGCACTTGTTCCCCTTGGGAAGACGTTCGTGCCAGAATGACATGTTCTCATCGAAGCATGCGTCGGTCATTTTGTGTTTTACCTTCATCTCCAGAGCCATGAGTGTTACTTTCAGGCGGGTATCCTCAGGCCCGCATCCTTCATACAATGGAGTAACCGCGTCTATCTCCAGTTGATCCAGCTTGGCTTTCTCTCGGGCGGCAGTTGATACGTCTCCAACGTATCTATAATTTTTGATTGCTCCATGCTACTTTATCTACTGTTTTGGACTATATTGGGCTTTATTTTCCACTTTTATATTACTTTTGGGACTAACCTATTAACCGGAGGCCCAGCCCAGAATTGCTGTTTTTTGCCTTTTTCAGTATTACGAAGAAACAGAATATCAAACGGAGTCCAAACGGAATGAAACCTTCGGGATCGTGATTTTCCAACCGAACGTGATCCAGGAGACTTGGACCCTACTCCAAGAAGCTTCCGAAGAGGTCACGAGGGTGGAGGGCACCCCCCTGGGCGCGCGCCCCTACCTCGTGGGCCCCTCGGAGCTCCACCGACGTACTCCTTCCTCCTATATATACCTACGTATCCCCGAACAATCAGAACAGGAGCCAAAAACCTAATTCCACCGCCGCAACCTTCTGTATCCATGAGATCCCATCTTGGGGCCTGTTCCGTAGCTCCGCCGGAGGGGGCATCCACCATGGAGGGCTTCTACATCATCACCATAGCCCCTCCGATGAAGTGTGAGTAGTTTACTTCAGACCATCAGGTCCATAGCTAGTAGCTAGATGGCTTCTTCTCTCTTTTTGGATCTCAATACAATGTTCTCCCCCTCTCTCGTGGAGATCTATTCGATGTAATCTTCTTTTTGCGGTGTCTTTGTTGAGACCGATGAATTGTGGGTTTATGATCCAGTATTATCTATGGAAAATATTTGATTCTTCTCTGAATTCTTTTATGTATGATTGAGTTATCTTTGCAAGTCTCTTCGAATTATCTTTTTGGTTTGGCCAACTAGATTGGTAGTTCTTGCAATGGGAGAAGTGCTTAGCTTTGGGTTCAATCTTGCGGTGTCCTTACTCAGTGACAGAAAGAGTTGCAAGGCACGTATTGTATTGTTGCCATCGAGGATAACAAGATGGGGTTTTTATCATATTACATGAATTTATCCCTCTACATCATGTCATCTTGCTTACGGCGTTACTCTGTTTTTACTTAATACTCTAGATGCATGCTAAAGAGCGGTCGATGAGTGGAGTAATAGTAGTAGATGCAGAATCGTTTCGATCTACTTGTTTTGGACGTGATGCCTATATACATGATCATTGCCTAGATATACTCATAACTATGCCCAGTTCTGTCAATTGCTCAATAATAATTTGTTCACCCACCGTAAAATACTTATGCTCTTGAGAGAAGCCACTAGTGAAACCTATGGCCCCCGGGTCTATTCTCATCATATCAATCTATATCACTTTATTTACTTGCTTTGTTTTTACTTTACCTTTACTTTTTACTTTGCAACTATCTATCAAAAATACCAAAAATATTATCTCTATCAGATCTCACCCTCGTAAGTGACCGTGAAGGGATTGACAACTCCTAAGCGTTGGTTGCGAGTTGCTATCATTTTGTGTAGGTACAAGGGACTTGTGCGTGGTCTCCTACTGGATTGATACCTTGGTTCTCAAAAACTGAGGGAAATACTTACGGTACTTTACTGCATCATCCTCTCCTCTTCGGGGAAATCCAACGCAGTGCTCAAGAGGTAGTAAGAAGAATTTCTGGCGCCGTTGCCAGGGAGGCTCACGCAAGCAAGTCAACCATACCAAGTACCCATCGCAATCCCTATCTCTCGCATTACATTATTTGTCATTTGCCTCTCGTTTTCCTCTCCCCCACTTCACCCTTGCCATTTTATTTGCCCTCTCTTCACCAAATTGCTTGATAATATTATGGCTAATTATTCTCAATGGCACACCGAAAGATCTTCTAGTAAAAAAGTGCATGCTATAGAAGAAATCAATGTTTTGAGTGAAAAGATGGATGAACTTATGAAGATGTTTGCTCCTAAAAATACTCCTCTTGATCCCAATGATATGCCTTTGTCTACTTTGCTTGAGAATAATAATGAATCTATGGATGTGAATTTTGTTGGTAGGAATAGTTTTGGAAACAACGCTTATAGAGGGAATTTTAATCCTAGGCCGTATCCTAGTAATCCTTCTAATAATTATGGAAATTCCTACAATAACTCCTATGGAAATTTTAAAAAGATGCCCTCTGAATTTTAGAGTAGTGTTAAAGAGTTTATGAATTCACAAAAGAATTTTAATGCTTTGCTTGAAGAGAAATTGCTTAAAGTTGATGATTTGGCTAGGAACATTGATATAATTTCTCTTGAAATTGATTCTTTAAAGCTTAGATCTATTCCTCCTAAACATGATATCAATGAGTCTCTCAAAGCCATGAGAATTTCCATTGATGAGTGCAAGGAAAGAACCGCTAGGATGCGTGCTTCCAAAGATGCCTTTATTAAAGCGTGTTCTTCCAATCCCTATGAAAATCAAGATGAAGATCTAAAAGTTATTGATGTGTCCCCCATTAAATCTTTGTTTTGCAATATGAATCTTAATGAATCTTAAGATTATCTTCCTTTACCTAGAAGGCGTTCTAAGAATTCGGAGTTTCTAGATCTTGATGATGAAATTGATGAAAGTGGGATTGAAATAAATAAAAACCGTGATGTTGCTAAACCCACTATTTTGGATCTCAAGGAATTTAATTATGAAAATTGCTCTTTGATTGGTTGTATTTCCTAGTTGCAATCCGTGCTAGAATCTCCTCATGCTTATAGTCAAAATAAGGCCTTTACCGAACATATTGTTGATGCTTTGATGCAACCTTATGAAGAAAAACTTGAGTTGAAAGTTTCTATCCCTAGAAAACTCTATGATGAGTGGGAACCTACTATTAAAATTAAAATTAAAGATTTTGAGTTTCATGCTTTGTGTGATTTGGGTGCTAGTGTCTCTACTATCCCCAAAACTTTATGTGATTTGCTAGATTTCCGTGATTTTGATGATTGCTCTCTAAACTTGCATCTTGCGGATTCCACTACTAAAAAGCCTATGGGAAGAATTAATGATGTTCTTATTGTTGCAAATAGGAATTATGTGCCCGTAGATTTTATCGTTCTTGATATAGATTGCAATCTTTCATGTCCTATTATTCTTGGTAGACCTTTCCTTAGAACGATTGGTGCAATTATTGATATGAAGGAAGGGAATATTAGATTCCAATTTCCCTTAAAGAAGGGTATGGAACACTTCCCTAGAAAGAAAATAAAATTACCATATGAATCTATTATGAGAGCCACTTATGGATTGCCTACCAAAGATGGCAATACCTAGATCTATCCTTGCTTTTATGCCTAGCTAGGGGCGTTAAACGATAGCGCTTGTTGGGAGGCAACCCAATTTTATTTTGTGTTTTTTGTTTTTGCTTATGTTTAGGAATAAATAATCCATATACCTTCTGTTTGTATGTGGTTTTATGTTTTAATTAGTCTTTGTGCCAAGTAGGACCTATAGGATAACCTACGATGATAGTTGATTTGATTCTGCTGAAAAACAGAAACTTTGCGCGCACAAATTTAGTTATGATAAATCACAGGAACGTGATTTTGCGTTGATTCTTTTTTATTCTGATCAATAAACAAATTGTCCAGGACTTACTATTTTGGTAGAATTTTTAGAGATCCAGAAGTTTGCGTTAGTTACAGATTGCTACAGACTGTTCTGTTTTTGACAGATTCTGCTTTTCGTGTGTTGTTTTCTTATTTTGATGAATCTATGGTTAGTAAATTAGTTTATAAACCATAAGGAAGTTGGAATACAGTAGGTTTAACACCAATATAAATAAAGAATGATTTCATTACAGTACCTTGAAGTAGTATTTTATTTTCTTTCTCTAACGGAGCTCACGAGATTTCTGTTGAGTTTTGTGTTGTGAAGTTTTCAAGTTTCGGGTGAATTCTTTTGATGGATTATGGAACAAGGAGTGGCAATAGCCTAAGCTTGGGGATGCCCATGGCACCCCCAAGATAATCCAAGGACACCAAAAAGTCAAAGCTTGGGGATGCCCCGGAAGGCATCCCCTCTTTCATCCACTTCCATCGGTAATTTACTTGGAGCTATATTTTTATTCACCAACATGATATGTGTTTTGCTTGGAGCGTCTTGTATTATTTGTGTCTTTGCTTGTTAGTCTACCACAATCATCCTTGCTGTACACATCTTTTTAGAGAGCCATACATGAATTGGAATTTGTTAGAATACTCTATGTGCTTCACTTATATCTTTTGAGCTTGATAGTTTTGCTCATAGTGCTTCACTTATATATTTTGAGCGTGATAATTTTTGCTCTAGCACTTCACTTAGATCTTTTAGAGCACGGTGGTGGATTTGTTTTAAAGAAACTATTTGATCTCTCATGCTTCACTTAGATTATTTTGAGAGTCTTTAATAGCATGGTAATTTGCTTAATGTTAATATACTTGGTGTTCAAGATATGTGAAACTTTCTTTTGAGTGAATTGAATACTAAGATAAGTTTGATGCTTGATAATTGTTTTGAGATATGGAGGTGATAATATCAAAGTCGTGCTAGTTGGGTGATTATGAATTTGAGAAATACTTGTGTTGAAGTTTGCAAGTCCTGTAGCATGCACGTATGGTTAAAGTTGTGTAACAAATTTGAAACATGAAGTGTACCTGGCTTGTGCATCCTTATGAGTGGCGGTCGGGGACGAGCGATGGTCTTTTCCTACCAATCTATCCCCCTAGGAGCATGCGCGTAGTACTTGAATTTTTGATGACTTCTAAATTTTTGCAATAAGTATATGAGTTCTTTTGACTAATGTTGAGTCCATGGATTATACGCACTCCCACCTTTCCACCTTTGCTAGCCTCTTCGGTACCGTGCATTGCCCTTTCTCACCTTGAGAGTTGGTGCAAACTTCGCCGGTCCATCCAAACCCCGTGATATGATATACTCTATCACACATAAACCTCCTTATATCTTCCTCAAAACAGCCACCATACCTACCTATCATGGCATTTCCATAGCCATTCCGAGATATATTGCCATGCAACTTCCACCATCATCATCGTGACATGCATTAGTTTTGTCATATTGCCACTGCATGATCTTGTAGTTGACATCGTATTTGTGGCAAAGCCACCATGCATTATTTTTCATACATGTCACTCTTGATTCATTGCACCATCCCGGTACACCACCGGAGGCATCCATATAGAGTCATATCTTGTTCTAAGTTTCGAGTTGTAATCCTTATGTTGTAATCAATAGAAGTGTGATGATCATAATTATTAGAGCATTGCCCAAATAAAAAAAGTCCAAAAAAAAAGAAAGGCCCCAAGAAAAGGGCAATGCTACTATCTCTTTTTCCACACTTGTGCTTCAAAGTAGCACCTTGTTCTTCATGTAGTGAGTCTCATATATTGTGCTTCGAAGTAGCACCTTGTTCCTCATGTAGTGAGTCTCATAAGTTGTCTTTTTTTACTAGTGGGAATTTTTCATTATAGAACTTGGCTTGTATATTCCTACGATGGGCTTCCTCAAATGCCCTAGGTCTTCGTGAGCAAGCAAGTTGGATGCACACCCACTAGTTTTCTTTTGTTGAGCATTCATAGCTCTAGTGCATCCGTTGCATGGCAATCCCTACTCACTCACATCGATATCTATTGATGGGCATCTCCATAGGCCGTTGATATGCCTAGTTGATGTGAGACTTTCTCCTTTTTGTCTTCTCCACACAATCCCCATCATCATATTCTATTCCACCCATAGTGCTATATCCATGGCTCACGCTCATGTATTGCGTGAAGGTTGAAAAAGTTTGAGATTATTTAAGTATGAAACAATTGCTTGGCTTGTCATCGGGGGTATAGAAGTTGGGAACATCTTTGTGTGACGAAAATGAAGCATAGCCTAACTATATGATTTGGTAGGGATGAACTTTCTTTTGCCATGTTATTTTAAGAAGACATGATTGCTTTGATTAGTATGCTTGAAGTATTATTATTTTGTGTCAATACAAACTTTTGTCTTGAATCTTTAGGATCTGAATATTCATATCACAATTAAGAAGATTTACATTGAAATTATGCCAAAGTATCACTCCGCATCAAAAATTCTTTTTTATCATTTACCTACTCAAGGACGAGCAGGAATTAAGCTTGGGGATGCTTGATACGTCTCCAACGTATCTATAATTTTTTATTGCTCCATGCTGCTTTATCTACTGTTTTGGACTATATTGGGCTTTATTTTCCACTTTTATATTACTTTTGGGACTAACCTATTAACCGGAGGCCCAGCCCAGAATTGCTGTTTTTTGCCTTTTTCAGTATTTCGAAGAAACAGAATATCAAACGGAGTCCAAACGGAATGAAACCTTCGGGATCGTGATTTTCCAACCGAACGTGATCCAGGAGACTTGGACCCTACTCCAAGAAGCTTCCGAGGAGGTCACGAGGGTGGAGGGCGCCCCCCTGGGTGCACCCCCCTACCTCGTGGGCCCCTCGGAGCTCCACCGACATACTCCTTCGTCCTATATATACCTACGTATCCCCGAACGATCAGAACAGGAGACAAAAACCTAATTCCACCGCCGCAACCTTCTGTATCCACGAGATCCCATCTTGGGGCCTGTTCCGGAGCTCCGCCGAAGGGGGCATCCACCACGGAGGGCTTCTACATCATCACCATAGCCCCTTCGATGAAGTGTGAGTAATTTACTTCAGACCTTCGGGTCCATAGCTAGTAGCTAGATGGCTTCTTCTCTCTTTTTGGATCTCAATACAATGTTCTCCCCCTCTCTCGTGGAGATCTATTCGATGTAATCTTCTTTTTGCGGTGTGTTTGTTGAGACCGATGAATTGTGGGTTTATGATCCAGTATTATCTATGCAAAATATTTGATTCTTCTCTGAATTCTTTTATGTATGATTGAGTTATCTTTGCAAGTCTCTTCAAATTATCTTTTTGGTTTGGCCAACTAGATTGGTAGTTCTTGCAATGGGAGAAGTGCTTAGCTTTGGGTTCAATCTTGCGGTGTCCTTACTCAGTGACAGAAAGAGTTGCAAGGCATGTATTGTATTGTTGCCATCGAGGATAACAAGATGGGTTTTTTATCATATTGCATGAATTTATCCCTCTACATCATGTCATCTTGCTTACGGCGTTACTCTGTTTTTACTTAATACTCTAGATGCATGCTAGATAGCGGTCGATGAGTGGAGTAATAGTAGTAGATGCAGAATCGTTTCGATCTACTTGTTCTGGACGTGATGCCTATATACATGATCATTGCCTAGATATACTCATAACTATGCTCAATTCTGTCAATTGCTCAATAGTAATTTGTTCACCCACCGTAGAATACTTATGCTCTTGAGAGAAGCCAGTAGTGAAACCTATGGCCCCCGGGTCTATTCTCATCATATCAATCTATATCACTTTATTTACTTGCTTTGTTTTTACTTTACCTTTAATTTTTACTTTGCAACTATCTATCAAAAATACCAGAAATATTATCTCTATCAGATCTCACTCTCGTAAGTGACTGTGAAGGGATGGACAACCCCTAAGCGTTGGTTGCGAGTTGTTATCGTTTTGTGTAGGTACAAGGGACTTGTGCATGGTCTCCTACTGGATTGATACCTTGGTTCTCAAAAACTGAGGGAAATACTTACGCTACTTTACTGCATCATCCTCTCCTCTTCGGGGAAATCTAACGCAGTGCTCAAGAGGTAGCAGCAGCTGATACGTCCATTTTGCATCATGCTTTTATATCAATATTTATTGCATTATGGGCTGCTATTACACATTATATATCAATACTTATGGCTATTCTCTCTTATTTTACAAGGTTTACCATGAAGAGGGGGAATGTCGGCAGCTGGAATTCTGGCTGAAAAAGGCGCAAATATTGAAAACCTATTCTGCACAGCTCCAAAAATCTTGAAACTCCACGGAAGTCAGTTTTGGAATTAATAAGAATTATTGAGCGAAGAAAACACCAGAGGGGGCCCACACCCTACCCAGGAGGGTGGGGGGCGCGCCCACCCCTACTGGACGCGCCCCCTGTCTCCTGGGCCCCCTGGTGGCCCTTCGGTGCCCATCTTCTGCTATAAGAAGGCTTTCACCCTGGAAAAAATAAAAGGCAAGCTTAGGGGACGAAACTCCGCCGCCACGAGGCGGAACCTTGGCAGAACCAATCTAGAGCTCCGGGAGAGCTGTTCTGCTGGGAATTCTTCCCTCTGGGAGGGGGAAATCATCACCATCGTCATCACCAATGATCATCTCATCGGGAGGGGGTCAATCTCCATCAATATCTTCACCAGCACCATCTCCTCTCAAAACCCTAGTTCATCTCTTGTATCCAATCTTGTATCCAAACCAAAAATTGGTACCTGTGGGTTGCTAGTAGTGTTGATTACTCCTTGTAGTTGATGCTAATTGGTTTACTTGGTGGAAGATCATATGTTCAGATCCTTAATGCATAGTATTACTCCTCTGATTTTGAACATTAATATGCTTTGTGAGTACTTACATTTGTTCCTAAGGACATGGGTGAAGTCTTGCTATTAGTAGTCATGTGAATTTTGTATTCGTTTGATATTTTGATGAGATGTATGTTGTCTTTCCTCTAGTGGTGTTATGTGAACGTCGACTACATGACACTTCACCATTATTAGGGCCTAGAGGAAGGCATTGGGAAGTAATAAGTAGATGATGGGTTGCTAGAGTGACAGAAGCTTAAACCCTAGATTATGCGTTGCTTCGTAAGGGGCTGATTTGGATCAATATGTCTAATGTTGTGGTTAGGTTTACCTTAATACTTCTTTTGTAGTTGCGGATGCTTGCAATAGGGGTTAATCATAAGTGGGATGCTTGTCCAAGTAAGGGCAGTACCCAAGCACCGGTCCACCCACATATCAAATTATCAAAGTACCGAACGCGAATCATATGAGCGTGGTGAAAACTAGCTTGACGATAATTCCCACGTGTCCTCGGGAGCTCTTTTCTCATTATAAGAAATTGTCCAGGCTTGTCCTTTGATACAAAAAGGATTGGGCCACCTTGCTACACTTTATCTACTTTCATTTCTTGTTACCTGTTACATTTTATCTTATCACAAAACTATCTGTTATCTACAATTTCAGTGCTTGCAAAGAAAACCTTACTGAAAACCGCTTGTCATTTCCTTCTGCTCCTCGTCGGGTTCAACACTCTTACTTACCGAAAGGACTATGATAGATCCCCTATACTTGTGGTCATCAAGACTCTTTTCTGGCGGCGTTGCCGGGGAGTGTAGCGCTTTTGGTGAGTGGAACTTGGTAAGGAAACATTTATATAGTGTGTTGAAATTTTCTGTCACTTGTTACTATGGAAACTAATCCTTTGAGGGGCTTGTTCGGGGTATCTTCACCCCGACCAGAAGAGCAAAGAGTTGCTCCTCAACCTACTGAACCTACTGAAAATATTTACTTTGAGATTCCTTCGGGTATGATAGAGAAACTGCTAGCTAATCCCTTTGCAGGAGATGGAACATTGCATCCAGATTTACACCTTATCTTTGTGGATGAAGTTTGTAGATTATTTAAGCTTGCAGGTATTCTCGATGATGTTGTCAAAAGGAAGGTCTTCCCTTTATCTTTGAAGGGAGATGCATTGACATGGTATAGGCTATGTGATGATATGGGATCTTGGAATTATAAACGATTGAAGTTGGAATTTCACCGGAAGTTCTATCCTATGCATCTTGTTCATCGTGATCGTAATTACATATATAATTTCTGGCCTCGTGAAGGAGAAAGCATCACTCAAGCTTGGGGGAGGCTGAAGTCAGTGTTATATTCATGCCCCAATCATGAGCTCTCCAGAGAAATGATTATTCAAAACTTTTATGCTCGTCTTTCTTCCAATGATCGCAACATGCTCGATACTTCCTGTGCTGGTTCTTATATGATGAAGACTATTGAATTCAAATGGGACTTATTGGAAAGAATTAAACGCAACTCTGAAGATTAGGGTTCCAACAATGGTAAGGAGTCAGGTATGACACCTAAGTTTGATTGTGTTAATCTTTTATGGATACCAATGCTTTTCATGGATTTAGCGCTAAGTATGGACTTGACTCTGAGATAGTAGCTGCTTTCTGTGAATCTTTTGCTACTCACGTTCATCTCCCTAAGGAGAAGTGGTTTAAATATAATCCTCCCATTGAAGTAAAAGTAGTTGCACCTATTACAGTTGAAGAAAAGACTGTCACTTATAGTGATCATATTGTTCCTACTACTTATGTTGAGAAACCTCCTTTTCCTGTTAGGATAAAGGATCATGCTAAAAATTCGACTGTTGTTCGTAAGAGTAATACTAGGACTTGCACACCTCCTGAGCAAATCAAAGTTGAACCTAGTATTGCTATGGTTAAAGATCTCTTGGATGATGATTTAGATGGGCATGTTATTTATTTCTGTGGTGAGACTGCTAATATTGCTAATCCAGATGCTAAGATACATAGACCTGTAGTAGGCATGCCTGTTATTTCTGTTAAAATAGGAGATCATTGTTATCATGGCTTATGTGATATGGGTGCTAGTGCTAGTGCAATACCCTAGGACATATATAAAGAAATTATGCATGATATTGCACCCGTTGAATTAGAAGGTATTGATGTTACTATCAAGCTTGCCAATAGAGATATTATTTCACCAGTTGGGATTGTTAGAGATGTTGAAGTCTTGTGTGGGAAGGTTAAATATCCTACTGATTTTGTTGTTCTTAGTTCTCCACAAGATGATTTTTGTCCCATTATTTTCGGTAGACCCTTCCTGAATACTGTTAATGCTAGGATTGATTGCGAAAAGGATACTATTACAATTGGCTTAGGGGATATGTCTCATGAGTTTAATTTTGCTAAATTTCGTAGACAACCCCGTGATAAAGAATCCCCTAGTAAGGATGAGATTATTGGTCTTGCTTCTATTGCCGTGCCTCCTACTGATCCGTTAGAACAATATTTGCTAGACCATGAAAATGATATGTTTATGAAGGAAAGAAGGGAAATAGATGAAGTGTTGATTCAACAGGAACCTATTCTGAAACACAACCTACCCGTTGAAATTCTAGGGGATCCCCCTCCACCCAAGGGTGATCCCGTGTTTGAACTCAAACCATTACCTGATAATCTTAAGTATGCTTATCTTGATGAAAAGAAAATACATCCTGTTATTATTAGTGCTAACCTTTCAGAGCAAGAAGAAGAAAGATTATTGAAAACTCTGAAGAAGCACCGTGCTGCTATTGGATATACTCTGGATGATCTCAAGGGCATTAGTCCCACGTTATGCCAACACAAAATTAATTTGGAGGACGATGCCAAACCAGTTAGAGATCCTCAATGACGATTGAATCCTAAGATGAAAGAAGTGGTAAGAAAGGAGATACTAAAGCTCCTTGAGGCAGGTATAATTTATCACGTTGCTGATAGTGATTGGGTAAGCCCTATCCATTGTGTTCCTAAAAAGGGAGGTATTACTGTCGTTCCTAATGACAAAGATGAATTGATCCCGCAAAGAATTATTACAGGTTATAGGATGGTAATTGATTTCCATAAATTAAATAAAGCTACTAAGAAAGATCATTACCCTTTACCTTTTATTGATCAAATGCTAGAAAGACTATCCAAACACAGACATTTCTGCTTTCTAGATGGTTATTTTGGTTTCTCTCAAATACCCGTGTCCGCGAAGGATCAATCAAAAACTACTTTTACTTGCCCTTTCGGTACTTTTGCTTATAGACGTATGCCTTTTGGTTTATGTAATGCACCTGCTACCTTTCAAAGATGCATGATGGCTATATTCTCTGACTTTTGTGAAAAGATTTGTGAGGTATTCATGGATGATTTCTCCGTTTATGGATCCTCTTTTGATGATTGCTTGAGCAACCTTGATCGAGTTTTGCAGAGATGTGAAGACACTAGTCTCGTCTTGAATTGGGAAAAGTGCCACTTTATGGTTAATGAAGGCATTGTCTTGGGGCATAAGATTTCCAAGAGAGGTATTGAAGTTGATAAAGCTAAGGTTGATGCTATTGAAAAGATGCCATGTCCCAAGGACATAAAAGGTATAAGAAGTTTCCTTGGTCATGCCGGTTTTTATAGGAGGTTCATTAAGGACTTTTCTGAAATCTCTAGGCCTCTGACTAATTTATTGCAAAAAGATATTCCTTTTGTCTTTGATGATGATTGTGTAGAAGCATTTGAAATACTCCCTCCGTTCCTAAATATAAGGTGTATTAGTTTTTCAAAAAGTCAAATGGTCTATGTGTTTGACCAACTTTATAGCCAAATATATAAAGATTTACAATACTAAATATATCAAATACAAAAATATATTTCATGGTGAAACAAGTGATGATGATTTGGTATTCTAGATATTGATGGTTTTTTCTATAAACTTGGTCAAAGTTGGAGAAGTTTGACTTTTTGAAAAAATAATACACCTTATATTTAGAAACGGAGGGAGTACTTAAGAAAGCTTTGATCACTGCACCTATTTGTTCAGCCACCTGATTGGAATTTACCCTTTGAAATTATGTGTGATGCTAGTGATTATGCTGTAGGTGCTGTTCTAGGGCAAAGAGTTGATAAGAAATTGAATGTTATCCAGTATGCCAGTAAGACTCTTGATACTACCCAGAGAAATTATGGTACTACTGAAAAAGAGTTCTTAGCAGTTGTGTTTGCTTGTGATAAGTTTAGACCTTACATTGTTGATTCCAAAGTTACTATTCACACTGATCATGCTGCTATTAAATATCTTATGGAAAAGAAAGATGCTAAACCTAGACTCATTAGATGGGTTCTCTTGCTCCAAGAATTTGATTTGCATATTATTGATAGAAAGGGAGCTGAGAACCCCGTTGCGGATAACTTGTCTAGGTTACAGAATGTTCTTGATGACCAACCGCCTATTGATGATAGCTTTCCTGATGAACAATTAGCGGTCGTTAATGCTTCTCGTACTGCTCCTTGGTATGCTGATTATGCTAATTACATTATTGCTAAATTTATACCACCTAGTTTCACATACCAGCAAAAGAAAAGGTTCTTTTATGATTTAAGACATTACTTCTGGGATGACCCACACCTTTATAAAGAAGGAGTAGATGGTGTTATTAGACGTTGTGTACCTGAGCATGAACAGGAACAGATCCTACTCAAGTGTCACTCTGAATCATATGGAGGACACCACGCTGGAGATAGAACTGCACATAAGGTATTGTAATCCGGTTTTTATTGGCCTACGCTCTTCAAAGATGCTCGTAAGTTTGTCTTATCTTGTGATGAATGTCAAAGAGTTGGTAATATTAGTAGACGTCAAGAAATGCCTATGAATTATTCTCTTGTTATTGAACCATTTGATGTTTGGGGCTTTGATTATATGGGACCTTTTCCTGCCTCTAATGGTTACACACATTTTTTAGTTGTTGTTGATTATGTTACTAAGTGGGTAGAAGCTATTCCAACTAGTAGTGCTGATCATAACACTTCTATTAAAATTCTTAAAGAAGTTATTTTTCCGAGGTTTTGAGTCCCTAGATATCTTATGACTGATGGTGGTTCACATTTTATTCATGGTGCTTTCCATAAGATGCTTGCTAAGTATGATGTTAATCATAGAATCGCATCTCCTTATCACCCACAGTCTAGTGGTCAAGTAGAGTTGAGCAACACAGAGCTCAAATTAATTTTGCAAAAGACTGTGAATAGATCTAGAAATAATTGGTTCAAGAAACTTGATGATGCATTATGGGCCTATAGAACTGCATACAAAAATCCTATGGGTATGTCTCCGTATAAGATGGTTTATGGAAAAGCATGTCACTTACCTCTAGAACTTGAACATAAAGCATATTGGGCTATTAAAGAGCTCGACTATGACTTCAAACTTGCCGGTGAGAAGAGGTTATTTGATATTAGCTCACTTGATGAATGGAGAACCCAAGCCTATGAGAATGCCAAGCTATTCAAAGAAAAAGTAAAACGCTGGCATGACAAAAGGATACAAAAGCGTGAGTTTAACGTAGGTGATTATGTGTTATTATTCAACTCTCGTTTAAGATTTTTTGTAGGAAAACTTCTCTCTAAATGGGAAGGTCCTTACGTTATCGTGGAGGTCTATCATTCCGGTGCCATAAAAATCAACAACTTCGAAGGCACAAGTCCGAGGGTGGTGAACGGTCAAAGAATTAAACATTATATCTCAGGTAATCCTATCAATGTTGAAACTAATATTATCAAGACCATAACCCCGGAGGAATACATAAGGGACACTTTCCAGAACGTTTTAGACTCCGAAAAGGAATAGGTATGTGGTACGGTAAGTAAACTGACTCCAAAACAATTCTAACGGCAATTTTTATCCGTTTTGCAATATTTAAGAATTTTAGGAAGAAAGAAGTAATCCGGGAAGGACACGAGGCCTCCACGAGGGTGGAGGGCGCGCCCACCCTTCCTGGGCGTGCCCCCCTGTCTCGTGGCCACCTCGTGTGCCTCCAGGACTCCATTTTCTTGCACGTTACGTATTTTGGTCGGTAAAAACTCATTATATAATCTCCCGAAGGCTTTGACCACCGTATCAGGCAAATATCCTCTGTCTTCGTTTCGAGCTGTTTCTGTTACAGATCTAGAGCACTATGACGTCACCCTCCTTCAACAATGAAGACAAGGATGCTTGGCTATTGAAGATAGAGCTGAAAAGAGAAGAACCGGAAGAGATCAACAAGGATGAAGGGATCAAGAAGGCCATGGAGGTTCAAGCTCCGGCTGTGAAAGAAGAAGACATCCCTCAACCCTTACCTAACGTCTTTACTCCAACTGAGATAGAAGCTTTCAAGATGATTGAGTTAGCTCGCATACAGAATAAGTATCTCACACAGGAGAATATTTTGTTGAAGGATCATATCGCCGGACTCAAGGGCATTATCCGCAAGCTGGAGGAGCTTTTACGCTTGATGTGCGATTATCCACCATCATCATCACCACCTCCATCACCTCTGAGGACATAATTACATGGGTATGGGCACTCCCCTTGGCAACTGCCAAGCTTGGGGGAGGTGCCCCGATATCGTATCACCATCACACTCCTATCTTTACCGTTTTACTTAGTTCGATCCTTTTAGTAGTATCTTGATCTAGTAGATTGAAGTTTTAATATCAATTAGTTTTGAGTTTTTGCCTTGTGATCTCTTTTTGTAATCGAGTCCTTGAGATATCTATAATAAAGATTAGTGTTGAGTCAAGGGCTTTGCTATCTTGCCATGATCTTGAGAAAGTAGAAAGAATAAAAAGAATAAAAGAGTTCATATTGATCTTATGGTTAGTAATGACTTCACACATAGAAAGTATGAGGCATAAAAGTTGTTGAGAGTTGACAAACGTAGTTTTGGTCATCGTTGCAATTAATAGGAAGTAATAAGGAAAGAGAGGTTTTCACATACAAATATACTATCTTGGACATCTTTTATGATTGTGAAGCACTCATTAAGTATGACATGCTAAAAGAGTTGATGTTGGACAAGGAAGACAGCGTAATGGTTTATGTTTTCTCACGTCTCAGTTAAAGTATATTGTCATTGATCTTCCCAACATGTTGAGCTTGCCTTTCCCCCTCATGCTAGCCAAATTCCTTGCACCAAGTAGAGATACTACTTGTGCTTCCAAATATCCTTAAACCCAGCTTTGCCATGAGAGTCCACCATACCTACCTATGGATTGAGTAAGATCCTTCAAGTAACTTGTCATGTTGCAAGCAATAAAAGTTGCTCTCTAAATATGTATGACTTATTAGTGCAGAGAAAATAAGCTTTATACGATCTTGTTATGGACGCAATAAAAGCGACGGACTGCATAATAAAGGTCCATACACAAGTGGCAATATAAAGTGACGTTCTTTTGCATTAAGATTTTGTGCATCCAACCCTAAACGCACATGACAACCTCTTCTTCCCTCTGCAAAGGGCCTATCTTTTACTTTATGTTTTTACTTTATGCTTGAGTCAAGGTGATCTTCACCTTTCCCTTTTTCATTTTATCCTTTGGCAAGCTCCTCGTGTTTGAAAGATCTTGATATATATATATATATCCAATTGGATGTAAGTTAGCATGAATTATTATTGTTGACATCACCCAAAGGTGAATACATTGGGGGGCAACACAATAAGCCCCTATCTTTCTCAGTGTCCTGTTGAAACTCCATAACCACAAGTACTGCGTGAGTGTTAGCAATTGTAGAAGACTATATGATAGTTGAGTATGTGGACTTGCTGAAAGGCTCTATTTTTGACTCTTTCTGATGTTATGATAAAGTGCAATTGCTTCAGTGACTGAGATTATAGTTTGTTAGTTCCCAATGAAGTTTCTGAACCATACTTGACATTGTGAATTGATTGTTACTTGAGCATAAGAAACCATATGATAAAATCTATATATGTTGCTGTTATAAGAATGATCATGATGCCCTCATGTCCGTATTTTATTTTTATCGACACCTCTATCTCTAAACATGTGGACATATTTTTCGATTTCGGCTTCTGCTTGAGGACAAGCGAGGTCTAAGCTTGGGGGAGTTGATACGTCCATTTTGCATCATGCTTTTATATCAATATTTATTGCATTATGGGCTGTCATTACACATTATATCCCAATACTTATTGCTATTCTCTCTTATTTTACAAGGTTTACCATGAAGAGGGGGAATGCCGGCAGCTGGAATTCTGGCTGGAAAAGGAGAAAATATTGGAAACCTATTCTACACAGCTCCAAAAATCATGAAACTCCACGGAAGTCAGTTTTGGAATTAATAAGAATTATTGAGCGAAGAAAACAGCAGAGGGGGCCCACACCCTGGCCAGGAGGGTGGGGGGCTCGCCCACCCCTACTGGGCGCGCCCCCTGTCTCCTGGGCCCCCTGGTGGCCCTCCGGTGCCCATCTTCTGCTATATGAAGGCTTTCACCCTGGAAAAAATAAAAGGCAAGCTTACAGGATGAAACTCTGCCGCCACGAGGCGGAACCTTGGCGGAACCAATCTAGAGCTCCGGCAGACTGCCGGGGAATCTTCCCTCTGGGAGGGGGAAATCATCACCATCATCATCACCAACGATCCTCTCCTCGGGAGGGGGTCAATCTCCATCAACATCTTCACCAGCACCATCTCCTCTCAAAACCCTAGTTCATCTCTTGTATCCAATCTTGTATCCAAACCACAAATTGGTACCTGTGGGTTGCTAGTAGTGTTGATTACTCCTTGTAGTTGATGCTAATTGGTTTACTTGGTGGAAGATCATATGTTCAGATCCTTAATGCATATTATTACTCCTCTGATTATGAACATGAATATGCTTTGTGATTAGTTACGTTCGTTCCTGAGGACATGGGTGAAGTCTTGCTATTAGTAGTCACGTGAATTTTGTATTCGTTCGATATTTTGATGAGATGTATGTTGTCTTTCCTCTAGTGGTGTTATGTGAACGTCGACTACATGACACTTCACCATTATTTGGGCCTAGAGGAAGGCATTGGGAAGTAATAAGTAGATGATGGGTTGCTAGAGTGATAGAAGCTTAAACCCTAGTTTATGCGTTGCTTCGTAAGGGGCTGATTTGGATCAATATGTCTAATGTTGTGGTTAGGTTTACCTTAATACTTCTTTTGTAATTGCGGATGCTTGCAATAGGGGTTAATCAGAAGTGGGATGCTTGTCCAAGTAAGGGCAGTACCCAAGCACCGGTCCACCCACATATCAAATTATCAAAGTACCGAACGCGAATCATATGAGCGTGATGAAAACTAGCTTGACGATAATTCCCATGTGTCCTCGGGAGCTCTTTTCTCATTATAAGAAATTGTCCAGGCTTGTCCTTTGCTACAAAAAGGATTGGGCAACCTTGCTGCACTTTATCTACTTTCATTACTTGTTACCTGTTACAATTTATCTTATCACAAAACTATCTGTTACCTACAATTTCAGTGCTTGCAGAGAAAACCTTACTGAAAACCACTTGTCATTTCCTTCTGCTCTTCGTTGGGTTTGACACTCTTACTTATCGAAAGGACTACGATAGATTCCCTATACTTGTGGGTCATCAGCAGCTCTTGCGTTATCCGTCTTCTTGAGAAGCAGCTCTTGAATATGAGGGTCCTGCACCCAGCCCATCGATGGTCCATCATCGTCTGCTCCGGCATCTTCATCTTCATGATCATGCCCTTCGTCTGCTCCGGCATCTTCCTTTTCATCATGTCCGGCATCCTCTACATGATGACTGTGTACTGCATCTACTTCGTGATCATGTCCTGGAGATTCTTCGTCTTCTCGCCCGCCCTCGCCGCGGTTGTCTTGCTACCCTTCCTCATTTCTTGCCCGGCCCCCATGGACGACTTCATAATCATCTTCATCACCTTGCCACCGATAGTCATCCATGAAACCACGCAAGAGCAGGTGGTCCTGCACCTGTACGGAATCCGGGTCCATAAGGCTCCTCAGCTTGCATCTTCGACACGGACATCTTATCTTCGTCTCGTTCTTTTGAAGCATCTCGGCCTTCATGGAGCTCAAAAACCTATTCACGATGCCTTCAGTCATCATGTGGACCATGGTCGCCTGCGGGGTAGAGCAAAAGGATATTTTAGAACCAAGAAAAAATTTGGCATCACTTTGCCTAAAATAGGACCAAAGATAATGCATAGTGCCAAATTCTCGCCGAAACGGAAATGAATCAACATTCCGGCAAAATATTGGCAACTATCGCATTTCAAATACCGGTACCTGCAAACACAAACATATATGCAACACCACAAACATATGCAACACCACAAACATACGTAGATCTAGCTAGGCCATAAAAAATGTATGTGCACGTTGTTGGAGGGAGAAAAAGTAGATCTACAACATAAAGAAAGCTTTCCCCTTACTTACCTATCAAAAAAAAGGTAATTTAACCACTTAATTTGGGTGAATCTATGGTGCAAATGAGGTGAGGAGGAGGAGGAAGCCGAGACAAGCTTGGAGGAGGAGGTGGAGAGAATGAAGTGGGGAAAGTGAGTGTGGTAGGTGGTTGTCCAAAATATCTAGCTGGTCTTAGGTTACTAATGGCGCACCACCTAAAAATACACCATTAGTAACCCTGGTTACTAATGGCGCACCTGTTACGTGGTGCGCCATTACTAGTTTTGCAAAAAAAAATGTTAGTAGTGGCGCACCGTGGATGTGGCACACTATACTCTGGTTTGAACTAGTAATGTCGCCATTACTAGTTTGAACTAGTAATGGCGCACTATACTCAACTAGTAATGGCACACTATACTCTGGTGCACCATTACTAGTTTTGAAAAATAAAAGTAAAAACAATTTGTTAGTAGTGGCGCACGGGGTGTGTGCTGCGCCAATACAAGTTAAAACTAGTAATGGCGCACTATACCCTGGTGCGCCATTACTAGTTTTGAAAAAATAAAAAAATAATTTGTTAGTAGTGGCGCACGGTGGGTGTGGTGCGCCATTAGTGTAATGGACACTAATGGCGTACCAGTGGCGCACCACATGTGTGGTGCGCCATTAATGTCCATATTATGTATAGCCTTTTTCCTAATAGTGGATCACATATACTTGTGGGTTATCACATTACTACTTACATGGAGAGATCATGTTGCTGAAAACCGCTTGTCATTTCCTTCTGCACCTTGTTGGGTTCGACATTCTTACTTATCGAAAGGACTATAATTGACCCCCTATACTTGTGGGTCATCAACACTTTTTTCTGGCACCGTTGCCGGGGAGTAAAGTGCCTTCGGTAAGTGAAAATTGGTACGAAACATTATTACGTGGTGAAATTTATCTTCACTTTTCAATATGGAAAATAATCCTTTGAGGGGCTTGTTCGGGGTATCTTCACCTCGAACAGAAGTGGTAAGAGTTGCTCCACAACCTACTGAATCTATTGAAAATATTTCCTATGAAATTCCTTCGGGTATTATGGAGAACTGCTTGCTAATCCATATATGGGAGATGGAACAATACATCCTGATATGCACTTAATCTATATAGATGAAATTTGTGGATTGTTTAAGCTTGCAAGTTTATCGGAGGATGGAGCTAAGAAGAAAATATTTCCTTTATGTTTGAGGGGAAAAGTATTATCTTGGTATGCCCCAATCATGAGCTCTGTAGAGAAATTATTATACAAAACTTTTACGCTTGTCATTCTCATGATGATAAAACAATGCTTCTTAAATCGGTGATTCGGGCTTTGCCGGCCTATTCTATGAGCTATATTAAGCTCACAAAAGGTTTGTGCCAAAAATTAATGTCAATAATGTTCAAGTATTGGTGGGCGGGATCACTTGATACAATAGTGGGAAGGAATGTCGGTCTCCAAATTTAAAGGAGGCATGTGTTCCAGAGATTCACGGTTATGACGCTATGCTAGCGAAGCAGGCGTGGTGACTAATGGATAGGTCAGAGAGCCTTTGTCCTAGAGTACTAAGGGGACGCTATTTCCCTGATGGGGACCAATGGGTCATCGGCCACTTGGAAGGCCATTATCCAAGGAAGAAGTGTGCTACAGCAAGGCTTAATACGTAGAATTGGAGATGGCCTTACTTCTGAAATTTGCCATGATAATTGGATATCATGTAGTAATTCGATGAAACCTGTATGTCAGTTGAGTGATGAACCGGTTTAGCTTGTGGCAGATTTAATTGATAAAGAGTCAGGGAGATGTAATGAAGAACTTATCCAAAAAATGTTCATTGCACCTGATGCCGATTCAATTCTTAAGATGCCCCACCCTAGAGTACAAATGAATGATGGGCCTGGGAGTGGGAGCGATCTGGCATATATTCAGTACAGTCGGCGTATAGGGCACAGATGGATCGTAAACATGCAAATCAGCCAAGTCTGAGTAGTTCTGACCATGGGCATGACTGGAAGGCATTGTGAAAACTTCCGGTTCAGCCAAAAATCCGCGTGTTCTAGTGGAGAGTCCTTAATGTTTTTTATCCCGGCACACGGTGAAATGTAGCAACGGCATATTCGAGATGATGCCTACTGCCCAATGTGTCGCTGCGATAACAAATTGTTATTTCATGCTCTAGTATTGTGTGATCTTGCACGATGCTCCTGGGATGCAGCACAAGGGTATTTTGAGTTCAAGCTACCACGGCTGCACCCAATAACATGGTCACGGGATATTCTTGATCCGCGTTTTAGGCTGCCCGTAATGGAAGTATCATGCATGTCAACTAAGCAATTTTGATGAGGTGGCATAGAAATAAATGAAGAAAGAGATGCTTGAGTATCATATCATGATACCGTATCATATTAAATAATGTGTTGCTTTGTGTCATGCATGACAATAAATATAGTCATCTATGATATCAATATATGATAATATGCATTACGGTTGTGGTATCATACAACAATATCATATGCATGATACTAGTATATGATACTCTCCATTACAACCAGCCTTATGAAAAAGGAGACAACAGCTATAGTAGTCTCCATGATGTCGGTAGTGTGGACGAGTCGCAATAAGTACACACATGAAGAAGTTAAGTATCAGCCTCAGCGGTCTATGGAGTTAATCCAAGAGTTCATTATGGCTATTAATATTCGATGCAGTGGGTGTAGGTGCCTCTAGTGAAACATGTTTGGAGGGCGCCAGAGACTGGGTGGCTCAAGTTGAATACAGATGGTGCAACAGACTGTGTGAATGGTTGCACGGGTACGGGCTTGGTCATATGGAATCATGAGGGACAGTTTCTTTTTGGGCAGTGTCAGAGGTATAATATTATGTATGAGCCTTTTGTTCTGGTACTAAGGGGCTGTTTGGTTCCCAGCCTAAGGTTGCCACGCCTAACCTTAGTCATGCCACAACACCTTAGGCATGTGTTTGGTTTATTGCCACACTTGTGGCTTGCCACACTTTTCTAGTTATATGGCCCACATGTCATAGGCTCAATTTTTTGCCAAATCTTGCCACACTTGTGGTGGCCATTTTGTTAGCCACACTTTTTGTGGCAGCCATACTTTGCCTAAGGTTAGTTGTGGCAAAGTTAGTTATGAACCAAACAGGCCCTAACAGCACGCCGGGATGCGCTGGTTTGTGCTGTCGAGAAAGGTTATTTGCGCATTATGATCAAGACGGATAGTCAAGCAGTTGTGGCGGCTTGGCAACTGGAAGACGATTGTTCAGTCGGAGGCCACCTTATGAAGGAGATGCGCACCTATCTCTAAAACCTCAAGGGGTTTGAGTTGGACAGGACATGAAGCTAACTTTCATGCTCACGTATGTGCTAAGGAAGCTGTCTAGAGCTAGTATCTTTATCTCACTAGTAGAAAACAGGGCTTTGGTCCAGGCCGGGCCAGTCCATTAGTCCCGGTTCAGTCACGAATCAGGATCCATGGGTGCAACGGTCCCGGTTCGTGAGGTCAGGGGGCTGGCCGGGCCTCGTGGGGCATTGGTCCCGGATCGTCTATACCCGTTGGTCCCGGTTCCAGACACGAACCAGGACCAATGTGCCTCGCTCCTGGCCCACAACCATTGGTCCCGGTTCCAGCCACGAACCGGGACCAATGAGATGCCTATATATACCCCCTCGCCCGCGAGCAGAGCACTCCACTGCTCTATTTTTCTGGCCGGCGAGGGGAGAGCTTTGTGGCGCTCTAGCTCAACTCCTATGCACATGAGGTGTTCGATGAAATGCCCGAGCCATACTTAAGCTTTCTCCTCTCGAAGCTCCGTACAAGCTCCATTTTTCTCGAGATTTGTCTAGGTTTGGCAGTCCATCCTGTCCCGTCCCCGTCCTCACCGCCGTCGATCGCCCATGCCGATCTCGTCGTCGGCACCATCGTGGTGAGCCTCTTGATCTTATCTTCTTTCTAAAAGAAAAAAGTTCTTACTTGTATGATTTAGATAGATACTTGTGTAATTTTCTTACTTTTATTATTGTTTGTTATTATATAGTGCGATGGTTTTGGTATCCGCCTCCGTTGGCCCTTGTCCTGTCTATGATTCAGATGTGGTATATATTATCTTTTATAACTATTTGGTTCATTTATTGTTTATGACAATTATGCCGACCAACGTGACATAGATTTTTTTTATCTAGGAGGTATGTGAACTGGAAATTCCAACAGACCCTATTGTTGAGAGGTTAAATTTAGTTGAAGAAGAAAACAATGGATGTACGGTAACAGACGCACCTCCGAGTACATTGAGGGCTTGCATAATTTTCTCGCAGTGGCTGAGGCAAACAAGTAGAATGGTTTTTTGTGTTGTCCATGCCCTAGCTGTGAAAATACAAGGTCTTACTCTGACTCAAAAACCCTTCACACCCACCTGCTTTATAAGGGTTTCATGCCACACTATAATGTTTGGACCAAGCACGGAGAAATAGGGGTTATGATGGAAGACAGCAAAGAAGAAGAGGATGATGACAACTATGTGCCCCCTGAATACGGTGATGCTGCAATGGGGGAAGCTGGAGATCAAGAGGAACCAGACGAGATGTGCCCAATGATGATCTTCGCCGGGTCATTGTTGATGCAAAGAGATAGTGCAAAAGTGAAAAGGAGAAGCTCAAGTTCGATCGCATGTTAGAGGATCACAAAAAAGGGTTGTACCCCAATTGCGAAGATGTCAACACAAATCTTGGTATCATACTGGAATTGCTGCAGCGGAAGGCAGAGAATAGTGTACCTGACAAAGGATTTGAGAAGCTACTGAAAATATTGAAGAAGAAGCTTCCAAAGGATAATGAATTGCCCGACAGTACGTACGCAACAAAGAAGGTTGTATGCCCTCTAGGATTGGAGGTGCAGAAGACACATGCATGCCCTAATGATTGCATCCTCTACCGCGGTACGTACGAGGATTTGAACGCATGCCCGGTATGCGGTGCATTGTGGTATAAGATCAGACGAGATGACCATGGTGATGTTGACGGCGAGCGCCCCAGGAAGAGGGTTCCTGCCAAGGTGATGTGGTATGCTCCTATAATACCACGGTTGAAACGTCTGTTCAAAAACAAAGAGCATGCCAAGTTGACGTGATGGCACAGAGAGGACCGTAAGAAAGACAGGAAGTTGTGAGCACCCGCTGACGGGTCACAGTGGAGAAAAATTGAGAGAAAGTACCGGGAGGAGTTTGCAGGTGACGCAAGGAATGTATGGTTTGGCTTAAGCGCGGATGGCATTAATCCTTTTGGGGAGCGGAGCAGCAATCACAGCACCTGGCCCATGATTCTATGTATCTATAACCTTCCTCCTTGGCTGTGCATGAAGTGGAAGTTCATTATGACAGTTCTCATCCAAGGCCCTAATTAAGCAACTCGGCAACGACATTGATGTGTACCTAAGGCCATTAGTATAAGAACTTTGACAGATGTGGAATGGAAATGGTGTACGTGTGTGGGATGATCACAAACAGGAGGAATTTGACCTACATGTGTTGCTGTTTCTAACCATCAATGATTGGCCTACTCTCAGTAACCTTTCAGAACAGACAAACAAGAGATACCACACATGCACGTATTGTTTAGATGACACCGAAAGTATATAAATGGACAAATGCATGAAGAATGTGTACTTGGGGCATCGTCGATTTCTTCGGACCAACCATCAATGTTTAAAGAAAGGCAAGCATTTCAAAGGCGAGGCAGATCATCAGAACAAGCCCGCCATCCGTACCAGTGATAACGTACTTGCTATGGTCAATGATTTACAAGTAATCTTTGGAAAGGGTACAGGCGGACTATCTATTCCGAATGACGCTGAGGGACACGCACCCATGTGGAAGAAGAAATCTATATTTTGGGATCTACCCTACTGGAAAGAGCTAGAGGCCCGCTCTTCAATCGACGTGATGCACGTGACGAAGAACCTCTGCGTGAACCTGCTAGGCTTCTTGGGCATGTATGGGAAGACAAAAGATACACCAGAGGCACAGGAGGACCAGCAACGTGTGCACAAAAAACACGGCATGCCTCCAAAGCAGTATGAAGGTCCTGCCAGCTACGCTCTTACCAAAGAAGAGAAGGAAATCTTCTTTGAATGCCTGCTCAGTATGAAGGTCCCGTCTGGCTTCTCATCGAATATAAATGGAATAATAAATATGGCGGAGAAAAATTTCCAGAACCTAAAGTCTCATGACTGCCACGTGATTATGATGCAACTGCTTCCGGTTGCATTGAGGGGGCTTCTACCGGAAAACTTTCGATGAGCCATTGTGAAGCTATGTGCATTCCTCAATGCATTCTCGCATAAGGTGATCGATCCAGAAATCCTAACAAGGTTAAGGACTGATGTGGCGCAATGTCTTATCATTTTCGAGCTGGTGTTCCCATCATCCTTCTTCAATATCACGACGCACGTCTTAGTTCATCTAGTCGACGAGATTATCATTCTGGGCCCTGTATTTCTACACAATATGTTCCCCTTTGAGAGGTTCATGGGAGTCCTAAAGAAATATGTCTGTAACCATGCTAGGCCAGAAGGAAGCATCTCCATGGGCCATCAAACAGAGGATGTCATTGGGTTTTGTGTTGACTTCATTCCTGACCTTAAGAAGATTTGTATCCCTCAATCGCGGTATGAGGGGAGACTGACTGGAAAAGGCACGCTAGGAGGGGACTCAATAATATGTAGGGACGGTCATTCTTGGTCTCAAGCACACTACACAGTTCTATAGAACTCTACCTTGGTGACCGTGTATATCGATGAACACAAGAACATTCTGCGCTCCAGACACTCGGAGCAATGTGACGACTGGATTACATGTGAACACATTAGGACTTTCGGCAGTTGGTTGCAAACACGTCTCAGGGGTGACAACACTGTTTCTGATGAGCTATACTCGTTGTCCAGGGGACCATCTTCGACTGTATTGACATACAAAGGGTACGAGATAAATGGGAATACATTTTACACGATCGCCCAAGATCAAAAGAGCACCAACCAAAACAGCGGTGTCCGCTTTGATGCATCAACCAAGAAGGGAAAGGAAACATATTATGGTTACATAGTGGACATATGGGAACTTGACTACGGACATGATTTTAAGGTCCCTTTGTTTCAGTGCAAATGGGTCAATTTGTCAGGAGGCGGGGTACAGGTAGACCCACAGTACGGAAGGACAATAGTGGATCTAAACAATCTTGGGTACACAGACAAACCATTCGTCCTAGCCAATGATGTCGCAGCTTTTCTATGTGAAGAACATGTCTACCAAACCGAGAAAAAGAAAAGATAAAGAAGCGAATACATCATACGATTAGCCAAAGAGCCACATAGTTCTTTTAGGAAAAAGAGACATCGTGGGATTGGAGGGAAAGACAGACATGTCTGAAGATTATGAAAAGTTTCATAAAATTCCTCCCTTCAAAGTCAAGGCTGACCCAAGCACCATGTTAAACGATGAAGAATATCCATGGTTACGGTGCAATAAGCAAAGGACACAAGCGAAGAAAAAGTGAAGACTTTCTCTCCACAACTATTATGATGATGCCTTTGATCTAGAATATCACTGTAGTTACATGTGAAGAAATGAAATGCCTTTTGTAACAGATGAGTTTCCGTATGAAACCCTGATATTTCGAAAGAGATTGTCCGTTTTGTACACAAAGTGCATCCAGTTTTTTCCATAACCCTCTCAACTTTTTAGCACATGCTATGTGGGTTAAATGATGATACGATGCCAACTTTCAACCTTTTTAGAGTTCATTTGTAGTGCTTTTCAATTTCAGTGTCATTTAGCTCAAAAAAACCCAGTAAATGCATGAAAAATACCAAATGAAGTCAGAAAGGGTTGAAAATTGATGATGTGGCTTTAAATGGTTCATTTTGAACACACAAAAAGTTTGAAGTACAAATAAGTTCAAAAAATGAAATCCCTTTGTAACAGATGAGTTTTCGTCCGAAACCCTGATACTTCGAAAGAAGTTGTCCATTTTGTACACGGAGTGCATCCAGTTTTGTCGTAACTCTCTCAACTTTTTAGCACATGCTATGTGGGTGAAATGATGATACCATGCCAACTTTCAACCTTTTCAGAGTTCATTTGAAGTGATTTTCAGTTTCAGGGTCATTTAGCTCAAAAAATCAGCAAATGCATGGAAAATACCAGATGAAGTCAGAGAGGGTTGAAAATTGATGATGTGGCTTTGAATGGTTCATTTTGAACACATAAAATGTCTGGATTTTAAATAAGTTCAAAAAATGAAATCCCTTTGTAACAGATGATTTTTCCTCCGAAACCCTGATACTTCAAAATGGAGGAAATATGCCCTAGCGGCAATAATAAAGTTATTATTTATTTACTTATATCATGATAAATGTTTATTATTCATGCTAGAATTGTATTAACTGGAAACATGATACATGTGTGAATACATAGACAAACTTAATGTCACTAGTATGCCTCTACTTGACTAGCTCATTAATCAAAGATGGTTATGTTTCCTAACCATAGACATGAGTTGTCATTTGATTAACGGGATCACATCATTAGTAGAATGATGTGATTGACATGACCCATTCGTTAGCTTAGCACTTGATCGTTTAATATGTTGCTATTGCTTTCTTCATGACTTATACATGTTCCTACAACTATGAGATTATGCAACCCCCGTTTACCGGAGGAACACTTTGTGTGCTACCAAACGTCACAACGTAACTGGGTAATTATAAAGGAGCTCTACAGGTGTCTCCAAAGGTACATGTTGAGTTGGCATATTTCGAGATTAGGTTTTGTCACTCCGATTATCGGAGAGGTATCTCTGGGCCCTCTCAGTAATGCACATCACTATAAGCCTTACAAGCAATGTAGCTAATGAGTTAGTTACGGAATGATGCATTACGTAACGAGTAAAGAGACTTGCCGGTAACGAGATTGAACTAGGTATTGGGATACCGACGATCGAATCTCGGGCAAGTAACATATCGATGACAAAAGGAACTACGTATGTTGTTATGCGGTTTGACCGATAAAGATCTTTGTGGAATATGTAGGAGCTAATATGAGCATCCAGGTTCCGCTATTGGTTATTGACCGGAAACGTGTCTCGGTCATGTCTACATAGTTCTCGAACCCATAGGGTCCGCACGTTTAAGGTTTCGTTGACAGTTTTATTATGAGTTTATGAGTTTTGATGTACCGAAGGTTGTTCGGAGTCCCAGATGTGATCACGGACATGACGAGGAGTCTTGAAATGGTCGAGACATAAAGATCGATATATTGGACGACTATATTTGGACACCGGAAAGGTTCTGAATGAGATTGGGACAATACCGGAGCTCCGGGAGGTTATCAGAACCCCCCGGGAGGTATATGGGCCTTATTGGGCCTTAGTGGAAAGGAGGGGAAAGGAGCAAAGGAGGGGGCACCCCCCCTCCCCCAAGCCCAATCCTAATTGGGAGGGGGCAGCCCCCCCTTTCCTTCTTCCCTCCCTCCTCTTCCTTCCCTCTCCCTCTCCTAATAAGAAAGGGGGGAGTCCTACTCCCGGTGGGGGTTGGACTCCCCCCCTAGGGCGCGCCACCCCCTTGGTCGGCCCCCTCCTCCACTCCTTTATATACGGGGGAGGGGGGCACCCCATAGACACAACAATTGATCTCTTGATCTCTTAGCCATGTGCGGTGCCCCCCTCCACCATAGTTCTCCTCGATAATATTGTAGCGGTGCTTAGGCGAAGCCCTCCGACGGTAGAACATCAAGACCGTCACCACGCCATCGTGCTGACGGAACTCTTCCCCGACATTCTGCTGGATCGGAGTACGTGGGACGTCATCGAGCTGAACGTGTGCAAGAAGTCGGAGGTGCCGTAGTTTCGGTGCTTGATCGGTCGGGCCGTGAAGACATTATGACTACATCAACCGCGTTGTGCTAACGCTTCTGCTTTCGGTCTACGAGGGTACGTGGACACACTCTCCCCTCTCGTTGCTATGCATCACCATGATCTTGCGTGTGCGTAGGAATTTTTTTTGAAATTACTACGTTCCCCAACAGTAGCATCCGAGCCTGGTTTTATGTGTAGATGTTATATGCACGAGTAGAACACAAGTGAGTTGTGGGCGATACAAGTCATACTGCTTACTAGCATGTCATACTTTGGTTCAGCGGTATTGTTGGATGAAGCGGCACGGACCGACATTACGCGTACGCTTACGCGAGACTGGTTTTACCGCCATGCTTTGCACACAGGTGACTAGCGGGTGTCTGTTTCTCCAACTTTAGTTGAACCGAGTGTGGCTACACCCGGTCCTTGTGAAGGTTAAAACAACACTAACTTGACGAACTATCGTTGTGGTTTTGATGCGTAGGTAAGAACGGTTCTTGCTCAGCCCGTAGCAGCCACGTAAAATTTGCAACAACAAAGTAGAGGACGTCTAACTTGTTTTTTCAGGGCATGTTGTGATGTGATATGGTCAAGACGTGACGCTATATTTTATTGTATGAGATGATCATGTTTTGTAACCGAGTTATCGGCAACTAGCAGGAGCCATATGGTTGTCGCTCTATTGTATGAAATGCAAGCGCCCTGTAATTGCTTTACTTTATCACTAAGTGGTAGCGATAATCGTAGAAGCAATAGATGGCGAAACGACAACCATGCTACGATGGAGATCAAGGTGTCGCGCCGGTGACGATTGTGATCACGACGGTGCTTCAGAGATGGAGATCACAAGCACAAGATGATGATGGCCATATCATATCACTTATATTGATTGCATGTGATGTTTATCCTTTATGCATCTTATCTTGCTTTGATTGACGGTGGCATTTTAAGATAATCTCTCACTAATTATCAAGAAGTGTTCTCCCTGAGTATGCACCGTTGCGAAAGTTCTTCGTGCTGAGACACCACGTGATGATCGGGTGTGATAAGCTCTACATTCAAATACAACGGGTGCAAAACAGTTGCACACGCGGAATACTCAGGTTAAACTTAAAGAGCCTATCATATACAGATATGGCCTCGGAACACGGAGACCGAAAGGTCGAACGTGAATCATATAGTAGATATGATCAACATAGTGATGTTCACCATTGAAAACTACTCCATCTCACGTGATGATTGGACATAGTTTAGTTGATTTGGATCACGTGATCACTTAGATGACTAGAGAGATGTCTGTCTAAGTGGGAGTTCTTTAGTAATATGATTAATTGAACTTAAATTTATCATGAACTTAGTACCTGATAGTATTTTGCTTGTCTATGTTTGTTGTAGATAGATGGCTCGTGTTGTTGTTCCGTTGAATTTTAATGCGTTCCTTGAGAAAGCTAAGTTAAAAGATGATGGTAGCAATTACACGGACTGGGTCCGTAACTTGAGGATTATCCTCATTGCTGCACAGAAGAATTATGTCCTGGAAGCACCGCTGGGTGCCAGGCCTGCTGCAGATGCAACTGACGACGTTAAGAACGTCTGGCAAAGCAAAGCTAATGACTACTCGATAGTTCAGTGTGCCATGCTTTACGGCTTAGAACCGGGACTTCAACAACGTTTTGAACGTCATGGAGCATATGAGATGTTCCAGGAGTTGAAGTTAATATTTTAAGAAAATGCCCGGATTGAGAGATACGAAGTCTCCAGTAAGTTCTATAGCTGCAAGATGGAGGAGAATAGTTCTGTCAGTGAACATATACTCCAAATGTCTGGGTATAATAATCGCTTGATTCAACTGGGAGTTAATCTTCCTGATGATAGTGTCATTGACAGAATTCTTCAATCACTGCCACCAAGCTACAAGAGCTTCGTGATGAACTATAATATGCAAGGGATAGACAAGACTATTCCCGAGCTCTTCGCAATGCTAAAGGCTGTGGAGGTACAAATCAAGAAGGAGCATCAAGTGTTGATGGTCAATAAGACCACCAGTTTCAAGAAAAAGGGTAAAGGGAAGAAGAAGGGGAACTTCAAGAAGAACAGCAAACAAGTTGCTGCTCAAGAGAAGAAACCCAAGTCTGGACCTAAGCCTAAAACTGAGTGCTTCTACTGCAAGCAGACTGGTCACTGGAAGCGGAACTACCCCAAGTATTTGGCGGATAAGAAGGATGGCAAGGTGAACAAAGGTATATGTGATATACATGTTATTGATGTGTACCTTACTGATGCTCGCAGTAGCACCTGGGTATTTGATACTGGTTCTGTTGCTAATATCTGCAACTCGAAACAGGGACTACGGATTAAGCGAAGATTGGCTAAGGACGAGGTGATGATACGCGTGGGAAATGGTTCCAAAGTCGATGTGATCGCGGTCAGCACGCTACCTCTATATCTACCTTCAGGATTAGTTTTAGACCTGAATAATTGTTATTTGGTGCCAGCGTTGAGCATGAACATTATATCTGGATCTTGTTTGATGCGAGACGGTTATTCATTTAAATCTGAGAATAATGGTTGTTCTATTTATATGAATAATATCTTTTATGGTCATGCACCCTTGAAGAGTGGTCTATTTTTATTAAATCTCGATAGTAGTGATACACATATTCATAATGTTGAAGCCAAAAGATGCAGAGTTGATAATGATAGTGCAACTTATTTGTGGCACTGCCGTTTAGGTCATATTGGTGTAAAGCGCATGAAGAAACTCCATACTGATGGACTTCTGGAATCACTTGATTATGAATCACTTGGTACTTGTGAACCGTGCCTCATGGGCAAGATGACTAAAACGCCATTCTCCGGAACTATGGAGCGAGCAACTGATTTGTTGGAAATCATACATACTGATGTATGTGGTCCAATGAATATTGAGGCTCGCGGCGGGTATCGTTATTTTCTCACCTTCACAGATGATTTGAGCAGATATGGGTATCTCTACTTGATGAAACACAAGTCTGAAACATTTGAAAAGTTCAAAGAATTTCAGAGTGAAGTGGAAAATCATCGTAACAAGAAAATAAAGTTTCTACGATCTGATCGTGGAGGAGAATATTTGAGTTACGAGTTTGGTTTACATTTGAAGCAATGTGGAATAGTTTCGCAACTCACGCCACCCGGAACACCACAAAGAAATGGTGTGTCCGAATGTCATAATCGTACTTTACTAGATATGGTGCGATCTATGATGTCTCTTATTGATTTACCGCTATCGTTTTGGGGTTATGCTTTAGAGACGGCCGCATTCACGTTAAATAGGGCACCATCAAAATCCGTTGAGACGACGCCTTATGAACTGTGGTTTGGCAAGAAACCAAAGTTGTCGTTTCTTAAAGTTTGGGGCTGTGATGCTTATGTGAAGAAACTTCAACCAGATAAGCTCGAACCCAAATCGGAGAAATGTGTCTTCATAGGATACCCAAAAGAGACTATTGGGTACACCTTCTATCACATATCTGAGGGCAAGATTTTTGTTGCTAACTTCGGATCCTTTCTAGAGAAGGAGTTTCTCTCGAAAGAAGTGAATGGGAGAAAAGTAGAACTTGATGAGGTAACTGTACCTGCTCCCTTATTGGAAAGTAGTTCATCACAAGAACCGGTTCCTGTGACAACTACACCAATCAGTGAGGAATCTAATGATACTGATCATGAAATTTCAGATCAAGTTACTACCGAACCTCGTAGGTCAACCAGAGTAAGATCCGCACCAGAGTGGTACGGTAATCCTATTCTGGAAGTCATGTTACTTGACCATGGTGAACCTACGAACTATGAGGAAGCGATGATGAGCCCAGATTCCGCAAAATGGCTTGAGGCCATGAAATCTAAGATGGGATCCATGTATGAGAACAAAGTATGGACTTTGGTTGACTTGCCCGATGATCGGCAAGCCATCGAGAATAAATGGATCTTCAAGAAGAAGACTGACGTTGATGGTAATGTAACTGTCTACAAAGCTCAACTTGTTGCGAAAGGTTTTCGGCAAGTTCAAGGGGTTGACTACGATGAGACTTTCTCACCCGTAGCGATGCTTAAGTCTGTCTGAATCATGTTAGCAATTGCTGCATTTTATGATTATGAAATATGGCAAATGGATATCAAAACTGCATTCCTGAATGGATTTCTGGAAGAAGAGTTGTATATGATGCAACCGGAAGGTTTTGTCGATCCAAAAGTTGCTAACAAAGTGTGCAAGCTCCAGCAATCCATTTATGGACTGGTGCAAGCCTCTCGGAGTTGGAATAAACGCTTTGATAGTGTGATCAAAGCATATGGTTTTATACAGACTTTTGGAGAAGCCTGTATTTACAAGAAAGTGAGTGGGAGCTCTGTAGCATTTCTAATATTATATGTAGATGACATATTGTTGATTGGAAATGATATAGAATTTCTGGATAGCATAAAGGGATACTTGAATAAAAGTTTTTCAATGAAAGACCTCGGTGAAGCTGCTTACATATTGGGCATCAAGATCTATAGAGATAGATCAAGACGCTTAATTGGACTTTCACAAAGCACATACCTTGATAAAGTTTTGAAAAAGTTCAAAATGGATCAAGCAAAGAAAGGGTTCTTGCCTGTATTACAAGGTGTGAAGTTGAGTCAGACTCAATGCCCGACCACAGCAGAAGATAGAGAGAAAATGAAAGATGTTCCCTATGCTTCAGCCATAGGCTCTATCATGTATGCAATGCTGTGTACCAGACCTGATGTATGCTTAGCAATAAGTTTAGCAAGAAGGTACCAAAGTAATCCAGGAGTGGATCACTGGACAGCGGTCAAGAATATCCTGAAATACCTGAAAAGGGCTAAGGATATGTTTCTAGTTTATGGAGGTGATAAGGCTCTAGTCATAAATGGTTACATCGATGCAAGCTTTGACACTGATCTGGACAATTCTAAATCGCAAACAGGATACGTGTTTATATTGAATGGTGGAACTGTCAGTTGGTGCAGTTCTAAACAAAGCGTCGTGGCGGGATCTACAAGCGAAGTAGAGTACATAGCTGCTTCGGAAGCAGCAAATGAAGGAGTCTGGATGAAGGAGTTCATTTCCGATCTAGGTATCATACTAGTGCATCGGGACCAATGAAGATCTTCTGTGACAATACTGGTGCAATTGCCTTGGCAAAATCCAGATTTCACAAGAGGACCATGCACATCAAGAGACGCTTCAATTCCATCCGGGGCCAAGTCCAGGTGGGAGACATAGAGATTTGCAAGATACATACGGATCTGAATGTTGCAGACCCATTGACTAAGCCTCTTCCACGAGCAAAACATGATCAGCACCAAGACTCCATGGGTGTTAGAATCATTACTGTGTAATCTAGATTATTGACTCTAGTGCAAGTGGGAGACTGAAGGAAATATGCCCTAGAGGCAATAATAAAGTTATTATTTATTTCCTTATATCATGATAAATGTTTATTATTCATGCTAAAATTATATTAACCGGAAACATGATACATGTGTGAATACATAGACAAACTTAATTTCACTAGTCTGCCTCTACTTGACTAGCTCATTAATCAAAGATGGTTATGTTTCCTAACCATAGACATGAGTTGTCATTTGATTAATGGGATCACATCATTAGTAGAATGATGTGATTGACATGACACATTCTGTTAGCTTAGCACTT